>OU343220.1:171849958-171991385 GCA_910596185.1 Chrysanthemum makinoi
GTGTAGGGCAATCCCATACCATACCTCCTGATTACCTTGTGTAATGCCCATTACTGATACTAAACAACGATTGCATTCTGGTTCTAACCAAGTATGTTTAAATCATTACCTTTGCATCCCCACACCCCCATTAATACCCCAACCAAGCACCCCTTAGTATGTATTTCCGCTTAAAATTATCTTAGATGGGATAAGCATTATGTTAAATACTTTCTAATATGTTGTAGATGCATGGCTGTATAGTAAATGATGTCATGATACATAAGCGCTTATATTGCAGAGATTTTGATAACACAACACCAACAGGTTCATACGATCACGCGGAGCACCGACCCGCCCGGATCACGCTTACAATAAGCTTTTACCATTGCCGTGACCGCTCGAATAACTACCTAACAAATAAATGTCTACTTATATATATTAAGAAAAATGAGTTTTTCCTTAATAAATTGTAATACCTTGATCTCAAATGAGATGAATCTAACTAAGAACCTGATTAAAGCTTAAGGTTGTGTTTAACGATCGTGATAATTTAAAATGTTAATTAAACGAGTAAACGTCTATTAATTATTCTCTCCCCAAATGTCAAACATTCGTTCAACCGTAAGCACTGTACTTGTGCATTCAATAAGGTAGCTTGATACTTTGAAATCTCGGAAAATACTAGTGTCTAAATCATTAAAGCATATATCCTTACTTGCAATAATGCATGTACTCGGTCTCAAATGTCATGTTAAAAAAATATCAAATTTCAAAAATGGTCTTGATAAACCGATAGACCGTGCGATTTTATAGGATTGTTGACACGTGTTTAAAAAGTTGATTGGGTTTTAACTCAAGCGACTATGTTTTGTAAAGGAATCGCATTTTCATAACAACTTTTATCTTTTTGAAAAAAATAAGTAAATAAATAATTCCCGAAAAAATTTGAACTATTTTGAGTGTTTTGGAAAAAGATAAAAAGTGACCGAACAAAAGCACAGCTTAGCGGAAAAAAATAAAATAAAAAAAATAAATAAAATAAAATAATAATGAAAAAATAAAAAATAGGTCCCCTCATTCATGATTTTTTTCTATTTTTTTTTTCTTTTAAAGGGACCAAGCCCCGCCAAATATATTAATCAAACAAAAATATGCAAACAAAACATGCTTTGGGAACATCGCAAGAAAAAATAAAGTACGACAATGTCTAAACTTATTACAAATTAAAAGACAAAATAATACAATAGAACTTCCCAAAAGCATCACCATGAGTCTTCCAAACCCAAGTCCCAAACTATATATCAATTCTCAGGAACAAACTCTTTCATTGGTACCAGACCAGACCGTAGTCCAACAGTAAAAGATAGGCCCATGCCAAACCGCGAGCTCCTTTACACTACAAAAAACTCCATACAACCCTCAAAATACAAGTCCCATCTTACATACTTATCCAAACATATTCTTACAGCAAAATAGGCATCAAACCAGCAACAAATATCACCATCAAGACCAACATCCAGAAACTGCACAGGCTTCAAATAAGGCAATTTCCAATCCAATATCTCTTGATATCCAATAGAACCAACTTCCAGCGTTAAATCAGAAACAAATCCATTACAACTTATCTATATACTAGTATCAAATCTTATCTTAATAGCAATCCAACAACACTTCCACCTTAGAGCCTTGACCATCCTTATCCATCATCATTACTTCAAACCATTCAATAATTAGCTTACCAATGAGAACATCAAACAAACCCACACCATTACTCTCTAAATACCAAAACCAACTACATAATGAAACCCTCATCAAGGAACAAAAAAAAACATTTTGACTTATTACTCTACATCACATTGACATTCCACATATCGGCTGACTTTATAACTTGTATGGATCTCTTAACTTTCAAGCTCATAAGCCTTAACTTACCCGATCCTTAATAATCTGATTATAGACTATCAACACTTCTAACTTTTCCTTGAAAAAACCTTACGTTTCTCTCTTGCCAAATAAAAATGTCAGCCCGTATAAGTATATAAATTTAAAAAAAATAAATATATAAATTGGATTAGTATTTTAGACATAGAGTCTTTCCCGGCCTAATTAAACTAATGATAAAGAAGTAGGCTAAGTAAATAAGTAAGTGTGTGTAAACAATAAGTAATGACTTGCTTTGTGAGAGCTCAGTTTCTAAGACGAAGGCTAAGAATTCTCTATTAGAGGAATTGAAAAGATAGAGGGTAATTTATGAGTCTTGATTGACCTTTGTGCATTTTATTATAGGCCAAAAGAATAGCTAAGGACTTCTTTCCTCATTCTCATCAAACTGGGTAGCTCAGAACTATAGAATCTCTCAAGTTCATCAACTATAGAATCTCTAAGAAGTTGAATAAACTCTTTTATGCTAGTAGAATTAGGAAGCATGATAAGTTCGTATTCCACATTTTAGCTTCATCCTTGGTTTTCAAAGAAAGAAAACTAGACATGTTTTCTTCCTATGAATTTGCGTTGATAAAGAAGAAAAAAATAATGAAAATGTTGTTAATATGTTATAAGATACTTCATGAAGCATGATAAAATAAAGTCTTCCTGTAAATGCACACCATCAATAACAAAGAATAATATAAAAAGAATTTTATGTTCATTATTGGCAAGACTTCATGTATTTTTTTAACCATGTTAATGTACAATATCACGAAAACAAATCTAACAAAAATATATTTAACAATTTCATATGTCCACGGATATCTAAACTAGTACATTTCTAAAACAAATATACTAAGAGCGCTAAGTATGACAATGCCCAAGGGTGTTGAGTCCGACGTGGCTCGGCGTTGGGTTGTGTAGAATCGTTTAAGCTCAGGTTGTTTAGACCTTTGAATCTAGGATTAATCAATAACAAATAACAATACACTTGTGCGAATAAGAACAAACATAATTGCTATTGATACAAGGTTTCTTCGCCATGCATCGCTGTACTCTAAAAGATTACAAACACATCGGCCCAAATCCTTACTTGGTCAAGAGTTTATCTAACCTATAACAGGATCAAAGGAAACCTTTTATTACCTTGGGGCTACAACACCTCTAGAGCGTCTACATCTTGTGCACACATTAAAACTAAACAACTCTATGCTATCTTTATAAACTAGAGACACTATGGTTACAAGGAAATAAAGACTAAATATATTTAAACAATTAGAAGATATCCTGTAATCTTCATCTTAAATGAAGATTCATCCTTTGTCATCTTTAGTTGTTGGAATCACTCCTAAACCTTATTCAAGTGTCAGTTACTCATATGTAATAGTTAGCTTATTATGGCCTTTATATTTGTTATTAGCCTTAAGCTTATGTAGAAGGCCCATGAGCTTAGGCCCAAGCCCATAGGAGAAAGGAAGGGACTAGGAGTGTTGCCCTAGCTTGCCTCCTATAAATACTATGTAATAACCCTCACTTGAGGGTTGGTTGTTCAATACATTTCTTTCACTCATGTCCTCACATTAACCGGTCATAAGCATATCGTGTGTGTGTGTTTGGATACTTGTTCAATCGCCTCTCTATCTTTCTTGTAAGCTTGTGTTGTAAATCTAGTGACCTAACAGTGGTATCAATCGGCAAATAGTTGGGTTAACACTTTCGTTTTTGAAGTATTTGTTTTAGGTCTTACTGCGTTAAAAGTAGTTACCACTTTGGTTCGCTTAAAACTCGTTTTTTACACTTTTAATCCAAGATTCTTGTACTTTCAACGTTTTAAGGTGTTAAAATACTTGTTTTGACAAAAAGTTTCAAACTTTACGTGGATCTAAGTTTTTAAGCTTGTTTTTGTTTAGGGGTGAAGTTCTACTCTGCGTAACCCGTTTAGCTATTTTGTTCATCAAGTTTCACACTTTTGTGTTATTTTGGTACTATTGAAGCTATTCCATAACAAAAATCTGGTTTAGAAACACATTTGGGCATAATCATTTTTACGAGTAAGTCTACGTAAAGAAAACCCTAATCTTACGCGTAACTATTTCCTTGGTTTGATCTTCGTTTTTGTGGTTTACTCCGTGTTTCTTACTTGGATAAGCCTCGAAAATACGTCGACTTTGGATATCTTTTGCATTGTAATAGTGTAAAAGATCACTTGGGATAAAACCCTAAAATTACGCATAAGCATAAAGCTTACGCGTAGAAATCCTACGCATAAGATTCATCTTACGCCTAAGCCTAGTCTTACGCCTAAGATAATCCTACGCCTAACTTTGTGTCTACGCATAACTTTAGCGTCTTTTTCCTACTTACGCGTAAGCTAAATCTACGCGTAACTCTTCCTTGTTACGCGTAACTTTGGTGTTTTTACGCATAAGTGCTACTTGGATATTGTGATTTCTACGCCTAAGGATACTTCATCAACAAAGGTTCATTCGACTACAAAGATCCATTTTTACCAACACAAGTTTATCAACATGTCACATCCACCATACTCTAACTATTTCCCTTACACTTATTCTCAACGTCAACAACAACTAACTCCACAACATCAACAATGGAATCAACAACAAGCAATTTATCAACAACAATTTAATCAACAACATACTCCACAACTTGCTGCAATTCCACAACCTCAAATGGTTCAACCACCACCAAGTCTTCAAGTTCAACCCTACAATGAATTCAATCAACATCCATCAAGGAACACTATGAAGGAACCCACTTGGTTTGCAAAGATGTGTGAAGCTTTAAGTAGCCAACAATCAATTCATGAGGGTGGATCACTTGATAGACCTCCAATGCTCACTCCAGGAAACTACGATCAATGGGTGATAAGGTTCTTTAGGTTTTGTGATCTGAAGAAGCCACATGGAAAGTTCTTAAAGAAGGTTATCTTGGAAGTTCCATTTGAGATGCCTCTTGTTATCATACCCGCCGATCCAAATGCCATTCCACCAAGAGATGAACAAACCAACATTGCTTTTATCGTTGCAGACTTGAATCCTCAAGAACTTCTACACTATGAAGTTGATGAACTTGCAATGCAATACATCCTCTTAGGATTACCTAACCCAATTCTTCGAAGTGTTGATGCTCAAAAGACTCCAAAGGAAATGTGGGATCATATTCATCTTCTTATGGAAGGATCTGTACTCAATTAGGAGGATTTGGAATCCAAAATTTACTTGGCTTATGAACACTTCATGATTGAACCTGTAGAGACACTCGAGTCTTATCATCATCCATTTTCAGACATCATCAATGATTTGGATAAACACAACATCATCATGCCAAGAATTGCAGTGAATACTAAGTTCCTGAGTAGTCTTGGTTCTGAATGGGAGAAGTATGTCATTTTTCTCCGTCAAGCAAAGAACATGCATCATCTACATATGGATTATTGTACGATTACTTGAAGCCTCATGAAAAGGAAGTTGATAGGGAAAGGATTCTCCGTGCTCAAATTGCTCCACCGACACATCCGGAAAATCAACAACTTGCCTTATATGCTCAAAATAGTTATTCTCCTCAACCAGCAACTCAACCAACTGCTACAATCACACCATATGATCCCTCACAGCCTCAATCTCAACAAACTCAATTGGTTCCATACAACAACAACAATGCTCAAGCACTTGTCAGTGAAGCTAATGAGGAATTCGATCCGTTCGAAGCATTGCAACAAGGATTTGCTATGATTGCTAATGCCTTTAGCCGTTATACCAACAAATCCAACAACCGTATTCGTTCCTCATCTAATACAAGGAATCAAGGTGTTGTGAACAATGGACGAGTTGAAGTTCAGAATCGTGGTTATGGTCGTCGGATGGGCGGTGGTCAAGGGTTTAATGTTGTGGGTAGGAATAACAATCGAGCTCAAGTGGTGGAACAGGGAAATGCTCGGAATGGGTTGAATGGTCTTCGATGCTACAAGCGCAATGAGAAGGGACACACTGGCTAATGCATGCCCAAAGCCAAGGACTAGGGGCAGTGCTTATTTCAAAGAGGCTCTTCTTTTGGCTCTTAAGGATGAAGCTGGTGGAACTCTCACGGACAAGAACGAGCTTTATGGCAAATGCACGACTCGGATGATGATATGGAGGACTTGCAGGCCAATGCACATTTGTTATGTTGATGGCTAATATGCATGAGTTACATATGAGTGACACAGGCCCAGTGTATGACAGGCCCAGTTTATCTCTCGCCAACATCGAATCCAAGCAAGGCTCAGGAATGTTCAAAATGAGTCATCCACATCTCATTCCGACGATTTTCAACTAGACCCCGTAGTTATATTTGACGATCAAGATGACCAAATGGTTTCCCTTGATAATCAAATTGACTTCGTGGTTATACTTGAGGATCTAAATAATGATCATGTTGTGACTCACGTTGAACACACCGAACTTTTGCCTCATCCAAATTTTGCTCGTTTAATACAAGACCAACGGACCATAGTGGAAAAATGTCATGCCATTAATCAGGACTTGAAAAGCAAAAATGCACTTATTAACCAAGGATTTTGAATGTTTACAAAAGCAACTCAACTTTTTCAAAACTCAAGAAAACGTGAAAACGGTTTTGAAGCAGCCTTTGCCAAATCTCATCAAAACGAAAATATTTAGAGAGACAGCGTGATCTAGCGCTTCAAGAATGCTTTGTTGTGCTGAAATAGAACAAACTGAAACATGAACATAAAAAGCAAATTAACGCTCTCACCTTGGAAAATCAAAAAGCTAATTCTGAGTTGTTAACTTGTCAAAACAGTTCTCTGCATACAAAAAGCATTCAACGAAACGAATAGATGATCATCTTGAAGAAATCATCGGCTTGCAAAACAAACTTAAAGAGTTTAAAGCTGTTGTTTACAAACATGGCGAGTCGGTCACAACCATTGAAAAGTTTACTTTAAAACCCAATCCAAATGGATATGGACCGAATCTTGCCGATTACAAACCTAAGCTTTCAACCAAAGCATTCAAACCAAATCCTGAAGTTTCCAGTCAGAATATAAAATTGATAATTCTGTTATGAGTGTTGTTGAATATCATCGTCAAGAGGAATTAGATGCTGAAGACGAGAGTCGATCAAAATTAGAAAAGTTGTTTACAACAAACCTTTTAACTATTCAAAAGCGGTCACTTTCGTCACACCAACGGATTCTTCTAACACACCAAGGATTATCATAAAAACGTCTGAGTCTTCTAATGTTAATCCCAAACCCGATTATGCACAAACTTATGGTCCTTTACCTTCCATCAGTGAAGTAAACTCAAAACTTGAAAATCGCAAAATTCTCAGATATTTTGACATTTTCATGGGTGACCTCAAAACTTTACAACATGAGATAGAATATCATTCTGAAATCAAAGTTCAACATTTTCAATCGCCTCTGGAGCGAGAACAAAGAGACATTTTTCAGAAAAATCTTTTACCAAATGTTAAAATTTGAAAAGTTGTGCATTGTCTTGGGAAAAGGACTTTCATAAGGAACTTGGAATGATGAAGGTCGTTTTGAGAAAACGAAACATCTATTTCTAACACTAAACGTAAAAAGAAACTGTTGAGAAAAGATGTTGATCGACTTTTGGAAGATGTCATATGCTTTGATGTCCATAATGTTGTGTTATTGAATTCTTTGTCATATGCATTTGATTATATCTCTGCCGATCATTTTTGATTCGTGGTAAATGTTGAGAACAGGATAATGTGCTTCGGATCGAGTCCTTAAAAGTTGAAAACAAACGATTGTCAAATGAACTTTCAAATGCAATACGTCGTCTTAATTGGTGTCAAAAAGATATTCACGATCAACAACTTGCTTTTCAACACAAAATCGCCCAGTTGCGTGCAAAATATTCTGATCCTAAAATTGAGCAACTGGATGATCAAAACGTGTCTTTAAGTGTCAAATCTCAAAATATGAACAAGAACTTGTAAAAGTTAAAAGGAATATGGTGTCATATTTGATTTACTCAAAAAGACTCGTGATGAAGCATCAAATGAACTTGATCATTATCTTGCACACACTAAAGAAGTTATGCATTTTACTGGAAATGTTCGGTCGAAAATCAAGATCGATTCACACTATCTTCAAGTTAAGAGAAATGTTAGGAAAGTATGAACAACTTCAGCCTACCGTGATTAAGAGAATAGCCCGTGTAACACTTAGTAATCATGAACCTAGAATCCCTACTGCCAAATCACAAGTTGCTAACGTGCTTCCTTCTACTTGAAACAGAATAGTTGCGTCTTTTCCAAACGTCCACACTTCACAACCTAGGAGCACTACATCGAAGAATAGGAAGTTGCGACCTAAGAAAAGATCAATAAGGAATGCTAAAGTAGAAGAACACCCTAGGACTATGAATAAGACTCACGTTGACTCCACTATAGATATGCGTCATCCGGCAAATGTAATAGAAATAGTGATGTAACGAATGCTAAACCATTAGCACTTTTGATATTCAGTCTGATGCACCTTGTGTTATTTGTCGTAAAAGTATGAATTTTGATTGTCATGATAAATGTGTTGCTAAAGCTATCATCTCTCGTTTATGGAATCCTAAGAACCGGAATACCTCTAGGCCCACTAATCTTTCTAAGTCTGTGCTTGGTAGACCGCCTCCTTTAGATTCTAAGAAACGATTGCGTCCACGTAGCTCCGTCACCTCCTAGGAATGTAGTACCACCTAGTGCATTCACTAAGACTAAAGCAAATACTAGTTGGAGATGGCAGAAATGGATATATAACACACTAGGATTTAAGTGGATACCTAAAGCTATTGATGTTTGTATATCTACTATAATCGCTATGGAACCCTCTAACATTTCGGGTTCCACATCTACTTCTATTCCATCGTGTCGTTTTGTGTAATGCAGGTGATACAGATCATCATCTGGATTGTTGATAGCGGATGTTCCCGACACATGACAGGCAATCTTAAACTGTTATCAAACTTTATTGTAAAGTTCATTGGCACTGTCGGTTCGGAATGATCACTTCAGCGGCTATCATGGGCTCACGGAGACTATATCAATGGGAACATCGAAATTAGCAGGGTTTATTATGTGGAAGGCCTCGGTCACAAGCTATTTTCAGTAGGTCATTCTTGTGATGGAGATTTGGAGGTTGCTTTCAGGGAGAAAACTTGTTTCATTCGTGATCTACAATGAAACGACCTTATGTGCGGCTCGCGCAATTCAGTCTTTACACTATCTCTATGCAAGACATGGTTGCTTCTTCTCCCATCTGCCTACTTTCAAAGGCAACATCAACAAAATCCTGGCTATGGCACCGTCGTCTCTCACATCTAAACTTTCAAACCATCACCAACCTTGCTCGACACAAACTAGTTGAAGGACTCCCACGGTTTCGGTATTCTAAAGATCACCTTTGCTCGGCTTGTGAACAAGGCAAAAGCACTCGTGCTCATTTTCCTTCAAAGGTGGAACACGACTCTCAGCATGTGCTTCATCTTCTTCACATGGATTTGTGTGGCCCGATGCGTGCAAACGATCAATGGCAAACGCTACATCTTAGTAATTGTTGATGACTATTCACGCTGGACTTGGGTCTACTTTCTTCGAAGCAAAGATCAAGCTCCACAGATGATCATCACCTTTCTCACGAAAATACAAGTTCAGATACGAAACACCGTTCGACTAATCGAGCAGATAAGAGGCACTGAATTTGTTAATCAAACTCTTCGTGAATTTTATGAGAAAGTGGGAATTCAACATCAGACATCTATTGCACGTACACCAGAACAAAACGGATTTGTTGAAAGACGAAACCTGAAGCGTTAGTGGAAGCTGCAAGAACAATGTTAATCAATGCTAAACTTCCAGATTACTTATGGGCGAAGCGTATCTACGCATGCTATACTCAAAACCGTTCTATGATTACAAAACGCCACAACAAAACACCTTTTGAGCTTGTCCACAACCGAAAACCGAATCTCAAACACTTTCATGTATTTGGATCTCTTTGCTATCCGAATAATGATCGTGATGACTTTGGAAAGCTCAAAGCCAAAGTTGACATTGGAGTCTTTATAGGATATTGTGATAATTCTAAAGGCTTCCGAATCAGGAATCGTCGAACAAAGGAGGTTATGGAAACAATTCATGCTCATTTTGATGAACTTACGGAAATGGCTTCGAGTATAACTGACTTGGAACCCGGACACAACCTGGGCTTAAACTTCCCCAAACCCCATCATCGGCTGAACAAAGCCCCCGACTTACTCGTCAACAAATGGAAAGGTTATTTGCTCCGCTGTTCGATGTGTGATATTGATGAAGCGTGCTCCGGTGTATCCTGTTTCGGCTCACCGCTCAACCCGATAATACTCTTATACCGATACACACCTACAACAACTACGGTTGAAGAAGCACCACCAGTTGACTCCAACACAACAGTTGAACAAACCGCTTCCAACAATGATGAACCGGCTGATGATGTTCTGAATGAAGTACCCCCACCCGCAGATTTTGATCCAAATGCGTTCTTTAACCCGTTTTCTAATGAGACTGCTGCTTTACCGAGATGTCGCGAATCTTCAACAAACCATTTGAATCCTCAGAATCGCACAATGTATACCAACATCAACCCTCCACACATAGATGGACGAAAGACCATCCTCTGGAAAACATTATTGGCAACCCGAATCAACCGGTCGTTACGAGACAACGTCTTCACACAGACGGTGAACATTGCATTTATGCACTCAGCATGTCTCGCCAATCTGAACCTAAAACATCAAAGACGCAATGACAAAAGACAGCTGGATTGAATCCATGCAAGAAGAACTCAACCAATTCAAACGTCTTGAAGTATGGGAACTGGTTGAAAGACCAACATGAGTCTACGTCATTGGTCTCAAATGAATTTGGAAAAACAAATTGGATCTTTGAAGGAAACGTTATCGAAATAAGTCACGTCACGGTGGCTAAGGGTTATCGTCGGAAGAGGGAATAGACTTTGAAGAATCTTTGCTCCGTTGCCGTCTTGAGGTCTCGGATATTTCTAGCGTTCGCGGCTCATATGAATATGACGGTCTATCAGATGGATGTCAAAACTGCTTTCTCAATGGACAACTTAAAGAAACGGTTTATGTCATCCAACCGGATGGATCGTTGATCCTGAGTTCCGAATCACGTCTACAAACTGAACAAAGCTCTGTATGGTCTCAAACAAGCTCCTCGAGCATGGTACGATAAGCTATCATCTTTCCTCATTGCTAATAATTTCACCAAAGGTTCGGTTGACCCAACTCTTTTTATACAATATCACGGGGCACATATCTTAATTGTTCAAATTTACGTGGATGACATCATTTTTGGGTCTACACATAAAAAGTTTTCAATCGCTTTTGCAAAACTAATGAAGAAAAATTTTGAAATGTCCATGATGGGTGAACTCACGCTCTTTCTAGGACGCAAGTTCATCAATCACCGTGGTATTTTCTTGAGTCAGTCCAAATATGCCCTTGAATTGTTAAACAAATTTGGAATGAAAACCCGTGACACCTATGCCACACCAATGGCTCATACCAAGAAGCTAGACGCTGATTTACATGGGAAATTGGTGGACCCTACAAAATACCGTAGTATTATTGGGTCTCTCATGTATCTAACAGCTAGCGGACCTGATATTGTCTTTGCCGTATATCTTTGCTCTCGTTATCAGTCGCGACCAACTGAAACCCACCTCTCCGAGGCTAAAAGAATCCTCCGATACATAAAGGGAACCATTAACTTGGGGATCCGGTATCCGAAGGATTCTGGTTTTGAACTAATCGCTTTTTCAGACGCGACACGCAGCGGGATGCTTAGACTCACGGAAAAGTACCTCAGGAGCTTTACAATTTCTTGGTGATAAACTGGTGTCCTGGCAATCGAAGAAGCAGGACTGTACGTCGTTGTCCTCAACTGAAGCAGAATATGTAGCCATGTCGGCGTGTTGTGCTCAAGTCATTTGGATGAGAACACAACTCAAAGACTATGGTTACGTATTTGACAGAATTCTGATGTACTGCGACAATCGGAGTGCCATTGTGATCTCGTGCAACTCAGTTCAGCACTCGAAATCAAAGCACATCGATCTTCGATATCATTTCATCAAGGATCACGTGGAACAGGATACTGTTGATGATGAGTGTCTAAATACTCATCATTTTTATACTATTAGAATGCCAAAAACATCTGAAAACACTCAGAAATGCATCAAAATGATAAAAATATTACAAACAAGTGTTTTATATGTTTTAAATGCAAAAACACCAAAATCAGATGAAAAACGTATCAAGTTTGCATAATTGGCAGTTTTAGTCCCCCAAGTTACAAAAGTTGTCAAAATTAGTCCCTGGTAATTCAAAAACTTGTAAAAGTCATTTAAGGTCTATGAGATTCAAAAGTTGTCAAAATAAACCCTTCAAAGTTTAAAATCACAAATTGACAACTTTAGTCCCTCAAGTTTGGAAAATGTCAAATATAGTCCTTGGTTAATTTAAAAAGTGAAATTTATCAAAAATAAACCTTGTACTATTTATAATTGACAACATTGGTCCTTTATGATAAGTTTTGGGAAATTACACTTTTAGTCCCTCAAGTTTCAAACTTGACAATTTTGGTCCCTGGATTTATAAAAATGGAAATTATCAACAAAGGTCCTTGTACTAATCTTACTTGGCAGTTTTAGTCCTTATGAGAGCTTTGGAAAATGTTCAAGATCAGCTCCTCAACTTTGGCTAAATTACACCTTTGGTCCTTGTTGTTTATCAAACCAAATGGACCTTTTGTTATTATTAAACCCAAGTCCAAAAACACAAACCCAGCCAACCCAGTTTACCCTTGGCCCAATACCTCAACCCGACCCACCTTTTAAATCAAAATAATACGCCTACCACTGTTCTCCTTCTCCCTCCTCAACACCTGTTGCACTCACCCCTCCACCTGCTCATTACCACTTTCCACCTCACCAACCTTATCACCCCAGCTTCACATCCTGTCCCCCTCCACCTCCATATCCTCCCAAGGAGCATTTAATGCAAAAAACCTGCTTATGTGACTTTTTGAAGCCAAAAGCAAATTTGATGGCCAAGATTCGTTTGACCACATCAATGGCTGGAAAATGGTGGGAAATGCTCAGAGTGCCAGTGGAAAAGCTTTTTGGATATCTATAAAAAAAGAAGAAAGAAGGCAGTGAGAAGAGGTTGTCGCATGTTTTAGGCCACTTTTTAGTGTAAAACTTATTTAAATGTTTGTTTTAGTTTAAAGTTAAGCTTTCAGTGTGAATTTAAGTTTGTTTCAAGTCAAAAATCACTTCTGTATTGTACCTATTCCAAGTTTAATAAAATTTCAAGTTTCATGTTTCTTGATAATTCGTATTAAGTCAATTATACATATTATAAGTTACAAATGCTCTTTTATCCTTCCAATAAGCTCAGAGAAGCTTGTTAAAGCTTTTCATGAGTTTGTAATATACTCTAGTGTTATAATTTAGAAAAACAAAGAAAAGTCAACAAAAGTCAACTAAAGAGCTCAAAATGGATTGGATCATGATAATTGGTGATACAGAGCTAATTTTGGATTGATTATTGGTTTAGAGCTTCTTGGGAAGCCATAGGATGTGATCTCAGACCTTAATTACTCATTTGTAAGCTATTTTCTTGATTTTTACATTTTCTAGTTTAAAGTACTTAACATCTGTTAATTGTGGTTGAAACCTGTTTAAATATAGTAATTATAAGTTAATAAACAGATTTCTCGGCTTTCAAAACTTGTTTTAATGTTAAAAGCTTCATAACAGTTTAGTATAAAGGTGTTTGGATCAATTTGGTTATCTGTGTTAATAGCCATCTGTGTTATTACTTGTTGTGGTTTCATGTCAGTTTAGCATTTAGTACCTTAGCTAAGTCATAAAAACTAGTCTTTATTTAGTTAAAAGTCAAAATAGTTTGTATTTTCAATTTGCAGATTCACTGTTAGAATTTAGATTGCTATTTTCACCAAATTAGCTTATTACTCAGTTCTTTAGCTTAAATTAGTATTATTACAGCTTATTATAACATGTTCAATCAATAGAATCAGTCCTAAATTCACTAAAGTCAAACTAGTTTAATTTTATCAAAAGTCAAATTTCTTATAAGCTGTTTTTGAATAAAATGAATAATTTTATATAGGATTAGATACTAGGATTTAGCTTAAGCCCTTTTGGGAAATTAATATTTAGCTGCTAAACAAAATTATAAAAATATTAGCTTTCATAAACTTAGCTTATTAATAGCTTATTTTATAGCTTGTTTTGACCCCTTGTCTGAAAACTGTCCCCTGTGCACCAGTGAGCTACCCAGTTTAATAAGCTCTCACAGAGCTTATTGATGAGATTCATTTTGTGCATTTTAGCTTTTGAGTAGCCCATCTATCTGTGTCCCTATTTCAGTCCTTACTTTTCAATTTTCAGCTTATTCAATAAGCCTGCAAATGCTTATTAATCTTGTCCATTTAACTCACCATACTCATCAAGCAGTGGTGTTACCAGTTTTTCAAAAGCCTGTAAAGAGCTTATTAGTGGTTGCTAAACCTTGTGAATTAGTTTTTTAGATAGTTAAGCTGGTCAACTAGCTTGTTCAGTTGCTTATTCTCATTTTATAGCTTACCAAAGTGCTTAATATTAAGCTAGAAGTTGCCTAGAAAACAAGAGTGTCCTGTTTAAACAGTTAACAGTTGTGCTTATTTATAGCTTGTTTAGTGCTTATTTCTAGATTGTTTAGCTTTTTCAGTATTAATATTAGCTTATTAATAGTTTATTAACTTATTCCCATTTCCTTAGTGCTAATTTACTAGCTTATAAGCCAAATGGCTTAAGCCTTGTGCTTATTTCCAAATTAAGCCACTGTTAAGATAAATAAGCTCTCACAGAGCTTATTGGTCATTTTTAGAAAAAGGCACAGTTGAATAAAGTGCTTATTTTAGTATTCTTAACAGGTTTGTAAAAAGAAAATCGAAAAAAAAAAATGTTTTACAAAAAGGGAGAGGCAGGGGTCGAACCTGAGACCTCTCCCTTATATGGCTGATAGTGGGTACCTGTATGCCATTGCGCCCTTGGGTCTTTCTCGTTAAAATCCTACACTACTTAATATATAACCCGTTTTGTCTTAATAAGCTTATACGAGCTTATTCCCTTATTTCTAGCTTATTTAAAGTAGCTTTTTCAGTTTTTGTATTTTTTATAAATTTGTAATAGTATAAAGTATTTTTACAAAAAGTTTCAGATTTTTCTAATTAGTTTTAGTATTTTTTAACATTTAATTAGTGTAAAATTTTAATTAATTCATAATAAAAAAATATAAAAGTCTAAAAAATATAAATCTTTTTTCTAAAATTTTCTTTTATCATATAGTACGTAAGAAAATTAGTTTTACACTCGTAGGCCTTTTATTTCATAAATTTTACGTTTTATCTTGCGCTCCAGCGCCATTTTCGTAAATAACGCTCGTTTCCGTTTTAAGTAACATTTTTAGATAATTTAGGTTTACGTTTTGATTGAAAATAGTTTATTTAAGTTATTTTTGTTTTATAAAATAAACGTTTATCGATCTGTAAAAATAGTGATAGCGTTTATTTAATAGATTTTAACTTTTTAAGTTTCTTAATTTGCATTTAAGTCGCTTTAATTTGTAAATCTTTTCTTTTAGTATAATTTTCCATCAATATCCTTTCTGATCACTATCCTTAGTGATCATTCTATCATCTGAAGTGTTTATTACACCAATTCATCCTCCGTGGGACTTAACGACCCGGGAATCCCCTGTATTCTCTGATCTTCATTGCATTTGTGTTTAAGCTGTTTTAAGTCTGTAAAGACTTGACGGTTTAGCGCGGATCAAATTTTGGCGCCGCTGCCGGGGAGGCTGTAAGCGTGTTTTAAGCATTTCCAGATCCATTCTTGCACATACCACCTTTTTGTAAACAGTTTTTTGTAAAGTTTTTCAAAATCACAAAGTTCATTAACACTTTTCCTAAAGTGTTGATAACACCAAAAATATTTTCATTCTTTGTTTTTATGGCATGTTTTTCAAAAATCCAAAAATATTCATCTTTACCCTCTTACCCTTTTTGATTCTTTATTTCTTTACCCTCTATCCATTTGATTCTAACTTCTTCTATTCTTATGGAATCTCTCGAGGACGAATTCTGGAACGAAGTTGAAAAACTTCCTACTTTATCACAAATGTCTAGAATTCGAGTTGTTCGTGATGATCCATCAATTCTGCGTAGGGATATAGAACGAGAAACCGGGGTGACAAAGGACCAGGTACTTCCTTTTGATAATGGAGGTACTAAATACGTCCAACCTACGGTTATCCAAAGACCTAAACCCTCGATTGCTCCTAAGCCGTCTAAAATTGATCCTACACTTTCACGATTTACGGTTAAAAGCAAACATGCAGAATTTAAACCGGTGACTAATGACTTGCCTAATCTTCACATTTCTCAAGAACCAGAACCGGAGTCCATAACGGAAGTGATGGAAATTGCTAGCTCTCAGAGCACACCACTTGTCCCACCTCCGGATTTTTCAAAATGTTCTTTGAGTTTTATTAGTCATTCAGATCACCATGTTGGTTTTGTTGATTCTTTGAATAAAACGAGTCCTTCTCATAACTCTCAAATAGAATCGTTTATTCCTTGTGTCGGTTGTGGTGAGCCTCTTTTTGGTTCACCATGTCGCTGGTGTACGTGTGTACAGTGTGGTAATGATATTCGGAACGGGAGTTGTTTATTTTGTGGTTCGAGGAATTCATTTGATTATGATCCTAATCCGAACTCATTTAATGACCCCTCAAATTTCTCCAATTACCCACCACGTTCTCGACTCATCTTCATATAATCAACAATACTGCTGTGAATTTTGTGGAGGTTCTCACCAAGGATTTGAGTGTCAATCCGGAAACACGATTGTCTATGAACAGTTTTCCGATGATGCTGAACTTTGGATATGACCAATATCCATATGATTCACCTATCCAGGCTCAACAGTTTTACTGTTGTGAGAACTGTGGAGGTCCTCATTTCAGCTCTGATTGTCAAACAGGGAATCCATTTCCTTGTAACAATTATGACTATCCAGATCATGACCAATCTCCACAGGTGCCAATGACTCAAACTCCTCAGCAAATCCAACAAGACACTTATCTAGAGCTTCGAGTCAGGAAAAGAACTGAGGAGTTGAGTAAAACAGCATTTCATAATGTTCCCCGTTTTTCTTGTGTATATTGTGGGGGTCCTCATGATGATTATCAATGTCAACCTTCCGGTTTTGACAAATCTCCACTCCCACAATATCCCGTCATTCAAAATTCACATGAGAAATCCATGGAAGAATTGTTAGCTGAAGAGCAGGCTGCTAAAATAAATTCCCAAATTGCTTTTGAAAAGTCTATTAGGGAATTAATTGCAAATGAAAAAGCAGCCAGATCTAGCTCTCAATTTCATTTTATTCCTGATGATAGTGATGATGATGATACACTTGATTCATCAAGTTCATCAGTTGACATCCCAGCAGTTGAGATTCATTCTCAGACAACTGCTATCACACCCGAGATTCACACTCACTCTCTAAACATGGGGGATGAGCTTCTTGACACTGTTCCTGAAAAGGAATCGAACGAATTCATAAAGTCTAGTGTTGAGGACCTTGTTCCAATCCCAAGAGAGTCACAGGGAATTCTTGAGCATTTGTGTGATATCCCTCCTCCTCTTGTCTTCCAAAATGATTATATTGAGATGTTCTCTGATTCTGATGAGGACTATTCTTTATCTTGTGGAGACATAAGTTATGTGGGGGAATTACCTTCTGAGCTTGTCAGCTTAGGAGAAGAGAATGAGGAAGAAATAATCCAAGACGAAGCTCTTCGTCTTACATTATTGAATGTTAATCTTCTCGTTTCTAGAATCGAGGCTTTTAATGAAAAGCCTACTTCATATCCTATCCCCTTTGAGGATAGTGAACTTTTGTTCAATGATTCTATTCCGGAATTGCAAACGTTCCATTTTGATCATATGGGAGAGAAGATTAGTGGTATTACCACTTCTCATTCTCATAATTCTCTCCCCGATTATGAATCATTCACTTTTGAGGAGTTCCCCAGTGAACTCACTCAAATCAATCCTGAATATGAATCATTCTCCTTTGAGGAGTTCTCCTGTGAACTCACTCATATCATATCTCTACCGAAGTATGATAACTTCTACTTTGATCTAGACACACCCGGGATATGTCTAGACCAATTGAGCTTAAAAGATGAAATTCATGCTATCATGAATACCCCTTCTGATGATGATGAGTTAGTCATGATTATTATCATGACTTTCTTTCTCTTCTTCACCTATCCCGTGTCTTCTCCTATTCTTCACTCCTTCGGGAATGAAGACATTATTTTTGATCCCGGCATTTTCATTTATCATCTGTGAGCCGGTTCTATCTATATCTCATCGGTGTGGAACTTTCATGTACTTCAATGTTTATACAAACATCTTGAATGAAAGTCCGATGGAGATTGTCTCTTCCACTTACTTCCCCATGAACAAATTAATTCGGGGTCGAGTCAAGCTAGCGACTCGGTAATCAAAAACAATAGTTAAACATGGGTTTTCACCCGTGTGGACCACCCTAGTGTGGGGGAGATGCCCCACATTTCAAAAAAAAAAAAAAAAGGGTGAATGAAAATTGTGAATATTAAAAAAAAAAAAAAAAAAGAGAATAATTGTTGTGTTTCCACACTTTGAATATTGAGGACAATATTCATTTCTAAGTGTGGGGGAAATTCTGGCGAATTTGATCATAAATATACCCTTTTAGTCCCTTTTTCCCCTAAAATGGCAAAATTTTAAAATTTTTTGTAGTGGAAGTACTATGTACTAAACACAGCAAATGGTAATCAGTCCACCATGTCTAACCCACATAAGGATTGGCTAATCCAGGAGCAAACGGCTCTTGGTAAAGATATCTCAAATCCGTTTATGGCTTGCAATTTGCCCAAAATTGTATGGTATTCAACTCACCATATCCTTAAAAGTGAAGAGTTGGCTAGCCCGCAAGGTTATGGCTTGTGGTAAAGGCAGTTGAAAATCCATAATTGGTAATCAGCTCACCAAAGATAATATTGATAATTTATCTAAAGAGTTGGCTAGTCCGAAGGGTACGCCTCGTAAAGACACATCAAATCCGCTATACCTGGTGGTTTGCTCAAAATCACATGGTTATCGTTGTACCATGGTTCTTGCTTGAACTGAAACATTTGGCTACTCCAGAAGTGATGGCTTTTGGTAAAGAGATAAAATCCATTATGTTTTCTCAAATCATTGCTAGGGACTAGCAATATCTCAGTGTGGGGGATTGATGAGTGTCTAAATACTCATCATTTTTATACTATTAGAATGCCAAAAACATCTGAAAACACTCAGAAACCCATCAAAATGATAAAAATATCACAAACAAGTGTTTTATATGTTTTAAATGCAAAAACATCAAAATCTGGTGAAAAACGTATCAAGTTTGCATAATTGGCAGTTTTAGTCCCCCAAGTTACAAAAGTTGTCAAAATTAGTCCCTGGTAATTCAAAATCTTGTAAAAAGTCATTTAAGGTCTATGAGATTCAAAAGTTGTCAAAATAAACCCTTTAAAGTTTAAAAATCACAAAATGACAACTTTAGTCCCTCAAGTTTGGAAAATGTCAAATATAGTCCTTGGTTAATTTAAAAAGTGAAATTTATCAAAAATAAACCTTGTACTATTTATAATTGACAACATTGGTCCTTTATGATAAGTTTTGGGAAATTACACTTTTAGTCCCTCAAGTTTCAAACTTGACAATTTTGGTCCCTGGATTTATAAAAATGGAAATTATCAACAAAGGTCCTTGTACTAATCTTACTTGGCAGTTTTAGTCCTTATGAGAGCTTTGGAAAATGTTCAAGATCAGCTCCTCAACTTTGGCTAAATTACACCTTTGGTCCTTGTTGTTTATCAAACCAAATGGACCTTTTGTTATTATTAAACCCAAGTCCAAAAACACAAACCCAGCCAACCCAGTTTACCCTTGGCCCAATACCTCAACCCGACCCACCTTTTAAATCAAAATAAATACGCGCTGTTCTCCTTCTCCTCCTCAACACCTGTTAGCACTCACCCCCTCCACCTCACTCATTACCACTTTCCACCTCACCAACCTTATCACCCCAGCTTCACATCCTGTCCCCCTCCACCTCCATATCCTCCCAAGGAGCATTTAATGCAAAAAACCTGCTTATGTGACTTTTGGCGCCAAAAGCAAATTTGATGGCCAAGATTCGTTTGACCACATCAATGGCTGGAAAATGGTGGGAAATGCTCAGAGTGCCAGTGGAAAAGCTTTTTGGATATCTATAAAGAAGAAAGAAGGCAGTGAGAAGAGGTTGTCGCATGTTTTAGGCCACTTTTTAGTGTAAAACTTATTTAAATGTTTGTTTTAGTTTAAAGTTAAGCTTTCAGTGTGAATTTAAGTTTGTTTCAAGTCAAAAATCACTTCTGTATTGTACCTATTCCAAGTTTAATAAAATTTCAAGTTTCATGTTTCTTGATAATTCGTATTAAGTCAATTATACATATTATAAGTTACAAATGCTCTTTTATCCTTCCAATAAGCTCAGAGAAGCTTGTGAAAGCTTTTCATGAGTTTGTAATATACTCTAGTGTTATAATTTAGAAAAAACAAAGAAAAGTCAACAAAAGTCAACTAAAGAGCTCAAAATGGATTGGATCATGATAATTGGTGATACAGAGCTAATTTTGGATTGATTATTGGTTTAGAGCTTCTTGGGAAGCCATAGGATGTGATCTCAGACCTTAATTACTCATTTGTAAGCTATTTTCTTGATTTTTACATTTTCTAGTTTAAAGTACTTAACATCTGTTAATTGTGGTTGAAACCTGTTTAAATATAGTAATTATAAGTTAATAAACAGATTTCTCAGTTTCAAAACTTGTTTTAATGTTAAAAGCTTCATAACAGTTTAGTATAAAGGTGTTTGGATCAATTTGGTTATCTGTGTTAATAGCCATCTGTGTTATTACTTGTTGTGGTTTCATGTCAGTTTAGCATTTAGTACCTTAGCTAAGTCATAAAAACTAGTCTTTATTTAGTTAAAAGTCAAAATAGTTTGTATTTTCAATTTGCAGATTCACTGTTAGAATTTAGATTGCTATTTTCACCAAATTAGCTTATTACTCAGTTCTTTAGCTTAAATTAGTATTATTACGACTTATTATAACATGTTCAATCAATAGAATCAGTCCTAAATTCACTAAAGTCAAACTAGTTTAATTTTATCAAAAGTCAAATTTCTTATAAGCTGTTTTTGAATAAAATGAATAATTTTATATAGGATTAGATACTAGGATTTAGCTTAAGCCCTTTTGGGAAATTAATATTTAGCTGCTAAACAAAATTATAAAAATATTAGCTTTCATAAACTTAGCTTATTAATAGCTTATTTTGTAGCTTGTTTTGACCCCTTGTCTGAAAACAGTCCCCTGTGCACAGTGATTGCTAGCTTGTTTCTAAAGCTCTCACAGAGCTTATTGATGAGATTCAGCTTGTGCATTTTAGCTTTTTGAGTAGCCCATCTATCTATGTCCCTATTTCAGTCCTTACTTTTCAATTTTCAGCTTATTCAATAAGCCTGCAAATGCTTATTAATCTTGTCCATTTAACTCACCATACTCATCAAGCAGTGGTGTTACCAGTTTTTCAAAAGCCTGTAAAGAGCTTATTAGTGGTTGCTAAACCTTGTGAATTAGTTTTTTTAGATAGTTAAGGCTGGTCAACTAGCTTGTTCAGTTGCTTATTCTCATTTTATAGCTTACCAAAGTGCTTAATATTAAGCTAGAAGTTGCCTAGAAAACAAGAGTGTCCTGTTTAAACAGTTAACAGTTGTGCTTATTTATAGCTTGTTTAGTGCTTATTTCTAGATTGTTTAGCTTTTTCAGTATTAATATTAGCTTATTAATAGTTTATTAACTTATTCCCATTTCCTTAGTGCTAATTTACTAGCTTATAAGCCAAATGGCTTAAGCCTTGTGCTTATTTCCAAATTAAGCCACTGTTAAGATAAATAAGCTCTCACAGAGCTTATTGGTCATTTTTAGAAAAAGGCACAGTTGAATAAAGTGCTTATTTTAGTATTCTTAACAGGTTTGTAAAAAGAAAATCGAAAAAAAAATGTTTTACAAAAAGGGAGAGGCAGGGGTCGAACCTGAGACCTCTCCCTTATATGGGTGATAGTGGGTACCTGTATGCCATTGCGCCCTTGGGTCTTTCTCGTTAAAATCCTACACTACTTAATATATAACCCGTTTTGTCTTAATAAGCTTATACGAGCTTATTCCCTTATTTCTAGCTTATTTAAAGTAGCTTTTTCAGTTTTTGTATTTTTTATAAATTTGTAATAGTATAAAGTATTTTTACAAAAAGTTTCAGATTTTTCTCATTATTTTTAGTATTTTTTAACATTTAATTAGTGTAAAATTTTAATTAATTCATAATAAAAAATATAAAAGTCTAAAAAATATAAATCTTTTTTCTAAAATTTTCTTTTATCATATAGTACGTAAGAAAATTAGTTTTACACTCTTAGGCCTTTTATTTCATAAATTTTACGTTTTATCTTGCGCTCCAGCGCCATTTTCGTAAATAACGCTCGTTTCCGTTTTAAGTAACATTTTTAGATAATTTAGGTTTACGTTTTGATTGAAAATAGTTTATTTAAGTTATTTTTGTTTTATAAAATAAACGTTTATCGATCTGTAAAAATAGTGATAGCGTTTATTTAATAGATTTTAACTTTTTAAGTTTCTTAATTTGCATTTAAGTCGCTTTAATTTGTAAATCTTTTCTTTTAGTATAATTTTCCATCAATATCCTTTCTGATCACTATCCTTAGTGATCATTCTATCATCTGAAGTGTTTATTACACCAATTCATCCTCCGTGGGACTTAACGACCCGGGAATCCCCTGTATTCTCTGATCTTCATTGCATTTGTGTTTAAGCTGTTTTAAGTCTGTAAAGACTTGACGGTTTAGCGCGGATCAGTTGAATTATATTTTGTGGGTACAGAATACCAATTGGCAGATCTTCTCACCAAAGCCTTGCCTCCCGCTAAGTTTAATGAGTTGGTCCACCGGATTGGTATGAGGTGTTTGACTCAAGAGGAATTGGATGACCTCCTAAAACAGTATTAAACACCTGTCAAACACCAAAATCTCTTTTGTAAATAATTTTTCAAAAACAAAATACAAAAATATAAAATCTAATAAAACAACAAAAATATTATTCTAATCTATTTTTTCTTTCAACATGTCAAGTACATTTCTTCCATCAACACTATAATCTTTCAAAATTCAGTATTTTTTCGATCAAGTGTTGAGGGGGAGAAAATTTATACCAAACTGTTTCAAAATCATTCGTGTACTTGCATGTTGTCATATCCCGGTTGTTTCTTTTATCAATGGTGGAAAACTTTTCTGGTTTAAACTGACACTCCTCGGACTAAAATTTATAATCTTTCATCATTTATTAAGTTGAGGGGGAGTGTCGTCAAAGTTCCTTTCTTAAAATCTTTGTTTGATAACCAAAACAGAAGTTAAATGGCTTTATATGAAAATGGAAAAGGTGGAGGGACCAAAACTGCCAAAAGTTTAAATTTACTTTTAATAAAAAAACCTCCCACCTAACTATTTCATCACATTTATTACTTACACCAAAAAATATCCTACGCCTAAGAATCATTTGACAAATCCGTGTTTCTGATCATCAATTTGTAAGTTGCTTCATGATCTTAACATGTTTACAAACATAGGTTTTGATTTTTACACGAATCCAACGGTCAAATTTTTGTCTATGATTGTTTTTGTGTTCTACGCATAAGCGTATGAACTCACAATCAAGAATGGGTGTTTGTGGTTAAAAGGATTTTGTCAAAACATGTATTTAACATCAATGATACTAATTCTATGCTCAAAATACACCCAGAAACACGAATTAATGGATTTTTATAATTAGGGTTTATGAGTCGAATTGGGTATTTTCAAAATGTGATTGTTTTTGGTCAAAAGATTGTTGTGTCATACTCATATCATGTTGAATTAAAGGTTTCCAGGCTCTATAACCACCCAGAAACTCTCATTGATTAAAAATTGAATGTTAGGGTTTAAAGTTCTTGAGTTTGGGTATTTTTGATTCACCACGATTTAGATGTTATAACTCCGTTATTAGACTCTCATAACATCCATGACCTACCAGAATTGAATTGGTGCTAATCCTATGGTTAAAACTCTTATGCGTAATTCATAACCCTTAGGGTTTTGACCTACGCGTAAGTGTTTCTTCGCATAAATGTTTAACAAGCTTTCATGCCATGATTTGATTTTAGAATGAATATATGTGTTAAGATTGATGTTATGATGATTTTATTTCAGGCTTGCTACTCGTAAAACTCAGAATCAAGGTCATTGAATCTCTACGCATAAGGATCACCTTAAGCGTAGAAGGTTATGCGTAAGAGTAATGTTACGCGTAGCGTCTACGCATAAGGTTCTACAATGGGACTACGCGTATCCTGTGAAGGATATGCGTAAACAGTGACCTCTACGCATAAGGTCTACTCTTACGAGTAAGCCTTACGTTTAAGGTTTATATACGCCTTACGCGTAAGCTCTACGCATAAGGTCCCCTTTTCCTACGCGTAACATTTCTTAAGCGTAAGTTAGAATCCTTCGCATAAGCTTTCGTCTACGCGTATGTTATTACTGTTTACGCTTAACTTTGCCAAAACTACGCCTAAGCCTTGATTGACCTTCATTATGAATTGTTACGTGTACAAACTTGTAAATAAACTAATCATAACGTCACGAATCCAATAATGTCACTAATAAACTTAATCGTTTGATATGTTGTGAACAATAAGTGATAACATAAACTTTAAAACTTAAAGTTAACTAACTCACGAAACATTTCACGACGTCATTGGACTATTGGACAAACAAGTGACTTAGGACTCGTAACAATCATTGTCACTTTACATTCAATAACTAGACAATAAGACCATCTGTTGACTAACATTATGTCTTTCGATATGTTGGTTCTTTTGGCTAATGTTATTTCGGATCAACGACATGGCTGCTCAAATGAATGTGGATGCACCTGAGGTTCTCACTATTGCTGATATCTTCCCAAATGGCTATCCGAGAAAGATTGGAAAGAACAACCTTAGGGTTGACTTTGACACCCTCACATGCTCAGAATCTTCTTGTCTCATTGCTGTGGATATTCTAAGGAATCATCCCTACCAGAACATGCTCTCACACTCTGCTACAGTACCGGAAATCTACATTCAGCAATTCTGGGACTCTATGCAGAGGATCACTGGTCAAAGTGCAGTGACAGTGACACTTAATCACAAACAAGTCACCATTACTCCTTCAGACTTACGGGCTGTACTCATCATTCCAGACATCGTGCCAACTGACTTCTTTGCCACACCTACTGAAGAGACAGTTCTGCAATTTCTACTTGATATTGGCTATGATGAAGCGTCAGGAATTATTAACAAGCACTCTCACGTGGAGCTTAAGAACATTCCTCAACCGTGGAGAACATTCTACATCATCATCACTAAGTCTGTCTCTGGTCGTGACAGTGGCTATGAGCATCCCAAGCTCATGGAACTGCAAGTCTTCTGGTCATTGATCAATAAGAAGGACATTGAAATCGAAGCACTGATATGGGATGACATGATGACATTTCACAAGAAACTTGGCTCAAAGATTCCCTATGTCAGATACATAAAGCTTTTGATCCAGAGAGCACTTGGACTTAATCCTGATATTCCCAAGAGGCTCAATGACCCTGAAAATCACGACGTGTTGTCCGAACCTATCCTTTCTATCAGAATCAAGGAATCGACAACAAAGAAACAAGGTGCCGTGCTGCCTGATCACCTTCTGACCAATGAAATCAAAAAGCTTGAAACATACAAAAGGTATCAAGTAGTAGTACGAGAAGGCAAAGTTGGTCATCTCGATGAAAAGCCTTCTGGAACTCCTACTCGGAGAACCAGAAGAGGAAGTGCTGGAAGTGCAATAAGCACAGAGAGTCAAAGGAAGGTCCCAAAGAGGAAACCTACTCCAAGGAAGAAAGTTCCCTCCAAGGAAGCTGCTCCTATTCCTATACCTGAACCGCAAAGAAAGCTACTGGACGAAAGCTCTGAAGATACACAATCAGACGAGGAGGTCCACTACTCTGAAACTGCAAAGGATGACTCTCCATCAGTACCAAAACCTCCTAGTCCAATAGCTGAACATGGCAAAGGAAAGACTCCTGTACTTGTGCCATATGATGAAAGCTCAGAAAGTGATGAAGAGCAACTAGATAAATCATACAGGAAGAAGTTTAAATTCGTTCGACTTCAACACGTTGCACAACAATTTGCTCAAGAACAAATGGGTGGCCCCGGAGGGTCAAGTGGTGCAGCTCAACCTTCACCAGATCCTGATGCGGTTAATCAACCCGATAAGGGATCTGGTGCCACCAATTTGGTACAACAACAAACACGTGTTGAAGACACTATTGAGTATGATTTTGAAGAACCGAAATCTGAGAAGCTAGAGAAGGTAAAAGCTGATGAAGAAGCTGCAGTCAAAGACAAAGTTGATGAACAAGCTAAGACTGGCAATGAAGAAGATGTTGAGTATGATACGTTTCTTCTAGATAGTCTTGCACGATCAAAGGAAGAAACTTCTGAACCACCAAAGGACCCGGAGTCTCCTCACATCTCATCATCATCAGATTCTTCTTCTCACTCTTCACCACCACCATCAAAAAGATTAACCAAATCATCATCCCAGATCGTGAAGAAGCCACCTCGATCTTGGATTTCTCATACTCATGAAAGAATTGTGAAAGCTGTCCAACAAGTCAGAAAAAGGACATGCTCTACAGAAAACTGAATTGGTTTTTGACCAAATGCAGATATCTACATGATGAGAATGACAAGATGCAGAATGAAAGGGAATACATAAGAAGCTCATGCAGGATGATCTACAAGGGAAAATGGACAGAATGATCGAAGGCTACACTCACAAGTACCTTCTGGAAATCGTTCCTAAAGTCACAAAGGAGATGTTTACCAGACAACTATATCCGAATCTTATGCAGATAGCCAAGCAAACTATAAGATCAACACCCTTAACTGTCACAATCAATCCATCTGATCATGTAGTTTTCTCGGATAATGAATTGGTGGCCAAGCTTGTCACACAAATGTCTAAACGATCTGGGACATTTGCTTCTGATGAAGGAAAGTTGTTTCAAGCATTGCTGGACTACCAACTCCAAGAAGCATGCAGATTCGAAGCTGAAAGGTCTAAACGTCCTAGAGACGATGAAGATAAGGATCAGGATAAGAATGATGAAGCTAAACGACAGAAGAAGTCTGGTGAATCATCTTCCATGCCACCACCTCCCCAACGGCCTCCTGCTCAACAAAGGTCTCCTCCTCGTTCTTCTACCGATAAACCTCATGATTCTGAGACACCACCCCAGACTCAAAAAAACCGGTGATTACTTTGAGTATACGGGTGGTGACGATGAAGAACACCATGAGCCCCTACAACAACCCACCTCTCCCAAACAAGTAAAGAAACCAGAACCCTCATCTAGGCCTAAGAAACAGAAGAAAAAGGCGCCCAAGGCATACGTCCTATCATGGCTAGATGAAGACACCACAGAGGAATTTGAATGGTTTTCTACACTTGTCAATTCCACTCCCTACCCTGAAGAAGGTCAAGATCTGGTAGACGGTAATACACTGGAGCATGCTAAGATTATGCAAGAAAAGTTCCATGTGAAGAAGATGATGAAATCTGAGTTGAGGCGAATCAAGAATGAAGCTTTCCAACTGTGGAAAGATAGCTCAGAAAGTGCCATCGAGGTCGAATATCACCTTGAAAACATTGCTCGAGCTATGTCTAACAACATGGATTGGCTCAACCCAGAAGCAAACATCGACTTCACCAAACGGGACAACCCTCCATACTACACCGACTGGTCAAAACCTCTACCAACAATTGGCCAATCAGATGAACCAAGGATTCCATTCCGATATTTCTTCAACAGAGACTTGGATTTTCTTCTACATGGTGGCGATGGTTCAAGGAAATACGCTACATCGTTGACACTTCCATTCCCAGCAGCTATATACTCGAACTGCATAGCCATCGAGGAACGTGCTAATCACTTGTTCTCCAACAAAGTGGAAGCCTCGACCCGAGATGCACTGTACGGGATTCATCATTGGCCGGAATGCCGAAGAATCTACTATAGAAGCTGCCAGGTTCAGAAGTCTCAACATGCAGTATTCAGTTCTAAAAGTATCGTTGCCATCAAACACTTCGATCTTTCATCTAAGTGGGACTACACCTTCCTAAAGAATATCGTGGTCAAACGACAAGATGAAAGGGATTATGCATTCTCTGAAGGTGACTTTGAGAATTTGTCTATCAACGACATCGAAGACATGTACCTTGCCAAAGTACAGGGTCGTATAAGACAATTCTCCACTGCAGTACAACGTGAATTCATCAAGTCAGTGCTCATCTTCATCAGACGCATTGTTATCCAAGAACGTGTAGAAGATCTCCAACTGGCAGTTGAATCTTATCAGACCCGTGTCAACTTCACTCCACCGCAGCTTGATCTACCCGACATCAACCAGCTTCCACAATATACGCTCATCAGCAAACCTTTCGGCGTCGTTTACCGCAGTGAACTTCAAAGAAATTGCTTGATGGCGTGCAGAGATCTTCATAAGTTTGGTGATCACACTTTGAAGATGGTTAGGGACGGATTGGCTTACCGGTTGAAGGATATACACCATAAGATCGGGTCTCCTAGCGATGGAATTCTCAGGATCGAAGGGACGTGAAGAGGATCATCACCATGATTGATGAACGGTTGTATAGAAGGGATCAGTTCAGAATACTGGAAAGCTATGTTGGTGGTCGACCCAGGAGAAACATCATCGGCTTTCAACGCCCGACTCACACTCCTGGCGACATCTCTGGACTACCTAGTACCCCTTGAACTGCTTCTTTCATTATAAATTTGGATGTATGATCTAATTATGTCAATGGCTTGTGCACACATTACAGTGTACAACCCGTACTTGTAAATAAAGGACCCTATGGTACGCTTCAGTGCCACAATCCTTATAAAAGGAGCGAAAGCTTCTTACTTTTGAGTAAAACCTATCAAACCTTTCATTTTTCAAGGTTTTGCTCAAAAGAACAAGTACTTTCCCTTATTTTTTTCAAAAACCTCAACCGTTTTAATCACTTATTGAGGGGGAGTACTTGAATTAAAACTTTGTTCAAAAATTGTTCACAGTGGTCATTCTTCCCGCAACACTCGAAATGGTCATATTTATTCTCAACTTTTCAAAAATAACATCATATATGCCATTTTTGAGGGGGAGAAAATAAGTGATAAGAAATATGTTGCGTCAATGCAAATGAATCATTGTGCTATAGACTTAACCCATGAATTGACGAGATCTTAACTGTTAGTAACTCGAAAAGACTTGTCCGGGACGGGTAATAATTTCAAGCTAGTTCGCTAGTGATGTAAACGTGTCTCGCAAAGGACTTGTCTGAGTAGAATGTACCATTCGAGAAACTCTTGGTAGACATGAACTCTGACGGGTTTGACAACCTTTCGAGGATTGTCTACACCTTCAAGGTAGTTATTAGAGCTAGTTGTCACCTAAAAGCTGACAATGCAACTCTTTAACTATGCCACGTAACCGTGTCTCGCGGGGGAATGTCTATCTTGAGTTGATCAATTCAAAATGTGCGCGCTCTTTCCTCACTGTGCATTTTAACCGTTAAAACTCTTAGAGCACTCTCATCCCTAACGGTATAACGCCCGTTATGGGGCTTTTAACGCCGTTATCTGCGTTATACCGTTGGAAGTGTCGAACTTTAACGCCGTTGGTGGGTTTCCGTTGCCACATTAACGCCCGTTATGGGCTGGAAAAAAAATTCAAAAAATTTTCATATGTAGTCCCTCTAACGGCTACTAGCCGTTAAATTTAAAAAAAAAAATTCATTTCAGGTCCCTAACGACTAGTTTTTATAAAAACAAAAAAAAATTCAAAAACCTTTTTTTACCACTATAAATACACAATCAAAACACCATTTTTAATCACACTTTCACTTCTAAACCCTCTCAATACTATCAATCTTTCAACTTCTCCTAACTGCAAAAAAAAACAATGTCGGGAGGCAACGACGATACTTTCTTCAATCTTCTCAATGATGGGTGGAATCCCTCAAACCCGGGTTCATCATCTAACCCCGAACGCTGGTTCATCTTTAAACCCCAACCCATTAGGCTTATCAAGCGAAGAAATGTGGAAACAACAACAAACATTACTGTTTTGGCAACAACAAAACCAACAAAACACCTTAAACTCCAACTTTCAAAACCTACAATTCACACAACAGTCACAACAATCACAAACTGAAACACAAGATGTTGCTGAGACACCCACATCTCCACCAAAAAAAGGAAAAGGTCGTATTAAGCGAAAATCCAAAAAATCCAAAGACCCCGAGCCCGAACCAATTGATTCTGATGAGGAGGTTGTCGTTACCAATCGTTGGAATTCAGCAGAGGAAGCATTACTTGCAAGGTGTTACATAGCCGTTTCGGAGGATCCAAAAGTTGGAAAGTGCCAACCTAGAGATACGTTTTGGTATCGGGTCAGAAATGAGTTCAATAGACTCAACTTTCAACGGCGCACCAAGGACATGATGTCAAGCAAATGGACATCGTTGAACATGATATGCACAAAGTTCAACTCTTGTTACGTACGTGCGCAACGAGAGCAACGAAGAGGTGAAAGTGAGGTGGATGTGATGAAACGGGCAAAGCAATGGTATCGTGAGGAAAACAGAGGAGCATTGTTTGGTCTGGATGACGCTTGAGATGTTTTGCGCCATTATAAGAAATGGGAGACGCCGGAACCGGTTGATTTAACCGGCGAAGTCCCAAGCCAAACAAACGAGTCTTTGTTTGGTAATGATGAAACAACCACGCCCATGGGAAAGAACGTGCTACCAAGAAAGCACGATCCGAGACTACAACAAGTACGGGGAACAAGCATGGAGGAACGAGCTCGTCAGCCTTATTTCACGAAACTATGGCAAAACGAGTTTCGTATGAAACGAGAAGTCTCCGAAGCGGCGTATCGAGCCCAGCAGGAAAGAGATCTCACATTAACAAGGTTGGAAGAGATCAAGTTTTTGATGACGTCTACTGATGGGCAAGATCCAATGGTCGTGCAGTGGATCAATGACGAAAAAGATCGAATCATCGCAAAATATAACTTGAAACCTCGTCAGTAGATCGTATTTCCTTTAATTTGTTGTAACGTTTTAATTGCAGTGTGTTTTTTTTTTCATTTCGTTGTATTTTTTTTAATTTTTTTTATCTCGTATTGTAATATGGTTTAAGTTTTAATGAAATGCTTGTTTTAGTTTAATAAATGAAATGTTTGTTTTAGTTTAGGGGTTGAAATTGAATATATGAAATATTAGTGGTGTTATGGTGTTATTGGGATGTTATGGATGGGAGTGTTTTTTGGGGATGTTAATGTTAAATGTTAAAGCTGACGTGGACGGTGTTATTGGTGTTATGGTGTTATGGATGGGAGTGCTCTTAAGCACATGTGGAGGGGGAGTATTTATGCAAAATCTTATCTCAACAGTGGTACTAAAATGTTTTTCATTCACAAACACTTTGAGAGATTTTTCACAACAATGGTTTTTTATGGCAACATAGGTTAGTCATGGAGTTATAAGGTGACTAAGGTTAGGAATAACCGTCCTATGATCCGCCAAAGCCGGAGGGATCTACCCCAGGACACCACAAATAGTTAGTATTTAGAAGTCCTTAGGTATGATTGTAAAAAGGAGAAAATGAGAATCGGAGAAAGAAGGAGTTGAAGAATTAAAAAGAAATGCAAAGAAAAGGGTGAAAAGAAATAGGCCTCCCGATTATTCAACTTAGGCGCATAATCGGGTTCAATTATATGCTACCTGGTTGTCACTAGATGACACCGGTATTGAAGATTAAAAGTCGTCATGGACCCAAGGACGCATGCACTAAACCTTCTTAGCCACTCAAGTTTCTCTCACAGAAGCTTGTTTCATTCTCACAGGGAACCCTACGTAAACTATCGGCTTCTCTTAGAGATTGCTGGTATTGAAGAAGGAGACCCTCTCCCTAGTCTCCGCCCAGGAAAACCAAAACGCACTATTGAGTCTAGAGCCACGAGATTCATCAAAAGATCTCTTAGGTACACTTGACATTTCATCACTGGACATTCAACAATAAGAATTTCAGTGGTACATTATCGAGTCCTTCACAGATCTTAGCAATCTGTCGAGAACATTTATGAGAGGTTCACATTTGTGATCCTCAGTGATTGAATGGAAACTCCTTCCAAGGTCAACATCAAACGTAGCCCTGACAAAGAAGGTCGCTCTAAGAACTCCTCGTGGATTGCACTTAGTGGTCTCAAACGTCTACGTCAAGAGGTGATGCTTCGGTGTACCTCAGCGACTCATCTAAATCGTAGGTGTACTTCGGTACATCGTGTCATCTCACTTGTGGGACTCGATTCAGGAACGGCCTTTGTAAGAATTAGAGTTGTGTTTTCACACTATGCTGTCAACACTCTCGAAGTTCAAACTTGTAAGTGCCGGAATCCACTTATTACTAATCGTTTTAATGTTTACTTTTATGGAAGCTCGAGCGAATGATCGTGCAGACTCTTCTCATGCTTACGCCAACATCATCACTAATGGAAGTTCTATCCAAAAGCAACACAACAATGTAATGATTCTTCGTCAAATCAAAGAATCTACAAAGTTAAAGACTTAAAGAACTTCATCAAGATCGATTTCCAACGTCAAAAGAGCGCGGTGAGCATGTTGAAGAAAGACGTGAGACAACTGAAGCAACAAAGCAGACTGAGGCAGACTTGATGCAGATAACAACATACTATCACTTTCATCACAAAGAACAATGATCAAAGAACAAAGTTAAAGATGACGTCAAAGCATAACTGTTCAAAGAAAACTATCTCGCTACACTGGGGAGATGGTTTGAATCAAGGCAATTCTTCTCACAAGAAAGAAGAATGTCAGAAGACGTCAAAGCTACTATTACATCAACGCCTTCACCGTTTTTCATCACCAACACTTGAGTGTTTGTTACTCATATGTAATAACACTTGAGGGGGAGATTGTTGTAATCACTCCTAAACCTTATTCAAGTGTCAGTTACTCATATGTAATAGTTAGCTTATTATGGCCTTTATGTTTGTTATTAGCCTTAAGCTTATGTAGAAGGCCCATGAGCTTAGGCCCAAGCCCATAGGAGAAAGGAAGGGACTAGGAGTGTTGCCCTAGCTTCCCTCCTATAAATACTATGTAACAACCCTCACTTGAGGGTTGGTTGTTCAAGTTTTTCTTTCACTCATGTCCTACGCATAACCGGTCATAAGCATATCGTGTGTGTGTGTTTGGATACTTGTTCAATCGCCTCTCTATCTTTCTTGTAAGCTTGTGTTGTAAAACTAGTGACCTAACATTAGTCCTTCAAGTTTCATTTTTTTTCATTGTTGCACATTAGTTTTGTACTTATCAACTCAAATACACGACCCAACAATCTTTCCCTAATTGATAATTTCAAAACTACACGATGAATGAAACTTCCCCTTAAGCCGTGCTAAACCATCAAGGATCTTCAAGTTGCAAATCTTCAAGTAGACTCTTCTTCCCTTTTTTATTATCTACTAGGGGACTTTAAGCAGAAGCAACTCTGAGTTCGAAAACCACAAACCACTATCATACTTTGTTGGGTTCAGTAAATACCCAAACCCCTTAATATAGGATTTGAATAGAAAATATCCTAAGTGTTTAGTCTGTTAAACACTAACAGGTCACTGAGTGCATAGTCTCTCAGTGAGCCATCTTCAGGATACTCAGTAAGAGGCAAAGAAGAAGTCTCTCCACTTAGTAAGGAGAAACTTAAAGGGTGAAGACTGAGTCAAGAAGAAGATGGTGGATTCAATGAGTGATGACAATAACTCACTGAATCCCTAAAACTCCTCTCCAGCTACTTACACTGAAGACAAACTGAAATAGAAGACTGAAGGATGTGAAGACTGAAGAATGAGCGGGATAAAGCGGGATAAGTGTGAATCAGATAAGACGAAGTCCTTATCAACCAAAGTCAAATTTCCCTGAATGGCAAACGATCAGGTTCAGTGTCATCACTGAACTTTGGAAAGCAGTCTTGTCTCTTACCTAAAATAGTCTTTGTAAACAGAGACAAAATACATCAGTATTTTATCTTCTGTAAATTGTCAGTTTGTCACTTAGGAAAGAGTTAAAACTCATACTTGTATAAATAGCATAAGAGATGGAGTGAAAGATTTAAGCTTGTGTTATATTCACCAGGTATCAACCCATTACCCAAAAAAGATTTAAGCTTGTGAATTGTAAAAACACACATACATGCAAGCCATCTTTCTCTCCTCCAAATACAACTTAATCCCTGAGATAGCTCAGTGGGTACTTGTAGTTGTGCTCAGACTTAGCCTAAGCTTCGTGAGGAGTTACCAACCTTTGTCATTTCAATCCCAAGTACTGTTCCGCAAGTACTTGGGTAATGTATTCTTGTTTGATTTATTTCTAATAAAGGATATTATGTTGAAAATTAATCAGTGTGTTTTACTTACATCTTATCAGTCATAGATTCACTATTAACTTGTTTTTAATTACTTAAAAACTGTTTTACGATAGTGAATAGGGAACAACAAGTGGTATCAGAGCAAGGCTGATTATAAAACCTTTTTTAAGCCGCTCTAAACGTTTTTAAATCAGGATCCTTATGGCTGAAATTGATGTACCCCAACTAGTCGATAAAAAGGGTGGAGCTTATTCAGCTGTTGCCCCTAGACTTGAAGTTGGTAAATTCAACAAATGGAAAAAGCGTATGCTTTGCTATTTGATTGGGATGGAACCTTATTATATCAAATGTATAAATGAAGGTCCATTTATCCCAAAGATAGCTGAAGGTTTACCTAAACCTGAAGCTCAGTGGACTCAGGATGAAAGGAGAGTGGTCAACCAGGACCAAAGACTCAAAAGTATCATCATATCATGTCTTCCTGATGATATTATGGAGTCAGTTATAAACTATAGTACAGCTAAACAAACTTGGGATGACCTAGTTCATAGCCATGAAGGCCCATCTGATACCAAGGAAAATAGGATAATGGACATGAAACTTGAGTATAACACCTTCAGGGCTAAGGACTCAAAAACTCTGTCTCAAACTTACACCCGGTCAAAACTCTTTTAAATGAACTGTCAAATGATGGTGTTAAGTTGTCCAAACATGAAATCAATGTTGGTTTTGTCAATAGTCTCCCTGAGAAGTGGTTGAATTTCTCTCAGGGACTTAGGAATGCTAATCATATCCAGAATCTTAAACTTCCTGAAATTTATGGAAAATTTGTCTATGAGGAAAACCTCATCAACAGACGATACCCTGACTTAAAAAAGTCTCAGGAAGTCAAGAAGTCCCTGAACACCACTTCAATACCAATATCAACTACTTTCTTTTCTAACAATGTGGTTCAAGATTTCCAAGAAAATTCAGATGATGAGCCTGATGAGAGATCAAGTGAGGAGTACCTAAATGACCTGAACGTTGAATTTCAGGAAAGGGCACTCCTTGCTAACTCTCGGAGGTTTATAAAAAGAAACAAAAGTTTTTCAAATGCTAAAGCAAAATGAGGACACTGAATGCTTTAAGTGTCACAAAAGAGGTCATTTTGCAAAAGACTGTTTTTCAAAAACAATTTATGAACCCTCGTATAAACCATCAGGGTCAAATCAGTCCTCAGGCTTTAGCAAATTTCAACCAAAAGTCTATCAGTCTCATCAAAATTTTCAAAACAAATCTGATCAAAACAAAACTGTTGATTTTGAAGCTAAGTATAGGAAAGTCAAAGCCAAGCTTGCATTGCTTGAGGCCAGTCCCTCGTAAACAACAAAAAGTGTTCAATCTGTGCAGGGTAAAAACAAAGGCCTTGTTGCTGAAACCTTCGATTGGGATGAAGAGCCAGTCTCATCTGATGATGAAATGGTGCATGTCAGTGCACTGATGGCCCTCTCAGAAGAGGACAAGCTAGCTGTTGGGAAAAATCATGCCAGGAATGGAGAATGGGTCAACATCACAATGAAGAAGGTAAAAATTTTACTTTCTATGGATGATGACTCTGATTGGCAGTCCTATATGAACTATATCAATGTTGACCTTAAGTTTGTAGAAGAGAAACGATTAAATCTTTTTTCAAAATATAACAAGCTAAGTTTTGAACTAAACAAGTGTAGGGATAAACTGCTTCTTTTAAAACAAAATAAGCTTAAGGCTATCACTTTGCAAATTCAAAACACTGAATTAGTTAAAAGAAATCAGGCTCTTCAAGATGAACTTAAGAAAGAAAAGGATATCATCGCTAGTTGGACTGCTATGAATCCAAGAGTCTTTGATGCTGTGGGAGCCCCCAGCAGCAAAAAGAGAGTCATAGGTGAAAATCATCTCCCTGACTCTCACAACGAAGACCAGTCTCCCAAACCATTTATGTCTGGTGGCATGATTACCAATGTGTTGACTATTCCCAAGCCCAGTGATTGGATTGAACGGGTTAATCCTGATAGTAAGCTTCCTAATTTCGATTCTGGAAGAATTCTAGAGCCTGAAAGTCAAGCTCTAAAGAGCATGCTTGGACTCCCTGATGTGCCTAGTAGTACTGAACACATCTCCGAGTCTGAAGCAGAATCTCAAGCACCACTTCCACCCCTGGAACCTCTTCAGGGTGTTGCTCCTAGCTTTGAGCTTACTCCTTTACAGTTCAATCCACACTCACCAAAAGAAAGGTCTGGACTTGGTAGAACCATCCTAAAAAGACCATCAAAACCAACTCAAAAAGAATCTACCCCCACTGAGACTTCTACATCCTCTGTCCCCACTGAAGCTGATCAAATTCAGCAGCTGACTGAACTTGTGAGGAAGCTAACTGATAAGATGGAATCCATCGAAAGAGTTCCTGAATCAATCAAGGAAACAAAGTCAGCTTCCTCTAGTTCCTCAAAGTCAAAAGCCACCACCAAAACCAAGCAGAAGTGTGATATATGCCACTATACCACCATACCAATCACAACCGTTATAGAATCCTTTTTGTATGATCTCGCAAAAAGGATACCAATGACCTCTGATCACTTACAATATGTAAGTTCTCTCAAAGAAAGTAAACTATACCAAAGTTGGTCATCAAGATGCTTCAACCTCCAAATCCGCCAAAAGTCTAGAGCAAAACCCTTTCCTCTTTGTCCACACGCGGCTTTAATGATCATCATCCCGATGATCGCCTCATGACACACATGCCGGAGATTTGCGGAAATCCACCATGAGACATCCCACATGACAGTGTCATCCAAGCAAGGAGAAGTTCCAAGCAACCTAGAATCACCGAGTCATCCTCACCCAAATGCAAAACATGTGGTAGCACAATGCACTCAACAACTGACCATGAGTCAATTGCCAAATTCAAAAACCTTTAGGCCCAAGCCCACTAGTATGCTGGGTCACAAGAGAAACTAATCCAGCTTTACTATTTGTGCAGAGACAGCCTATTTTGGCATCTAGATAGTGGTTGCTCAAGAAGCATGACTGTGTTAAGGAGTATCTCGCACAAATATGTAAAGAAACCGGACCCAGGTAGTATTTGGTGATAACTCATCATGTCCAACAAGGTTATGGTTCAAGATATCGCAATGGAATAGTTTTATCTAGAATAGCTTATGTCAATGGTCTGAAATACAATCTCATTAGTGTCACCAACTCTGCAAAGTACATTGTGCAATTCAATAACAAACAAGGCACCATTTTCAATGCCAACAAAGAAGTTGTGTTGATAGCTCCTAGAAGAGATGATGTTTATGTCTTAGACATGTCAACACTCTCTCAAAATAGAACTTGTCTCTTTGCCAAGCCAAATCGAAACTAAAACTATCAACCGTACGTACGGGTTGGGTCCTTGGCTTACCATCACGGTTTTTAAAAGATAAACCATACTCTGCGGAAAAGGCAAACACCAAAGAGCATCTTTCAAAACAAACAAAATTTCTCAATCAAAGTCGCCTTCACCTTCAGATATGGACTTCGGACCGCCTACCCTAGATCAATCCAAAGAATAGCGAGGAAGATACACTTGTCATTGTTGATGAGTTTTCAAGATACACTTGGGTATACCTTCTTTCCAAAAAGAGTTAGGTAATGACACTATAATGTCATTCATCGAACATTGAAAACCGTGAATTTATTTAACAAACAAATCGAATCCATAATGTAATCGAAGTTCAATGAAGAGCTTTATATGTGATGAAAAGGAATCTCCCAAAAATTTTCATCTCCTTACACACCTAAACAAATGGGGTAGCCGAAGGAAAATGTAACTCTCATTGAGGTCGCTAGAACTATGTTTACGCCTCACTCTTATCAAAGCATTTCTTGATCAAGCTAAAACAACATGTTACACTCAAAACAGTCAATCATTGTCAAAAGACATAACAAAACCCCATATGAGATATTCAAAGGTAGAATTCCTGATATCTCAGCTACTTTCATGTATTTGATGTCCTGTTTATTCATAACCACAAGGATCATCTAGGCAAGTTTGATGCTAAAGCCGATGATGGATACTTTCTAGGTTACTCATCGATCTCCAAAGCCTTCAGGTATTTAACACAAGGAGACAACAAGTTGAGGAACCTTTCATGTCACCTTTGATGAGAGTTCGTAGCATCATGTTCACCAACACCTTAGTGGAGGAAATAGGAATGGATAACTCATCAAGATATCCTCCTGATGAGTATAACACTAAAATCAATTCCTCATACCAGCGATGCCGACATCTCATATTATGTCTTACCACAACCTTCCCAACCAACATCGTCGAATTCATTGATAATCAATCACCCCTCGCTGGGACAAGTAACACTTAACCAAATGTTCAGAACCTCGTGATTCATGAACCCCAACCCGAACAAGGTATCTCAATGATGTTCTTGATGATTCTCGGGTTCTGAATCAACTCCCCTCACCATGACCTCTTCAAGCTCATATCCTAGACCACAAAGTAAGTGGACAAAATCTCGTGACATTGAGCTTGTAAACATCATTAGAACCCATTGAGGTCATGCTTACATGAAGCATGGCTGCTAAACTAACTGCAGCTTTCAAAGAAATGAATGTCTATATGCCGATTACCTATCGTAAATAGAACCTAAAAGTGTCACCGAGGCTCTAAAACACCAAGCCGGTTCAGCCATGCAAGAAGAACTTCAACAGTTTGATAAAAACAAGGTCATGACCTTGATCAAATGTCCTTGGGATGTCATTGTCATAGGAATGAAGTGGTTTTCTAAACAAAATCGATGAAAACGCATTGTCATTAAAACAAAGCCGACTTGTAGCCAAGGTTGCAACAAGAAGCATTGACTATGATGAGACATTTGCTCCTGCTGCAAGAATGAAAGCCACCTGATCTTCCTTGCATACCTACATGAACTTTAAAGTTTACCAAATGGATGTAAAAAGTGCATTCCTGAATGGTGAACTCAAGGAAGATGTGTATGTTCAACAACCTCCTGGCTTTGAGAGTAGTGAATTCCTCGACTATATCTCAAGCTTGATAAAGCCCTTTATGGACTAAAGCAAGCTCCCAGCATGGTACTAAACTCTCTCAACTTTCATGATTCAAAACAAGTTTGTCAGAGGAAAGATAGACAACACATTGTTTATCTACAGGACAAAACAAGATGTGATACGGGTCCAAGTATATGTTGATGACATCATCTTTGGCTCAACAAACTACACTCTTTTCAAACAGTTTGAAAACCCATGACAAAGAAGTTTGAAATGAGCATGATGGGTGAACTCACATACTTCCTTGGACTACAAATCAGAAAAACTGATAAAGGAATCTCCATCACCAAGAGAAATACACCATAAATCTCTTGAAGAAATATGAGATATCCGAATGTGCCTCAGAAGACACCAACCCTCCTAACAACTTGGACCGATCTCACTGCAAATAAGTCAATCAAACCCATTTCAGAGGGATTGTTGGCTCACGATGTATCTCACTTCCTCCGCCTGCATACATTTCTCTTTGTTTAATAGCAAGATATCACCAAATCCCAAAGAATCCCATCTCATCAGCCAAAAGAATACTAAGATACCTGAAGGGAACCCCAAGCCTTGGACTCTACTATCCAAAGTGCTCAAGGTTTGACCTCAAAGGATATTCGATCTCGATTATGTGGTTGCAACATGGACGTAAAAGTACCTCAGGTCTCACAATTTCTGGAGAAAACCGGTCTGGAGTGCTAAAAAGCAACAATTAGTGGCTATGTCTTCACCGGTTAAGTATGTTGCCGCCAGGATGTTGTGCCAATGTATTATGAATGAAAAGTCAACCTGACTATGACATCCACTACAAAATGGTACCCATCTTCTGTGACAACACTAGTGCCATTGCCATCTCCAACAACCCTGTCCTTCACCAAAGAACCAAACACATTGATATCATATATCATTTCATCAGGGACCACATAATGAAATGAGACATAGAGCTTCATTTCATCCCTACTAAATATCAACTTACTGATATCTTTACCAAACCCTTGGATGAACCTACCTTCGTGAGACCTGAAGCTGAATTGGGAATGCTAGACATTGAAAGTCAGAACCCTGAAAACCAATCCTAATCTCAGTAAGTTTTCCCTAAAATGGCTCATCCTCCCTTAACAAAACCTCAAAATAACCTCTCACTGAATGAGTAAGACTCATTCAGGACCCCGACTTTTGATATTTAGCATTAAATGAGTAACTAAATGCACCAAGTATTAGTTACTTAAATGTCCTAGGTTGGTAAACACACCAATTAAATATAGGAATATATGTCTCTCTATCTTATTGTCAAGGGTCCCTCAAACTTACCCAATCCCACTTGGCATTAAATGCCCCATCTCACATGAAATATCTTATTGATATTTTACTATTGCAAAATGCACTTTTACCGCGTAATCGCAATCGCCTTGAAAACCGGATTTTACGGATAGTGGAGTGGTGGCATTAAATGTAGAAATTCTAAACGCTTTCAAAACTGACTTTACAAATCCACATTTGTGCATAAACTACCCCTATCATCACTCTATAAATACCCCTCACAAAATCAAGAAAACCACACAAAGTATTTCGCAACAAAAATGTCAAAATACTCTTTCAAACCCAGAAATCTTTGTGTTCTTCAAACTATTTTCTGAAAAATTTTCTTTGTAAACATTTACAAAAGTTTTTCATCACAAACTTGAGAGATTTAAAACTCTTTGATTGTTCTTGTCAAGATATTTTTCTCAAAACCCTAAAACCTTTTAATGGAAATGGCAAGAACACAATCTCTTACTTGCAATCTGGGTAGGGGATCTCAATAACGTTGAATTTAAAACCAATAATGTCATAGGCAATTTTGAATACCCACAAAATGTCCCATCCTATAAGGACATAATGAAATTTTTGTTCAACCCACTTAAAACGCCTTTGTTCAAGGTCCTCCTCTATACTGTACCAAAACCTCCTCGTGGAGTTTTGGGCAAATGTACCATGGCCTATGACTCACACCCTCAACAAAATGATCGACTCCACACCACCGGAGTATCTCATTAAATTAAGTCTTTTCAATGGGGAACAATCAATCACCTCGACTATAAAATGTTTTGTACTCCAACAGGTTAGACTACAATAAAGGATTTTGCCCATCCTAAACCCTCCACGCTAGGATGGGTTAAAACAAATCGCTTTGGATCCAAAGTTTTTGGACAAGACCCCAACCAAGAGTTCATTTCGGCTTGAAGGATCCCTGCTCACTTTTGTGATTCAGTCCTCGGCGGGAACCACTCATCTACCTAACAAGTTAATTCTATTCACTTGATGATGGCATACCGTTTGATGAATGGGTTCAATGTCGACATTGGGGAGATCATTTACAATGATCTGAACGGCTACTGGCAAAACTAGGTGAAATACGCTTCGTACCCTAGGTTTGTCTCATGTGCTTTACAAGTGTTACCGGGTTGTAATTATCCTCAGAACAAAAATATTGTGCTTTACCTGGCATCCTGAGTCAATCTAATTTTCAAAAGGACACATCCCTTGTCACTAATATTGAATTGACGGACCATATGGTTGCTGAACAACCGTAGGGACTCTGTCTCCTAACCCTGCCGAAAAAGAAGGGGAAGTCTCTCATCAGGACTAAGACCAAACCCAAGTCTCAGTGGCCCCGAGGCTTCAGGAACACAACCCAAAAGGAAAAAGAAGCCCAAGACTGATATGCCACCCACTGGAGACCAAGCAACATCCACCTAGGTGACAACGGCGACACCGATAAATCACAATCCCTGGTCCCAACTAATACTCCCCAAGATCCAGAGGACACATACAACTCGCCGGTAGGGAGCGCCTTCCGCCAAGGATGACATTAGAAAATCACAAAGATTTGTCCGAGGGCTAATCAATGATCCCAAAGACTCGAGGGAACTGAACAACCCGCCGATAAGGATATAATCACATCGACTACCAAAGGCACTGGGAAACACCTACCGCTTCTCGTGGGTCACAGGGACAAAGACTCGAGGGAAAGAAATCGCCGATATGGAACCCACCACCAATCCCGACCGAGAAGACATTGGGAAAAACCCATCTGTTTGAGTGGTCAAAGGGGACAAAGACTCGAGGATTAATACCACCCACCGATGTACGGAACCCATCACCACCACCTTGTTAATCGTTGTCGATGTTGCTATACTATTTCTCGATGATGAACTTCGACGTGACGATGAAGTTCTTTCAAAGAAGACACCGAGATTCAACACATTAACAAGAATCTCACGATCCCACAAAGCCTCGAGGAGTCACCAAGCCGATGATGCTTCCTCGCACTCTTCATCCTCCGATGAATTCAAGAGGTTTGACAATGTTCTTCCATCGACCGAAGACAAACCGGTTCAGTATCACAAAAGCTTCAAGGAAGCTATATGGGGTCATCGACACATTGGGATCAACACACCGGCCGCGTGTTATGCCGATCTAAAGTCCGATGTGCTCACCTTCAATGCCAACACCGATGAACACAGGATCTTATGTACCAAAGATTCATCGACCGATGACAACTTGGTCAAATTTCTAAAGCATTTAGAGATGGGACTAAGATTGATGTTAGAAGAAGACCCAAGACTCAACTCAAAAGTGCCGAGGCTACTGAGGCTTACTTGAAGCATTCCTCGCACTGAATAATCACCATGCTAAAGTCTCCAATGTTCGTGGGTCTTCGCCTTCTGTTCAGCCTCTTCGAAACACTGGGTTCCTTAGATGCTCAGTGACCACTGCTAAGGCATCATCTTCCATGGCTTGGAATCTTGGGCTACGGATGACTGCTTTGGAATTATCTCAAGAATTTGGAGAAACAAGTCACCAAACAGGATGCTACCACATCAAAGCTATGCACACCTGAATTTATCAAGCCTTCAAAGGTCAAGCCACTGAAACCCCGCTGTCCGAGGCAACTCTTGCCTCACTCATGCAGGCACAATGGCAGCTGAGGGGAGAAGAGACCACAGAAAGACTTCCTTCCTCTCAACTGGGAGCTACCAACCAATCCCCGCTATACCACTCATCGCCACCAACATCTTCAACAACAACAACAATGATAGTGACTATACAATAACAACAACAACACGCCCCGTAGCATCATCTTACTCAAAGCCGATAAAGGAAAAGGCATAATGAAAACTCTTGAGAGCCGATAAGATTCCCTACATGATTGGCAACACCGAGTACCAAGCACACCACAACTAAGTGCCTACCTTGCAAAGGAAGAGAGGAGAAAGAAACTTGCCAAGAAGAAAGAAAGAGCAAAGAAGCACCGTACAAGTCGCTAGGAAGCCGAGTAGGAATTGATCCAAAGAAGCTTCAAAATCCGCATGACAAAAGTTCAAGGATGCTCAGCCGCTAAGATGGCTTAAATGAAAAGCAGTAAGAAAAGAACAAAAAGAACTGCAGCCATTAGGCAAGGAAGAATTGACCATTACAACGGTCAATGACAAGCGTAAGGCTTCCCCGAGAAAATCATCGATTTAATCATCCCCAAATCCAAACCACCGCAATGAATGCCAGGGGATGATAAAGACACTTCGAGGTTCATGATCCCCTAAAATTCAATCGACTTTAGGATCACCGAACTCGATGAGCTTGGTCCAATAATTGAAATGAATGAAGTAGAATGCGGTGGTTAAGGAGCCATGGAAAATGCTCAAAGCAAAAGGTATGAAAGATCAGGGATGCACCAGACCGGGACGTCACCGCCTTAATCAGCACTACAAGGATCTCAACCTCAGCCATCATGGCAAGAGAAAGAGAGTTGAGTTCCACCGAGATCAAAGTGCCTGGACTTGAATGCAAAGTGGAGCCGTCTCAAGGTGTAAAATTTGTCAACTGCCTTGTGATAGAAAAGCCTAAAGAGGGCTATTTTTCATTGATGTTTATGGAAACCCAGCTTTCCAAAGATGGAGTGATATTGATCAGGTGAGTGGCTACAATGCCGAGCTACATACCAGTGGCCTCTCAAATTCAGACTCGCAAATGTCAAGTTCTGTGGTGACTTAAACGCCAAGATAAGAGAGCATCCCGACAGGAAACACTCATCACTAAGAAAGTCAAGCTTCGCTAATCGAATCCATCTAGACTGACATCATTTTGCTTTATCTTTTGTACTAGTGTTAGGAACCATGTAATGTGATCAATAAAAGATGTATGTTTTGCTAAAATACTCAGTGTTCCTTATTGTATTCATTAGTACATTCAGCGTAAGAAGAAGCCATTTGCTCACTTACACTGATCAAACACTTAGGCTATTTGTTTATCCAAATAGGGGAGACATAGGTTCAGTAAATACCCAAACCCCTTAATCTAGGATTTTAATAGAAAATATCCTAAGTGTTTAGTCCTTAAACACTAACAGTCCACTGAGTGCATAGACTCTCAGGAGCCATCTTCGTGATACTCAAGAAGAGGCAAAGAAGAAGTATCTCCACCTCAAGAAGCGGAACTTAAAGGGTGAAGACTGAGTCAAGAAGAAGATGATGGATTCAGTGAGAGATGACAATAACTCATCAATCCCTAAAACTCCTCTCCATACTTACAATCAAGACAAACTCAAATAGAAGATCAAGGATGTGAAGATCAAGAATGAGCGGATAAGGCGGATAAGTTTGAATCGATAAGACGGTCCTTATCAACCAAAGTCAACTTTCCCCTAATGGCAACGATCAAGTTCTTGTCATCACCTAACTTTGGAAAGCGATCTTGTCTCTTACCTAAAATAGTCTTTTTAGAACAGAGACAAAATACATCAATATTTTGTCTTCAGAATTTTCGCTTTGTCACTTAAGAAAGAGTTAAAACTCATACTTGTATAAATAGCATAAGAGATGGAGTGAAAGATTTAAGCTTGTGAATTGTAAAAGCACACATACACGCAAGCCATCTTTCTCTCCTCCAAATACAACTTAATCCCCGAGATAGCTCAAATGGGTACTTGTAGTTGTGCCATACTTAGCCCTGAGCTTCGGAGGAGTTACCAACCTTGTCATTTTAATCCCGTACTGTTCGCGCAAGTACTTGGGTAATGTATTCTTGTTTGATTTATTTCTAATAAAGAATATTATGTTAAAATTAATCGCTGTGTTTTACTTACATCTTATCAGTCATAGATTCACTATTAACTTGTTTTTAATTACTTAAAACTGCTTAACGATAGTGAATAGGAACAACATACTTCCAATCTAGTCTTTCAATGTCTCGAATTACCCGCCATAAAGAACACCAAAAAACTTACTATAAATGAACTCAAGACAAAAAGAAACCTAAACCATCAGTAGTAATAACAACTAGTAGTTGTAAAAACCTTCCCCTCAAATGATGCATGTAGTAACCATAAGAACTTTTCAAATAACTAACCACTATAGCAATGAACACCATGTAGTACCATCCATGAACGAACATAGAGACATGAGTACTAATAAATAAATGACTACAATAGTTCTTGGTTGAGCAAGAGAAACCATGTAGAAAATAGAAAGCTTCCCCTGAACATGAACATGATAAAAACTGTAAACAATCTTTCACACGACCCTGACCAAATAATATTCATCATTAATGAATCACCAAGTCTTCAATCATAACCAAAAACCAAACTTCTTGTGTGTGTGTGTGTCGTCCAAATCAATCCAAACATTCTTGTGTGTGTAATATCCGACATCTCGAAACCCATCCGAGAATTAAAATCAGATATCGCCCGATATCCGCTATAACTAGCAGACTAAAACTCTTCAACTGGCAGATAAACTATACGAGCAACATCATTAAAATAGTAAAGCATTAATAATTGAAAGCGATAACCATTAAGAAGCAGCGCTAACTAACTTTTCAATCAACATTAAGTATCCAACAACAACTTTAACTTTCAATATGAGCAGTACTAACTTGATATGGAGCAATATTAACTTTGTTGAAAGCAGTACTAAACAATCAATGAACATGCTAGCAGTACTAACTAACAAGCGAGCAATGTTAATCAATCATGCAGTCCAAGAACCAATATTCAAATCCTGGTAGGGTTTCAACCATACATAACTTGAATCCTTGATAAACACAAATCAAGAAACCCTAAAACCTTCTGATTCCAACAACGCTAAGGTTTATAATTCATTAAAGTACGACCTTCAAACCAGTATGTTCAATCATAGCATCAGTATTTCATAACTCACAGCAGCTAATCTTTCCACGATCTTGGATCATATGATATTCAGATTTGCGATTCAGAACCAAGAGAAACCAAAAACTCTACAAAGAGTAAACATGACCGCAACAACAAAAAGATTCTTGCATACATCATCATCATCATTATTATTATTATAAACATCACTTTATTAGAAACTCAAAAGATTTACAAGAAGTTAGTGGGAATCCGAGATAGTAATAGGGCTCCCACTCCTCTAGCTATAGAAAAGCTAATCCTACTAAAGATATGAGAAGCAGCACGTGCTCCAATGTCTTGGGTCATCGAGAACTTTCGAATTCACTTCAGTAAGGTCACAACATCCTTCTCAAGTTCCCCAAAAGAAGATAATAAGAAGGGGAGAAACCAATATCCAATATACGCGCACTTAGCCTCATATTTGACGCGTTTACGTTGTGCCCACGCATACCCACACCCACTGTGCACAAATCAACCATACCATTGCGTCGGGCGATGACCCCAGTCAAATCAACACATACATCAAGCCCTCCGTCCCATGAGTAGAGCAACATATCACCGTAAGGGTATGTCCCTTTCTCCACTAAGCCCGATGTCAACTTCTTTATGAGCTGAAATCTCGGATCGAGAATGTAGAGCAACCAAGGTATCGCGGCACCAATGTTATGCATGTTTAATAATACCAATACCATACAAAGCATGATCCCCATAAATATCCCAAGTAAAGACCCTCGAAAAGCGGACATGACATCCTAATAGAAAATAAAGGAACACCCAATCGATAGCATAACACACTCCGGTATGTCCTAGCATTCATAGTCCTGCCCTAACCTAGAAATCGACCACCCTAAGCCAATCAAGTATGGTCCTCTATCCGAGATTTCCATAAAGCCATTTGTCTAGTAGATAGAGAAAGAGGATTCGACCATTTGAGTAACACGCTGAAATATATTTCGCCAGCTTCTTATAATTTTTGGGGCGCACGATCTTGGATTACTCAAAAGATCAATCTTCAGTTTAACATTAAAAGCACATAAAGCATCATCAAAGGAAGGCCCAGGAGTTACAATACCAGAATGTCGGAGCAGCTTAGTCTGCAAGCTAGCAGATTGGAGTCTTGATGCAAGGAATGCATAGTTCAAGACATCACATGCTGAGTAAACACCAAGCCCCCCAAACACAAAGGGTAAGGTGGCAAGCTTCCATTGCCAATCACCAAAACCAGTGCCCGCGTGACAATACGCTCCAAGGAAGAACGGTGCCACATCAAAGAAACCCGAGCACGCCAAAAACCCTAGGAGAGCATGTGCGATATAGAAAATATAACTTGGAAATACCGGCACAAGTACGAAGGAGCAACAACTCATATTGCGGGTCATTAATCTTGGCAACAACACCCATAAGCTCAATTGTTTTGGCAACCCTTTTCGTAACAAGATTACTACTAAAATCAAAGTCCACACTAATTGTCCCGCCTAGTAATTTAAGACCGCAAAGGTCCTGCAATATTGTGGGAAAACAACCGCAAGCCTGCTCTCTCTGCCTTCTGAGGCCAAAACCTCAGTTTTATCAACATTGAGGTGCAAACCATAACGAGGTCCATCCATCATAATAAGCTCTAAAACCTTCCCCACGACCAAAGTATCACCAATAATAGTGCCATCATCCAGATACCAAGCTTGAAAGGAAAGGCTAAACGAGTCTTCAATCTTGCATACCAAAGGATGTAACACTAAGGCAAAAAGCATAGGTCCAAGCGGATCACCATGTTGCACACCTTGTTCTAACCATAAGGTATGTTTCCCATAATATAACCTAGTGGCTGGAGTAACAAAATTCCACCCATCGAAATAGAGGACAACGAAGGCTTAACCTCTTGTAGCATAACCTCATGATCAACCATATTGAAGACATTTTTGAAATCTACCAACAACATCGAAAGACCCACATCATCTCCACGGTTCTAAGTCAGTCAATTCATAGCATGAAGAATAGCCTCCCCTCCTCCAAATACACCAACACCAAATCAGATCATTTAAATAGCCATGCAAGGAGTGGCCAATCATAGAAGCACTGACCTTGGAAACTAAATGCCTCCAAATGGTCCCCACAGCAATAGGACGGATACCACCACCGCTTGACCAAATGTGTAGAGGAGCACTAGCAGTATACTCACCCAATGCCCTAGGGCATTTACCATCAAGAAAAGATTCACCACTTGGGTGATAGAAGCGACTAACTCATCGAATAGCCATGGCGGCACCACCTAAACAATCCAAAAGGTGTCAGGCACGCAAAACCATCCCGACCACAAGACGCACTCACGAGGGAAACTCTTAACCATATCAAGAACCGTATCAGGAGATGAAACGAGCTGATGATGATCAGTAAGTATATGCGGCAAAAAGGGAGCATGTTTGAAAGGGTGCTTAGCCTTTAAGTCCTCAAGAGTAACATCACTATAAGGAGCAACACCAGAAGAAGAAGAAAGAACTCTCACGTACCGCAATATAATGACCATCACAAATATTCCTCTTACATTGCTTGATATTATGATCACCTAAGTCCAAGTTTTCCTCATCAATATTAGACCATGACGGGGAGGGTTCGGCTAAAACCTCTTTCGCAAGTTGTAAACTACCACCAGGAAAACCCCAAGATTGAATGGCATTAGAAATATACTCTTCTTGTCGTTGACGCTTAATAGCATATCGAGACTCAAGATTACTCCTCGGGCAAAAGGTTTTAAGGAGACAAAGGGGCAAAACTAACAAACTAACCCAACAAGATATATCATTAGGCGTGTATATCACCTTATCAAGAGCACCTTTCAAAACCTGAGAGAACCCCAAACGACACTTGGAAGGAATGGATTTGACAGTACGCAACCCTTGAGAAAGAAAAGTGTCAAGGAGAGACAAATCGAAACCAACATGCTCGTCTAAAACCAAATCTTGAATATGGGCAACAGAAAAAGGAACTTGCGGTTTGGTGAGATCATACAACACAAACTTAACAACACCATCACCACAATCAGGGGGTGACACGAACTCAGAACCCACACCATGACGACACTTAGCCCGGTAAGTATGCGTTTTGAAACAAACACCACATAACCAAAGTCCCATACGCTTAAGAGTAACCTCGGCCCTTTCAAGGTCAATATATTATTATTATATTTCTTTATTTATTTATTTATTTAAGTATAAAGACAATACTTTTTAGTCTTTAGCGACACCTATTAGTGTCACTAACCTGTTTTATGCTCCATGTCGCTAATGTAAACCCAGTAAACCACATATAACAAAGAACATACCACCAATATCTATCAATATTAGGGTTATCAAATAAACCATATTCGAATTTCTTATAGAAACCCCAAAAATTCGAAAAGCACAACCTTCTCTGCAACAGTTTTCAACGATTAATAATTTACAATTGAGAGCTCAGATTGAAATCCCTTTGGTGAAAACCTTCCTTGATATACCAAGAATCTTCAACAAAAATTTCGTTCCGATCCAACCGGTAACGATGATATATCCCCTTTAGAAAAACCTGCAGAAAGATACAAAAATTGACCTAATTCGAATTTTTTCTTCTTCTTTAAGAAAACCTTGTAGATCCTAGATTGAGAGCCCGTTGGCTCTAATACCACCTATAGAATCGCTTAAGATCAGTTGTTTAGACCTTTGCATCTAGGATTAATCAATAACAAATAACAATACATGCAGCGGAATAAGAACAAACATAATTGTTATTGATACAAGGTTTTTCATCATCATCTCTACTCTAAATGATTACAAACACACGTAATCCAATCCTACTTGATCAAGTGTAGGACGGTTATCTAACCTATAACAGGGATCAAGGAAACCTTGATTACCTTGGGGCTACACCACCTCTAGACGTCTACATCTTGTGCACACATTAAACTAAACTCCCCTATGTCTCTTTATAAACTAGAGACACTAGGGTTACAGGGAAATAAAGACTAAATATATTTAAACAATTAGAAGATATCTTGTAATCTTCATCTTAAATGAAGATTCATCCTTTGTCGCCTTTTATTCCTTCAAGTTTCATTCTTTTTCATTGTTGCACATTAGTTTTGTACTTATCAACTCAAATACACTAACCAACAAAGTTGCATTACCATACCCTAATTACCAACATTACATCGGTGTTGTGATTTATGGTCGATATACCAACGCAAGTTGAAACTGGCTAGGCGCAAAAAAGTTACATATACACCCCTCAATGGTCAAATGAGTTTAAATTATATATATATATATATATATATATATATATATATATATATATATATATATATATAGGGGCTCATTCTTGTGAGAAGTCTAATTTTTGTGAGAACGCGAGGAGAGATCCTAGCCCTCCATCTAATCCCTTCTTTTTTTAGATCTAATGGCCAAGATTAATTTAGAATTTGCACCAACTATATTAAAATGTAAGGGTATTTTTATAATTATATCTTGCACCTAATATATAAAAAAAAACACGTACAATCCTCACAATTTGAGGTGAAATCTGTACATTCTCTCCCACCTTCATAACCACCACCATAACCACGGTTCAAACCACCACCGCCATAACCACCGTTCAAACCGCTACCACAATAACCACGGTTCAAACTACCACCACCATAACCACCGTTCAAACCATCACCAGAACCAACCGTTCAAACCATCGCCATAACAACCATTCAAACCATCGCTATAACCGCCTTCGATCAACATCAATTAACAGATTAAGCAACAAAATTAAAGCTGATATAAGTGAAGAAGATAATCTTTTCAAATCAGATTATGCATAAATTTCAAGTAACTGTTATTTATTTATTTTTATTTTTTGATAAAATTTAATAGTTGAATTGTGAATTATTATGCATTTGAAGTTATTATCATTGTTTTAATTGTAAATATGTCACATGTGAATGTATAGATTATGAATTAGGTCTTGATTGTTATAGGCGACTTAATTAGTTTGCGTAAAGTATAATATAGCAGTGATTAAGTTTATTAAGAGTATCTTCGCGCGTGAAAATATAGGAGATATTTTTCTTCGTGTGTGAAAAGTTTAGTAATAGTATCTTCGCGCGTGAAAAGTTTAGTAAGAGCATCTTTGTGCCTGAAAATAGACTGAGATATTTTTCTTCGCATGCGAAAAGTTTAGTAATAGTATCTTCGCGTGTGAAAATTTTAGTAAGAACATCTTCGAGCGTGAAATATAGGAGATGTTTTTCTTCGCACGTGAACAGTTTAGTAATAGTATCTTCCTAAAAGTTTAGTAATCAAATCTTCACGTGTGAAAAGTTTAGTAAGAGCATCTTCACGTGTGAAAAGTTTAGTAAGAGCATCTTCGCGCGTGAAATATAGAAGTTATTCTTCGCACATGAACAGTTTAGTAATAGTATCTTCGAGCGTGAAAATATAGGAGATATTTTTCTTCGCGCGTGAAATTTTTTTGGAATTTTCGAAATTTGCGTTATTTGACTCAACATTATTGCGTGTGAAAATTTTCTAGCTAGTTAATCCGGTAGTGTAAGTGCTTTTACGAATGGCTGTGTAAAGGTATGATTTGCAGTGTGCGTTTTATATTCTAAAATTAACTTTGTAATTAAAGCATTGGATCACTATATAAGAAATTCATTGCTTATCAAGCTAATTAGTGAGAAGGATGATTCTCCGCATGTGAGCAGATTGCGTTGTCCATTTAATCATTATTCAGCATGGACTATTATAGTCTCTAGTGTATTTTGCTTTTATATTCAGATAAAGGGAAAAGAGTGTGTATACTTATTATGGCAGTAGTGTCTACTAGTCTAGCATTGAATTTTGCCTCATTAGAAATATACACTCCCTGATAAGCAATTGTGTTTTCTTGTAGTGCATAAAATGTGTTGTCACCAGTCGATATGATTGTCAATTTAACTTCATAGTGCTTTAAGGATTGATAAACAAAGTCTGTATTTTAATAGTAGAACCGTTGTCTTTGCCTTTTAAATCTTTGAAAATTATATTTTTACACAGTTATAGATCAACATGTGAATAACCTGGTCTAAGTAAGAATTCGACCATAAGTATCACCCTTATAGTTCTCTTACACCAAATAGCTGAGAAGATGGTAAAATTGCAACCGATGCTTAGAATATAGATACTGAACATATACTTTTTGCATGTAAACTAATTTTTTCTGACATGGTCTGATGGTATATAGAATCTGGCTTCTACATAATCCCTTACCAACTTTATTGGTTGGCCTCTTCGCCCGTACTTTGATTCATTTCATTTATTTAGTTGGTATCTTACCGCCTTGATAATGCTAGGTTCCAATCGAGGCGTTATAAACCATTTAGTAACAAGGAAATCGCTAGTGCCTGCCAAGAATGGGAAACAAGTAAATGACCCAATCTTGCCCCTACCCAAGTTGGGATCGAAGATTTTGGTTCTGGAAGTCATGCTCGATAATTTGGCTATCAATGTGATGGGTGGACAATCAAGTGGCATGGGTTTAGCGGGAATGGAAACACAACAGGTATGCTCATCGATTGGCCTAAATATCGGGTATAAAGACTAGAAAGGCAAAGCTTCGATTTCATCTCTTAACACTAGAGGCGGCAAAATGGACTTGACCATGGTTGTATCTGTTTCTGAACCTCCCCTGCTATGATTCCTCCACAGGTACTCCTTGCTAAACTTATTTGTGCATTACTTGCAATTTTTTTTTGTCTTTGCTAAACGTGTTTTTAGGTTTTGGGTAGATTTGTTTACCGCAGTAGTTGGTACCGAATGAGGCCGTGGCGGTCCTATGTTGAAATTGGTACCAGTTGTTCAACAAGGCCAGCAGGGACAACGACTTGGTGGAAGGTGTGGACTGGTCCTGTGCAAAAAACCAGCCTGTTCCAATGATGCAACAACAGGTATGTAATTTCTAATAAACTTTTGTCGGACATTTCTCGCCCTTGGCACTTGAACCTTTGTAAGTACTATATATCTTATATTACATCTGTTGTTTGTAAGGAAAGTCATTGATGTGCATAGAATAGACTGAACACCGTACATGAACCCACAACAATATAATAGTTTGTCACCATGTAATGAACCCAATCAATTGATTGCAAAGTCATGACCCCGTGCTATAGAGAAAAGACGGTTTATTCCAAAAGTGACCTTGACATGGAAAATGAAGATGGTATATCTATTAAATACTACTTATGAAGATCTTCCCAGTTCCCATTTATCTAAACTTCATCTTTTATATATACAATTCCTCCATGAACAAATGTTCATGTTGTTTCTGGAATGGAAATATAGATGAATGGGGAGAACTTCATGGAACGCATAAATTGCAAAGAAGACTCAGAAAATTTTGAAAGTGATGAATGCATATTACAGCTCCGTCATTGGGTCTAAGAGGATAGACATTCTGCAGAACAGGTGTCATATTAGTTTATTATCAAAAAGTTGTACCTAGTTTATTGTATTGCTAATGAATGTTTGCTTTCCAGTTAGAGGGATGATGTACTATAGAAGGGCATTGAAGCTTCAGGCATTTCTTGACATTGATAGTGAAAAACGTAAGTAAAACTTTCTTAGTGCTCGTATATATCTTTTCTCTTGAGCATGGTACATACACAACATGATGATACAATAGAATGGGCCCTTTTATATTAAATATTGGAAGCTTTCTGAGTTAATATTACTAGTATAAGGTTGCTTTAGACTTTCACACGTAAATCGCTATAATTTGACAGAATTTGTGTACTATGTATCTATTCTAATATGATATAATAATAACTGGATTCATCAAACATGATTCTCGTTTCTTTGCTTTAAAATTTTAAATGCTACTTCTAAAATCAAGCATTATCTGAACTTACATTCTCAAAAATGGTCAAACAGATTGAGCTAAAAGGGAAACTGATCAAACTGGCTTAAAGTTGGCCAAGAAAAATTTAATAATTGCAACCCCCCTAAATTCTTGTAAAAATTAGTTATAGTTTCTTTTCTGCCTTCATATTTAAGGCAGTAATTATCTATATAAAATGACAAAAGCATTATTGGTAAACCTGACCCGGCCAGTTTCGACCCTTATCAAAAAGACATATTTCAACCCAAACCTATTTTGAACCATTATCCAACCTGCCCATTTTTTCACCTCTAGTTTGGGTGGAAATATATCAACAATCATTTACAGTCACACAAAGACCTATGATTATGTCTCGAAACATGGTTGGTAACAATTCTGCCTTTTGTTAGTCATAGCAAAGGGTCCCTCACAATTGATTGAACTTATTTTTGGGATTTTACTAGGTTGGGTTTTAAAGTCGAGGATGTAATACTGATTTTTTGAGCTAAAGTAAATTATGTAGCAGAGTTTTGAAAAGTAATGCATTGTCCCTTATTGTTTATGTGTAAACCACACAGAAATACTGGAAGGCTATAAAGCTGTCACAGTTCCATCAGAGGAGGAGAAGAAAAGCCAGAAATCCTTGTATGCTCAACTAGAAGCTCTGGTTGATTTGAAATTTACTTATGTAGCAACATGTCAAAATTATGGAAACCAGAAGCGTAGTGGTGATTGTCGTGCAACAGACATTTTAAATTTGATGGTTAAGTAAGTAATTGATTGGAAAAGGAGCAATTTTTTTATATTTATATTAAATCTGATGAAAATCCTGATTTTTAATTATTTTTTGTGTATAGCAATCCAGCTCTCCATGTGACATACATTGATGAAGTAGAAGAAAGAGAAGGGGGAAATCGCAGAAGGTCTACTATTCTGTCTTAATTAAAGCTGCAGATAATCTTTAATGTTTTCTATCATGTCTTGTGAAATTTTCTCCCATGGTCCGTAGTTTTCCAACTGAATTGTTTTATTCGCATTAGTGGTTCTTAAAGGTATAAAAAAGGTTTATGGAGGAAGTCAATGCCCAAAGGACTCTATTCAGACCGAAGGAACACTTATCCACTTACCAAAGATGCATGGGACGATGAAGATGATGATGATTCCAAGGACAAACTTGAGGAAATTATTGACCGGGATGGGAGATTGAACACAGAAAACAAAAGCAAGTTTCAAGAGGAGCTTGGACTTTCTGGTTAGTTTGTGATTACTCTGTTCTTTGCTTATCTTTAGCAATAGTTTGTAAAAGTAACAGTTTATATGGCAGACGTTAACTAGGAGAGTGGAAGAACAAGGCAAGAAAGGCTACAAATATGGAAAGATGTTCTTAAAAAGGAGGAATTAGCAGAGCAATTAGACTCATCACGTGCTAAGTATGTAATTGAATTTGATGATGAGGTCGAAAAGCTTCCGTGAAGACGCAAAGGTGAAAAGAGAAGGGCTACGTGCACTTTGGATATCCAAGAGATGGTGGCGTAACCGACCTAAACTGCCTTATTTTCTCAAAAAAATTGAATGCTCCGAGGTCAACCCGTCGACTTTTATCTGATATAATTTTTGCCAATACTTAATTTCGATGCAATGGAGCTCGTTCAGGGTCTGCTGTTGTGTTTACCGAGGATTTGAAAACATTTTATGTAACAATGAATATGTAAGTTTCACATTCTAATATTGATTAAAAAATGTGCATTTCATTTCATATATCGGCCTGAATTAAGGAATGTCTTTTTTATAGGTTGATATGCCGCCTGATCTATACCTGTTTGAAATGATTACAAACTCTGGAGCCAAAGTTGATCTACTCTAGAAGAAACAAAGTCATTACTTGTTAAAAGTTTTGATTGCATTACTGCCTGGAATTCTGGTTCTGTGGTTTTTATGAGAATCATTAATGCTTTTGCACATTACTTCCAAGTGATTCCTCTACAAGAAGTATAATCAAATTTTTGATATGGCTTATACTGAAAATTTTATCCTGGTAAAGTTTTGATTTTTATATATATATATATAAAGCTACTTTTAATATGTTCTTATCTGTGTGCTTCATGACTAATCTTTTTATTTCAATAATCTGGTTATCATCGCCCGCCAGGGAGGTTGATGATACGAAATCAATGTATAAGGATGTCGTGCTCGGAGGAGACGTATGGGATCTCTTGGACGAGCTAATGATTTACATGCGGAATCCAATGCAAATATTATGAAAAATAAGTCAAGTTTGTGCGGGTAAGTTCATATAATCAAACATTTCAAAAAACGTAAGTGTAATTGTACATGTGCGTACTATTCTAATGAAGGTTTTTGTTACAGGGAGTACTTCTCTCAGGTCCACCAGTAATCGGTAAAACACTCTTTGCACGGACGCTGGCAAAGGAGAGTGGATGCCTTTTGTGTTTGCCTCTGGTGCTGAGTTTACATATAGTGAAAAAAGTGGTGCAGCACGTATACATCAGATGTTCTCAATTGAAATCCAAAATGTAAATGGTGGATCAAGGTTACACAACATTTGGTTACATGATGATACAAATGGTGGTAGCTCATGGTGGGCGTTGTGCTGAACGTGTCGTCTTGAGTGGATGATCTAGAAAAGATCACAAAGGTGGTGTATTGTTTTTTCAATCAATTTTTATTTTTAATTAATAATGGCACAAGCTACAAGCTGGAGATTTAGGATTACCACAGTATTGCAAAATTACCAAGAAAGAACAAAAATACTTTCAGAAATTTTGGAAAAATAAAGATTCACAAGAAGCCGCTTCTAACATACGCACATGGCTTTTAATTTATGGCATCTAGACAAAGTAGGATACTACTATTGAACTAAGAGATATCTCATCTTTCCAATATCCCCTCTCAAATAGTTTCCTAGTTTGGGTACGAAATTCTAAAATATGGAATTATTTAACCATTTGCTAAATAACTCTCAAAGTTGTTCCTGTGGCAGCATAGGCGTGTACTGTAAGATTAATCCGCTCTCTAACTTCTTAATATGTCTAAACATGATTTTTCTTTTTACATCAAGTCACAACTTACCCTCCTATCAAACAAAGATATTAGCATTCATGTATGCCACTAGAGCAAATTTTCTATTCCCTTCCATTAGATTCAGGTCCTGTTCATTCGAGATACTGCAAAATTTTGTTTGCATATGAACTTTTGGTTATGCATAGGCTGACTAACCACACTTGCATCATATAGGTTCAAATGCTTCAACTCAACACCAACATGATTAATGGGATACCAATCATATAAAATCATTTTTGTTAGTTTCATAGGATCTGAAAACAGATTAGCAAACTATGTATATACCCAATCTTTATCAATACTCCTCAAGTTGCAGAGCATATATGCGGATTATGCCCAAATTCCCTTGCAAAAGAGATATGTTCGGCATAGCCGAAACGTAGTCAAATGCTAGAAAATAGCAGGATTTAAAACTAACTTATTTGATAAAAATAAAAAATACTTAGGATAAGGGGGTATCACATTATCCTATTTAAGAAACGGTAGTTATTTTTCACATGCGACGATAGTTTTTTTCACATGTGACGATAGGTTGAACTTCTAAGCTATGACCTATTATTAGCTGAGTTCATGTACCGACACCTCTTATGAGTTTTAAGGTCTTACCTAAATGTTTGAGGAAACGGGAGTTATTTTTCACATGTGACGATAGGTTGGACTTCTAAGTTAGGACCTATTATTAGCTGAACCACAAGACGGGAATACCGCCTATAGTCTAGCCTTGTATGAACACGATAGTTTGTGACGATAGGTTGGACTTCTAAGTTAGGACTTATTATTAGTTGAACCACAAGAAGGGAATATACGTCTTGTAGCTTTTTAAGAACTTCTTCACATGTGAAAATATACGTCTTGTAGCTTTTTAAGAACTTCTTCACATGTGAAAGTATACGTCTCGTAGCTTTTTAAGAACTTCTTCACATGTGAAAATATGTCTCTTAGCTTTTTAAGATGTGTGGACAACTTCGTCACATGTGAAAATATACGCCGTGTAGCTTTTTAAGAACTTCTTCACATGTGAAAATATGTCTCTTAGCTTTTTAAGATATGTGAACAATTTTGTCACATGTGAAAATATACGCCTCACGCTTTTAAGAACTTCTTCACATGTGAAAATATACGTCTCGTAGCTTTTTAAGATGTGTGAAAAACTTTGTCACATGTGAAAACAATGAATCAATGATGGGTGCTATGGAATGAAGAAGCCTTCTTAACTGTGGTTGTTTTTGTTAGCTATGAAATAGACCTCTATTTGATGTTAATTTGGGTGAGTGAAAGTAAAATCCATTATTCTTTGTGTCAATTATAATTGTGTGATTATGATGCTATTTTAAAGTTAAGCCATGAATGGAATATATAGTTGACCTGGATTCATTGTATTTTATTGTAACTGGCAAATTCTTACAAAGCTACTCCTATCTGTAAAATTGTTACACAATACCTGATGTGGTTGATTTTGTAAAGGTTATGCTTCTATAATCATCACATGTGAAAAAAAGCATTCAAAAAGTATTTTATTGCCCTCATTTTTATTTATTCGCTCGATAAACTAACTCACACATCATCCCATCATAAGTTTGAACCATCCATCTTATACACATGCGCCCACCCTCAACTAGCTAGTCAAATGGAGTATATCACAACTAATTTATGTTTCTTGATTTTTAGTTAAACCAGACATTGTTTCTAGCTATCTTCATTTTACTTGAATCAGATAACCTTTTACAAGTGATGCAGGTGATGTTGAGCACACACATTTGGTTAAAGGCTTGGACTACTCTTTGCTCAACAAAGTCAGAAGCGAAATTGTCAAGAAACCAGAATCTAAAGATGCTAATACTGATGGCAAGCCTAGGTAAGCATGTTTGCATTTTGATAACTACTGTTATATGTGTGACACCATTATCTCATTTATATATACATGATAAACAGAGCCTCCAAGGAAGACCGTCCTGGATCATTTCGCACCGCTAATGCAAAGGTGACTTCAACCTCTAGACTAGCATGTATTCCCTTTGTTGGCTCTAGGTCCTGTATATGTGCTTTGCTCATTTAGTACAAATTCATTTATGTTGTAGGTTGTGTACCAGTGGATAGTGAAGCCTCAAAATGATATGTGAAGCCTCAAACTGCTGTCAAGCAAAATGATATGTTTCTCCCTGGATGAATGGCTTTCATTTTTGACATGGTAACTTCTTTTCTTCTATTTTATGTTTCAAGGATTTGTAATTCCCGTTGGTTTCATTTTTAGCCTACCTCAACAAGTTTGGGATAAACAACTTGTGCTTTATTATGCAATTACATTTGTTGCGGCATAATATCAAGTGTTGATATCACGTCTTCTTCACGGATTGTATTTAGAATACAAGACAGTTGGAGGCCTAACATAAATGTTTATGCGAGATAGGAGGGTGGGTTTTCTCATGATATTCCGACCACTGTTTACAGAAGCAAAGCTGACTGCCCAGAGCCAGAGGTTTGTTCTAGTCCAATTTGTGGTTTTATGAAATTCATCCTTGTTTCCTCAACTACGATTATGGTGTTTGCAGGCTATCAAGAATACAGTCGTGAGGTTGTGGGTAGTGACGATGAAGATGATTCGTCCAAAATGGATATGGGTGGACGAGTAAGTGTTTCTTCCCTATTCCTTACCCTTCCAGTGTCATGTACTATAAAAATAATAAAAAGTTAGCTATACCGTTTTCGTTCCACAATAAATTAGATGAATAATCTCAAGTTATTGTATACGTGTCTAGGATTAGTCTTTGATGCTTGTATGTGATATATGATTCTTGTGCAGGCAAAGGGGCGGCTTCATAGGTGGGACTTTGAGACAAAAGAGGAATGGGCAACATACAATGAGCAAAAAGAAGCAATGTCCAAAGCTGCATTTCAGTTTGGTGTGAAGATGCAAGATGGTCGCAATACAAAAAATCAGAATAAAGACCAAAAGATCAATAACAAGCTCACAAGATTAACAAGATACTCGCCAAAAAGAATATGCAAAAAGGCAAAGCAAATGATGATAACGGTGACGAATCTCACCCTAGAAAGAAACCCAGGATGTCATAACCCTTGGGAGTTACGCAGTGATTTAATCTGTGTATTTACTGTATAAATGATTACACCACTTGCTATCTATTTCCCTTGGAAAGGTATAGATTGGATAGTGCTTATGAATGTTGGACAATGTACGAATCACCTGAAAACGTGTTTAGATATTCAATGGCCATTGATTAATAGTTCACACAGTTTATCAAGTTATATGTTATTTCAGATATGCCCCATATATATGTAAATTAAAGTTGATTAACTCAGTATGAGAAGCAGGATAAAGATTATGAATAACATTCACCACAGGATAGAGTTTATCTGAATAAGGTTTATGGTTCTTATCCATTATACTTATCATTGAATGGTTTATACTTCATATCATGTTCAAGCAAATCTGCCTTAAGCTGTTCCCTTATTAAATATTAGAAATTCTACTGCAAGTGCATCTAAATCATGCTTAAAGCAGTGCCATTTAAGCAAACACTGCTGAATACACAAAGTTGTATATCTTGATTTTCTAGCATTGACCACAGAAGCCAGTGGAGTTGGTTCAACATTCGCAAGATAATCTAAATGCAATCTACTAACACAGCTGCCATCTCGCACACCATGGGAATTAGAAACCTTTCACGATATACTATTTAACAAAAAAAATCAGAATACCACTCTTTGTGGCTTGAGCAAGGACCATGAGAAATATGGCAACAAGCCAAGGTCAAATAGTATAAAGAAATTAAATCTTTTCAAAAGCATCCAAAATACATTCGATAGAATTTCAAAAAATAAGAAAAGAAAAAGTTTGATTCCAATCCATTTGGATGCGCTAATATCAAAAGATGTAAATCGATCAACCAAGAACAGGGAAAATACGAGTAATGTGATCCAATGGAATGTTGTCGGCGGTACTCCTCTTGAGCTCAGGATGATTAAACTCATTTGCAGGTAATGAGATGAGTTGGCTTATGCCTTGGCCCTTCTCCACAACCCAACTATTATTTGCTATGTAGTGCTCTAGAAATTGGTCCAAAGACTGACCTTCAAGGTTAATTTCCTGTCAAAACAATTTGTGTTATTAGTCTCCAGCACAAAAAACAAATCTATTATAGATGGATTTAACAAGAGAGGTAACTATGGTCTGAGAAAGAGCATGTATCACATAAGACAAAAGAAAGCGACAAGTTGGTAAAATAATCTAAGTTGGTCTGATAAGGATTTGACATGGCAAGCCAACTATCAGACATGTTCAATGTGCCATTAAAGACAATTAAAAAAAGGGGGTAATAAGTTGCAAAATAACTAGTCCACTATTTAGCCTGATTGAATAGCATGTGACAATGGGTTTAGACTTATTAGGCATGAATAAACAGAAAGCTAACTAGCAAAACAGATTTACAAGTCACGACCAACAGTGCAGGGATAACTTTTACAAGTCACGACCCAACTCTACGCAATTCTTGCAATGTTATTTGTGCAAACTTAAGACTTGAGAACTAAATGTTAAACTTCCAAAAACACACAAAACTAGAATTATAATATAGTCTTGTACTAATAGTTTGTGTATACAGATTTAGCAAACCACCCAATTAATGAAAAAAAATGGATAGAGAGTATATCTGGTCAAGCCACTTAGACCTATTTTACAACCATACCAACCAGTCAACTTTGACACATACAAGAATATCTCAGTTTAGGTTTCTAGAACGCTTGTTGTTAGTGCATGGACATCGGTTTGACCGAAGAATATCTTATTTGGTAAGGATCTTATCATATGTTTATTCACATATTAGCTCGCTAGATTAATTTGAAAAACAAGCTTATTTTACATTAGCATATAGCTACTTTTTTTGTAAGAATATTGGGTCGGAACCTAGGTGTTCTTAATCAAAGCTTGTGCATCATTTTTGGGTAAAATATTAATTTCCTATTTACCTCATTTTCTCTCACTTCACACTCTCCAAACAAACCAACACTAATGAAGAAGAAAATGAAGATGAACTCAACTTCTTAGAAAAGCCAGAAACATCAGCAGACCCATTACATTATGACCCATATCAGGATTTTACAGATTTTGACCCATTTTCATGAGACGAGGATGATGAACAAAGCTTCGATAACTACAAAGAGTTTGAAGTACCTGACAAGAAGATGATAATGTGCTAACTCATTTTGATGATCAAGAATGATTTTCTTTCTACATGCCCATTCTAGTACATTTTCTCAATCTCCATGGTAGATCCACTGATCTAATGACCCATTACTCATGATATCATACATAAGAAGCCTTTGTGAATTCGAGCAAGAATCCTCTGAGTCAAACTAGATTCACATGGTGAATGCTTCCAAAAGATTCAACCTCAACTAGGAATGAATTAACCTGACCAAGGCCTCAAGACATTTTACTGCAATTTTTGAGTCATCTTCAAGGATCCCTTCAAAAACTGATCCGAATCCTCCTTCACCAAGCAGGTCCTCCATGAAGTGTTGCAAATGTAGGAAACCCGCAAGTCATGGCCTCCATCATGGTCAACCCAATGCCTTGTAAAATGCAGGCTGGATAAATGCTCCCCGTGTGTCTGCAATCACATGATACAACTCTCCGTTCCTCATTCTATTCATCTGTGAAGAAATCCATCTATATTGTCAGTTGAGTTTGTAATTTTCAATGAGCTCGTACATTTTCTTCATCTGGGCTTACTCTTCAAGATGTTTATATTCCTTCCTTCTATCACCAATAACCACAACAAGGTTCATCAACTTATGAAGGTTGTCATTCTTGGCATACCACTCCACCAGTCCTGTTAAGTTCTTCACATTGTCCAATCGCGCCATTGTGAATAGGATTGGATTATTCTTGTCTTTCAACACACACCTATGTAACACCAAAATGTTATTTTGGATTTTAAACGATCTCATAGATAATAAACACATGACGTGTGTAAGCAGTAAACATACATGTCTTCATCGTTCTCAACAAAACTGAAGAGAAGTTCATCGATTTTAGGGTGGAGTGCAGTTAGCCTCTTTTCTTTCTCAGTGTAAGAGTAGTAGATCTCCATATCAGCACCGTGTGAGACAAAATTAAACTTAGGGTCAAAAACATCAATCCCGTGAACCACCCTGTATAGTCCAGGAATTGTAAGGCAGTATGACTCTCGTACTGTCCAACCGTGTCCTTGCTGCATTATCCATTTTCTCACATTATATTTAGGCTTTTCATTTATAAACAAAAAGTGTGAAGATAATGAGAATAGGAAAATATACCTTCCCGCAATCTCTTGGAAAGTACTAGTAATGATGAAGTCAGTGTGATTCATGGCAATAAGATTGGCTGTGAATTGAGATGAAAAGTGATACTTTTCCTCAAAGTTCTTCCAGTATATATCTGAATCGGGGTACTTGGTTTTCTGCAAGGCGTGGGCAATCGTACACTACAACCGCAGCAGACAATGTATTAGTACTTAATTTATCACCCAACTATGAATAAGTAACAATAACTAGTACTAGTAACTATGGAAATGTCATGCTTAGGTAAGTACACCCAACTTGTGAGCAAGCAAAAGAGGCAACCAGGTGTTTCCTCATCTGTAGTTACCTATGATCAAATCTGGTTTTGCCTATAGCTCTGCTGTTACTTCTTTTGCCACATCCTTAAGTTAATTAGCCCTGAAAAGCGCTATTAGTAACTGGAGTAAATCTTAATAAATAATCAATGAATATGCCAAGTTAAAAAATAGGATATTACCTCAGTGAAAGTCTCAATGTATGGCCGGACCTCAAAGAGAGATCCATTTACGAGAATACCCTTTCGGTTCGAATGGAACTCTCGAGAATATGAGAGTTCTCGATCAAAGACTTTCTCAAGACGCTAAAAACAATGAAAATCAAGATACCTTTTTTGTTATTTATTTTTTTAGTAAATACAATTGTATACCTTCCCGCTCAGTGAAAGTCTCAATGTATGCTCAGCACCCATTTCTGGAATCCCATAATATTCCTTAAGGGTTGCAAGTCTCATATTCTCGAGACCTACTCCTGCTCATATTATCCAAACACCAACCGAATATTATTTGCTGACTTTGTGCATACATAGATAGATATGGGGTGTCTGGAAGTGTGACTTGAAACTAATTATGTCATATTCAAGATTAACACAATCGTAAACAGAACAATCAATAAAAGATAGTGTTTGGATGTGCTTATTCTTATTCAAGTTGTTACAATAAAAAAAAAAAAAAAAAAAAACTTTTGTTTTACTTTGAAACAAATGATATATGGTAAGTGTGAGTTTGACGCCAATTCCAAAGAAAATGAGTTTTGTTGCAGCAGATATGTGAATGGTTATCCAAATAATGATTATTCGACACCTAAATAAAGATATAATAAGAAACATGATCGATTTTAACAGACGTTAATTACCAATCAGAAATTAGCCAAACATCACAAATCCAGATAATTCCAAGAAAAGAGATAGAGACTGACCTGATTTTAAAAGTTTACGAGCAAGAGGCACTGTGTCCAAAAATAACCAGTTGGTGGGAGTTCACAGGAGTGACGCCTGAATTCTTCCTTTAGAAAAGGGACATCAAAAGTCTTAGCATTGTGAGCAACTAATATTACTTGACCACCAGGTTTCTGTCGGCTTTGGATATACTGCACCAAGATGGGTATTAACTCTTTCATCCTGCACATGTTCATGTAAACATCAGTTCTTCATATTTTATTTCAAATTTTAAAAATTTCGCGAAACATGCTTATAATAGCTCCATTCTACCTATATAAACAATCCCTCTTTGTAACTTTAAAGAGTATTTTGCAATAACAAAATTTCTATTTAAAGTAGGGTAACATAATTTTTTTTAGTAGTGGTTCAATCCACCATTAAACAGTCTCAATTTAATGTAGAGCCACAAGCATGCAATCTTCCAGAACATAATCAGATTTTGTTTGCCTATATCTAGCAAACATGAACAATTATACAAATACACAAAACATAATAATTAAGATTATAAATGGTTCCTTGGGACGGTTGGTGACGTGACCATATCATCTAAAATATTATGGATTGATGTGTTCCAGATACGCTTAAGAGGATTTACAAGTGTCTCAATGGTACTATTTTCTCCCCCACTAAGATCCTGCATTGCAATCTCAATGACCCTGTCCTTAATTCTACTAAAGCCAGTGGTCTCAATATCAAATACGATAACAGACACAAATCAAGTTTTAAGCAAATTTCTTCACATGTGAGGATATTCGATACCTTATTTCTTAACATGTGAAGATATTCGATACCTTATTTCTTCACATGTGAAGATATTCGATACAATATTTATTCACATGTGAGATATTCGATACAATATTTCTTCACATGTGAAGATATTCAATACCTTATGTCTTCACATGTGGAGATATTCGATACCTTATTTCTTCACATGTGAAGATATTCGATACAATATTTCTTCACATGTGAAGATATTCGATACCTTATTTCTTCACATGTGAAGATATTTGATACCTTATTTCTTCACATGTGAAGATATTCGATACAATATTTCTTCACATGTGAAGATATTCGATACCTTATGTCTTCAAATGTGGAGATTTTCGATACCTTATTTCTTCACATGTGAAGATATTCGATACAATATTTCTTCACATGTGAAGATATTCGATATCTTATTTCTTCACATGTGAGGGTATTTGATACCTTATTTAAAGCCTCTCAAATTTCATTACCTTATTAAAGCCATCAACACAAATCAAATTCGTAAGAAAATCTACTATTCTATTGAACTTGAGTTGGTGTATATTATTTCATATTTGCGGATCACATAACTAATGACCACTTTAGGTGTTAGTGTTAACACCATCTAGACATCGATGATACGCAAAATAATTTAATAAAAAAGTTAGATCAGTTTCAACGACCTTGGAACGCATGGAAAGTTTTAGTACATGAACTTAGCTAAATGTCAGGATGAAAAACATCAATCATCGGCAAAAGGCGTATTTCATCTTTCATTTTCTTCACATGTGAAAACAACTAGCATTTCATCGAACACGTAGTGTACATTGACAAACCATCAGCAAAAGACATGTTCATCTTTCATTTTTTCATCAAGTTTATGTAATCATCTAAATTATTCAAGAACATAACAAATCACTGAATCAAAAGAAATATATGAATCAAAAGCTTACTTTAGACTTACTCAATACCTTGATACTATTTATTTTTAATGATGATGATCGTGATAAGTGATGATTATCGGTGGATGGTGGTGATCGGCGATGATTGAGGTGGACGGTGGTTATCGGTGATGATTACGGTGATTGGACGATTGGTTATCGGTGATGATTACCGCGGTGAGCGGTGGTGATCGTGATGATTGGGCCGGTGATGTCGGTGACTTATGGTGAAGTTGGTGTTGATGAATGTTGAGAGAGTATCTGTGTTTTCACCTATTTAAAAGTGAGATGTGTGTGTTTTATGTTTTTATACTAGCCATTAGATTTTAGTGTAAAAATTATGATTGATGCGTGGCCATCATTAAAAAAGAGGGATTAAATGGTGGGTCAAGATTACTTCAGCGTTCTCACAAAAATCCCATCCTCATTTGAACGCTTCTATATATATATATATATATATATATATATATATATATATATATATATATATATATATATATATATATAAATATATATATATATACTAAGCGGTTACGCCCTACGGCAGCTGATTCCTATGGCAGACAATTAACAATATGTGATGATAGAGTGTGGTGCGGTGGAGGTTTTGTGGTGGTGAGGATGGTGGTTGATGAGATGTGTGGAAGAGGAGAGCATTTTGTATGTGTTTTTGAGTGAGTTGTGATAAGAGAGTATTAAATAAGCTCTCTCTCATTTGACTATTCCACTTTTTCACTTTTCCACTTTGACTGTTTTTCCATTTTATGTAGTATATATATATATATATATATATATATATATATATATATATATATATATATATATATATTACAAAACCACCCCTCATAGTATATAACATTTTGAATTAAAATATAAATAAATAAATAATAAATTAACTAGCCAACGACTTGTTTATTTTTTCAATTTTTTCAAAAACCCACCTATACAAAAACTCGAACCATCTAACCATTTTTCACACACAAAATTAAAACCCTCTTTATATTAAAATTATTTCTTTCACAATAGATCCGCATCGACCCTTTCCGATATCGAAGACGAAACCGACGCATTAACAATTATGGCCGCCCACAAGTACCAACGATTATAAGCAGAAGAAGCGCAATCATCTTTCTGGTTACCCCGTATCACAATTTTTCGTGAACGTGAGATTGCAGAGGAGCGTTTGATGGGCGACTATTTTAATCCAGGTTGTAAGTATCCGCGTGTAGCGTTTGAAGATAGCATATGAGCGAAAACTATTTCTAGAAATAGTCAATGTAGTGAATCTTATACTGCCGATCCTTTTCCAAATCATTGTAAATTCCTTAGCCAAGCACCCGATTGTACGGGTCGAATGAGTATGAGTGTTATCATGAAATGCACTATGCCATACACCAATTGGCATACGGGACCACATCTAATGCGTTTGATGAATATTTGCAAATGAGTGAGCTTACCGGACGTGATTGTCTGGATAATTTCAATATATGCATTATTGACTTGTTTAGTCTAGAGTTTTTATAAAAACCAACTATTCAAGATATTCAAAATCTATATGCAAGACATGAGCATGTTCATGGTTTTCAGGGAATGCTTGGTAGTATCGACTATATGTATTAGAAATTGAAAAATTGGTTGGTGGCATGGGATGGGTAATATGGTAGGGGTGATAAAAAAATACCCGACTATAATGCTTGAAGTTGTTGTGTCGCACGATTTGTGGGTTTGACATGCATTTTTTGGTGTAGCGGGTGCGAATAACGATATAAATATTTTAGATAATTCGCCGTTATTCGACGACATTCTTGATGATGTCGCCCCTATAGTTCCGTATGAGGTAAATGAAGTTTCGTTTGAAAAGGGATATTACTTAGCCGATGAAATTTACCCACGGTGGGCTATTTTCGTCAAATCGTTCTCAAATACGTTAGACGATAAATACACTTTTTTTTAAAAGGTGACAAGAAAGTGCACGAAAGGATGTCGAACATGCTTTTGGTGTTCTCCAAAGACACTGGGGAATAACACAACAACCAACACGTCAATACCAGGTTTCCAGGATAAGTAGAATCATGTATTCTTGCTTCATATTGCATAACATGATTTTAAAGGATTAAAAGTTTGCACTAAGTGAGTACAATGAATTGTGGATGAATCAGGTACCACATATGCAACAAAGATGGATTGACAGATGTGATATGTATCATCGAAAGGCAAAAGAAATACGTGACAAATCTTAATCTCCAACGACAGCTTATGGAGCATATTTGGTGTGAACGTGAAGATTTTGAGGAAGTTGATTAAGATTAGCCATGTTTCTTAAGTTTATGTATTAGTTTAAAAATTTTTTCATGTTTTTTAAATTTAAGTATGTTATTTTTAAGTATTCGTAATTTGTATTAATATTTAATGAATGAAATATTGGTGAAAGGTTTATTTAAGGATTGAAATATTAGTTAAGAGATTAATTTGTAAATTGTATTTTTTTTTTTTTTTTTTTTTTTAAATGAGTCCTAAAAAATGATGTTATTTGATGTTATGATAAATGATGGTTTTTTTGTATTATCTTATTTAGTGTTTAAATGATATGACGCTGATATAACGGGGATTTTTATGTTAACTTGAGTTACTATACCGAATGCTCTAATAAACAAAGGTCAATACACAGTATTTTTATTCATCACAAAAAGTTATAGATTCTTCTTTAGCGATTCTTTATTTTTTTTCTCTCTATTTATTGTGAAATTAATAATTTAGGAATTTATGATTTTTTATTTAAATGTTTTCTTCAATTGACAAATGTCACTACTTTAACTATTTTTAGTTTTTATAGGAAATAATTTTTCTTAATGGAAGTCTAACCGAGTAATAGAAATTTCATGATCTTTACCAAACAGAAAGAATCCAATTCTATGCAAGTTCTTTAACTTTTCATGATATCTATCACTTTTTTTAAGCTAGAGTATAATTTTCCTAGAAATTGCTACCAGCATTGTTGATGCAAATAGACGACTCGAGAAGGATAAACATCTAGGCCAAGAATAACCCTACATCTTGCTGATTTTTAACGACAATCTCAATGTAAATACTCTGAAACTTAGTTGCAATCAAGCATTAAAGCATCATCAATAATGTCAAGTTGTCATCGATTAACGGAATTGATTGATTTGCACACTTTTAAAAATTATTGTGACATTTTATTTGTGCATTAAATACTTATACAATATTAATATTGTGCTTCAACTATTTATACACATGAGTGTCCCAATAATATTTTGGAGTGTGCAAATCACCTTCCATAAGTATAATGCTTTCATCCTTTGTTCAAATCTAGTACGTGATGATGACGTGACATGCCGAAAGTCGACATGTATCACTATTTATAACGTGTGCGTCATTACCACGTACTAGATTGAAACAAATTATAAAAATACGTTACATTAAGTGGAACAAAAAATAGTACACATAATTACTTGATACATTTGAAAAAATACGTTGCTATTTTACGACCAAAACCTATAATATCTAACACCACTAATCCAAATTGAAACGCGTTTCTTTTGCTACCCAATTACCTATTTATACTAGTCTTTTTGTCTCATTTTTTGGGGGCTTTTGCATATATATCCTTCTGAAAATGCAAAATTGCATATATATCCAAAGCATGCATAAAAACCATTGTACTATATGCAAAAAAAACTTATACAAAAGATATATATGCAATTATTCACCTTGAGAAAGATATATATGCATTTTTGCCCATTTTTTATTGTCCCCCGTTTAAGATATGTGCACTAAATACAAGATTTAACTAATAAAATTTATTGTTTACGTTTGTATTTAGCGTAAATGACCAAAAGAGTCGTCTTTTTTAATCCATTGTCCACACTATGGTCTAAAAAATCATTTATGAAAATTTGACACGTGTCTTTTTCTAATTAGAAAAATAGAGCCAAAGATAGCTATCGCAATGAATTATTACAATGTGTGCCTCCTTCTGAGGAAGCACACATAAGTGTTTAGTGAGGTTTTTTTTTACTAAACTGACGCCTATTTTCTTGTGACATCCACTAAGGTACTTTCATGCGAATAATTTTTGTCTAATTCCAAAAAGCCAAAAAAATTAAATTGTTTTTTTTTAAAGACATAATTTGATCGCACGAAAGTATAATAGCCGTCAGTCGCACGAAAAATAACCATCAATCTAGCAAAAGATCTCCATTAACAGTTGTTGTTGAGTTGTTGAGAGTTTGAGACTCGTTAATGGAGATGCTCTCCATGAACAAAAATCTCCATTACAAATTTACAATGGTTGGAAAGCACACGGTTTTAAATGAGTATAAAGATTTCACTGTTTTAATCAAATATTTTTCTTTTATCATAAAATGTTTTGACTAGTTAAAAATTTAAAAGTAAACCTTCATACTGTGACAAACTAAAATAAATTGTGAACTATATGTAATTATTAAAGCAGAAAGACCATTGTTGAATATTTGAAAATTTCAGCACTATGTAAATAACGTAAATACCTTTGAATATAATTAAAATTACAGATCATAATTGTCGTTTACAGCTCTTCTCGAGTTTTCTTTTGTGGGAATAGAAATGATAGGTAAGAAAAGTAAAAGAAAAGAAGTGGAAAGAAAAGAAAGTGGCATTTATATTTCATGTTCTCGAGTTGAAAGGAAATGAGCGGAAATGGAAGGAAAATAAACAAAGTCGTGTTCTCGAGTTGGAAGGAAAAGAAAGAAAAAAAGAAAAAATTATAGTTATGACTTTTTAAACATAAAAATATATCTATAACAAAAGATATATAAAATAATGAAGGTTATATAACTTAGTTTATAACAAATAGTTTATGTGTAAATTTGTTTCCTTTCAAAATGCCCATATTTGTCGGAGAAATTTGGTAGGAAAAACCTCTTAATTTTCCTATCAAATCCTTCCTATTTCCTTTCCTTTCTGTTTGATAAAAACTCGAGAACACACCAATTTTTCTATTTCCTTTCATTTTCTTTCTTTTTCTTCAAAAAACAAACTCGAGAACGCAGCGTAATGTTATCATATAGTTTCCTAATTTATCATCACATAATTAATATTGCAGCAACAACTTTCCAACTGCAGCAATTACATAATCAGGCGCAAAATTACATACAAAATTACGTATTAGTGAATTATATATTAAATATCAATTTGGAAACAAAAAAAAAATGATAAAAATATACTTTTGAGGCAAAAGCACAACATATTTTTTTTTTAGAACGGCGGCATTATATTAAAACTAGCAAAAGCTAGAAGAAATAGTAACTATAGGGTTTTGCAACCAACCTCACGGACTAATATTAAGTTTAGGTTTCCAGAAATCCATAGGACTGATGAGAAACAATACTATCCCAAATTAAGCCTTTTTAGGAGGAGGGTTAGAAAATCACCGATGCGAAAATTCCAAATGCACCACATTAGAGTCTCTCCCTTCAAGGAACACTCGCTTTTAAGAAGAATGGACAAGGAATCAAGCCAACTAAACCAATGAGATATTCAAACAAAAGGGATATCAAGCTCCCACCATCTTGCCAATAGAGACCAGTCAGACCACAAATCTTTAGCCATATCACACGAGAAGAAAAGGTGATTAACCGTTTCAACAACTTCATTGCAAATTAATAAATTATTGTTTTATATAAAGTGAATCTTAAATAAATTAATAAAATAAAAACAAGGGTGATGGTCCGTACAGTGGTGTTGTTGTATGATTTACAAAAGCGCATCGAGTGGGGATAAGAGTGGTTGTTGGGTCTTGCAGATGGCTAAGGTTCATGCTTGTCGTAAGGGTGGTTATGGATTTAATGTGATTTGATAGAGGATTAGAAGCCGAGTTTTATATAAATAAAAGCAATGGGAAAATAAAACCCTAGCATAGTAACATGTATAGTAAAACCTCTATAAATTAATACTCGATAAATTAATAACTTCGATAAAATTAATAATTTGTCTGGTCCTAACTTGGGACCAGTACAAATTTGGACCCCAATCGATAAAATAATAAGATAATAATATTTTTGAAACCTCAATGTATATATATTAGTCCCAACGAAACTATAAATTAATAATTACTAAAAATTTCATATATCTTTACTACATAAAATAGAAAAATGGTCAAAGGTGAAAGTGAAAATTGAAAGTTGAAAGTTGAAAATCAAATGTGAGAGAAATATATAATGTAATTAATACTCTTATTAATACACCCAATTACTTAAAAGTACATTGATTTATTCATATTGTACAACCAACTAAAAGCATATCCACCAAATTAAATAAAAACAATTAAAACACTTACTTAAAAAGTACAATAGAATTTTCACAATATACAATTTAAACAAGCTTCAACAAAATCCAGAATATAAAATAATTACACACAATAATTAATGTTATTTTAAAACACTAAAATGAAAAATACGTTGTTATTACACATTATACAAATTAATAAAACACACAAAGTTTCATACAAACTAACAAGTTGATGGTACATATAATTTTGAAAACTGGACGGGACCGGACCAACAGAGTTCAACCGGGAACCGTTTCGCCACTGGTTCGACCAACCGATAAAAGTCATCGAAAATGAACGAGAGGACCCGTTGAAACCGATACAAGTGGTAAATCGGACCTCATCGAGATCTGTTCTCCAGTTAATCGTCACAAGGTACCCGCGTATACCTATATAAAACACAAAAGTGAAATGTTGAAACTAAAATAGAAATGTTGAAAACATATATTTCAAAAGGAAACTATTAATACACATCAAAAAACCGGGTTGACATGAGCGCTTCAAACCGGCCGGGTTGACCAGTTTAATTTCACCGTGTTCACAACCCGTTGGGTTGACCGGTTTATCGATCCGTTTTTCGACCAAAATGGTTCAACCAGTTGAACCACCCGGTCGACCAGGGTTTCAAAACATTATGTTTAATACCCAAATCTTCAAACTTTTATTATTTTTCGTTTATAACCATAAACATTTTTTATCATTAAGCGATCTGTCGCTATAAAATCCGTTGCTATGCGGTGCTTTAATCTTTAGTATGTATAATTATCATTAAAAATTCAAACTAATATTAAATGAAAACTGATTTGGCATATTCAATGTTGGAAAGTCAATACAAGTTTTTATTTATTTATTTATTTATTTATTTATTATTATAATTTTTTTTTATTATTATACATACAAAGCATGTATCCATGTTTTTGAAACTTAAAAAGTGAGTAATGTTAAATTTTTAAAATTCCTTTAAAACTAAAATTTCTATATAAAAATTCAAAGAATTTGTCCTTAATAAAATAGCTACCATAACAATTCACACCTAAAATTTCAAAGAAATGGATGTCAAATTTTGACAACTTTTACTAATGTAATTTCCCAAATATATATATATATATATATATATATATATATATATATATATATATATATATATATATATATATATATATATATATATATATATATATATATATATATATATATATATATATATATATATATATATATATATATATATATATATATATATATATATATATATATTTTAATTTATTTAATCTTAACACTAATAATTTCTAAAAGTTTATCAATATATTTTATTTTATAAGGCACCATATTACAACTTATTTTTATTGTTACGTTACTTTATAGTGTGTGTGCGATCTCAGTTATTAAATATTGAAATGTGTGCAATGATCATATGATTTTTAAAAATATTGTTTTGACATTTATATATAGTTGAAATTGCAGAGATATTGTTGTGAATAACTTGAATGTTTACAATCACAAAACATTGTATCGATTTATTATATAGTCACGGGATTCATTTTTTTTGTTCTTGTTCTTGCGAATTAAATACGTTAAATACAAATCTGTTTCCAAATATTGTTATAATGATGGTGATTGATTGGTGCTTTAATGGATTGATTGTTCGGTGCATTAATTTCAAAGATATACAAAGTTTTCTAAAATAATTTGGTCAAAATACATTATACAACCGGTGTATATATTTTTGTTAAGTTTCTAAGGTTTGAAGTTTTTTTGATTGGGTCAAATACCATGTCTGATGGATGATAACTACAAGTGAAGCCAATCAAAGAGTTGGTCAAATAGGATTCAACACCTCAAATGTCGTGTACTAAGAAATTTTACACGTCGAGTAGCGTGCATTGTTAGTTATCTCATAATTGATGTAATGTTTTATTTTCAGTTTCAATAAATATTTTTATATGTTATTTGATACATGTTAAAATTTTGCTTGGTTGAATTACGCGTATTTACGAAACACTTACTACAATATCGCATATTGTTAATTATCTGCCGCTAAAAACCGCTGCCGCTAGGCGCGGGTACTCGTCTAGTATGTATATATGTGTGTGTGTGTGTGTGTGTGTGAGAAATACACATCAAAATCCTAAGATTTTTGTTGAACTTCAAATCTATATTGAGTTTATCTTAAAATCTACTTGTTGTACTAAAGAGTTGAGTTGGTGCGTTGTTTTCTCGTATTGCAACAAAAAGTGTTAATTTTATTTTCATAAAGTGTGAATGTTAATTCATAAAATGTTATTTGGAACTTGTTTTTCAAATTTATTCAGTCTCTAATGAATATACATTGAAACTAGCTAGTATATTAGACTTGAAAATGCGTACCATGTTTTTTGGACATGTTCTTTGGCTTCCTCAATTTGGGCTTGCATTTTCAAATGGTTAGATGTTCATCCTCCCATAATCTCTTCTCTGATGGACTTCTTTGTGTGGCTAGATGACACATCGTCGATTAATAAGAGGAATATAATTGAAGTTATCAGTGATTGCTACTTTTTGGTCCTTATGGAGCTTTCGTAACGAGTCGATATTTGGCAGATCCTCGAAGCGTAGCTTATTATTCGATAAGATTGTTGATTTCTCTTTTAGATGGCATTCTTCTAGATGTAAAACACATTCCATTACATGGAATAATTGGATACAAAACCCGCTAGTGGTTTTCTCTTTGTAATTTTTCTAGCGTCTTGCTAGCTTTCAATAAATTTCCGCCGTTCAAAAAAAAATATTAGACTTGAAAATTTAATGGTTATACGTAAAACCTCTTTAAATTAATAAATTATTAATTTATCGATATAATAATATCTCGCTAAATTAATAAAATATCACGGTCCTAACACTATTAATTTATAGAGGTTTTACTGTACAAACATATGAAATAAATATCTACAGTTGAACAAGATAATTTTGCTTACCTTTCGTAACCCCAACCAAAAAACGAGTTTTTTTTTTTGTCACATTATATAAAGTTTAAGCTCTTGTAGTAATAATGCTTATTGATTTTACCAGGTAAAACGATTTCGTATTTTATCTTATGTTAACTACTTTGACTGCATTACACTTTATTAAATTGTAAATATAATAAAATTACTTGACTATTTTTAAAGACAATTAAAGTTATAATTAGTAAACTTCAGCCAAAACATCCGTATTATATATATCTGAAACATCAGGTATTTATATCTGAGTATCTATGTCTATATTTACTACATATAATAGAGATGATTGTTGATTTAAATTATCTTTAAACTTATTCACATTATGTAAAAACAACATAAAAGCGACTATGATGCCCTTTCTAAACAAATTCACCAATCCATTAATTTATTATGATTCATTTTCTTAATTTTTTTTTATCCAAGATTTTTGGTCTAGTTGTATATGAGTTGCCCACCAATCTAAAGATTATTGGTTCAAGCTTTACTAAAGGTATTTATGAGATATATTGTATGATAGGTGTGATTTATTTATTTTATTTTATTGTTTTGCCGTTCTAAAAGAATTTCCTTAATTTTCTTTATTTTATATATGTAAATAAACATACAAAATAAGACGCTAGTTTTTTGTTTTTTATTTAATTTTTCTTAAAGATTATTATTTTTTTTTTAAATACAATTATAAATTTAAATTACCCAATTATTATTTTACAAGTTAATTAACGTGAATAAGTTTTAAAAGTAATTTAGTAATTTTATTGTACTTAATGTTTCTAAAATATCTTCCTTTCGTTACCATTACTTAAAGTTAATTCAACCGGTGCAAATTTTGCAACCTAAAAAATTGGTCACCGGAAAATATACTGATGAAGACGTTTACTCTTAAGAAAATTTAGTTACACGGGTAGTGCAACGGGCAAATACAAGGATAGTAAAAATAAATATAAAAGCACCCGGTACCAATTCGTTTTGCCTCGACATGCCAACTTGGCAATTTAGTTATAGCTTCCATGACACCATCTAACCTCTTCATCATTCGCCATAGTAACCTCGTGCGTGCGCCGACGAGGGTAATGTCATTTTTTAACATGTAATGTTTTTATAAATTGTGGGCTCCAAATGAGTAAGTTGAGTTTAGTTATAAGTGAGAGGAGTTGATTGTGAATGTTTGTTATAGTGATATGGCAAATCGTAGGCCTCGAATAAGTAACTTACCCTTGTCATTGGCACCTAGTGCTCTAAGAGCATTCCCAGTCATAACACCATAACACCAATAACACCGTCCACGTCAGCGACACATCAGCTTTAACATTTAACATTAACGTCCCCAAAAAACACTCCCAACCATAACATCCCAATAACATCAATAACATTCTCAACAATTTACAAAAACAACCCCTCATTTAAGGGCATAAATGAAAAAAAAAAAAAAAAAAAAAATGAGCGTTATGCCACTAACGGGCAGGGACTAACGCCGTTATAACGCCGGAGGTCCAACAGGAATAACGGCTTAACGCCGTTAATTTGCACTTCAACGCCGTTGAGGCGTTAACATTGCACATGCTCTAAAGGAGAAAGACTATAACAAGTCAACACCATCTAAAGAACTTTCATTGAACATTCCACCAATATTGAGGACTATAAAATGCTCCGATTAATCCATCTTCCACAAGAAAACATCCAAACTTTTTAGTTCTTGAAGCAAATCGAAAAAGAAGAATGAGCCACAGCATATCGTAAGCTACCTCTCATTGCATCAACATCTTGCACCAAAAAAATAAATAAATAAACACTTTTTTGTAAATGCGTTGAATGTTTACTACTTTTTATTTTCATGATATCATTATATTCTGCCATTAATGCAAATTTTATTTTGACACAATAATAATGCAGGTTTTGCAGTGAACTCGAACATGGCAAGTACCTGGGGGGCTTAGATATCCTTCGACATGCTCATCAAGCAATATCGGAGACGACTTCGGCTTATGAGCTACACACTAGTCCCTCTCCGATCCAAATACTGGCTTTCAAATGTGAAAGTGATTATACCACTCGATTTCTTGAAGGAGTTTGATTTGTTTCATCAGAAGTCGTTGACTTCATATCGACCAAAGTCAACCCAAACATCTCCATTAACAAAGCTGCTGTTGAGTTGTTTGAGAATCTCTCTGAAGACCTCAATGAGCTCCTAAAGAATGTGAGTTCTACTTATTTACTTTCTAGCAGATATATCAAGTGTAAACAGGGATAGAACTAGAATGTTGTTGGCGGAGGGGCCACAACCCCCTCAGTCTCTTCTAAGTTTCGTTCATGAGTGTAAAAATAACATCTATGAAAAATTTCCTGAAGGAGAACAAATATAAATTTTTTGCTACGAGCAGGTGGTTTATAACTGCTAAAATGTCAATTACATATCTACTCAAATAAAATAACATAATCTCATATTTATCTAATACATATATCTAAGAGTACTTTGTGCACCATAGATTCAAAACTTAACCAATTTTTCATTTTTGTTAAATTTATATATATATATATATATAAAATATTTTGATATTTAAATTGGATATTAGGGTGTGTTTGGTTCATCGTAATCCGGCGTAATTGGATGTAATTGTAATTTGATTACATTACGTAGCCTGTTTGGTTCATGAGAATGGAGGGAATTGTAATTCAGATTACATTACGTAGGTTGTTTGGTTTGTGTTGTAATTGTAATTCAGTCATTACAATTACATCAAAAAAGAGAATTCAGATTACATAGGATGTTGGATGGAAAGTTTTGAATTACGTTGTAATTCAGAATATTATTACTATTATTATTATTATTATATTATTATTATTATTATAAAAATATTTATATAATATTTATATAATAATAATAATAAATATTAAATAATATTAAAATAATAAATATTTATTATTATTATTATTATTATTATTATTATTATTATACAAATATTAAAATAATAATATTTATATAATAATAATAATAAATATTTATAATAATAATAATAATAATAATAATAATTACTATTATATAAATATTTAAATAATAATAATTATATAATAATAATTATTATTATTATATAAATATTAAAATAATATATTATATAATAATATAATAATAAATATTTATTATAATAATATTTTTAAAAAAATAATATTATTAATAAAATAATAAAATAACAAAATATTATAATAAATATTTATTAATATAATGATAAATAATTGTTATAATAATATTTATATAATAGTAATAATAAAATAATAAAATAAAATGATCATAATATAATAATAGTATAATAATAATAATAAATAATTAAAACAAATAATAAATAATATTAATAATAAATATTTATAATAATAATAATAATAATAATATATAATAATAATAAAATAATATATATATATATTATTATAATATAATAAATATTTATTATATATATTATTAAAATAATATAATAATAATATTTATTATTATTATTGTTTATTATTAATATTAATATTATTATTGTTATTATTTATTATTATTATTTTTATTATTATTATTATATTATGATTATTTATTATATATTATTATTATTATTATTATTATTATTATTAAATAATATTATTTATTATTATTATATTATTATTATTATTATTATTATTATTATATAATTATGTTATTATTATTATTATATTTATTATTTAGTACTATTATTATTATTATTATTTTATGAATTACATTACGTTGCAAGTCAACCAAACATAATAACTGATTTCATCAATTACAATTCCAACACATTCCAATTCTTTGAATTACAATTTATTCAAATTACAATTCCTTCAAAAGATTACAATTCCTTCAAAAACATTCTGCGAACCAAACGCACCCTTAGGGTCTGATTTTTCATTTCTTTACCTTTGTCCTCCTCAACCACTCACTTTTCTTTTAGGAAAATGATTTGGATGCTTAATTCACATGACTAATTATATAACTACTCCATTCATTGTTTGACACATGAATCCTACTATCTTTTTCTTTTTACATATACCATTGATTTTGCCACATGTCTTAAGATCTTTGTTAGGTATAAAATTAGGCATACCAATTAGGTATGCCAATCACTACTCTTTCTTTTATATGTTTATACTTAAAAATATTACCAAAATAGAAAGTTACCAAAAACTATTTTTTAAATTCCAATTACCAAAGCCTACTAAAAGTGCATTTTTTGCCCCAACTGATATCAATAAAAAGGTACGGAGCGCAGTTTTTTTTTTTTGCTTTTCCTCTCAATTTTGCGCTCCCATTTAATAAAAGAAAAGAAAAATGTTATTTTTTTGAAATCTAAATGTAACTTATCCACATGATCCTCAAAAACTTGAGGGAGAGCAAAATATTTGCTCTTCGTGTACGTGTCACTCTTTTGTCCACCTGATCCTCAAAATTGAGAGAGGAAAAAGGTTTTTTGCTCTCCGTCCCACTAAACCACGTAAATCCTCAAAATTGGAAGCGCAAAAAAGTTGGGAGAGCAAAAAAATTTGCGCTCCGTGCCACGTAAGTACACTTATAACGATCTAAAGCAAGGAGCGCAAAATTAATAAGAGAACAAGAAATTTGCGCGTAAAATAGCTTTTCGTAACATATTATTCAATGGTTCATTTTAAACAACACAATTTTTACGTGTCTCTTTTGAAAATTTCGTCTTTATACTTTGTATAGTTTTGAACAACATATTATAGTCCCAAACTCTCTTCCAATATTATAAAATTTCATCATTTTTTAATAAAGAAAAAAGTAAACTAAAATTTTATATTATTTGTGGGGTCAGGGACAGACTACATTGATGTTGGATGTGGCACAGGTTACACCCAATTTTAATCACGAAATGCAAAAGAATTTTAAAACTGCCCATTTTTGTTATTGGTAATCCTTGATAAATTTTTTTTGCTACTTTCGTTTTCTTATGGTGCAACTTTAGTTAACTTAAATATCAATTTAGTTAACTTAAATGTCAATGTACAATATTATTTTAAAAATTCTGGGTCCGTCCCTTGTCGGGCATGGGTTGGATAAGCTTAATCATGTATGTTTTGGGTACCAAGATGAATTGGGAATTTATAAAATTTCATTATTGTACTAGGTGCTTAATATGTATCAATAACCATCGTCCATTTGGTGATCGCTTGATAAGTGAACTTTATTAAATTGGTTTAATATTTGTTTTTCAGCATATAAATACCCCGTTGGTTGTCACCGGATGGGGTCTCGGAGGATACCTCGCGATTCTTTCTACTCTATGGCTGCATCACGTTGTGGATGTGGAAGAATCTAACGGTAACAATAAGACTAAAAGGCCAATTTGCATAACTTTCGGTTCCCCCCTTATTGGCGATCAAGCTCTACAAGGGGCCATTTCAGAACGCCCACAATGGAAACCAAGTTTCTTGAATGTGGTAGAAAAAGGATCCTGTTGCTTGTTATTTCTCATCAAGGAGTCTATACAAGCCTCTAGGTATTTCCTTGTTTTGTACAGAATCAGGCGGACACACAGCCTTTGAGGATCAAGACTCGGTATTGGCTGTTCTGGATGCCATGGCGTCATCGAATGATAGAAACATGGAAATGCACAATTATGATAATGATTTGAACTCAATTAGAAGGAAGGTATTGTATCGTGGGGTTTCTGAATTAGGCGAATTTAACTTGAATCCGTTAAGGGCGGGAATTACAATGCAGTTCAAGGAAGTTGATGTATTGGGAAGCAGCATTTCCAGCAATTTGATCACGGAAGGGGAAAAGAAACAAGAAAGGATGATTAGACTAAAACGGAACGGTTATGAGCCTACAAAGAAGCTAAATGATTCAAAGATAAACTTGACATACATGGAATGGTACATGAAGACCAGGAAATTCAAAGGGGGTTACTATGATAGCTACATGAATGCATTAGGCAAAGATGAAATTATGAGTAAAACAGAAGCCGTCAAACGTAAAAGTATGCTCAATAAGTATTGGGTAATGATTGTTGAAGAAAATAATCTAATGCCACAAAAAGTTGGTGCAAAGTTGCGAAAGCGTTGGCTATACGGTGGGACCAACTATAGAAGGATCGTCGAGCCACTAGACATAGGAGAATATTACACAAGTGGAAAGAAAAACTACATTGATACTAACAATAGACCTGAACACTATCAGTTATTAGAGAAGTGGTCACATGAAGATAAGAAGGATTCAAATTCAAGTGGAGCAAAAAGAAATAAGGCTGCTAGTCTTACGGAAGATTCATGCTTCTATGCATATGTGGAGGAAGCTTTTATTTCGTTAAGAGACTTGATGAAAGGAGGATCCAGCGACAATAAAGCCAACATGGAGCAAAAACTGAAGGAGTTTGAGGACAAAGTGATGTGTGCGATAAAAGATTACTCACTGTCAACAGATGTTTTCATGGAGGGAAGTAGCTTATTGAGGTGGTGGAGTGAGTATAGTGAGTATAAAGGAAGCTCATATGTTTCAGACTTTGCTGAATACATGAACAAGAAGAGCTACAAATCGTACCACTAACCTAAGTTGAGTGCATCACGATAGTATCAAGTCTAACTATCACATTTGATGCATTGAGAGTCTTATTTATATGTAAACTTTGGATCTATCGTGCGTGTCATGATTTGTATGATAACTTGTCCTGCTTTTTAAGTTTCCAGTTACATCATGTATTCTTAGGCCATCTCCATTGCATTAGACTAGTTTCGGTGCAATAGACTGCCAAATCATTATCACGTCCCCGTTACACTCCTTATGCACCAACTCCCTCACAATGCATTCAACATTTGTACAGTTTAATAGATAGAATATAGCTTATATTTTATTAACTTATAAGTAATTTATTATAATAATTAAATAAAAGCACATGATATACTACAAGAATATAAAGATTGTGGGCTCCCTCCATTATTATTGTCAATGTATAATACTCGTGTGTTCAGTAAGGAACTTGAATTCAATATGCGCAAGACATGGCTACTTTGCAATGGATTAAACTATGAAAAGACTTTATTATATGTATGCCATGTGGCCAATTGTGGATGCCCTTACCAGTGTTGCATTTCGTGAAAACCACTACGCACAACTTGTTATACACTTTTTTAACCTTTTCACAATCCACTCAAAACTTTGGAGTTTGATGTCTTGTATAAATTTATTCACCCTTGATACCTTGGCTCTAAACACTATAATGAAGAAAAGAATAGCTAAATGAGAAAAAAATGTTACTCTCTCCGTCTCAAATTATATATCCACTTTCATATTTAAAGTTTAAGAAAAGTGGGTTATTTACAATATTAACCAATAAAAATTCATTCTCACATACGTAGATGCATTTTAATTGGTTGAAAATGAAAATGTGCATTTATTTTAGGACAACAAGGAGTAAAGTGGACTTATATTTTAGGACGGATGGAGTACTATTCATAACTTAGTCCATAATTGTAAATAAGTAAAATTCTTAATATTAGCTGAATTTGTGTTTAGATTGATTAGCGTGAAGAAGCAAAATCGACAATCGGATGTATTTGTTCAGTAGTTTTCTTAAATTCTAGGTATGGTTGTGTTGGTTTTTTAGCGTTTAAGAATAGATGGTTTTATTTTCTAGCATCATATAGATTTTTTTATTTAATTTTCATTGGAAGTATCTTATCTCTTTCTAGGGGTTTCACGTCTTCGTCTTGTCAATGGAAGTTAACTCTCTAGTTTATGATTTATCGTGGTACTATTGGTTTAAAGCTTGAATTCAGATGGTTAGCATTGCCTCATTGGCACTATCAAGTAGTTTGAGGTAAAAGTAATAACATGGGCTATGTCCATATACTTGGTTAGTTCTGGATTTATGTACGATTCAGTTGGGCCTCATTATCATCCATGGATTGCATTTTCGTGTTCATATCAGCTTACCATTTATCCTTTTCAGGTTCATCCATGGCAGCCTTATAGTTAGCACGTTCATTAAGATCCCATAAGCTATACTCCTCAACCTCTATATTTAGACATAATCGTTCAGGGGGAAAATAGTTCTTTCGGACCTGCGAACGAGAATTACTTCAGCTGGAGGTGTGAGACTCTCTGGCTCCTAGGTATGGAGGTGTGAGCAAGGTTGGTGATGGTTTGAAAGTTTAGATGTGAGAGACGACGGTGCCATAGCCAGGATTTTGTAGATGTTGCCTTTGAAAGTAAGCATATGGGAGATGAAGCAACCATGTCTTTCATAGAGATAGTGTATAGACTAGAATTACGCGATCCAGACATAAGGTCATTTCCTTGTAGATCACGAATGAAACAAGTTTTCTCCCGAAAAGCAACTTCAAAATCTCCATCACAAACCGACCTACTGAAAGCAGATTATGACCGAGGCCTTCCACATAGTAAACCACCGCTAATTTCGATGTTCATTGACATAGTCTCCGTAGCCCATGATAGGCTGCAGTGATCATTCCCGAACGGCAATTGCCAATGAACTTTGCAATAAAGTTTGATAACAGTTTAAGATTTCTGTCATGTGTGGGAACATCCGCTATCAACAATCAGAGAATGATCTGTATCACCGCATTACACCTGAGGCGACACGGATGGAATAGAAGTAGATTTGGAACCCGAAATGTTAGAGGGTTCCGTAGCCGTTATAGTAGATATACACACATCAATAGCTTTAGGTATCCACTTAAATCCTAGTGTGTTATATATCCATTTCCGCCATCTATAACTACTCTTTGCTTTAGTCTTAGTGAATGCACTAGGTGGTACTACATTCTTAGGAGGTGCAACTGGAGCTACAGGGGACGAATGCGTTTCTTAGAATCTAAAGAAGGCGGTCTACCAAGCACGGACTTAGAAAGATTAGTGGGCCTAGAGGTATTCCGGTTCTTAGGATTCCTTAAACGCGAGATGATAGCTTTAGCAACACATTTATCATGACAATCAGAATTCATACTTTTAGGACAAATAACACAAGGTGCATCAGACTGAATATCAAAAGTACTTAACGGTTTAGCATTCGTTACATCACTATAGTGGAGGCAACGTGAGTCTTATTCATAGTCCTAGGTTGTTCTTCTACTTTAGCATTCCTGGTTGATCTTTTCTTAGGTCACAACTTCCTATTCTTCGATTGAGTGCTCCTAGGCTGTGAAGTGCGGACGTTTGGAAAAGGCTCAACTATTCATGTTTCAGTAGAAGGAATCACGTTAGCTACTTGTGATTTGGCAGTAGAGATTCTAGGTTCATGAGTAATAAGTGTTACTGGGGCTAATCTCTTAATGATGGTTGGCGGAAGTTTTTCATACTTTCCTAACATTTCTCTTAACTTGAGGATAGTGTGTATCAGATCTTGATTTTCAGACCGAACATTTCCAAAAAATGCATAACTTCTTTAGTGTGTGCAAGATAATGATCAAGTTCATTTGATGCTTCATCACGAGTCTTTTTGAGTAAATCAAATATGACACCATATTCCTTTTTAACTTTTATAAGTTCTTGTTCATATTTTGAGATTTGACACTTAAAAGACACGTTTTGATCATCCAATTGCTCAATTTTAGGATCAGAAGGTTTTGCACGCAAGCTGGCGATTTTGTGTTGAAAAGCAATTTGTTGATCGTGAATATCTTTTTGACACCAATTAAGGCGACGTATTGCATTTGAAAGTTCGTTTGACAATCGTTTGTTTTCAACAGTTAAGGACTCGATCGAAGCACATTATCAATGTTCTCAATATTTACCACGAATCAACGAGATCGCAGAGGTATGATCAAATGCATATGACAAAGAATTCAATAACACAACATTATGGACATCGGCATAGATGACATCTTCCAAGAGTCGATCAACATCTTTTCTCAATTGTTTCTTTTTACGTTTAGTATTAGAAATAGATGTTTCTGCTTTTCAACGAACTTCATCACTCCAAGTTCCTTATGAAAATCCTTTTCCCAGGCTAATGCACAATTTTTCAAATTTTTAACGTTAGGTAGAAGATTTTTCTGAAAAATGTCTCGTTATTCTCGCTCCAGAGGCGATTGAAAATGATCAATTTTGATTTCAGAGCGATATTCTATCTCATGTTGTAAAATTTTGAGGTCAACCATGAAGATGTCAAAATATCTAAGAATTTTTCGATTTTCAGGTTTTGAATTTACTTCACCGATGGAAGGTAAAGGACCATAAATTTGTGCATAATCTGGTTGGGGATTAACATTTGAAGACTCAGGTGTTTTGATGATAACCCTTGGTGTGTTAGAAGAATCCGTTGGTGTGACGAAAGTGACCGCTTTTGAATAGTTAAAGGTTTGTTGTAAACAACTTTTTCTAATTTTGATCGACTCTCGTCTTCTGCATCTAATTCCTCTTGACGATGATATTCAACAACATTCATTACAGAATTATCAACTTTATATTCTGCTGGAAACTTCGGATTTGGTTTGAATGCTTTTGTTGAAAGCTTAGGTTTATGTCGGCAAGATTCGGTCCATATCCATTTGGATTGGGTTTTAAAGTAAACTTTTCAATGGTTGTGACCGATTCGCCATGTTTGTAAACAACAATTTTAAACTCTTTAAGTTTGTTTTGCAAGCCGATGATTTCTTCAAGATGATCATCTATTCGTTTCGTTGAATGCTTTTTGTATGCAGAGAACTGTTTTTGACAAGTTAACAACTCGACCTTAGCTTTTTGATTTTCCAAGGTGAGAGCGTTAATTTGCTTTTTATGTTCATGTTTCATTGTTCTATTTGGACAACAAAGCATTCTTCAGCGGCTAGATCACATCTTTCTTTCTAAATATTTTTCGTTTTGATAAGATTTGGCAAAGGCCGCTTCAAAACCGTTTTCACGTTTTTCTTGAGTTTTGAAAAAGTTGAGTTGCTTTTGTAAACATTCAAAATCCTTGGTTAACAGTGCATTTTTGCATTTCAAGTCCCGATTAATGGCATGACATTTTTCCACTATGGTTTGTTGGTCTTGTATTAAACGAGCAAAATGTGGATGAGGCAAAAGTTCGGCGTGTTCAGCGTGAGTCTCAACATGATCATTACTGAGATCTTCAAGTATAACCACGGAGTCAATTTGATTATCAAAGGAGACCGTTTGGTCATCTTGATCGTCAAATATAACTACGGGGTCTAGTTGAAAATCGTCGGAATGAGATGTGGACATCGCATTTTGAACATTCGAGTCTTGGATTCGTGATGTTGGCGGAGATAGTAGATTAGAGATGAATATGGTTTGTTCAGTGCACGAGACAACCATCGATTCATACACTGGGCCGTGTCACTCATGTGTAACTCATGCATATTAGCCATCAACATAACGCATTGGCCGCAAGTCCTCCATATCATCATCCAGTGCGCATTTGCCATAAAACTCGTTCTTTGTCGCGTGAGAGATCCACCAGCTTCATCCTTAAGAGCCAAAAGAAGAGCCTCTTTGAAATAAGCACGGCCCCTAGTCCTTGGCTTTGGGCATGCATTAGCCAGTGTCCCTTCTCATTGCAGTTGTAGCATCGAAGACCATTCAACCCATTTCGAGCATTTCCCTGTTCCACCACTGGAGCTCGATTGTTATTCCTACCCACGGCATTAAACCCTTGACCACCGCCCATCGGCGACCATAACCACGATTCTGAACTTCAACTCGACCATTGTTCACAACAGCTTGATTCCTTGTATTAGATGAGGAATGAATACGGTTGTTGGATTTGTTGGTATAACGGCTAAAGGCATTAGCAATCATAGCAAATCCTTGTTGCTGTGCTTGAACGGATCGATTCCTCATTAGCTTCAGCTTGAGCATTGTGGTTGTTGTATGGAACTAATTGATTTTGTTGAGATGGAGGTTGTGAAGGATCATGTGGTGTGATTGTAGCGATTGGTTGAGTTGCGTTGAGGAGAATAATTTTGAGCATATAAGGCAAGTTGTTGATTTTCCGGATGTGTTGGTGGAGCAATTTGAGCACGAAGAATCCTTTCCCTATAAACTTCCTTTTCATGAGGCTTCAAGTAATCTTACAATAGTCCATATGTAGATTGATGCATGTTTTTCGCTTGACGGAGAAAAATGACATACTTCTCCCATTCAGGACCAAGACTACTCAGAAACTTAGTATTCACAAATTTTGGCATATTGATGTTGTGTTTATCCAAATCATTGATGATGTCTGAAAATCGGTGATGATAGGACTCGAGTGTCTCTCCAAGTTCAATCATGAAGTGTTCATAAGCCAAGTAAATTTTAGATTCCAAATCTTCTCACGATTGAGTCTGATCCTTCTATAAGAAGACGAATATGATCCCCATTTTTCTTTGCGGTCTTTTGAGCATCAACACTACGAAGAATTAGGTTTGATAATCCTAGGAGGATATATTCCATTGCAAGCTCATTTGCTTCATAGTGTAGAAGTTCTTGAGGATTCAAGTCTGCCACAGTAGCAATGTTCGTTTGTTCATCTCTTGGTGGAATGGCATTTGGATCTCCGTACAATGACTAGTAGGCATCTCAAATGGACCTTCCAAGATAACCTTCTTTAAGAACTTTCCATGTGGCTTCTTTAGATCACAAAACCTAAAGAACCTTATCACCCATTGATCGTAGTTTCCGGGGGTGAGCATTGGAGGTCTATCAAGTGATCCGGCCTCATGAATTGATTGTTGGTTGCTTAAAGTTTCAAACATCTTTGCAAACCAAGTGGGTTCCCTCATAGTGATCCTTGATGGATGTTGATTGATGTCATTTGTGTACGGTTGAACTTGAAGACTTGGTGGTGGTTGAACCATTTGAGGTTGTGGATTTGCCGCAAGTTGTGGAGTATGTTGTTGGTTAAATTGTTGTTGATAAATTGCTTGTTGTTGATTCCATTGTTGATGTTGTGGAGTTAGTTGTTGTTGTCGTTGAGGATAAGTGTAAAGGAAATAGTTAGAGTATGGTGGTTGTGACATGTTGAAAACTTGTGTTGGTAAAATGGATCTTTGTAGTCGAATGAACCTTTGTTGATGAAGTGTCCTTAGGCGTAGAAGAGACAAGAACCAAGTAGCACTTATGCGTAAAACACCAAAGTTACGCGTAACAATAAGGAGTTACGCGTAGGATTTAGCTTACGCGTAAGTAGGAAAAAGCACTAAAGTTAGGCGTAGACAAAAGTTAGGCGTAGAAAGTTAGGCGTAGGATTTTCTTATACGTAAGACTAGGCTTAGGCGTAGGAAAGATCTTAGGCGTAGGATTTCTACGCGTAAGCTTATGCTTATGCGTATATTTAGGGTTTTTGCCCAAATGATCTTTTACACTATCACAGTGCAAAAGATATCCAAAGTTGATATTTTGACTTATCCAAGTAAGAAAACATGGAATAAACCACGAAAATGAAGATCAAACCAAGGAGGCACTTAGGCGTAGGATTAGGGTTTTACTACGCGTAAGATTACTCGTAATTTTGATTTCGGCCAAAAGTGTTTCTAAACCAGTTTTGTGTGATAAAATAGCTTCAATAACACCAAAAGACACAAAAGTGTGAAACTTGATGAACCAAAACCTCTAAAACGGTTACGAGTAGGATGATACCCTCGTTCAAAAACTAGATGGAAAACAACGTTCCACGCATAAAGTTCCAAACTTTTGCCAAAAACAAGTATTTTAACACCTTAAAACGTTGAAAGTACAAGAATCTTGGATAAAAAATGTAAAAAACAAGTTTTAAAGCGAAGCAAAGAATAGGTTATGTTTACGCGTAAGACCCAAAACCAAAATCTTCAAAAACAAAAGTGTACACCCAACTATTTGGCGATTGATACCACTGTTAGGTCACAAGGTTTACCACACAAGCTTATAAGAAAGATAGAGAGACGATTGAACAAGATATCACACACACACACACAAGATAATAAGACCGGTTATGCGTAGAGTGTTTGTGAAAGAAATAACTTGAACAACCAACCTTCAAATGAAGGTTATTACAAAGTATATATAGGCAAGGAGCTAGGGCAACACTCCTACTCCTTCCCTTTCTCTTATGGGCTTGGGCCTAAGCTCATGGGCCTTCTACATAAGCTTAAGGCTAATAACAAACATAAAGGCCATAATAAGCTAACTATTACATATGTGTAACTAACACTTAAATAAGGTTTAGGAGTGATTCCAACAGAAGTAAGCTAGTATTTTTAGAAGGTGATGTATCATCTTGAATTTCTTCAAGTTCTACTATCCTTCCACTAGACTCTTGAGATATGAGATTCTTTTTAAAAAAACTCAGCATATCTTGCAACAACAATTTTTTTTTCTGGTGGAATGTAGAAGTAGTAACTCATTGTTTCCTTTAGGTAACCTACAAAGATACACTTCACAGATCTATGTTAGAGTTTGTCAGGCGTGTCTCGTTTTACAAATGCTTCACATCCCTAGACCTTTAAGTAAGACAGAGTTGGGACTTTCCCATACCATAGTTCATATGGAGTCTTATCAACCTTATTGGTTGGAACCATATTTAAAATGCGAACAGCTATTTCAAGAGCATAATCCCAAAAGGATAAAGGTAGAGCTGTAAGATTAAACATAGATCGAACCATGTCCAGCAGGGTACGATTCCTCCTCTCTGACACACCATTGTGTTGTGGTGTATATGGAGGAGTGAGTTGTTGGACAATTCCACACTCCTTAAGATAATATTTAACCTCTTGGCTTATGTATTCACCACCTATATCTGATCGAAGAGCTTTAATAGTCTTCCCGAGTTGTAATTCTACTTCATTCTTAAAAACTTTAAATGTTTAAAAAATATCATAATTATGTTTAAGTAAATAAACATAACCATAACGGCTGAAATCGTCTGTAAAGATTATGAAGTAGCTAGCACCTTGTCTCCACGCATGTCTTAGTGGACCACATACATCAGTATGGATTAATCCAAGTATATCAGAAGCCCACTCCGTTTGATGCGAAAGGTTTCCTTGCCATCTTTCTAGATACACAAGATTCGCACTTATGAAACGATTCATCATTGATAGATTGCAAAATCCAATCATGTTTCAGCTTTTTAATGCGCTTCTTGCCTATATGAGCAAGGCGACAATGCCAAGATAGGTAGAGTCCAAGTTCTTGGATCTCTTATTACTAATAGCAAACATAGAATTAACAGTTGGTTCAACATCATTCATATCAATTTCATAAACACCACTACGAGATAGTAGTATGAACATAACAATATCAACCAAATGTGAAACTGAAACAACACCTCCATTTATAGAAGGTACGTAGTGACAATTGTCTAGAACAATAACTAAGCCCGAAGGCAACACGAAGTCAAAACTTCCGATGGCCTCTACAGTTGCACGTACATCATTGTCCAGGTACAGAAATAAAGATCCATGCTTCAACTCCTTCCCTCCTCTAATACCTTGAGAAGTGTTACAAATATGAGTACCACATCCAGTGTCATACACCCAGGAGAGGAAAAGAGAATAATTCAATTATGAAGATACCTGAAGTACTGGAACCAAGACCAGCTTGCTTCTTCTTCTTATTGTTATACAACTCCATCATATAAGCGGGACAGTTCCTCTTCCAATGTCCCACCTCGTTGCAGTGTTGGGTTTCTGGTTCTTCCACCTTGAATCGCTAGGACTTGTGGTGTAGCAGCCTTCTTCGGTAAGCCCTTCTCATACTCAATAAGTATGACATGAAGTTCATCTATCGTCTTCCCTATGTTATGCATATCGTAGTTGTGCAAAAATCCCTCAAAGTCCTAATTGGGGAGAGGCTTTCTATTTATGCATTATGCTAAACAAAATAAGAGGTGGGTTATGTGCTACGTGTGTACAAGTTATAAATTTATAAAAGACGATTTACCAATTTTACCAATAACACATACGAGCAAGTGCACTCATCCGTTATAGCAAGATTTTGAAGGTAAGTCGGGATCGTTCGCAGGGATTTGTGAGTGAATCTGATTAACAAGTCTAAATCAACTAAGGCAATCCAAAAGCAAATAACAACGAGAATAGATATAATGAAATTCAGATGATTAAAAACTACACTTGCTTAAACTAGTTTCTTGTCCTTGATTAATATGATTGTGTTAACCTCTAAACATGTTGGTTATGATAATTAGTTGGTGTACTAATCTATTGTTCTTACAAGTTAAACATTCGTCAAGATTTTAGTTCATAAAAACAAGCATTAAGTTTAACCAATCAATTCAAGATCAATTCAAGTTTCATAAGTTTACTTTCATAAACTTAAACAAAAAAACATCCATTTGTCTTATCAAATTTGCTTAAGAAATGGTCAATACAAAAAGTAACCGATTATAGACAAAAGGTTACAATTGATTGTAAACAACTAATCTTACGACCTTTTAGATGTTTCCAATCAATCCAACTTGATAATAAAAAAGCGTTCTTATTACAACCACACTTTAGTTTCTTTGTTTAACCAAGAATAATGGGTAAAAACAATCATCCATAGACAAAATGATTACAACTAGTTGAATAACAATAAGTTCTTTCGACCTCTACGATTACTATCAACTAGTCAAACTTGATTAAAAAATGTCATTATGAAACTTTAGCACAATTGGATCTTAGAATTAACTTGAAATTAAATTAAAACATGTCTACACAATCATAGACTAATCACATGATAATCAACATCATTTAAGCAAGTGTATAAGGTAACTAGCCACTCATAGCAAACATAAACATAAGCTCAGAACTTTGAACATTAGAAAACATGATTAAGAGTCTTACAATGCTTGGAATAAGATTACAAATGGTGAAGTAATGATTCCCAAAGTATTGGGGTTGACTTCTTAGGGGTTTGACCTCCAAATGTTGATTTCTTGGACCTCTAAACTTTCCTGGACTTCTAAGGACGAATTTGAGAGCTAAGAGCTTTGTGTTTGATGACTAGAGAGTTGTATTGAAGTGTGTGTTTCAAATGCACACAAGAGGTCTCTATTTATACTAGTTCTAAGGCCTAGGGTATTAAATGCTAAACTTGGCCTCCAAGGAGTTAGGAAGGGACTAGAATACACCAAGGGAAGGACCTAGAATCGTTTGGATGCAATGGGGAATCTTAGTGATGAAGAACTAGAAGAAATAGGCCTTCCATCCGAATCGGTTGCTTCTTCAGCCGATCCGGTTGGTCTTCTTGCGCTAACCCAGTCGATCCGGTTGCGGGTTGCGACCGATCGGCTGGTCTTCCTGAATGATGGAATATCGACCTTTTGCTTGATTCTGACTTGTAGAGCTTGGTTCTTCATTCAACTTGATCTTCTACGATACTTGAAATGCTGACTTGTGCTTAACATGCTTCACTGAAATGGAAATCTTCTTTTATTGAACATTCTTTAACTTTTCCTTCCGTTTTCCTGCACTTGGTTATAAATACTAGACAAACATCTTTTGATGCGATTAAGCACTAAAATCATATGAATATAATCAAATAACATATACAAAAGCACACATAACGCTACTGAAACATGTACAATCTGAGCGTTATCAGTGGGTGATAATTCAATTTGTAGTATAGATATTTTCCGAAGAAATACGAAGGTAATAAGTATTTCCCGGGTCGTTCTCCCAACAAAGGATGAATGGAGTATATAACTCTCGTCGCATTTTACGGGTTTTTAAATGGGGAAAAAGGGCAAATAATGGGTTTTTACACTATGATAATGAAACATAAATTAAAACTAACTCAATAAGCATATAAAACAATAACGTAAAGCACAATTAAACTAAAACGCAATCTAAACCTAAAAACGCAACTACGAGATTATTAAAAACGCGAGTTAAAATTAAATAATGCAATTTAAACCCTAGGAATGTAAAACTAATTTCCCTAAGTGCAAAACGACAAAATAAAATTTTAAGAAAAAGCGGAATAATTTTTTGACTTTTTATATATTTATTATGAATTAAAAACTAAATATGTAAGAACTAATTATTGAAAAATACTAAAACTAAATGGAAAAATATGAAAAATTTATGAAAAGTACTTTAAACTTTTTAAAGCTCAGGAAAAATAAGAAGTGTAAAAAATCAGCTCTCAATAAGCTGTTAAAAGCTTAACAGATTCAATAAGCTTAAGAAATAAAGGTGTATTTAAAACATTTGATTATGAAAGAAATGGTAGGACAAGTCCCAAGGGCATGATGGTTTGAGGTGTTGTGTGTGGGGCGTGGGAAAGGGCACTGACCCAGTTTCAAACCTCGTCAGATGCACTTTTTGCTATTTTTTTTTTATTTTTGCTTTTTCTCTAAAAAATAAGCTAAGGTAATGAATTTTTATGAAAACTAAATACTGAAAAAGTTCAAATAAGTAAGGAACTAAGCAAATGCAAGAAGAATATGACCACAGATTAAGCTAAACTAATCATTCCTAAATGCGATTCAAATGAAATAAGCTAATTCAAAAGGAACCAAATAAACTAAAGGGAAATTAAGCAAACTAAATCATACTAACTATTCTAAATCTAAACTAACTTGAAATGATCAAATAAGCTAAAACTTTGAATGAAATAAGCACTAAAGGGGAGCTGCTGTAGCAGCAGGCTAAGGGCAGGAAGGGCTAATTAGCAGGTCAAATAAGCTGTAAGAGAAGCTTTAAAGTGCTTAAAAGAGAGAAATAGATTATCACTAGACTAAAGGCTACTAGGGGGAACAAAAATCAAACTTAGAACTAAACTGAATAAGCAGATAAGCATTTTAGAAAAGTGCTACTTAGGCTGATTCAACTGAAAGCAACAGAACAAGAGCAGAAATGGCAATTTTAAGCAGAAAAATAAGCAACAATAAAGCATCTAATGGGAAAAAAAAGCTGAAAAGAGTTACTCTTTGATGTCCTATAATAAAGAAAAAGCAATTTATACTAACCACAAACCTATTTTAGACCTTGAAAACAGCCCTTGAACAGACTACTTTGGTCAGAACAGGGACAATCAGACAGTAAAATGAACTAGACTAGGGGTTTTTAAGCTAAGGTTTAAGCTACAAAATCAAAATGATAAAACATGAAAATTGAAAACATATTACTACCAGTGACTACTCAACTTAGAAAACTACTTTTTAAGAAACGTGATAGAGATTTGAGCTAAGAAAATGAACTGTCAACTTGACTTCTGAGACTCATCTTTTTAGTCTCTTTGGCTTAAAGAACTAAGCTACACTTGCTTAAAATTTTGAAGCAGACTTATAAACACTAAATTGACCCAAAAAATAACAACTAAACAAGATCTCAAATGATTTATAACATGAGCTTTCAAATCAGACCTTAACTTTTAAACATGGAAATTAGACTCAAATACTTTGAAACTTAAAACTAATGATTCAACTGACTTAAAAACTACTATAAAAACTGGATTAAACCTTTTGGAAATGATTTAGAGTACCAAAATACATAAAACTATCCTATGCCAAACACACCTTAACTGAACCAAAATGCAACTTAATCTTTAGGAACTTAATGAAACTTGACCAAAGCTAAAATGAGATAATAAAACAAACATGTAAACCAACATTTGAAACATATTGAAATTAGAAATTAGGCTTAAAAACTTACTTGACTTTTAATTTTACTTTTGTTGACTTTTTGAAAAACTTGAGAATAAGAACAAATGAAACACCAATAAGCTCACATAAACTCTACCAAGCTTATTTCAAAGCATATGTAACAGTAAAAATTTAAATTTAAAATGACAAGTAAATAAAATTTAAAATGTAAATTGTATTAACTGAATTGAGATTAAAAACTTTAAAACTGAAGTGACAAGAGACTATTTTAATACAAAAAAAACATTAAAAGATAGAATAACTATGGTAACAATTCTTCTAAAAGTCATGTGAAAAATTGGACCAATTTATAAATGATGATGAGAAGGGTATTTATAAATTTGAGCCATGAGCATCTAGGGTTTGCTTGGAAGCTTCGTGACACTCCATCTTGGCCATTGATTCTTCAATTGCATCATTCCTTATCATCTCCACCCTTGGATCAAAATTGTAATGTGGCTCATCCAATGAAATTGCTCCAATCTTCCGGGCTAGCAATCACGGAGGTCACAACCTCGACACGTTTGTCGATGCTTCTAGAACTATTTTAAGTACGGGTAATTCTGTGGGGAGCAGGGTAAAAATTGGAAGGGATGTTTGAACATTAATTGGTGTGGGAAGTGGTGCGCTTTGGGATAATTGGGTTTTTTTATTGTTTTGTTCGACTGGGGTGGGTTGACTGGTTGTAAGGGTGTAACACCCTAGGAAAATCCCACATAGGCTGTGGCCTGGAGAGATGTTGGGCTCATAAGATAACATTCGCATTACAATGACACAACGCGTTTTGTGGTTCATCGGGTGGAGTTCTTAGGAACCTGGCGCTTAAGCGTGCTCATGTGAGAGTAGTATGGCTTGGGTGACTTTGGGAAGTCTTCAAATGAGGCCACAAAAACAAAGCCGTGAGCCTGCGGGCAAAGCGGACAATATTGTGGCCTGATAAGGCGGGGTGTTACAAAGGGGGTTCAAAAGTGTTGTTTGTCTGGGATCAGAAGAGGGGTCAGAAAGGGGAAGATGTGGAATGGGTAGATTATTTTGAGTTGGGTTGGGCTTTTAAGTGGTAAATGGGTAGGATATTATTGCGTTTAGTATTTATAGTGTAGTATCCGGATTTTAATAACCAAGGACCATTCATGTAATATTTTGTAATTTTCAAGGACTAATGGTGTAACTAAGGAAATGGTAAGGGAATTTTGGTAAATTGGTGAATGAGGGGTGTTTGGGTAAAAAGGGTAAATATGGGTTAAGTGGAGGGTGTTTTTATGTAATTATGGGAAAGTTAAGGGTGAAAAGTGAAAGTTTTGGTAAAGTGAAGGGTTTGATGTGAAAACTCCCCGAATATGATCCGAGAACTCAGTAATTGCAGATTTGAGCATTTAAGACCTTAAAACCCATAAAATTGCTTCCCAGCATCGGCTTTTGCACTCTTTTCCTTCTCGTGCTCAGTTTTCGTCTTTTGTCTTTCTTTTGTCTGTTTTGAGATATCCGGACCTGCACATGCATAAACTCAAGAAACAAACAAATATTAGGCATTAACGGCTCGTTTCTGGTTATTTTGGGTCAATTTTGATAAAGAAAAGGTATGTGTTTTCACACATACCAAAATCCCCCAAACTAACGTATTGCCGTGTCCTCACGCAATGTCATCAACTCACGCTTCTAAAACCAAGGATTCCAACCTCTTTCTACTAAATCTATGAAAAGTAGCAAAGATTCCTCAAATGAGATTAAGAAACCCTTAATTCTAAAAACGCCTCGTTTACCTTTTATTTCACATATATATATATATATATATATATATAACATTTAAGCACCTTCCATTGTGAGTGACGGTTTGTTGAACTTTCATGTCAATGAATAACTCTAACATCTTTTTGAAAGACATTTTAGGATCACGGAGTAAGAAACTGTTGGAATCACTCCTAAACCTAATTCAAGTGTTAGTGATTCATATGTAATAGTTAGCTTAATATGGCCTTTATGTTAGTAATTAGCCTTAGGCTTATGTAGAAGGCCCATAAGCCTAGGCCTAGTCCAATAAGGAAAAGGAAGGGACTAGGAGTGTTGCCATAGCTTCCTCTCCTATAAATACCTTGTAATAACCCTCACTTGAGGGTTGGTTGTTCAATTTATCTCTCATTCACACTCTACGCCTAACTCTTCACCATTTATACGTGTGTGTGTGTGTGTGTATTTGTTCAACCGATCTATCTCTTCTCTATTTCTACATATTGATGCTTGTGTTACATATATGGGAACCTAACAGTGGTATCATTCGCCAAATAGTTGGGTGAATCGTGTTTGTTGCTTATGTGAGTTTCGGTCTTACGCGTAACAACACTTGATACTTTGGTTCGCTTAAAATCTCATTTTTTACACTTTTTAATCCAAGATTTTTGTACTTTCAACGTTTTAAGGTGTTAAAATAACGGTTTTTGGCAAAAAGTTTCAACCTTTGCGCGTGGATCGTCGTTTTCTTGCTTGGTTTTGTACGTGGGTTTATTCCTATGCGTAACGTGTTTTTGAGCTTTGGATCATCAAGTTTCACACTTTTGTGTTATTTTGGTGATATTGAAGCTATTTCATCACAAAAACCTGGTTTGGAAACATCAGTTGACAGAAATCACTTTTGGCTAAATCCTATGCGTAAGTGAAACCCTAAACTTACGTGTAACTTGTCCTTGGTTTGATCTTCATTTTTCGTGGTTTACTCCGTGTTCTCTTGCTTGGATAAGCCTGAAAATACGTTGACTTTGGATATCTTTTGCCTTTGTGATAGTGTAAAAGATCGTTTAAATAAAACCCTAAAATTACGCATAAGCTAAAGCTTACGCGTAGACTTTTAACGCATAAGATTCATCTTACGCCTAAGCTTTGTCTTCACGCATAATGTAATCCTACTAACATTTCTACGCCTAAATTTTTGTTTACGCATAACTTTAGCCTTTTATCCTTACTTACGCGTAAGCTAATCCTACGCGTAACTCTTATTGTTACCCGTAACTTTGGTGTTTTTTACGCATAAGTGGTACTTGGCTTTTCTGTGATTTCTACGCCTAAGGACTCTTCATCAACAAAGGTTCATTCGACTACAAAGATCCATTTAACAACACAAGTTTTCAACATGTCACAACCACCATACTCTAGCTATTTTCCTTACACTTATAATCAACAACAACAACAACAACTAAGTCCACAACATCAACAATTTAATCATCAACAACAAATTTATCAACAACAATTTAATCAACAACATACTCCACAACTTGGTGCAATTCCAACACAAATGGTTCAACCATCACTTAGTCTTCAAGTACAACCTTACATAAACTTCTACAATCAACATCCATCCAGGAATACTATGAAGGAACCGGCATGGTTTGGCAAGATGTGTGAAGCCTTGAGTAGCCAACAATCTATTCATGAAGCTGGCTCACTTGATAGACCTCCAATGCTCAACATCGGTAATTATGATCAATGGGTGATTCGGTTCTTTAGGTTTTGTGATCTAAAGAAGCCACATGGAAAGTTTTAAAGAAGGTCATTATGGAAGGTCCATTTCAGATGCATCTTGTCGTTACACCGGAGATCCTAATGCTGTTCCACCAAGAGATGATGTCACCAATATTGCAACTGTTTCAGACCTCACGGGTGATCAACTTCTACACTTTGAAGCTAGGCCGAACTTACAATGCAATACATCCTTTTAGGATTACCCAATCCAATCCTTCGAAGTGTTGATGCTCAAAAGACCGCAAAAGCAATGTGGGAACAGATTCATCTTCTTATACAAGGCACAACACTCAATGAGGAAGACATGGAATCCAAAATCTACTTGGCTTATGAACACTTCATGATTGAACCAGGAGAGACATTATAGTCTTATCATCATCGCCTTTGACATCATTAATGATTTGGAAAAACACAACATCATCATGCCACGCATTCTTTGTCAACACTAAGTTCCTAAGTAGTCTTGGTCCGGAATGGGAGAAGTATGTCATTTTTCTCCGTCAAGCTAAGAATCTTCATCAAGATACATACGGATTGTTGTACGACTATCTGAAGCCTCACCAAAAGAAGTTGATAAGGAAAGGATTCTCCGTGGTCAAACCGTTTCACCAGTCACTTCCGGACAAACAACAACTTGCTTTGTGGGCTCAAACTAATATTCCTCCTCAACAAGCTCCTCAACCCGCTCCTCAACCAACTGCAATTATCACACCTTATGATCCGCCACAAGAACAACCTCCACAAAATCAATTGGTTCCATACAACAACAACACACGCTCAAGCTCTTTACAAAGTGAAGCCGATGAGGACTCGAGATGCCTTTGATGAATTGAAACAAGGATTTGTTATGATTGCTAAAGCATTTGGCAGGTATACCAACAAATCCAACAATCGCATTCGTTCCTCATCTAATACAAGAAATCAGGATGTTGTGAACAATGAACGAGTTGAAGTTCAGAATCGTAGTTATGGTCGTCAGATGGGAGGTGGTCAAGGGTTAAATGCTATGGGAAGGAATAACATGGTTGCTCCGCAACAGCAAAGGTCTCAAGTGGTTGAACAGGGGAATGCTCAGAATGGGGTTAATGGTCTTCAATGCTATAACTGTAATGAGAAGGGTCATCTGGCTAATGCATGTCATAAACCGAGGACAAGAGGCAGTGCTTATTTCAAAGAGGCCTTGCTCTTGGCTCTTAAGGATGAAGCTGGTGGAACTCTTACCAACAAGGAACAGAGCTTTATGGCGGATGCAGATTCTGATGATGATATGGAGGACTTGCATGCTAATGCAGCAGTGATGTTGATGGCACAAATGCAAGCTCTACACATGAGTGACACAGGCCCGGTGTATGACACTGATGGCTTGTCTCAGTACTGAACAAACAATTATCATTAATAATCTGATATCTCCGCCATTTTCTCCATCCGACAAGGATCAAAGTGTTCAACATGAGTCTTCCACATCTCATTCCGATGATTATCAAATAGATCCCATAGTCATATTTGATGATCAAGATAACCTTATGGGTAATATTGATAATCAAGTTGACTTCGTCATTATATTTGAGGATCTAAATAATGATCATGTTGAGAATCACGTTGAATAAGATGAGCTTTTGTCCGACGGAAACGAGCTCTTGACCTTAATTAAAGACCAACATTCTCGTTTGGAAATTTGCACGAAATTAAAAGACAAAAATGCACTGTTAACCAGGGATAATGAATGCTTAATTCGACAAATCAACTTTTTCAAAACTCAAGAAAACCGTGAAAAGGTTTTGAAGCCGCTTTTGCCAAATCACATCAAAACGAAAAATCTTTGGAGCGACAGATTCGCTCTAGCAGCGAAGAATGCTTTGTTGTCTCAAATAGAACAAATGAAACATGAACATAAACAACAAATTAACGCTCTTACTTTGGAAACTCAAAAAGCCAAGGCTGAGTTGTTAACTTGTCAAACACCGTTCTCGAGTACAAAAAGCATTCAACGAAACGAATAGATGACTATCTTGAGGAAATTGTCGACTTACAAAACAAAATCAAAGAGTTTAAAGCTGTTGTTTATAAACATGGTGAATCAATCACAACGATTCAAAAGTTTTCTTTCAAACCAAATCCAAATGGATATGGACCGAATCTTGCCGATTATAAACCTAAGTTTTCACACAGAGCATTCAAACCAAATCCTCGAAGTTTACGAGTGCATAACATATAATTGATGATTCAATTATGACTGTTGTTGAATATAATCGGATGGAGGAATTAGATGCTGATGGCGAGAGTCGGTCAAAAATGGAAAATGTCGTTTATAACAAACCATTTAACTATTCAAAAGCCGTAACTTTGGTCACACAACAAGATACTTCTAACAAACCTTTGGTTATCACACCGATTTCGAAGTCAGTCCTCAACCAAAAGGTGCACAAATTAATGGTCCTTTATCTTCACTTAGTGAAGTAAAACTAATGCCGAAAGTTGTCGCGTTATCAAATACTTTGACACTTTCTTATCTGACCTCAAAATTTTGGAACATGAGATTGAATTTCATTCTGAAATAAAAGTTCAACATTTTCAATCGCCAATGGCGTGAGAACATAGAGACATTCTTGAAAAGAATTTTACCCCATGTCAAAAATTTGAAAAGCTGTGCACTATATTGGGAAAGGGATTTTCACAAGGAACTTGGTCTCATGAAAATAGTTTTCGAGAAAACAGAAACATCGATTTCAAATACTAAACGTAAAAAGAAATTATTGCGAAAAGATGTTGATCGACTCTTGGAAAATGTTATATGTCGATATCAATAATGCGTGTGTTACTACAATCTTTGCATATGCATCGATCATATCTCTGCGATTCTGTTGATCTTGTTGAAATTGTTGAGAATACTAACAATGTGCTTCAACTTGAGTCTTTAAAAGTTGAAAATGAACGATTGACAAAGCGAACTTTCAATGCAAAACGTCGTCTTAATTGGTGTCAAAAAGATATTCACGATCAACAACTTGCTTTTAAAAACAAAATCTCCCATTTGTGTGCAAAATCTTCTGATCCTAAAATTGAGCAACTGGATGATCAAAACGTGTCTTTTAAGTGTCAAATCTCAAAATATGAACAAGAACTTGCAAAAGTTAAAAGGAATATGGTGTCATATTTGATTTACTCAAACAGACTCGTGTTGAAGCATCAAATGAACTTGATCATTATCTTGCATACACTAAAGAAGTCATGAATTTTTCTGGAAATCTTCGTTCTAAAAATCAAGATCTGGTGCACACTATTTTTAAGTTAAGGAAATGTTAGGAAAGTATGAACAAGTTCGACTAGCATCATTAAGAGAGTTGCACCTGTAACACTTAGCAATCATGTCCCCAGAATACCTACCGACAAAACACAAGTTACTAATGTGCTTCCTCTCTTGAAACAGATAGTTGCCTCTTTTCCAAACGTCCGCACTTCACAACCTAGGAGCAATACAAGGAAGAATAGGAAGTTGCGACCTAAGAAAAGACAAATAAAGAATGTTGAAGTAGAAGAACACCGTAGGACTTTGAATAAGACTCCAGTTGCACCCACTTTAGATATTGCGTCTGCAAATGTAATGGAAAAAGTGTTGTAACTATCTTTGAACCTTTAAGTACTTTTGATATTCAGTCCGATGCATCTTGTGTTATTTGTCGTAAAAGTATGCGTTCTGATTGTCATGATAAATGTGTTGCTAAGGCTATCTTGTCACGTTTACGAATCCTAAGATTCGGAATACCTCTAGGCCCACTAATGCTTCTAAGTCAGTGCTTGGTAAACCGCCTTCTTTAGATTCTAAGAAACGATTTGATGTCCCTGTAGTTCGATATCACCTCCAAGGATTGTTGTACCACCTAGCACATTTACTAAGACTAAAGCTAAGACTAGTTGGAGATGGCAGAAACGGATACATAATACACTAGGATTTAAATGGATGCCTAAAATCATTGATGTATGTATTTCAACTATAGCTGGCGAGGAACCCTCTAACACTTTGGGTTCCACATCTACTTCTATTCCATCTGTGTCGTCTGTATCTAATGCAGGTGATCTGATCATCCTTTGGATTGTTGATAGCGGATGTTCGACACATGACGTGCAAAAGCTGTTATCAAACTTTGTTTCAAAGTTCATTGGCACTTGTCGGATTCGGGTATGATCACTTCGCAGCGACTATCATGGGCTACGAGATTACATTAATGGCAACATCGAAATTAGCAGGGTTTATTATATAGAAGGCCTCGGTCACAATCTATTCTCGTTGGGTCAATTTTGTGATGGAGACTTGGAAGTAGCTTTCGGGGAAAAACTTGTTTCATTCGTGATCTATAAGGAAATGATCTTATGTCCGGCGCTCATCCGGTCAGTACACTATCTCCATGCAAGACATGATCGCTTCATCTCCCATTTGTTTACTCTCAAAGGCTAAATCTACAAAATCTTGGCTATGGCATGTATGCGTATCACATCTAAACTTTCAAACCATCACCAATCTTGCACGACACAAACTTGTTGAAGGTCTCCCGTGATTCCGGTATTCTAAAGATCACCTATGATCTGCTTGTGAACAAGGAAAAAGCACTGTGCTCATTTTCCTTCAAAGGTGGAACACAGACTCTCGGCATGTGCTACACCTTCTTCACATGGATTTGTGTGGCCCGATCGCGGCGTGCAGCGATTAATGGCAAACACTACATCTTGGTAATTGTTGATGACTACTCAAGATGGACTTGGGTTTACTTTCTTCGAAGTAAAGATCAAGCTCCACAGATGATCATCACCTTTCTCACGAAAATTTAAATTCACTCGAACACCGCCGGACAAATTCGAGCAGAACAAAGGCTGAATTTGTGAATCAAACTCTTTGTGCATTTTATGAGAAAGTGGGAATTGAGCATCAAACATCTATAATGCGCACACGAACAAAGCGGAGTTGTTGAAAGACCGAAACCGCGTTAGTGGAAGGCGCCGACGATGTTAATCAATGCTAAACTTCCGATTACTTATGGGGCTGTCTCAACGCATGCTACACTCAGGAACCGCTCAATGATTACAAAAGCCACAACAAAACACCATTTGAGCTTCTCCACACCGTAAGAAACCGAATCTCAAACACTTTCATGTTTTTTGATCTCTTTGCTATCCGAATAATGATCGTGATGACTTTGGAAAGCTCAAAGCCAAAGTGACATTGGAGTCTTTATTGGATATTGTGAGAATTCTAAAGGTTACCGGATATGGAATCGTCATACAAAGCAGGTTATGGAAATGATTCATGCTAATTTTGATGAGCTTCTTGAAATGGCTTCACAGTATAAACTTGGGAACCCGGTCACAACCACTTAAACTTTCCCCAAACCCCATCATCGGTGATACAAGCCCTCGACTTTACTCGTCAACAAATGGAAAGATTATTTGCTCCTCTGTTCAGTGACGATATTGATGAACGTGCTCGTGTGTATCCGTTGTTTTTATTTGCTCACGATAATACTCCTATACGATACACTGCTACAACAACTACTTTGAAGAAGCACCACCAGTTGACTCTACAGTTGAACAAACTGCTTCAACGGCAGAACCGGTGATGATGTTCGAATGATGTAACCTCACTGCAGATTTTGATCCAAATGCGTTCTTTAACCTGTTGCTAATGAAGCTGCACTGATGTTGCGAAATCATCTACTAGCCATTTGAATCCTCAAAATCTGCACAATGTATATCAACATCAACCTTCCACACATCATTGGACAAAAGACCATCCCCTTGAGAATATTATTGGCAACCCGATCAACCCCGTAACGAGACAAGCGTCTTACACAGATGGTGAACATTGCATTTATGCACTCAGCGTCTGCCAATCCGAGCCTAAAAACATTAAAGACGTAATGACAAAGGACAACTGGATTGAATCCATGCAGGAAGAACTCAACAAATTCAAACATCTTGAAGTATGGGAGCTGGTTGAAGAAAGGCCAACGGGGTCTTCGTCATTTTCTAAAATAGATTTGGAAAAACAAATTGGATCTTTGAAGGAAGTAATTAGAAACAAGTCACGTCGGTTGCTAAGGGTTATAGAGAGGAAGAGGGTATTGACTTTGAAGAATCATTTGCTCCGGTTGCTCGTCTTGAGGTTGTTCGGATTTTTACGGCATTTCGCGGCTCACATGAACATCACGGTCTTTCAAATGGATGTCAAAAATGCTTTTCTCAATGGAAAGCGAAGGAAGCGGTTTATGTTAGCAGGCCGGAAGGATTCGTTGATCCAGAGTTCCCTAATCATGCTACAAACTGAAGAAAGCTCTCTACGGTCTCAAACAAGCCCCTCGGGCATGGTACGATAAGTTATCATCCTTCCTTATTGCCAATAAGTTCATCAAAGGTTCGGTCGACCCTACACTCTTTATACAATATCACGGGGCTCACATCTTAATTGTTCAAATTTATGTGGATGACATCATTTTTGGGTCAACACATTTAAAATACTCAAATGCTTTTGCAAAACTTAAGACAAAACATTTTGAAATGTCAATGATGGGTGAACTCACATTCTTCCTTGGAATGCAAGTTCATCAATCACCCCATGGTATTTTCTTGAGTCAGTCCAAATATGCCCTTGAATTGTTACACAAATTTGGAATGCAAAATTGTGACACCTACGCCACACCAATGGCTCATACCAAGAAGCTAGACGCTGATTTACATGGGAAATTGGTGGACCCTACCAAATACCGTAGTATCATTGGGTTTATCATGTATCTAACAGACTAGCGGGCCCGATATTGTCTTTTCCGTATATCTTTGCTCCCGTTATCAGTCGAGACCAACTGAAACCCACCTCTCAAAGGCTAAAAGAATCCTCCGATACATCAAGGGAACCATTAACTTGGGGATCTGGTATCCGAAGGATTATGGTTTTGAACTAATCGCTTTTTTAGACGCTGACCACGCAGGATGCTTAGATTCATGGAAAAGTACTTCATGAGCTTTACAATTTCTTGGTGATAAACTGGTGTCATGGCAATCGAAGAATCAAGATTGTACATCGCTGTCCTCAACCAAAGCAGAATGTGTAGCCATGTCGGCGTGTTGTGCTCAAGTCATTTGGATGAGAACACAACTCAAGGACGATGGTTACGTATTTGACGAATCGATGTCTTGTGACAATCGGAGTGCTATATGCGATCTCGTGTAATTCAGTTCAACATTGAAATCAAAGAACATCGATCTTGATATCATTTCATCAAGGACCACGTGGAGCAGTCTGTTGAATTATATTTTGTGAGCGAACGAGAATACCAATTGGCAGATCTTCTCACCAAAGCCTTAGCTCCTGCTAGGTTTAATGAGTTGGTACACCGGATTGGTATGCGGTGTTTGACTCAAGAGGAACTGGATGAACTCTTAAAACATTTTTAAAACCAGTCAAACACCAAAACCTCTTTTGTAAATATTTTCAAAAACAAAATACAAAATTATAAAATCAGAAAATCTCAAAAATATTCTTCCATCTATATTCTTTCAAACATATAAGTACAAATCTTGATCAACACTTTGTTCTATCAAATCTTTCACTATTTTTCCGAACAAGTGTTGAGGGAGAAAAGTAAATAATTTTCAGTTTCATAAAACCTTGTATTTCCATGTTTTTCAAAAATATGTTGTTTCTTCCAAAATGGTGGATCGTTTCTTGTCAAATACTCTCCTCGGACTCAAATGTCTTCAAAATTCATTATTTCAAAAGTCGAGGGGGAGTATCGTTAAGTTTCTTGCCTTACATGTGTTTTGTCTAACCTAAACGGAAGTTAAAGGAACTTGGTTGGAACCTTTTTGAGGTTGAGGGAATGAATTTGTCAACTTGGCAAAGTAATTTTAACAAAAGCATTCACCTAACACATTCAATGCACCACTTCATGTGCATTTACTCCTAAAACCACCAAGATCAAACGACCCAAATCAAATATTCTAAATCCGTTCAAGCTGTTCATAATCTGTAAGTTCTAAATTGTTTTGATCAAGATTCTAAACAATGATTTCAAAAATCTTTCAAATCCAACGGTTAAAACTCTTTAAAACTGATTTTGGAAAATTGTTCACTCGAACGAATTGGGTGTTTATACATAAAAGTGTTTGGATTGAAATGAGTTGTGTTCAAACCTTTCTTAGTGTCTATTAAACTTGTTTCAATCGTCCAAAACCATCTTGAATCTTAAATTTCATTAATTTGAATTCTAGGGTTCTTGCGCTCATCTAGGGCTTTTCTGTCCTGTGATATGTTATTAGGTAGTCAAGAAAGTGTTAGAATTAGTTTACATGCATGTTTTTTAACCTTTAAATTAGCCCAGAAACATCTAAACTGTATGAATTTAAGTTTTAGGTTTCTTAGGGTTCATCTCCATAAATCTTCGATTTGTGGTGGAAATGTGTTAAATCTTGTTCCATTGCACTCATATGACATCTAGGACACTCTAGAAACATTCTTGTTTGATTTGTGTAGCTATATCTCTTACACGTAGATTAAGGGTTTAGGATTTAAGTAATTTTACCTAAGTCTTTTCCGTGTATCGATATGTTCTTATGCTTGTTTTGTGTTCTAAAAGATGTTTGGAATTAACTGCAATCAAGTTTTCATGTTTATAGTTAACGGGTTAATTATTAGTAATGTCGAATCTTGGTGTTCAAACCGTTACGCTTAAAGAATACTTTTATCGTAAAGGTAACGCTAAGAGAAATCTTCGCGTAACTCTTACGCATAAGAGGTCTCTGATGGATTACACGTATCTTGGAAAGATATTCGTAAACAAGGCTTGCTACGATAAGCTTTACTCTTACAAGTAAACTTTACGCGTAACATCTTGCTTATTCCTACGCTTAAGCCTAAAGCCTTTGAACTTGTCTTACGCGTAAGAAACTCTTACGCATAAGCTTGGTCTTACACTTTAGCTTACTCCTACGCATAAGCTCCTTTCTTACGCATAAGGATCCTTGTTACTCATAACCCACTGTTCACTACATTTTGGCTTATTACGCATATGTTACTTGTTAAATGTTACGCATAAGTCACAAATACCTGATGTTTTGCATAAGCTTACAAAAGTTAATATGTTGTGTGTTAAGTGAAATATTGGACTTTGAAATTTTAAAATTAACATGTTCACGTAACTTATCACATCAACTTCAATCAATTGGAATAATGTGACTTAGGACTTGTAACTAACATAAACATGTTACCATCAAACAAGGAATTAGATAATAAATTAGACTAAAACAAACACATTGTGTTTCCATATGTCTCTCTTTTTGTCTAATGTCTTTCAGATCACAAAATGGCTGCAAATCAAGCAATCATCAATGCCCCAGTAGAGCTCTTGATGGCAAACACATTCCCAGTTGGATACGACAAAACAATTGGCAAGAACAATCTCCGTGTCATCTTCAACAACTTCATATGGTCATAATCATCTTGCGAAATTCTTTGTGGACATCATACGCAACATCCATTCAAATTCATGCTCACAAATGATGAGTATGATTCAATGGAAGAGGAAATAAAATTTCATAAGACATTAAAGCAAAAAAGGATGGAACACCATGCTTCAACCTTTCCGGTTAATCAACTCGGTGGGGCAGGAAGGTCAAGCAGTAGTCCTCCACTTATGGAAGATCCGTTGCAAATATCTCTTACCCCATCCGATCCGTTTAATCAACCTGGTAAGGATCAGGGTGTCACTGTCTCTACAACTATTGAACTGAAGCAACCACAACAACAACTAACCGCAAGAAGAAAAGCATGGTGAAGATGTGGAAATATCTGACGAAGGAGATTACGATCATGATAAGGATGAAAGAGTCACTGATGATGATAACTGGGTGGCTGAAGTGGAAATGATGCGAAAGAGGGAAGAAGCGCTAGAGTGAGAGGAAAAGTTAAAGAAGGAATCAAACAACTACATAGTTGACAATCCAACACACATATACGGTCTTCTGAACCACCTTTTGAAACTTCCACCAAACCCAAATCATCATCTTAATCATGACCTCCATCAACATAAGAAACACCTATGTCAACAACAAAATCTGTTAAGAAGGCAACTCCATCCAATGATTCGACAAATGGTTAAGCAGGTTATCGCCACTACACAACAAGCTACACAGACCACCACCATCGATCAACCAAGGGATTCAGAAACCACACCACCAATGGAGAAAACCGTTGAGCACTTTACATACATTGGTGGTGAGGATCACGACATACCGAGCCCCAACCGAACCTCAACCGAAATTTAGATCAAGTACACTCTTTGCACTCCTTGTTTTCATACGCTTCAAATCAAAAAGCATGTTGAAGTTCTCCACATCAGGGTCGAATCTTACCTAAATTCTACACTTCATCGGAATCAATCAAGCACCTCAGTACAAAATCGTTCATAAACAAAAGTTTGGGTTTGTCTACCAAAGTGAAAATCATCATACTTGCTTCATGGCTTTCGATGAATTTCACTAAGTTCTATGGCACCCTAGAGATGGTTGAGATGGATTGGCATATCGATTGAAGGACATTGAGTTGGGTATAATTGAACGAAGAGATGGAATTCAAAGGATCGCAAGGATGTTCGTTGATTTATCACTAGGATTGGTGAATGTTTGATTCATCGGTCGGATCACAGCGGTTGGAGAGCTATGTGGGAGGATGACCAAACTTTAGATTCGACTTTCCAACGTCCTCGAAAGTAGGTGATCATCTGTAATCATTGGGTACTCTCTTGATTGTGATTTTGTTTGTTTGATTATCTGACAGTGGCTTGTGCACACATTACGAGTGTACAACTGGCTCTTATAAATAAAGGACCACGTGGTACGCAGTGCCACAATCTTTATAAAAGGAACGAAAGCTTCTTACTTTTGAGTAAAACCTATCAAACCTTTCACTTTTCAAGGTTTTGCTCAAAAGAACAAGTACTTCCCCTTATGATTTTCAAAACCTCAACCGTTTATATCACTTGTTGAGGGGGAGTATTTGACTTAAAAACTTTGTTCACAACTTGTTCTTTGTGTAATCTTCCCACAAAACTCAAAATGGTCATATTTATTATCAAAATTTCATCAAAAATAACATGTATATGCCATTTTTTAGGGGGAGAAAAATTATGTGATAAGAAATATGTTGTGTTTTGCTAATGAATCCTCGTGTGAAAAGACTTCAACCCATGAATTGGCGGGGAACAATCATTACATTGAAAAGATTCATCTTCCAAGACTTATCCAAGTAAATTGTACCCATTCGAGAAGCTCTTGATAGACATGAACTTTGACGGGTTTTACAACCTTTCGGGGTTGTCCACGTCTTCAAGGTAGTTATTAGAGCTAGTTGTCACCTAAAATCTGACAATGTATCTCTTTAACTATACAACGTAACCGTGTCTCGCAAGGGATTGTCTATCTTGTGTCGATCAATTCAAAAAGTGTGCGCTCTTTCCTCACTGTGCAGATTTTTGTCAAAACTCTTAAGCACATGTTGAGGGAGAGTATTTCTGAAAATCTAAAACTCTTGAAGTGTTCAAACATGTTTTTCATTCACAAACACTTCAAGAGATTTTCATGAAAATGGTTTTATGGGAATGGAGTTATAAGGTGATTAAGGTTAGGAATAACCGTCCTATGATCAGAGTCGAAGGATCTACCCAAGGACACTACCAATAGTTAGAATTAGAAGTCCTTAGGTATGATTATAAAAGGAGAAAATGAGAATCGGAGAAAGAAGGAGTTGAAGAATTAAAAAGAAATGCAAAGAAAAGGGTGAAAAGAAATAGGCCTCCCGATTATTCAACTTAGGCGGAACCATACGGGTTTAATTCATATGCTACTGGTTGTCACTAGATGACACCGGTATTGAAGATTAATAGTCGTCATGGACCCGGTGGCGATGCACTAAACCTTCTTAAGCCACTCAAGTTTCTCTCAACAGAAGCTTGTTTCATTCTCACAGGGAACCCTACGTAAACTATCGGCTTTCTCTTAGAGATTTTTGGTATTGAAGAAGGAGACCCTCTCCCTAGTCTCCGCTTCGGGAAAACCAAAAGCGCACTATTGAGTCTAGAGCCACGAGATTCATCAAAAGATCTCTTAGGTACACTTGACATTTCATCACTTGTTGTTCAACAATAAGAACAACGGTGGTACGTTATCGAGTCCTACACATATCCTAGCAATCTGTCAAGAACATTTATGAGAGGTTCACAATTGTGATCCTCAGTGGTTGAATGGAAACTCCCGCCGGTCAACTTCAAATGACCACGACAGTGAGTCACCGGTAACTCCCCGTGGATTACGCTTAGTGTGTCTCAAGCGGTCTACGATCGTGAGGTGATGCTTGATTGTACCTCGGCGACTCATTGAACCGTAGATGTACTTCGATGCATCAGCGTTATCTCACTTGTGGGACTCCGGTTCAGGAGCGGCCTTTGTGAGAATTAGAGTTGTGTTTTCACACTATGCTGTTAACACTCTCAAAGTTTAAACTTGTAAGTGCCGGAATCCGCTTATTACTAACCTTTCTTATGTGTTCTTCTTATGGAAGCTCAGGCGGTGATCGTGCATTCTTCTCATGCTCATACCAACAACATCTCTAATGGAAGTTCTCTCAAAAGGCAACACAAAGTCAGAATGATTCTTCGTCAAAGTCAAAGAATCTACAAAGTTTAAGACTAAGAGAACTTCATCGATCACGCAATCCAACGTTAAAGCGTGTGAGCATGTTGAAGAATGGCGTGGAACAACTTTGAGCAACGAAGCACTTGACGAGGCCAACAACAACATACTATCACTACCATTACAAAGAACAAAGATCAAAGAAAAGGTGGCGTCAAGCGAATACTTCAAAGAAACAATTTCTCTACACTAGGGAGATTGTTCGAATCAAGGCAATTCTTCTCAAAAGAAAGAAGAATGTCAAGGCGTCAAAGCTCTTGTTACATCGGCACTCTCACCGTCGACATTCATTCATCACCAACACTTAGGGGAGATTGTTGGAATCACTCCTAAACCTAATTCAAGTGTTAGTGATTCATATGTAATAGTTAGCTTAATATGGCCTTTATGTTAGTAATTAGCCTTAGGCTTATGTAGAAGGCCCATAAGCCTAGGCCTAGTCCAATAAGGAAAAGGAAGAGACTAGGAGTGTTGCCCTAGCTTCCTCTCCTATAAATACCTTGTAATAACCCACACTTGAGGGTTGGTTGTTCAATTTATCTCTCATTCACACTCTACGCCTAACTCTTCACCATTTATACGTGTGTGTGTGTGTGTATTTGTTCAACCGATCTATCTCTTCTCTATCTCTTCTCTAGTTCCCAAACTAAGCTTAAAATCAAAATCACAGCTAAATATGAATTTAGATGCTAACACTACCCATGGAACTTACTTGTGTAATTACCTCTTGCTCCCATTTTCCTATTTTCCTCTATTTATTGAATTTTTGGTGAGAAATGAATTTCCTCATATTTTCTCGTTTCGATAAGTTTTTAGTCCGACAAAGATACAAAGTTTAGATGCTAAGTAGTTTTCCATCTTCTCTCGAGAATCGTTGTCTTAAAAATGAGGTCCACATCAAAGTGATTTTATTCACTTATATTTTTGATTTTTTCATTTTTTTACACTTATACTTTTTATTGACGACATGTATTATAAACTACGGAGCTGCACGGGGTAATTCCAAGACCTTACACCTTCCGGAATAAAGGATCCAAGGGCCGTTATGATGGAGAATTCCAAGACTCTAAGAGTTCATGAAATGAGGATCCAAGTGTGTTAGACCAAGACCTTACAAAATCCCGGCTAGAGGTCCAAGGGCCGGCGTAAGAGGGTAGCCAAGACCTAAACGCCTTCCGGAAATAAGGATCCAAGGGCCCGATCTTGAACCGCAGATCATAACTTAGTTATTCAAACTTATTTATTACAAGACCTTGATGTGTACCCAATTTTTAAAACAAGGATTCTTTTAAGAAGATAAAGAAATAATTATCGCCAAAACCTAACATCTTTAATTATTTTTACACATATATGGGGTGAAACAATTTTGTGGGAGCAAAAAGCTACAAGTACCTTCGATGAGCTCTAAAGAGAACCAACTACTCCACGCTTAGCATCTAAACTCATAAATAACTCTATCATTTCTCGATCTTCGCAAATTTAAAATCTCAAATAATGAGATCCGCGAATGCTTAGCTGAAAATTTTAATTATCATTGGTTAAGGGAACAAACTAGGGCTCAACATGCCCGATCAAGTCAAAATTCTATTCTACTCTCACCAGCGGAAAGTTAACAAGGTGTCAAAACATATACATTATTTAGCAAATGCTTCGTCAAATAATCTCAAGTCTTGCATTTTTAAAATCACTTATTAGAAACCAACAAATCTTTCAAAGCTTCGCATATTAAAATAACTTAGGGAAGCTTGCAAATTCTTTGTCTTGCAAGCTAGAATCGCATTTTATAGCCTCTTGTCTAAGCAATTAGCAAAGACCTTTTCAAGAAAACGCATATTTAAAGTAACTTCTAAGAGACTCGCAAAGACTTTTCAATCATAAAACTAGCAAAAGCCTACAAAATTTTTTAAAATTTTCACATTTTTCATCAATTTTTTTTAAAGAAAAAACGGGGTTTGCGAGAGTGTAAGGCAAAAAACAAGTGCGGTCAAATCAAATAGAAGATTACCCCCCCAAACTAAAATGAAACATTGTCCTCAATGTTTAAAGGTAATGGTTCTCAACGAAAAACTAAAATCCGTTTATTTAGTATGCTCAAAGATAAAAGTTGGTCGATAAGATTTAGGATATCGGATTTCCATCAGCATCAAAACATGAAACTCGAGTGGAGAAAAGACAAACTTCGAGCACGAGAGTCTTCATATCGATGAAATCCTAGACAAAAACATCACAAACAACCAAACACGAGAAATCGAAGAGGTGAACCCCCTCAGGTCACTTATTAGAAATAAGAAAGAAGATAGAAATGCTTGTTTTGTTATCGAGTCGTTAGCTTGACCCGCCCCGAATTCATTTGTTCTTGGGGAAGCAAGTGGAACAGATAATCTCCATCGGACTTTTGTTCAAGAGGTTTGGAGAAACATTGAAACATAAGAAAGATCCACTCCGACGAGATACCCACGGTTCTAGATAGCAAAAACTCTAAACGGTGATACCGGGGTCAAAGATGGTATCCTCGCTCCCGCAAGAGTGAAGAAGAGGAGAAATCGCATTATATGAAAGAAATGGAATAAAGATTTTTATAACAATAAAGATCCATTCTTCATCTTCAAAAGCAAATTTTATATAATCTTTAATTTGAATTTGATCATTTAAGCTCATTGGGTGATTTTCAACAAAAACCTTGGGAGGAAGAGGCGGGGTGATGTCATCAATAACGAAACTCTTTTGATAAAGCTCTTCTTCCCCTAAACTAAGATTTTCCTCAAGGTCAAAATAGAAACGATCATACTCCGGATGAGATATGATATGAGGGAGTTCACCGGAGAACTCCTGAAAACGAAACGAATCATACTCGGGAAGAGAGAAATAAGCATGAAGTGGAAATTAGTGCTTGCCATGACTTCGTCTCTTCCGTATGATCGATATCAAAGTAAAATGACTCATAAGTCGTAAGAGAAATATCGGGATGAGAAGTCGATTGCCCTTACTCTCCTCTACCGTATCAAAGATAAAACTCTCAATTTCGGGTACATAATCCTTGAGCTCGAGCTCACGAAGGATCGGCGGCTTAAGTTCAACAATTTCTTCAACGTTATCTTCGCGGAGAAGAAAGGGTGACTGTTCATCGTATAACATCTTTTCTAACAAAGGAACATCTTCTGCCGGATCGCAATCGGTTTCAACAATTTTAGGTGAAATTGGATCATCGAACTCTTCCAAAATGACGTCACTTCCCTCAACCGGTGTGAGTGAAGGGGAAGAGTCAGAAATGCTAGGATTAGAAACGGGAGTGGGATTGCCACTCGAAGAATCATCATAAACGTCATCGATCTTTAAGTTCTCTTCTTCAAACGGTTCATCATCATCTCTCTCATCAGAATCTGAATAGTAAAAAGTGTGTGGATGATTCGGTCTTTGTTGATATTGGTGACTGATATAGCTTTCTTGCTTGCCAAAGTCGTCAATTTAAGCACTCGTAACGAAAATTTTCTCGGAATAATGATCACTCAACATAGTGGTAGAATCGTAAGGAACGCCATCCCAACTGAAAATGATGTTGTGTCAAATTCTCGATCAAATCATCACGCTTCTTGAAGAGAATTCATGAGATTTCCGCAATTTTGCCAACATGATTTTGTCTCGATCAATCGTAGTGATACCATATAAAAGGTTAGGATTTGATCAAGAAGCAAAATTCGATGATCCGGACATTTCTGCAATAATGATTTGAATCTTTCCCAAGCTTCAAATACGGATTCCTTGGGTAATTGCTGGAATTAAGAAATTCTTTCCTCAGCTGAATCGTTTTCGAATATGGAAAGTGTTTTGAAAGAAACTTGCGAAACATCTCTTCCCAAGTATGAATTGAATGTTTTTCAAGGGTATAAACCAAGATTCAGCTTCGTGGGTTAAATATAATGGAAAGAGATTCAATCGGATATTATCTTGAGAAACGCTGTTTCGCTTCATGATTTTAGTGATAGACAAGAACTTGTTCAAGTGTTCATTTTCATTTTCGTCGTTAAATCCATGAAATTGACAATGTTGTCGAAGAAGATGAACCATATGATTTTTCAATCTGAAATTTGTTCCTTGAACGGATATCGGGGCGATCGGGCCTCCTCGACCAATAAGTGAGGGACGATAGAAATCCTCCATGGTCCGAGGATCATAGGGACCAAATGGTGAAAAATCGAGCATTGTGAAGAATTACACAAGTTAGAGGGTGAGGAGATAAGAATTAAACATTCAAGAGGATAACGAAGAGTGTTTTTGGGTTTTTATAAAATCGAACATAGAAGGAAAATAAATTTTGAAAAGGAAAATATTTTTGGGTTTTTATATTTAAGAAAACTTTGAAAACACAATATTTTTGGTAACCGTCACGTCAACCGGTTCTCGGTAGCTCTCTAAAGTACTTTAGCAGTGGCGGTAGGGAGAGAAGAGTGGATCTCTCTTCGGTCTGCAATTTGATGTCAAGACCTTCCTTAAACCCCGTGTATAGGTTGTACTCTAAAGGTGAGCCGACGTAACAATTGACGTTTCGATTTCTTTTGTTGTTTTTTTAATTTTTTTTGGAGTTTTAAAACACTTTAGGAAAAGTTTTTTGCTTTTATAATTTTTTTTTGGGTTTTTATAAAAGAAATATTTACAAAAAACAACGATAACTTCTCGGGGAAGGATCTTCAAAAACACGCGAATCAGAACGGAATCAAAACTCAGTTCATGCCTTCCCCGGAAGCGGCGCCATTTTGATAATTCAATTCGTAGTATAGATATTTTTCCGAAGAAATACGAAGGTAATAAGTATTTCCACACGGTCGTTCTCCCAACGAAGGATGAATGGAGTATATAACTTTCGTCGCGTTTTACGGGTTTTTGAATGGGGAAAAAGGGCAAATAATGAGTTTTTACACTACGATAATGAAACATAAACTAAAACTAACTCAATAAGCATATAAAACAATAATGTAAAGAACAATTAAACTAAAACGCAATCTAAACCTAAAAACGCAACTACGGAATTATTAAAAACGCGAGTTAAAATCAAATAATGCAATTTAAACCCTAGGAACGTAAAACTAATTTTCCTAAGTGCAAAAAGACAAAATAAAATTTTGGGAAAAAGCGGAATAATTTTTTGACTTTTTATATTTATTATGAATTAAAAACTAAAAATGTAAGAACAAATTATTAAAAATACTAAAACTAAATGGAAAATATGAAAAATTTATGAATAATACTTTAAACTATTTAAAGCTCTGGAAAAATAAGAAGTGTAAAAAATCAGCTCTCAATAAGCTGTTAAAAGCTTAACATATTCAATAAGCTTAAGAAATAAAGGTGTATTTAAAACATTTGATTATGCAAGAAATGGTACGACAAGTCCCAAGGGCATGATGGTTTGAGGTGTTTTATGTGAGGCATGGGAAAGGGCACTGACCCAGGTTCAAACCTTGTCAGATGCACTTTTTGTTATTTTTTTATTTTTGCTTTTTCTATAAAAAATAAGCTAAGGTAATGAATTTTTATGAAAACTAAATACTGAAAAAGTTCAAATATGTAAGGAAATAAGCAAATGCAAGAAGAACATGACCACAGATTAAGCTAAACTAATCATTCCTGTGAAAACGTAGAGGGGGTGAATACGTTAACGTTTAAAATCGTTAGATCTTTTGTATCAAATCACTTATGAAGCTTGTTATTATATGAAAGTATCAATTATTGTTTATAACTAATATAAAGCATAGTAAACCAAGTTGTCACACAAGCATCATCATCAAACCACATCATAAGCAATTATAAAAGTAAAGAGATAAAGAAAGGAAAGTCCAAACCGAACACGAGGATTTATAGTAGTTCGTCACAAATCTCCTTTCCGCCTACTCCACTCCCGAGTACCCAACTCGAGAGTTACTTCACTAAATCAACAAGCTCCCTTATCGTAGAAAACCTTACAATCGCCGCTACACTTTTTCGGTACAAAGCTAAATAACGGGTTCTAGTTCGAGGTAGAACCAACCTAACGTCGCCTATACAATATTTCCTACACTAAGCTAGATGTCGAGTTCTTTTCAAGGGTACAACCACTCCCACTATGTTTTATGGTACAAACACATAAACCATCTAATCTAGTTTGGTGAAAGTGTTGTGATGATGCAATAATGTTTACAATGATGATCCATGACATAAATGTCTAATGGATATGAATGACTAATCTAAATGATCTTCTTAAATAAGAAGTCTTCAATCAATGAGGATATCAAGAGATCTTGAATCTTCATATGTTGATATGCTTTGGTGAATGAGGATGGCTAGATCTCCAAGCTTTCCTTGGTTGATCAAAATCTAAAGTATGCTTACAACAAAGATGAATGTTAGAAGCATTATGATCATGTGATGATGAGGGTGATTAATGTATATTACTACATGGTTATCTATAGATCTAAAAGATGAAAGAAAGATAGAAAGAATGTGTGTTGGAAGGGATGATTGAAATGAGAAGACAATGGGCTCTATTTATAGCCAAAAATGTATTCTAAAAAATAATACTTTATTAGATTTGATATCTTATAATATCTTTCAAGATCTTGCAAATCCAACCAAATATTGACCAAATCTTCTAAAGATATGATGATGCATGAAGTGATGTAAAATTGTATTTTCATTTAGATTAAAATGTTCATGAAAATAAACTTGTAAAATGTATTATGTAACTAGTTTATAAAAAGTTTAATTGCCTTTTATAAAATAAATATCTAATTAGGTGCTTGTCAAAATAATATATATTTTGTCAAGTGTAAGTAAACTTTAGTACTTGTATGAATATTATAGTTAGTTTACTTGTACAAATAAAAGTATATATTTGTTAGACATTTTACAAAAGATGTATTTGTATCAAATACTTGTGAATGCAAAATCTAAAATGAGGTTCGAAATAGAATGGTTAACCTATTAAAATACTTAGTGACTCTAAACGTATTTTAAACATTCTAAATGATTTGTTAATGGGTTTGATCATAATACCACATAACAAACATACGAACACTGTGTTGTAACATATGAGGACTTGAGACATCGAGAGGTGTTGAATGTATGTTGAGACAAAGTGTGATTACAAGTAACTTGTACATTTTACGTTATGTATTACAAGTTACATGTTTGTCATCAATCAAAACAAACGAGATTGTATAGATTAAATATCGTAATATTTGCACTAACAATCTCACCCTTTTTGATGATGACAAAGATATGTAAACGTAATAGAAAGTAAAATGTAAAGAGTTACTTGTATCCTTACTACCTTTACATTACCTTCTCAGTTTACACTCTTCTCCCCTTTTGTCAAAATAAAAAGTGCAGTGTCCTTGGAGTTTAACTTTATTTCTCCCCAAGAAGGCGAGCTTGCATCATCCCTAGTGAAGTTAAATCGTCAACTTCAATCCGTCCCTTGTTTGGTAATGGATCCATGGATCAAATTAAGAGGCTTAACCTACATCAAGGTTAGTTTTATGCAACAAAAATTATGAAAAATATATGAAAAAGGAAAATGCATAGCAATGTTAGCCTATTTTCTCCACTTTTTATCGAAGCACAAATGCTTGTTGAAAAGTGTGAATTATGATAAATGCGTGCATGCTCCCCCTTGACGGTTGCTCCCCCTTGTTTGAGGCGTCAGGGTATGATTAAAAACTGTTGGGTTCAGTAAATACCCAAACCCCTTAATCTAGGATTTGAATAGAAAATAGCCCAAGTGTTTAGTCCATTAAACACTAATCAGTCACTTGAGTGCATAGCCTCTTAGTGAGTCATCTTCGATACTCGACTGGCGAAGAAGAAGAATCTCTCCACTCAAGCGGAACTTAAAGGGTGAAGACCGAGTCAAGAAGAAGATGATGGATTGATGAGGTGGTGATGACAATAACTCACTGAATCCCTAAGACTACTCTCCAACTCTTACAAGACAAAGCTCAAGTAGAAGGCTGAAGGATAAATAGATGAAGAAGAGCGGGACAAGGGAGAAGTTTAAATCAGATAAGAAGAAGTCCTTATCAACATAAGTTAACTTTCCCTGAATGGCTAACTTACAAGCTCAGTGTCATCACCGAGTTATGGAAAGCGACCTTGTCTTTTACTTAGAATAGTCTTTAGAACAGAGACAAAATACATCGACATTTTGTCTTCTCGTGGTGATGTCGATTTTGTCACTTAGGAAGAGTTAAATCTCATACATGTATAAATAGCATAAGAGATGGAGTGAAAAGATTAAGCTTGTGAATTGTAAAACACACATACACGCAAGCCATCTTTTCACTCCTCCAAATACAACTTAGTTCCTGAGATAGCTCAGTGAGCTCTAAGAGTTGGGCTCAGACTTAGCCCAGCTGAGCTTAGAGGAAGTCACCCAACTTTGTCATTTCAATCCCAAGTACTATTCCGAAGTACTTGGGTACGATTCTTTGTTGATTTATTTCTAATAAGAATATGATGTTGAAAATTACTCTGTGTGTTTTACTTATGTTAATTTCGGTCATAGTTCACTATTAACTTGTTTTATACATTTAAACCGTTTAACGATAGTGAACGGGAACAACAAGTGGTATCGTGAGCAAGGCTAATTATAAAACTCGTTTTTTAGGCCGCTCTAAAAGTTTTTAAATTAGGATCTTAAATGGTGAAATTGATGTACCCCAACTAGTCGATAAAAAGGGTGGAGCTTATTCAAAATTGCTGCCCTAGACTTGAAGTTGGCAAATTCAACAAATGGAAAAAGCGAATGCTTTGCTATTTGATTGGGATGGAACTTTATTATATCAAGTGTATAAATGAAGGTCCATTTGTCCCAAAGACTGCTGAAGGGTTGCCCAAACCTGAAGCTCGGTGGACCAGGATGAAAGAGAGTGGTCAACCGGGACCAAAGACTCAAAGTATCATAATATCTTGTCTTCGGGATCGATATTATGGAGTGCGATAAGGCTGTAGTACGACACGCAAACCAGGATGACCTAGTTCATAGTCATGAAGGACCATCGATACCAAGGAAAACAGGATAATGGACCTGAAACTTGAGTATAACACCTTCGAGGCTAAGGACTCGAAACTCTCTCAAACTTACACCGGTACAAAACTCTTTAAATGAAATGTCAAATGATGGTGTTAAGTTGTCCAAACATGAAATCAATGTTGGTTTTGTCAACGCCTCCACGAAGTGGTTGAATTTCTCTCAGGGACTCAGGAATGCTAATCATATCCAAAATCTTGAGCTTCCCGAGATTTATGGGAAATTTGTCTATGAGGAAAACCTCATCAACAGACGATACCCCGACTTAAAGAAGTCTTAGGAAGTCAAGAAGTCCCCACGACTACCACTTGGCACCCATATCAACGCTTTCTTCTCTAACAATGTGGTTCAAGATTTTCAAGAAAATTAAGATGATGAGCTTGATGAGAGATCAAGTGAGAGTACCTAAAGCGACTGAACACCGAATTTCGGAAAGGGCACTCCTTGCTAACTCGAGGTTTATAAAAAGAAACAAAGGTTTTTCTAGTGTTAAAGCAAATGAGGATACTGAATGCTTTAAGTGTCACAAAAAGGGTCATTTTGCAAAAGATTTTTCTAAAACAATTTCGTAACCCTCTTATAAACCATCAAGTTCAAATCAGTCCTCGGGCTTTAGCAAATTTCAACCAAAATGTATCGTCTCATCAAAATTTTCAAAATAAATCTGATAACAAAACCATTGATTATGAAGCCAAGTATAAGAAAGCTAAAGCTAAGCTTGCATTGCTTGAGGCCAGTCCCTCAGAGACAACAAATGTTAAAAGCATGCGGGGCAAGAACAAAGGCCTCTTTGAAACCTTTAACAGGGATGAAGAGCCGTCTCATCTCGATGATGAAATGGTACATGTCGATTACAGCGATGGCTCTCTCGAAGAGGACAAGCTAGCTGTTGGGAAGAATCATGCTAGGAAACGGGAATGGGTCAACATCACAATGAAGAAGGTAAACATTTTACTTTCTATGGATGATGACTCGATTAGATCCTATATGAATTATCTAAATGTAGACCTTAAGTTTGTAGAAGAGCAAAATGAATCTTTTCTAAGTACAACAAGTTAAGTTTTGAATTGAATAAGTGTAGGAATGAATTGCTTATTTTAAAACAAGCCAAGCTTCTCAAGGCGTCACTTTGCAAATTCAAAACGAACTCATTAAAAGAAATCAGAATCTTCAGGATGAACTTAAAAAGGAAAATGATATTCTTAATAGTTGGACTACTAAGAATCGGGGTCTTTGATGTTGTGGAGCCCCGAGTAGCAAGAAGAGAGTCATAGGTGAAGATCATCTCCCTGACTCTCTCAACAAAGACTAGTCTCCCAAGCCATTTGTGTCTGGTGGCATGATTACAAATATGTTGACTAGTCCTAATTCGGTGATTGGATTGAGCGGGTTAATCCTAAGAGTAAGCTTCCAAATTTCATTCGGAAGGATTCTAGAGCCTGAAAGTCAAGCTCTAAAGAGCATGCTTGGACTCCCCGATGTGCCTTAGTCTTGAACACATCTGGTGAGTCTGGCGAATCTCAAGCAACCGCTTCCCATCAAACCTCTTCAGTCTTTGCTCCAAGCTCGAGCTTACTCCAATCGCAATTCAATCCTCATTCACCAAAAGAAGGTGCGGACTTGGTAGAACCATCCCAAAAGACCAAAAACAAACTCAACAAGAATCTACTCCTATGAGACTTCAACATCCTCTGTCCCCGAGTTGACCAAATTGACAAGTGACGAACTTGTGAGGAAGCTTTAAAAAATGGAATCCATTGAAAAGGTCCATGAACCAATCAAGGAGACAAAGTCAGCTTCCTCGAGTTCCTCAAAGTCAAAGTCAACCTCCAAAACAAACAAAATGTGAGTTGTGTCATTACACAGCCATACCACCACGACAATCTGCTATAGAATCCTTTTTGCATGATCGCAAAAGGATGATCACAGAGGCTACTGAGACCATCTGAGATGTCGGTCAAGCAAACTATACCAAAGTTGGTCATCAGTATGCTTCATCCTCCAAAGCTGCTCCCAAGAATAGAGCAAAACCTTTTCCTCTATGCCCTCATTGTGGGTTTAATGATCATCATCAGGATGATTGTCTCATGAACACATCTTTGTGATATTTGCGTAATCCGGCTCATGAGACATCCCAACATGACGGTGTCATTCATGCAAGGAGAAATTCCAAACAACCCGAGTCAGACTCATCCTCAACCTCTAAATGCAAAACCTGTGGTAGACTTGTGTAACACAACCACGACCATGAGTCGATTGCAAATTTCAAAGAGACCTTAAGACCTAAGCCCACTAGTAAGTGGGTCACTAAGAGAAACTAATTGATTTACTACTTGTGCGAGAGACATGCGGGAGCCTATTTGGCATCTAGACATGGATGCTCAAAAAGCATGGCTGGTGTGAAGGAATATCTGCACAAGTATGTAAAGGAACCAGGGCCCAAGGTAGTATTTGGTGATAACTCATCATGCCCTACTGAAGGTTATGGTTCGATGGCTGCAATGGAATAGTTTTCTCTAGAATAGATTATGTCAATGGTCTCAAATACAATCTCATCGGTGTCAAGTCCAACTATGTGATGCTAAATACATTGTACAATTCAATGATAAACAAGGTACCATTTTCAATGCCAACAAGGAAGTTGTGTTGATAGCTCCTAGGAGAGATGATGTTTATGTGATAGACATGTCAACACTCTCCCAAGATGGAATGTGTCTCTTTGCTAAAGCCACTGAAACTATCAATTGGGGTGGCATAAGAGACTCTCACCCTTAAACTTCAAAAACCTCAACAACTTGGCAAAACAAAACAAGGTCCTTGGCTTACAACCTTGGTTTTGCAAAGACAAACCATGCTCTACTGTGAAAAGGGTAAACACCACGAGCATCATTCAAAACCAAACAAAATTTCTCCATCAAAGTTGCATTCACCTCATGCACATGGATCTTTGGACTGTCGGTCCCGAGATAAATCCGGATGAGAAGTATACACTTGTCATTGTTGATGAATTCTCAAGATACACTTGGGTAAACTTTCTTTCCAAAAGAGTCGACAGTGATACAATAATGTCATTCATCGGGAAGATTGAAAATCGCATGACATTACATTAAACAAATAGAATGACAATGATGAAGTTGAGAAATCAAGAGCTTGAGAGTTTACGTGATGAAAAAGGAATTTCTCAAAATTTCTCATCTCCACACCCCGAACAAAATGGGGTTCTTTGAAAGGAAAAACAGAACTCTCATTGAGGCTGCAAGAACCATGTTAAATGGCTCAGCCCTCTCAAAGCATTTTTGGAATTTGAAGGCCAAACTGGTCATTACACTCAAAACAGGTCAATCATTGTCAAAAGACATAATAAAACCCCATATGAGATCTTCAAAGGTAGACTTCCCGACATCAGCTATTTTCATGTGTTTGGATGTCCTGTGTTCATTCATAACCACAAGGATCATCTAGGCAAGTTTGATGCAAAAGGTGATGATGGATACTTCTTAGGCTACTCAGCGATCTCCAAAGCCTTCAGGGGTTTTAACACAAGGAGACAACAAGTTGAGGAAACCTTTCATGTCACCTTTGATGAAAGTGCTAAAAGCATCATGTTCACTAACACCGATTGGAGGATAGGAATTGATAACTCATCAAGATATCCTCACGATAAGTACAACTCTAAATTCATTTCCTCATATCAAGGTCGATCTTTGACATCTCATATTATGTCTTACCTCACAACCTACCCCAACCAACCATCAGTGAGTTCATTGATAATCGGTCACCCCTATTTGGGATAGGAAACATCGATTCAAATGATCGGGAACACAAACTCATGAACCTCACCCCGAACAAGACATCTCTACAGGATGTTCTAAATGATTCATGGCTCTTGTACTTGAACTCACATCCGAACTCCCGGTGACATCTTCAAGCTCGATCCGGACCACAAAGTAAGTGGACTAGATCTCGGGACATTGAGCTTGTAAACATCATTGGTGAACCCCCGAGGCATGCTCACTAGAAGCATGGTCGCTAATCTAACTGCAGCCGGCCTAATGAATGTCTATATCTTTGATTACCTATCGATATAGAACCCAAAAGTGTCATTGAGGCCCTTAAACACCCAAGGGTTCGGGCCATGCAAGAAGAACCGCGACCTTGGTTTGACAAAAACAAAGTCATGACCTTGATCAAATGTCCTCAGGATGTAGTAGTCATAGGAATGAAGTGGGTTTTCAGAAACAAAAGTGATGAAAAACGCGTCATTAAAAACAAAGCGGACTTGTAGCCAAAGTTACGGATCAACAAAGAAGGCATTGACTATGATGAGACATTTGCTCCTGTTGCAAGAATGGAAGCCATCGGGATCTTCCTTGCTTATGCAACATACATGAACTTCGGGGTCTACCAAATGGATGTTAAAAGTGCATTCTTAAATGGTGATCTCAAGGGAGATGTGTATGTTCAAGAACCCCGGGCTTTAGAGTAGTGAATTCCACGACTATGTGCAGAGCTTGACAAAGCCCTTTATGGACTTAAACAAGCTCCAAGGGCATGGTATGAAACTCTCTCGCCTTCCGAAACAAAACAAGTTTGTCGGAGGAAAGATAGACAACGCACTTGTTTGTCTATAGAACTCAACAGATGTGATCTTGGTCCAAGTGTATGTTGATGACATCATTTTTGGCTCAACAAACTACAAACTCGCAACAGTTTGAAAAGCGATGACAAAAAGTTTGAAATGAGCATGATGGGGAACTTACATACTTTCTTGGACTACAAATCGGGAAAAGCTGATAAAAGAATATCCATCGTCAAGAGAAATACACCGAAATCTCTTGAAGAAATATGAGATATCTGACTGTGCCTCAGTGAAGACTCCAATGGTCCCACCTAACAACCTTGGACCTGATCTCACTAGCAAATCAGTAAATCAAACTCATTTCGAGAGGATTGTTGGATCAGCGATGTATCTAAGCGCTTCTAGACCGGACATCCAATTCTCGATCTGTCTAATAGCAAGATATCGATCCAATCCTAACGAATCCCATCTCATTGCAGCCAAAAGAATACTCAGGTACATGAAGGGAACCCCAAATCTTGGATTCTATTATCCAAAATGCTCAGGGTTTGATCTCAAGGTTACTCTGATTACGATTATTTGCGGCAACATGGACGAAAAAGTACCCGTGGTCCTGTCAATTTCTTGAAGGAAAACTGGTTTGTTGGAGTGCTAAAAGCAACAATCGGTGGCTATGTCCTCGGCTTTAATATGTAGCTGCTGCAGGATGTTGTGCCAATGTATTATGGATGAAAAGTCAACTCGGTGACTATAACATCCATTACAAAATGGTGCCCATCTTACGTGATAACACGGTGCTATTGCAATCTCCAACAACCCTGTCCTCCACCAAAGAACCAAACACATAGATATCGAGATATCGCCATCAGGATCACATAATGAAAGGAGACATAGAACTTCATTTCATCCCTCATGAATATCAAGCGATATCTTCACCAAACCCTTAGATGAACCTACCTTCAGGAGACTGAAAGTTGAATTGGGAATGCTCGACATTGAAAGTCAAGTATCACGAAAACCAATCTCGGAAGTTCTCGAATTGGTCCATCCTCCCACTGAACACCCAAAATTAACCTCGGAACCTGAATGAGTAAGACTCATTCAGGGTCCCTGACATTTAACAAAGAGCATTGAATGAGTAACTAAATGATCCAAGTATCAGTTACTTAAATGTCCTAGGTTGGTAACTATGCCAATTTAATATAGGAATATATGTCTCTTTGTCTTATTGTCATCCCACTTGGCATTTAATGCCTCCTCTCACAAGAATATCAAATTGATATTTTCTCTCAGCAAAAGTGCACTTTACTGTACTTTTGCATTCCTTGAAAAACGGGATTTTACTGCGGGTAATGGAGTGGTAGCATTAAATGTGGAAATTCAAACGCTTTTCAAAACCACTCTTAATATTCCCAATTATGCATAAATCACCCCTCTTACCACTCTATAAATACCCTCTTCCAACACAAACAAACACACACAAATCTTTTTCTGCAACAAAACTCTGTCAAAATCATTTCTAAAACTCAAAAACATTTGTGTGTGCTCAAAAAACTCTTCAAACCTCTTTTGGAAAACCCTTCTTGTAAACATTTAAAAAAGTTTTTCATCACAAACTTGAGAGATCAAAACAAAACTTTGGTTATTCTAGTCAAAAAATATTTTTCAAAACCCTAAAATATTTCAAATGGAAATTGCTAGAACTCAATCTCTCCAGTTTGCTTCTCAATGGGTAGGGGATCTTACAAATGTTGAATTTAAAACAAATAATGTCATAGGCAACTTTGAATACCCTGAAAGTGTCCCAGCCTACAAAGACATTATGAAATTCTTGTTTAATTGCCCACTGAAAACGGCCTTTATTCAATGTCCCTCCATTGTTTACCAAAATCTCCTCAGGAGTTTTGGGCAACGACAAGGCCTTTGACCCGACACCCTCTAACATGAGAACAACCTCGCACCTCTCGGGAATATCTCATCATTCGGTCTTCACGGGGCAACAACAATTCACCTTGGATTACAAAACGTTTTGCACTTCAACAGGGTTGGATTATAACAAAGGATTTTATGTCGCCCATCCCGAACCCTCCACATGAAGGATGGGTTAAAACAAATCATTTTAGATCCAACATTTTTGGACAAGACCCGGCCACCAAAAGCTCATTTCCGTGGCTTGGAGGATCCTATTCACTTTTGTGATTCAGTCCTCTTGGGAACCACTCATCCACCGAACAAGTTAACTCTATTCAATTGATGATGGCATACCGCTTAATGAATGGGGTCATCGTCGACATAGGGGAGATCATTTACAGTGATCTCAGTAACCAACTGCTACAAAGCAAAACTAGGACGAAATATGTTTCGTATCCTAGGTTTGTCTCTTGTGCTTTACAAGTATTACTGGGTTCAAACTACCTCGGGGAAGAAAATTTGGTGCTTTACCGGGCTTCTGAGCCAATCAAATTTTCAAAAAGACCCATCCCTTGTCACTCCTATTGAATTGACGGCCCATATGGTTGCCGTAAACAACGAGGGGATCTGTCTCCAAACCTGCTCCTAAAGAGAAAGGGAAGTCTCAGGCGGATCGACTAAGACTAAACCCAAGTCCTGGGGCCCCGAGGCTTCGGAACACACCTAAAAGGAAAAAAGGCCCGAGACTAAAAAGACACCTCCACTGACGGGCAACATCCACCTGTGACAACGAAGGACACCGATACATCACGGTCAAGTGCCCTTTGTCACAACCACTACTCCCAAGATCCGAGAGGGAAACATACAACCCATTTGGTAGGGAGCCTTCCCACAACGCCCAGTGATGACATTAGCAAATCTCAAGCCTTTGTCCGAGGGCACACCGACGATCCCAAAGACTCGGAGGGAATCAAACAACCCGCCGATAGGATACAACTATCACCTCTGCTAAAGGAACTGGAAGCGCCACCAATGTCTCAGGGTCACTGGGACAAAGACTCGGAGGAAACAACCCGTCGATACGAACCCCAACCAATCCCGACTCCAAAGGCCGGCAGGGGAAACGCCCACTAGTGTCCGAGGGGTCAGCGGGACAAAGACTTCGAGGGAAACACACCACCGCTGATATGGAACCCATCACCAACCCCGGTTAAATCAAGGTTGGCGATGTCACCGATATTATTTTTCGAAGATGATTTGCCGGATCGATGATGAAATCTTATCGGCTAGAGAAGAAATGGATTGTGCTGAGGTTCAGTGAACAAGAGCCTCGGCTGATCTACGTGAGCATACTTGAATCACCAAATTCACCGACAATGATGACTCCTCTTCCTCCATGATGAATTTGAAAGATTTGATAATGTTCTCCCACTCTACTGAAGCGGCTGCTCAGTGGATCACCAAAGCTTCAAGAAGGTTATATTACGGGGTCACCGACACTTTGTGGGAACAACACACCGAGGTCAGGCTGCTGCGAGCTATCGATCTAAAGGGCCGAGGTACATGGCTTTGATGAAAATGTTCATGAGCAGGGGATCGATGTATGCGAAAACATTCACCGATTGGATGAAAACATGGCTAAATTCCTCGCATCTTCGGGTGTAGGTACCACGATAGATGATATCAGGGAGTTTGTCAAAGAAGACCCAGCACTCAACTCTAAAGTCTTTGGAGGCTCTTGAGGTGTATTTGAAACAATCTCTCGAACCTCATGAAGCTGCTCAATATGCTCAAGTCTACAAATGTTCAGTGGTCTTCCATCCTCCATCTCTTCAGCTACATTGGACTCTTTGAATACACAGTGGCTACTTTGGCTCGAGCATCCTCATCTCGGCCCGGAATCTTGGGCCCGAATGGCTGCTCTGGAAGTTTCTCAGCTAATTTGGAAACAAAGGTCACCGGTATTCAAAGCGACACTTGGACATTAAGGCTATGATCTCGAAATTTATCCAGGCCTTCAAGGGTCAAGGCTGCTCCATCCCCCTCAAGACTCAACTCCAACTCTTTCCCTCATTGAAGCTCGGCAATAGTTGAGGGGAGAATGTTGTGAAGAACCTCCTTCACACCGAGGGGAGCCAACACCATCAAGATCGAGCTCAAATCTCATCACCACCACCGGTCTCGGCCAACACCCATCTCATCAATCCCACCAACAACATCAACAACAACAACACCGACGGTAATCACACCAATAACAACAACACCACCACCCTTGGTTGCATCATCTTCCTCGTGCGGGACAAAGGCAAGGCATTATGGAAACCACTGAGCTCCTGAAGATTCCCTATAAAATCGGGCGACACTGACTGCCACACCGCGCAACAAAGTAAACATCTTGCTAAAGAAGAAAGAAGATTGAAGTAGGCGAGGAAGAGAAAAGAACAGAGAAGCAGCGGCAAAGGTTACAGCCGAAGAAGTGAAAACATGGGATTAGATCCTAGCAAGCTCCAAAAGGGTCAGAGCGGGACAAAAGTTCAAGGAAGCTCAGCGCTCGATAGTGCAATGAGAAAGCAGTTGGAAGAAAAGAAGAAGAAAAGCTCTCGAGCAAAGCGAATTGAGCATTACAACTGGACAATGACAAGCGAAGGCTTCACAGAAAAGATCACGGATGTCGAATCATCCTAATACCAAACCTCTTGCCATGAACGTCTACGTTGGGGATGATAAAAGACACTTTGAAGTTCATGATCCTCTCAAATTCAGCGACTTGGGATCATCAACTCGATGAACTTGGTCCAATTATTGAAAAGAAGAAAAAATGCGGTTGTTAAGGACCCGATGAAAATGCTCAAGAAAAGATATGAAAGATCAGGATTGTCCAAACCAATAACCGGGAATTCAGCCGCCTTAAGCGCACCTCAGGATCTCAACCACAATCATCCACTGGTAAAAGGAAGAGAGTTGAGTTCCAACCTGAAATCAAAGTGCACGGATTAGAATGCAACATGGAGTCAGCCTGAAGGTGTGAAATTTGTGAAGCTGTCTAGTTATATAGAAGCTGAAAGAGGGCTATTCCACATTGATGTCTATGGAAACCCTGTTTTTCAAAGATGGAGTGATATTGATCAAGGTGTGGTCCGCCGCAATCTTGAGCTACATACCGGTGGCCTCTCAAATCCAAAACCCCAAAGAAACATCGTTACGCCAAGACACGAATGCCAAGATAAGAGAGCACCACGACAAAGAAACACTCCTCAAAAAAAGCCTAAGCTTGAACCGGGATCCATCTCAACCGACATCATTTTGATTTATCTTTTGTACTAGTGATAGGAACCTTTGTAATTTGATTAATGCTATGTATGTTTTGTTAAAATATTATGTGTTCCTTATTGTATTCATTAGTACATTCAGTGTAAGAAGAAGCCATTTGCTCACTTACATTGATCAACCACTTAGGCTATTTGTATATCCAAAGAGGGGAGGTTGGGTTCAATAAATACCCAAACCCCTTAATCTAGGATTTGAATAGAAAATAGCCCAAGTGTTTAGTCCGTTAAACACTAATCAGGTCATTGAGTGCATAGCCTCTCGCTTAGTCATCTTCGGATACTCGACGCAGGCTTAAGAAGAAGTCTCTCCACTCAAGAAGCGGAACTTAAAGGGTGAAGATGAGTCAAAAGAAGATGATGGATTCAGTGAGTGATGACAATAACTCACTGAATCCCTAAGATTCCTCTCCAACTCTTACATCAAGACAAACTGAAGTAGAAGATCAAGGATAAATAGATCTAAGAAAGAGCCGGACAAGGCGGAGAAGTTTAAATCGATAAGAAGAAGTCCTATCAACATAAGTCAACTTTCCCTGAATGGCTAACTTACAAGCTCAGTGTCATCACCGAGTTATGGAAAGCAACCTTGTCTTTTACTTAGAATAGTCTTTTAAAGTGAGACAAAATACATCAGATTTTTGTCTCAGTATGATGTCGATTTTGTCACTTAGGAAAGAGTTAAATCTCATACATGTATAGCATAATAGCAGATGGAGTGAAAAGATTAAGCTTGTAAATTGTAAAACACACATACACGCATAAGCCATCTTTTCACTCCTCCAAATACAACTTAGTTCCCTGAGATAGCTCTCAGTGAGCTCTAAGAGTTGTGCTCAGGACTTAGCCCTTTGAGCTTAGAGAGGAAGTCACCCAACTTTGTCATTTCAATCCCAAGTACTATTCGTAAGTACTTAACGTAGCATTCTTTGTTGATTTATTTCTAATAAGAATATGATGTTGAAAATTACTTTGTGTGTTTTATTTATGTTAATTTTCATAGTTCACTATTAACTTGTTTTATACATTTAAACTTTTTAAACGATAGTGAACGGGAACAACAAAACCTACAAAACAAATATTTGTGCAAAAACTATATTCGTCATTGATCTAGTAAGTGATATACAACAAAGTGTGTATAAGATGCATTCAAGAATTCTTGTAAGCCCCTTGCTCTAGGCGTCAAGATGAACCTTCAAAATAAATATTAGTATAATAGAAGCTTTGTCTTTAGACAAATATGTCATATACAACCAAGTGTATAGACTATGCTATATGAAAAGTGTTTAAATGATATTCCTCTGCTCGAGGGTGTCGAAGCACCTAAAATAAGAAAAGTAGTTGATGCAAACTTCATCCTTAGATGAGTAAGTTATATACAATCTATGATGATGAACCTACAATGAAGAACATTAGTGTAATATATTTCATCTTTTTGACAAAGAAAAATGAGATGTATATATGTGATATATATAAATGATATAATCAAAGATCTCATGAAGTGTAGTCTCCAATACAATCATAAGAAAAGGTAGAGAATATAATATGATAAAAGTCTACAAAATAGTTCCTAGAGAAGATATAAGTGAAGTTGGAATATAAAGAGTTAAAGCTAGTGGTACTAGTGTTGGTGTCGGTTTACTAGTAGGATTCATGTGGTGATAAATAGGTAGATGACTCATGATTTATAATGATAAGATTTCGCTAATCCATGGTGGTTGTGATTAGTAAAAGATGTGATGGAAGGTGGTGGTGATTAGGTAGGAAGCTATTAAGAAGTTAGAAACTCGTATGTATAGCAAATATAAAAATATGGACTCATGCAATCCTTTCGTAATGTCAAGTGACCAAGACGAAGAGGAAAGAAAATATGAATAGACATGAAGATAACTTCGTTCATTGATTGATACGAAAAATGATCTATTCTAGGTGACAATGGGAGAGATAGTATTAACATGGTTTTGACCGATATGGATGATTATGACATTGAAAAGAAGTGAAGACAATATGTAAAAACAACTAATAATAATGAGTACCTATATGAGGATGAGAATGACATCATATGAGTGAGAGTTGGATAGACCAACGTGTTGAAAAGGTGTTGGGAATGACGGTTTTGATTAATATATCGTTCATGTTGACAATGACATGTGTTAAGCGAGAAAAAGGATAAGACCCTATGATGGTGTTCTAGATAGTGAAGTTGTATGGTGCTAGTTTAAGGAAAATCCTAGATTTGTTGATTGTAGATGAAGAAGCTTTGTAAAACACATGATGCCACTGATGAGTGTATTGGCAAACTTGTGATATAAGGTTAAAAAGGTTGAACTAGTTATGGTTTCATGAACCGGTTTTAGCTAAGTGGTGTTTACCTATGTTGGTATTGTCTAAGAGACATAAACTTTACAAAAAGACAATTATGAATGGATTTTCTCCCCTTAATTGGTGGACATCCAACATAATGTGTAATGTATCAAATAAGTGTTAGGAATTAGAAATTCCAGGTATTAAAGTGTCGGTCACCTCAAGTATATGTAATCATTAGAAAGCTCGTAGTCGTAGTTATTTTATGTTAAGTAGTATTTAGTTAAGTAACACCGTGGAGGACGGACGGGTCTTTACCCTTTATGCCCGATCCACGTACCGATGTGTGGCTTTATGTAAGACTATAAATACTCTCTACCCCAAGGTGAGAGTCGAGCTCAATAATATTCTTCTTTCACTTTCTCTCACTGTCCCTAAACCTCTAACTTTCTAGAATTCCATCTATATTCTACCTTGTGTTAATGTTATGATGTGTATGTGAAAAGTTATATCTTACAATTGGTATCAAGAGCCATGGTTAGATCATATCTTACACATCTTTGGATTTCTAGTGGTTTTAGGTGGTTTTTAAGTTTGAAAAAGTTTAGTGGTTTTAGCATCATTTGATTGATTTCTAGTGTTAAAGTTTCGATTTTGGTTGTACTTTTATGTTTAGAATCATCAAAAGTGTTTAGGTTTTCATTTGGTAAGCTTGAATCATCTTGGTTGGGTTGTTTTTGGATTGTAAAGTGATGTTTATATGGTTTTTTCGCTGTTGACTTAGCTCACTGGAATAGTTTCCCCTTGCAGCTTGCTTCACATTTTTGTAGCGACTTACTGATTGTTGGAACTAGCGAAGTTAGATCTAGCGGTTAAAGTACAAGTAGTGGATTCTCCACTACGGGTAGCGACTTGTGTAGCGACTTGGTGCGGTAGCTTTTGCTCTTTAGCGACTTCAGGTTCTAGCGAATTGCAGCGTAATTGTCAGCCAAAAATTTGGTTAGCTTAATTTGTCTCACGAGAGTTACTACTTAGCTTAATTTGTTTTTCTGTTAGCTACTCGACTCTAGCTACTTAGGGTGTAGTTAATTGGGTTAGCAATTTAGTGCATTAATTTCTAGCGACTTAGTGCACAATTTCTAGCTTAATTTAGTGCATTATCTTCTAGCTATTTAGTATTTTATCATCTAGTTCTTGAGTGATTGTTTACGTTTACTCTTGATTCAGTAAACTCGCGTGAAAGAATCCATTTCCGCTTAATCTGCGAGCTATAAAATCCGCGCGATAATCTGTTAACATATCTACCAACGCTCCCACTGCTATCCAATCGCGTCAGAAGATGTTCCAGCAAATTGGTTCGAATACTAGCCCACCCATGCTTGTGAATCGACACCACTCTCGCTCAACAGACTAGGATCAGATTGCCTTGAAAGGAAAATGGTGTCAACATTCTCAAATCCATTGATGAAGGACCATATCGAGTTGAGACGACTAGAGACATAATACTGATACTAATGCAAGATGGTACTCCTGCTTACTAATTGATGGACCAAAGATGTATGATGAGCTTGATGATAAGGATAAAAGAGATTTGATGCATATCGGGGCTTCAAACATTGTTCTTCAAGGTCTTCCTAAAGACATCTACGGCGATCAATCATAACATAGATGCTAAGGCAAATGGGACAATGTTAAGATGCTTCTCTCAGTTCAATTAACTATGGAAGACAGAGAATCCCAACTATATGATGAATTTGAGCATTTCAAGATGAAACCATGAGAGTGTCTAATGAGTACTATGTGAGATTTCATAAGTTAGTTAATGACATGAGGAACATCGGAATGACTATGCCTAACATTCAATTGAACTCAAAAATTTGTGAACAACATGAATCTCGAATGGCACAAGTTTGTTACCGCCATTGAAGCCTCACTAAAGGATTGAAGAATACAAACTATGAGCAACTCTATGCCTTCCTCCTTGAGAATGAGAGACATGCTATGTTTGAAAAATTAATCAATCACCAAAACCAACCGAGGAGAGACAAGCTCGCCTAATGACTCTAATCGCTTCTACTCAAACATGAATCACAACCAAAGCATCACAAGTCATCCCTGGGTAATGGTAATCACAAACTCATTCCGATCCTATGTACACAAACAAGCCGGGATGCCGGATATACTCAGGGTAGCTTCATTAATCAACTAGCTCTTTTCATCAGTCAAAACATGAATACTCTCCCACAAACCAACAACAACCTCGAAGCGCATCTAACCCACAAATCAAGCCACTATTAAAGATGGAAGGATCAGTGCAACCAGTCAGAAAGACAAGATGAGGTGAGTGGAGGTGGAGAGGTTATGTTGGAAACCCGAATCGAGGAAGGAATGGTAACCAAGGTCAAACTAAGCTCATCAAATGTTATAACTGTGGTGGTGAGGGACACATTGCAAGGAACTGCACATCTCCAAAGCGTCCACTGAATGCTGATTACTCAGAGAAGATGTCGCTGCTCAAGCTCGTGACAATGGTGCTACTTGGATGAAGAGGAATTGTTTCTTTTGGTGAAGGCAATGCCAAGACCTATGATGGAGATGTGGATGAGACCTATTCGGGAGATAGGTCACAATCATCAGAATGCCTTTCAAGTCGCTGATTGTGATGCATACGACTCTGATGTGGATGATGGACCTCTCGGACACACAATTTTTATGGCTAGCATTTCTCCAATGGTTTCTCCCAAGGTCTCCTCTACATCACTAGTTGGGCCATCCCATGACAAGCTCATCTCGAGGTATAAACTAATTATATTGATGATGATGATGCACAGTGCATGACAAAGTACAATCAACTGAAACTATTGAATCAAATATTGAAAATATGGGTAATATCGAAATTGTCCCATATGATCAATATGTGAAACAAAGTGAAAGTGAAGTTGTACCAAGTGATGCATCTTCCGCAGTCAACAATGAATATGTTTGTGATGAATACACGTGATGTGCCCCTGATGATTCCATTATTTCGAACTAAATGCCTATAAAGAACGTGTTGCTATTTATGAACAACGTGCTAATTTGAGTTGACCACCGGAGTGAAATGGATAACCAAGTAAGTACGTAATAATTAGAAAAGTAAGTTTAAGAAAATATTGAAACAAGAATTAAATTCCTTGCATGAAAAACTCTCTAAAACATCTAAACAAAAACAAGAACTTCAAGAAAATGTGAAAATGCTTAAGCAAGAATTTAATGCAAAGGAATCAAAACTCTTGAGAGATTTTTCTAATCTGAAAACTTTGAAAACAAACTTGAGAACAAGTTGTACATACAAGGAAACACCATTCAGACCGCTCACATGGTCACTAAACATAGAGTCCTAAGCGATAAGCATAGCATTCCCCTTGTTGAGGAACCAATCCGAGGTAAAAAAGGCTAGAAATGCTCATAAGGTGCTTTATGATGGAAATGGTTCCTAAGCCTAAAGAAACCTAGTCGCTGAGTGCACGGAAGATAAGAAATCGGATGAAGTCACTAGGGAAAGGATGAACAAAAACTAGATGATCCTAAATGCAAAAGAGAAAAGATTATTATCACCCCATGACTACAAGAAGGAAAAACTGGATTTCCTTGAACATGTTTAAGCCCTCAACATTGTTGCACCCCAACAAGTGTTCGGAAAAGGATATGGACTTGCAAAAGTCGAAAATCTTGTTGAAAAGAATTCCCTTGTAGGAAATTCCTAAAGCGATGAGTATCCTCCAAATACACCAATGCATTTAGTTCCTAGAACTATTGCCACTAAGAGCAAGACCTTAATCAGCCAATATGTTATTCTTCAACTATTTTCGATTTTGAGAAAACTTGTAAGAAAAGGATCACACCCATTGGGATAATGAAGGGAAAGGGTTTTGAGCAAATGAAAGAATGTTATTTAACTGAAGTCATGCCTTTCTTTAAACAACTAAAAGATCACGTTGAGAGTCTTAAAACGGGACAAAATCGATATTAAAGAAATGGAAAAGGAATTTGATGCAATGGTAGTTGAAGTTAGTGATTATGAGCGCGCACTAAAATATAATGAGATTGAGAGGAAGAACTTGCATACCTTAAATGAGACTCTTATTACTCAATGTGTTGCTCAAGATATCTTTTTCATTGCTTCAAATTGCTCTATTAATGCTTCCAAATTTCATGAACTATCCGTGCCCCGAAAGTCTCCCATGATCGTGTCATTGAGCTTGAAAAACTAACTGAACTAAACGAGGAAAATTGAATGGATGATCACAACAATTTGGTTAAACATTTTTCTAAACCGGAAGTTGAGCATTTTAATTTACAACTAAAATATCAACATCTTAAAGAAAATGTTAAAACTTCACATGTCAAGACATCGTCGGATGCTCAGAGTTTGATGCAGCTTTTCAAATTAACAAACGGTGAACAGATTCAAGCTGCAGTAACGCGACGAGAAAAGTTGAAAGCCCAAATCTCTCAATTAAAGGGTCAAACGAACAATAAGACAGGCTCCCAAATCCCTCCTTCTTTAGATTCTCAGAATTCTCAAACTTTTCATCTTCAAAACTTAGTTGATGCCTTACAAAAGGAAACGAGAGTTTTCTAGAAGAAAATGAAAAAGTTAAACGACATTTTAAAGAGTTATATGATTCAATGAAAGTCACCCGTGACCAAAACAACGAAAAAATAACGTCTTTACAAAAGGAAATAGAGAATCTAAGAAGTCGGAAATGGGAAACGCCACTTGTTTTCAATAAGAATGTTGTCTCAAAGTCACCCTTAGACTGCAAATACACTGTGACAATTAAATATATTCCTCCTCATCTTAGGAATAATGAACATGCTTTTCATGAATCCTGTGCTCACCTTAAGGATAGTCTAGAATGTCTCCGGTGAGATTGTCAGAGGATTTCATTAACAAACCTCTTGATAGTGAAATTAGGTTTGCTTGCCTCCGGGCCAAACGATCTCAAGAGTTGCTAGAATGTGTAATTGCCACATGCCCAAAATCCTTAACCTTAGGTGAAAAAGGCAAAGCTGTGATGCCTTGTTCTATGCCTAGTGCCAAGCGTGAAATCCGTTCTATGCCCATGTCTTAAAAAAGGAAACACTAATGTGCCTTCAAGTAGTTCGATTCGGATATGTTAGTGCTAAGAAAGTGAACTTTAGTGTGCCTGCAAAAAGCTCAAATCAGTCTTAAAGTATACACTAATGTGCCTTCTAGTACTTCGTGATCCTGCACATCAAGTTGGGAATGCAAAAATTAGATCAACCAACTAATGTTCCCATTCCCTCTTGAGAGTAATCTGACTTTAAAGCGAAGTGTCAAAGTCTCAAGACAATACAAGGAATGATAGGACCTTGCAAGCTAAGAATGTGCATTGGAAGAGAGTAGAAGACCAATCTAGGAACTTTAAGCTTGAGTTGAATAAAACGAATCGTGTTGATTCTAGAATTAGCCTTAGGCGTAATTAATTAATTCAATACGATACTATTTGCAAACCTTGTAATGTGCATGCTTTGAATTTGCTAATCATGAATGTGGTGTGAATGCTTTGTCTAATGTTGTCAAATGCCCGCTTAAAATTGCTAATGCTAATAATCGCGGCAAATAAGGCAAAAAGGCAAAACGAAAGATTGTTAGAAAACGGTGGAAACCCACAGAAGAACTTTTATAAAGATAGGTTATTATTGGATACCTTTTGGTCATAAGAATAACGGCTTTGTTCTCACAATTGCTAAGATTATGCCCACTAGAAAATGGATGCCTACTTGGTAGAACTATTCCCTTAAGAAGTGAACATACTTTGAATAGGTCAAATACGACACCAAGATTGCATCTATTCCCAATGATTCCATTGCTTCTACTTACGATATGGATGTTTTCATTCGATGTGGTGTTCCAAACATTACTAACCAAATGGAACCCATTCTTGCATGGGGATCCCGATTATCCAGTTATCCATTTTTGTCAGGTGTTCAACTGCAGATCGTTCAAATCGCTCGTTGGTGGTACTGGACTCGTGCCGTTCCAAGCATATGACGGAGACCGTCGCGGCTCATGAACTTCGTGAGCAAATTCATCGGGACTGTTAGATTTGGTAATGATCATTTCGGTGCAATTATGGGTTATGGAGATTATGTTGTTGGTGATAGTGTTATCTCTAGAGTATACTATGTGGAAGGTTTGGTCATAATCGTTCTCCTGGTCAATTCTCGTGACTCGATCTAGAAGTTGCCTCGTAAAACATACTTGCTTGTTAGAGATCTTAATGGTAAGGAACTGTTAAAAGGAACTCGTGGGTCAAACCTATACACCATCTCTATCGAAGATATAATGAAGTCCTCTCCAATTTGTTTGTTGTCAAAGGCTTCAAAACAAAGTCATGGTTATGGCATCGTCGTCTCAATCACTTGAACTTCGGCACCATCAATGATCTCTTCCAGAAAGGACTTAGTTGTAGGTTTACCTAGACTAAAGTATGAAAGGATCATCTTTGTTCAAAGATGTCAATTAAAAGCAAGAAATATGCCCATAAACCCAAACCTACTAACTCTGTCACTGAAGTTCTTCATATGATTCATATGGACTTATGTGGACCAATGAGGGTACAAAATATCTTTGGGAAGAAATATGTGTTAGTTATGGTTGATGATTACTCTAGATTCAACAGGTCAAGTTCTTAAGGACAAAGGATGAAACTCGATATCATCATCAAACTCATCAAACAACCGCAGTTCGACTTAACAAAACCGGCCGTAATTGTTCGAATGTATGAATGGAACCGAGTTTGTTAACAAACAACTTAGTGAATTCTATGAAAGCATTGGAATCATCCATCAAAGAAGTATTTACCGAACTCCTCAACAGAACGGTGTAGTTGAGATCGAAATCGACTCTGGGTTGAAGCCGCGAACAATGTTGATTTACTCAAAAGTTCCAATGTTTCTCAACAGGCAATTGCCACCGCATGCTATACACAAAATCGCTCCCTGATCCAATAACTGCATGGAAAACTCCATATGAACTTGTCCACCAGAAAACCTAATCTCTTTCCTTCGTGTGTTTGGTGCATTGTGCTATCCAACTAATGAGGGTCAAGACTTAGGGAAACTAAGGGCTAAAGCTGACATTTGAGTATTTGTAGGTATGCTTAAACAAAAGGGATACCGTAACTAACAGAAACCGAAATATCATGGAAACCATTCACGTTACGCTTGATGAGCCGACGGTCAAATGGCTCCTGGACAATCCATTTCGGGACCCGCACTTCAAGACAGCCCCATTGGTTCATCTCTTGTTCCAAACTCTACTCAAGAAACTCCATATGTACCCCCATCCGAAGATGATGTTGAAATTGTTTGATCCTATGTTTGATGAACCGTATGATTCAAACACTAATGAGGTAATATCTCGCAACAGAGGATGCTCATATTCCGTGAATGAAGTCAATCCTTCGCCTCAATATCTTTAAGTCAAGCACACCTGTCAGCCGATCCTTCAGCCTCATCAACAAATCATCATTCTTCAAATGTACATCATGGAAATGTTTCTGGCATCAATGATGAAGTTAATCCCTTTGCTAATCCCGAAGATGCTCCATTTGAAAACATATTTGCTACCCTCAATCATCATCGAATCCATCTTCTTCGTGAGACATCGACTCGCCATTCTGCCTCAACAACTGCCACATGAACACCTTCAAATGGACTCAATGATCATCCATTAGACAACATCATTGGAAATCCTCTCGCCCTGATCAACCCTAAAACAACTTGCAACCGGATGCCTTATGGTGTTTCTTCAACCTCGTGACGAACCAAAAGATGTTAAAAC
>OU343220.1:171991485-172053266 GCA_910596185.1 Chrysanthemum makinoi
CATCAGTCATCTTAATATGTTCTATTGGTCATTGCTTAACGGTTTCTTCTTGATTTTGTAAAATCCCGCGAAAGAATCTATTTCTTGGTTTAAATCATAGATTTGTAAAATCCCATGTATACTACAACATCATGTCTTACTCTACTGACCCAGTGATTTCAAAAGTACTTAAATTGTATGATGTTGTGGATAACCATGAGAATATTAGCTATTCTGAACGGTTACAGATGATGGAATCAATTAATGATGACTTGAGTTCTTCATGCTCTGAGTCCAATGAGAAAGATTTGCACATGTTTAGGCTACAGTGTGCCATGCAAAAGGAAAGTAGCATTATACCCTATCAACAACTTCACTCTCACCTCATGTTACTTCTACCCACAACAATGGAACGAACATGTATTGCCATCTTCCGTTAGGATTTACCTACACTGACTAGAAACTTGCGGTTGAACTTAGAACAATAGGAACAACAACTTGATAAAGAAAAGGTTCAAAAGGATAGTTCCAGTGCTGCACTACAAGTGATCCACAACCAATATCTGTCATTCATCAGTGGGGAATTTACATCAGATTATGATCAAGACATGACTGAAATGTCTTTCAAGAGACACACTGGAATGGAAATTGGCATGTTCATAGAGACACTTATCCATCTCATGGACAATGTGGAGAAGTATATTGAGGAAGTTACTCAGAAAGATGAAATAATAGATGAGAGTCTAGTGTTGTTGACATAATGTTGTGATGAGTTGGGTAATGTATCAGTTGAAGAATCGGGTGTTGATGAATGCAAAATAACAGAGACAACAAGGAATGATGCAACAAATTGTCCAGTAATTCATGTTACACATGATGTGGATGCAGATATCAGGCAGATAAATAAAAAGGTGTCATGTGATGAGGTACCCTTAACTGTTCAACATAGTGCATCTGCTAATGTACCTAAACATACTATTCTTAATGCGAACATGATTCTGATAAATGTTCCTTGGTTGAGGCTGAGTCTAATAATTTCAAAACAAATGATATGGTTGATAAAAAGGCTTTTGATGAACTTTCAAACAAATTTTCAAAACTTGAAAAACATTGCATTTCACTTGAAATTGCGATACAGAGTAAAGAAGAAAGTTTTCAACTTAACAAACCATGTAAAAACCCGGAACTTCCAGAATTCCGTGAACTTTTTGAAATTAACACTTTGAAGAAACATATTTCTAATATGCAAGTGAAAAGTAATTTGGTTACAAGTAATTATGATGTTAATGCTATTGATGATATTCAAATGAGAAATGATGAATTAGCGGTTTGTGTGGCCAAATTACTTAAGGAAAATGAGTCATTGAGTATGCATCACATAGAACTAAGTGACTCTGTCAAAGAAGCTAGAACAAAGTCAATGGAACAAACAAACTCTTTGATAGCAGAAATTGATGAACTCAAAGCTCAACTTCAGGAAAAGAGTTTCGCTATTGTTGCCTTACAAAATGAGCTAAGAAAAACAACAGGGAATAGTGTGAACACTAAGTTTTCAAAACCATCAATCTTGGGGAAACCAGTTATTAGACAACCGAATGCATTTAGATCTGAACGACCAAAATTTTCAAAAACACGGTTTGCCTCCCAAGTTGATGCGAAACAAGTTTTGACAAAACCAGTCACTTTACCTTACTTGCCTAGTAAAAATGCTATGAATGACTTGTATAAGAACTCTTATCTAGAAATGGCTAGAAAGAAGGCACAAATTCAAAAAGATGGAATTTTAGGTACTAGACCTAGGGTGATGAATTCTACGAGATTTCAAAGCACTGCTAGTAGTTTTAAACCATTACCTAGGAACACTCAACTAAAGACTAGGGATTGGCTTGTATCTAAGAGTAGATGCGTTTCGAATAAAGTTATTCCCATAACAGATCACTCTAAGAACTCTAGATCATTTTCTGAATCCAAACAAGCTGTTTGCTCAAATTGTCTGAAATGCATCTTTAAGGCAAGTCATGATAATTGTTTTCGAAATCTAAATAAGGTAAATGCTCATACAAAGGTTCAACCTGTTAAGTCTAGGATTTTCACTAAGTCATCTATCAGTACACGCAAAAACAAACCAAAATCTTTGCCTAGATGGATACCAATTGCTAAATCTATGGAAACTAGGAATAAGGATAAGTCTTTCACTATGTATAAGAAGCCTAACAATCCTAGACCTTGCCATAAGTGGATACCATATGGTAGAATGTTTAAGGATGCTGGACTTAGGTGGATACCTACCGGAAAGCTGTTTACCGATGACAAAATCAAGGTTGACTGTGAAAGCCCAAAGGGTTTGGATACTAATGTCACTAACCAAAATATATGCAATCAAGTTTGTAATATTAGTGCGGTAGTCCTTAGTTGCAGATACTTCGATCCTTCACTACATGGACTGGCTTAAAGTATGGATTACAAATGGATTGATATCTCATAACTCACGGGTTCAAGTAACTCAATCTTGATATTCATTCAGCTATGATGTCTGTTCACATCAGTTGAGGCCTCGTACTTCATCATTATGGCGTCTGCAGATAACACTTCAGGCCCCGTTCCTTAAAGAAAAGAAAGGTGTACGCTTCAGTGCGCTTTATCTTCAAAAGAAGAGAAATCTTCATGTGTATGACCATTCTCATCGACATTCTTCATCAACAAGCTTCATGTTTTTCCACGCTCTTTCAACCCTTAAGTGGATCTACATTCATTGGTGTATATTCTTATTCACTTGTTCAAATCAAAAATGGATGCTTGAATGGATGCAATTTTTGAGGGGGAGAAGAGTGCATATACTACATGTTGATGGATGCTTGAATTATGGTCATATGACTCTCCTTCAATGCCTAATGCTTCACTTCTAAGGATAACTGGGATTCATTGTTTCGGATTCATTGTTTCAAGATATGTTTGATGAGTATTTCCAACTGCTAGCGAATGTTGATCATCTAAGAAGTACAACTCAGACTACTCAAGAAGCCAAATCTCTAGTTATTCCTCGCTGATAATGACTATCATAATATTGAAGTTGCACTCATGAATAATGATCCGCTCTTTGGTATTCCTTTGCCAAATCTTCACGGATTATTGTTCCTCTCAACGTGCACGCTATAAATCAACCACATGAACTTCAAGAAAAATGACTACCTCATCCGCTTGAAGTTATTGGTGAATCTTCCAGATCAATCTCTACATGTATACTTTTAGGAAGAATGCATTGATGTTGAGGAATCATTTGTTCCGGTTCATTCAGTGGGTCAATGTACATCCAGTTGTATATTTATTCATGTGTTGGACATTTGACACAAGTTGATTACTTCGGAGTTAATCATTTATCACTTATTTGAGATTGAAGTTGACCTTCACAAAGGCGTGTTCTTATTTGATAACTTGCTCGGGCTTTAGAATTTGAGTTAAAGACTTGGTTTATCTAGTTACCAGCAGTCGAGGTGGATGGTTAAAGACCGACGATGTGGATAATCTCAAGAGGTGTTAATGTCTCATACTTTGTTTGAGTATTGAGTACTTAGAGATTTGATTGGATCATAAATTCTCGACACCGTTCTTCGATCTTTAAGTGCAAGCTTAAGATACAAATGTGCGGAATTCGACTTCAGTTTCAAGTTTGGTATATCGGGTTTTTCTTCTTCAGTGGTCACTTCAAATTTTCTACTTATGGGTTAGTAAAGATATTCAGGGAGAGTTTCTATAGCAGTTGATTCTCACAGGATTCATTTGAGCTAATTTTTGTTCTTCTCTATTTCAATAATATTTGGTATGTATAATGTGTTGCTGATTTTGAGGCATTAAAACCAGCAAGGGGGAAGGAGACATACATCTAAATATACAACGAGTACACGTGATGAACCTAATACTTCTTCTCTATTGAAGTAATCCCGGGAAAGACAAAGGTCATAACCGTAGAGATACTAAGTGTTTACTCATAGCCTTTGGTGTATTATTCCAACTATTTGGGGGAAGGATATATTATTCCAACTATTTGGAGGGAAGGATGTATTATTCCAACCATTTGGGGGGAAGTAGTCTCTGGATACTTTTGGTATGTGCTATCTTAGCCTTCAGTAGGAAGAAATATGAGAAGAATATTTGGAACGTGAGATGAAATTGCTTATCGACATCTTCGATATGATTAATGGTAAAGTGCTTCCGGTTAGTGCTTCATGTACACAATGTAATGACGATTCCGATGAGATCGCAACCATCAAGGGAGAGATATGTGTGCATCTGGGTCGCACAACATATTCACATGATCGAGCTTAATCAGTTATTCCGGAGTTGACATCCGCAGAGAAGATCAGTGATTCAACCAGTTATTGTGATGTCATTGTCTCTTCTCTTGTTGGGTACATGTGTACGTTATGGGCTGATTGGTTATATGTTAGATAACTGGAGTGAATTTGGTGAAATGAAGGTGTTGATATATTGTTCTCCTGAATTGACAACTGCTCAAACTCGAAGAGTTATGTGTACATCGGGGACGCACAACAAGTTCATGTGATCGGGCTTAATCATTTATTTCGGGTTTGATAACCACAGAAATGATCCGTGTTAAGTTGTTACTTCAGCAGTATTATCTTCTTCTGTTGAAGCTTCATACAATTAGACTGCTTTTCACTTCTTCTTCCCGGGGAAATGGTCTTTTACGTGGATTGTCAGGTTGGGGGAAGCTACCAAAGATTCACTTTGAAGGCTCAAGTTCTTATGACGATTTAAGAGCCTCGAATGCTTTGGTGTTGAAAGTTTAAGAGATGATGACTTCTATCTTCTACAAAGTGCTGAACGATTTCCTTATCTCGGTACTCATATCATCATCTTCTTAAACTATTTCTCTATCGTTGTAAATATCTTTCAAAAAGCAAAATACAAAAATATAAAACCAACAAAAACAAAATAGAAAAATATAAAATCAACAAAAGCCCATAAAAAATTAGAAAATTGAAAAATACCAAAAATATTGTTTTCTCAAGACATGTCTCTGTACGGTATAACATCTACGGTCTTAGAAATGTCAAAATATGGCTTACAGTTACTTCAGACTGTAACCCGCGCTTACAGTTACTTCAGACTGTAACCCGCGCTTAAAATTATGGCTTGCTATTATTCCCGATAGCAACCCGTTCTTCAAGGAAGAAAAGTGTTGCGCTAAACCAATTTTCAAATATTTCGTGCACTTATCCTAAATCAAAAATGAGGAAAGTATGTCGAAGGACTGCTGTTCCTACACAATTGTTTTTCCGTCTAAAATTCTTCTTAAAAAATATTTGTTGTTCAAAATGGTGGAAAATGAGTTGCTTGTAAATTAATCAGATTCAGAGTTTTCTTAAAAAATTGAAAACTCAATCAATGACTTCAGCGCTTTTAAACTTTTCAGAAAAATAAGTCATTTATTGAGGGGGAGAATGTTTTCAATTATACATCATCTAACGGGCTTTCTTAATCATCCTACGTGCTTTTCTGAAAAAAATATAATTGCCTATGTTGAAGGACTAGGTTTCTAGGATGTGATTGTTAAGATTAGATGATTAGAGTTTGATAAACACATTATTCCCATATCTTTTATCATATGATTGATATGTTGGATTGACTTGTATTAGTCGATTGCTGTTTGGGTGTTGTCGACCACCATATATCTGTGTGTATGTCCCCTAACATATGCAGATATCACGGTTCATAAGAATGTTGCCTATCCGGATCCCACAAATGAAGATGATTGGATGCCGAAAGGAAAGGGTAACTATATCTTGGGTTGACAAATGAAGAAACGGAGCTTAATTTGACTTCTATGGAGAGTTGGCATGAAAAAATGCAATGTAAGAGGTCTCACTGCATCAGCAGATGGTTTTCTTCATCAGCAAATGAAGAAACGGAGCTTAATTTGACCTCAGTAGGTATTAAAATGCAACGATGAAGTCTCATCTGCATCGCAGACGGTTTTCTTCCAAGCCTTACAAACAACAAATGGCAGCTCAACCACTTAACACAATCTTTGTGCAGGATAAAGAGTGAATAATACCATTTGTCAAAATATTTGATAAAATTGTTTTGAAAATGGAAAATATTGTTTTGAAAATTAATTGGACTTAATTTTGAAAATCACCGGACTTCATTTTATCAAAACCTAAGTCACTCAATCAACGAATTCTGTCATCGATTGAGGGGGAGAGTGATTTAAAATAAAATATTTTCAAACGATATTTCTTCATAAAAGTCCGGATTGTACAATAATAAGTGGTGATCTAAAGATTTAATGTTATGTCATGGTATGATTTGCTTTAAAACTCAAAGATCTTTCAAAATGAATTTTTTTCTGTTCTTGTTTGATTGTGAAATTGTTTTATTTTACTTAAAGATCTCCTAAAAACTATCATACCTGACACTTACAATCTTTAATGTCAATATTGGTCCTCATCTCTGTCATTTTTCAAAATTAAATCTTGCCACGTCTTTCCCCTAAAAATTTTCTAAATGATGTAAATCAATCGGGATCCAAAATCTCAACTGGTTTGAAATTTTTGATCGGGGGAGAGATCGTGATTTAAATCTCAAATCAGGTTTTAAAGGGTGATTGTTTCAAAAGCACTCCTTCTTTCACGTGCCAAACGATTTTGAAATACATAATGCACATGATTGTGGAGGAGCATTTAACCTAAAACCGAAGAGTTTAAACGGCATATTTTCTCCCATGTTTCTAAACCTATTTAAATCACTTGGGATCCAAAATCTCAAAGGATTTGGTATTTTTGATCGGGGAGAAATGTGATTTAAATATGAAATCTCGACAAAGTGATCATTTTAACTCAGTGCAGTCGCTCTCCCATATGTGCTAAACGTTTTCATTAATTGAAGCACATACTGAGGGGGAGCAATTCAAAAGAAAATAAACTATCAAGGTACAAAGGTTTCAATGTTTTATCATAAGTACCTTGATTGAGTTTTAAAGGTTTTCTCTATGGCATATTGTGATCGTGGAAGTACTTTAAAGAACTCCTGCCTCTATGTGTTAAATGATTTCAAACAACCAACGCACATATTGAGGAGGATAATTTACCTAAGAAAATCAAATGGCTTTTTCATAAGAAATTGTGATTAAAAAAATATTTCAAAGCACTCTTGCCTCCATGTGCTAAACAATTTCAAGATCATATGCACATGTTGAGGGGGAGCATTTCAAAATGATCAAAACTATTAAGGTACAAAATGCTTTGATCTCGTATCACAAGTACCTTGATTGATTTTCCAACTGATTTTTCAATTGCTTTCAAGAAGGAAAGAACAATACCAAAAGACCGACCAATTTACTTTATGCATGGTGATATAAGGATGGTTAGGTTAGGTATTCGTTCCCATGATCCCGCCAGAGCCGGAGGGATCTACCCAGGGACAATCCACTAGATAGTGTAGAAGTCCTTCGGTATGATGAAAAAAGGAGAAAAATGAGAATATGGGAAGAGTGCCGACCGAGAGAAGTACTAGAACAAACCCAACAAGGTTCTAGTAATTAAGTCTCAGTAAGCAATGAAGGGGTTGAAGAATGAAAAAGAATTGAATGTAAAAAGGGGTGAAAAGAAATAGCCCTCCAATAATTCAACCTTAGGGTAGAAACCGAGTTCAATACATATGCTACTGGTTGTTACTAAGGTAACACTGGTATTGAAGACAAAACGTTATGGACCCAGTGATGCACTGCACTAAACTTCCCAAGCTACTCAAGTTCCTCTTAAAAGGGCTTGTTTCATTCTCACGGGGAACCTACATAATCTATCGACTTTCTCTTAGAGATTGTTGATATTGAAGAAGGAGACCCTCTCCCTAGTCTCCGGTATAGGAACCAAATGTGCACAATTGAGTCTAGATCCACGAGATCATCCACAATATCTCATTAGGACACAAAATTAATGAAGACTTACTTTTTCACACAATGTGGAAAGTAAGAATATATTAAGAGTCCTACGGATTATCCTTGTGGAATTTCCAGAACATCTGAGTGATATGTAAAAGTATTCACGATGAAGATGGAAATCCTTCTAGAGCCAACATCAAACAAGCTCTTGGTGGGTGACATGTGAGATCTTCTCGTAAGATCAAACTTGTGACAACTGGATAGAAATGATGGGGAGATTCAATCTTGCATCAACCATGGTCCAGGAATGGAATTGACGAATACTTTTGAAAAAACCATTCGATGTGCGAATCTCTTCTTTTATCTAGCACATCGAATGTGTATTCTCTTTCAAATACAAAAGGTGTTTTTGATTGAAAATTGATCTTTCTCATAAAACCTTCGCCGACAAAAACTTCTTTTCTAAGCAATACGCCGATTGTTTTCAAATCAATTTTCATCAATCGAATCTCAATTACCGTTCACTCACTCCGTGTTGTCTTCTTTGAGACGTCCAGCTTTGAGAATGGCTAGAGCAGCTACAAAACCCTATCAAGGAGATTCTTCGAATTCTACCGATCACAGCAAGATTGTAATCGCGATCAACGAGGAACCGTGGGCCGTGTACCTCAATTAAACGAAAGTGATCAGAGACACTTTTGTGTGATTTATTGCTAACTGTTGTTTGCAGGTACATTTGGATGGTTGCAGCTGATCAGAATTGAGAAGTCAATCTAAAGCCACATGCTCACAGCATCCACACTTAATTTGAAGTAATCATGACAAGTGCGTATCTACATAACTGCCAGATATTTTATACTATGCTTCGCTATGCCGCAAATATCTTGAACCAAAAAAGCTTCCGCTACTCGATGAAAAGATGTCATGATCCGTAGTGTGAGCATGTCGGTCCGAAGTCACAACATCACATAAAGGCAACACTACAAAGGGTGATCCGAGATTTATCGGGTCGATCATCTCAATGAAAGCTCGAAGATCATCAAAGATGTGGATCAGTTAAAGGCCTCCACTAAAAGTACAAATCAATGCGGACTTTAAAGAATCACTGCTAAAGCACAAAGATGCAAATGTTTAAGAATTAATGTCTACGAGCTCAAGACTAAAGATTAAATATAATGCTAGGATTCGAAATGTAAAACACGGGGTGACCTCCCTTAGGGGGAGATTGTTAGGAATTAGAAATTCCATAGTGAAGTATCGGTCACCCCAAATATTATCTAGCATAAGTTAGCTCGTAGACATATCGTTAATTACGTTATTTGTTAGTTTATTAGTTAGTTATTAGCGTAGTTTAGTTTAGTGCAACACCGTGGAGGAAGGACGGGTCTTTACTCACTGTATGCCTGATCCACAGTCCGTTAGGAGGACGTATTATGTAAAACTATAAATACCCTCTACCTCCCAAGGTAGGGTTGAACCTTTCACTCAATCTAACCTTCTTTCTTTTTTTACTTTCTCTCTCTAGAAAGGCTCCCATCTTCCATTTTCTCTCTCTAAAACCTCATATTGTACGCCCCATATTTGTGATTGTTTGTGTGTTTGTGAAATCCAATATGTTACACGTTCTAAAGACATACTCTCTTATGGCTAGGTTTGATGAGGCAAATTTTCCCATTCTCGAGCAAAACCCTCAAAAGACTTTTAGGTAACCGGTTTTTACTTAATCCCACAACTCATCAAAAAAGAACTGTCATACGATTAGGCTAAATCGGTTGAAGTAAAAACTTGTTTCTAGTTTGATCTTTGCAACTCATCAAACAAGAACTGTCACTCGGATCAAACTGGAAACAAGTGGTTTGAAGAAAATCTTTTGAAAATTTGGCTTGATTACGGAATTGATTACACATATGAGACTACTACTCCCTTCATTGCCTCAGGCTATGTATAATTTAGGAGTAACTATGCAATGCTTGGACTAATCGACTCATATGATGTTCGGTGTTTCAGTCAGTTCAAAGAAATCTCTCTTAGGTGCTAAAATTACGAAAAAGTCTAAAGTGTACAAGGCGATAGGGAGGAAGGTAACGCATATAGTAGTTATAGTCTAGGCTCTAAATGCAACCTAGTTCTCTATAACCAATGCTCTAATACCAATCTGTAACACCCCCAAAATATCACAGCGGAAGATTGTGTCATTGGGGTGCTACTTCATAATACAAAGTACAAGTTTTAGAAAACGACCTCTAAATGAGACGTTTTGAAAAGTTACCATTCGATTAATGAAATCAGAGTTACAAACAATGAGGTCCCAAAGTATAATATAGAAATGTTTACAAAATGTTTCGAAAGGTAAATGATAAAAGCGTAATGTAACATATTGGATTTCATAAACACACTAAACCACAAGATCAAATAGGTGTATAATTTAGATGGTTTAGAGAGAGAAAGTGGGATATTCTATAAAGAGAAACTCATGGAAGGTTAGATTCCAAATGGCCCAACCCTCTCCCCTTGTGAGAGAGGGCTATTTATACAAAGAGCACGCCTCCTGCTGTGGATCGTGCATACAATGGGTAAAGACCGTCCTTCCACAGTTGTTGCACTAGACTAAGCTACGCTAATAACTAACTAATAATACCATACTAAACAATATATCTACGAGCTAACTTAAGCTAGATTACATTAGGGTGACCGATACTTCACTATAGAATTTCCAACCTAACAATCTCCCTAAGGGAGGTCACCCCATGAATTACAATTTGCATCCTAGCAGTCTATTAATTATTCAGTCTTGAGCTCAGACTTTAATACGCCAAGGTAATCAAAAAATTGTGCTTTAGTGGTGATTTCATCATTGTTCAACTATAATGAATATTTCGTGGAGGTTATAGAGCTGATCCACTTCGATGACCTTTGAGCTTTGAAAGAGATCATCAGCCACAGCTAATCTCAAACCCATTGTTGTGATGCCAGCATATGTTGTTGTGACAATTGGACCGACATGCTCACATCTGGATCATGATTTCTTCTTATCGAGTAGCGAAGCTTTCGTTGATTCATGATATTGGCAGCAGCGCAGCGTGCATGGAGTGAGAATATCGTCAGTCTGATGCACTAATCATGATTCTTTAGAAATGACTCAGTGTGCAGCATGCGCTATGGATTGACCGCATCATTCTGATCGCAAACGCCGCGTAACCTCGCATACAATAGTTAGCATAAAATGCACGAAAAGTGTCTTTGATCACTTTTTGAATTGAGGTACACTACCCACGGTTCCTCGTTGATCACGATAGTACGCTTGAGAAGGTAAAATTCGAAGAATTTCCTTGACAGGTTTCTAGCTGCTAGCTGTTCTCAAACGAGAACGTCTCAAAGAAGACAACACGGAGTGAGTGAACCAGCGAATTGAGATTCACTGATTGATAAAAAGAGATTTGAAAAACAATCGAGTATCGCTCAATAGAAATTGTTTTTGCAATACAACGAAGGTTTTAATGAAAATTAATTATTAATCATAAACACCTTTTAATTTGAAATATTTGTACACAGTCGATGTGCTAAAGTAAAGAGTTTTTAAGAACAATGACTGGTTTTTCAAAGGTATCCGTCAATCCATAACCTGAACCAGGATTGATTCAAAAATTGAATCGCCCCATTGTTTCTGTTCAGTTGTCACATGGTTGATCTAATGAATAGATCTCACATGCCACCTACCAGGAGCTTGTTTGATGTTGACTCTAGAAGGCTTTCCATCTTCATTGTGAATATGTTTGCATATCACTCAGATGTTCTGGCAATACCACAAGGATAATGCATAGGACTCATAAGATATAATCTCTCTTTCCACATTGTGTGAAATAGAGAGTCTTCATTGACAGTGTCCTAAGGAGATTTATTTGATGATCTCGTGGCTCTAGACTCAATAGTGCATATTTTGGTTCCTATGCCGAGACTAGGGAGTGGTCTCCTTCTTCAATATCAACAAACTCTAAGAGAAAGTCGATAGATAATGTCGGTTCCTCGTGAGAATGAAACAAGTCCTATTAAGAGGAACTTGAGTAGCTTGGGAAGTTGTAGTGCAGCGGCCACTGGGTCCATGACGTCTTGTCTTCAATACCGATGTTACCTTGGTAACCACCAGGAGCATATGAATTGAACCCGGTTTTCGCCCTAAGGTTGAATAAATGGAGGGCTATTTCTTTTCACCCTTTTCTCATTTCATTTCTTTTTCATTCTTCAACCCTTTCAGTGCTTACCAAGACTTTATAACCAGAGCCTTATTGGGTTTATTCCAAAGATAGCTCAGCCTCACCAAGACTCTTCCCATTTCTCACTTTTCTCATTTTTTTCATCAAACCTAAGGACTTCTACACTATCTAGTAGATTGTCCCCGGGTAGATCCCTCCGGCTCTGGCGGGATAGTGGGAACGACTACCTAACCTAACCATCCTTATTGTGGAAAACTAGAAGGGGGGTTGAATAGTTTTGCCGATTTTAAGTTGATTTCAAAAACTTTAGATTCGATATTATGTGAAATCGTATGGATGTTGAGAACGTATAGATCTAATGATAATGCAAGCAAATAATTAAAGTTAAGGGATAGAAAAGACACAACCAATTTATAGTGGTTCGGCTACAAGGTCACCTTCCTTGCCCTACTCCGCTCCCCGAGTCACCTACTCGAGAGTTCAAGCACTATGTCAACAAACTCCTTCACTTGGCGGAGAAGCCTTCACAACGTTGCTTACACTTTTTCGGTACAAAGCTAGATACCGAGTCCGTAGCACGGTGGACCAAACCAACACAACTATTACACAACAAATATGTGAAATATCAAATACAAGATCTTCGCTACAGAAATCTTGCGGAGTGACAAATCAATCAAGGACCCCTTGCTTGGATGACTTGTAGAATGCTCGTGATCTCGCCTTAGAGAAGGACCTATATGAGGATCATAAATAGAAAGAAAGAAGAACAACTCTCTAGATCAAGTGATCTATATGTTAGAAGAGAATGAGAGTGTATGAGAGATTTAGTAAGAAGAGGGTGAGTTAGAATGAAGAAATGGATCTCTATTTATAGGAAAATTCTTCATCGTTCCCGGATCCCACGGATCCCTTCCACTTGGGATCCGTCTAGTGTAATCCTAGGGATCCGTGGAACGCTCCTCTTTGCCCATGGGTTTTTGGTTATGGGTCATGGGTTATGGGTTGGTCCATGGGTTTTCTTTAGATTCAATGTATCTAAGTATACATTGTATCTTGTCTACTTGGTTATGGGTTAAGATCCATGGGTTATGGTTTTTACCCATCCTAATAAACTATTACAACAAATGCTTAATTATTACATTTTTGTATTTAAATGGCTATATGTAAATGCTTTACAAAAATAACATGTATCCTTATAATTATACTTAAGATAACATTACATTTTTTATCAACAAAACACAAAGAGATCGCAAAATATTAATAAACGTTTTTACGGTTTATTTGTATTAACAATCTCCCCCTTTTTGTTGATGACAAAACATAATGTTATGATGAGTGAAACTTAAGAATAGATGTAATTTTTTGAAAACCCCTAAGTTTTACTTCTTCTCCCCCTTTTGTCGAAACAAAAAGTTAACCCTTGGAAGAAATAAACAAACTTCTAACTCCCCTTGACGGTAGCTCCCCCTTGTTTAGGGCGTCAAGTGAAGGAAAATAAAAATCCTACAAAAAGAAAGGTTAGTAACATGCTTATATAATCTTGTGGTTGCCGAGAATCAAGATTGGGAGCCAAGGTATGTAAACAAGGCCTTGTAATAAAACAACAAGTTGTAGTGGTATGTATGCCACTTACAAGCATGTAAAAATAAGAACAAGACTTGTTCTTGAAAATGACTTCAAAAGAAAAATAATACTAAATGTATAAAATAGTAGTAATGATTCCTTCTATGCTTGCATAAGGTTATGGATGGAGGTTTTGATGAGTAATGGTATTGATGCGATCAAGGATGAGGTTGAGTATGAAACGCATTTCTTCCCTAACTTCTATTGCAATTTCCGTAGTGGATTGGCAATGTTCACAATGTAAATGATGTGGGTAATGAGTTTGGAAGTTTTCCGGGTTGTTTTAATTTGAGTTATGCGGAAGTTGTGGTGGAAAAATAGGAAAATATGGATCAATATCCGGAATGTTTGTAAATGGTGGTGGAAAGGAACCTAGATGTTCTTGTAATGTGATGGGAGCTAATGGTGGTGATGTTTCAAGATCTTGAAAGATAGTATTTGGAGATGTGGGTGGTGTTTAAAAGACTATTTCTTTTTTTTAAGGTTGTTTAGATCTTGTTGGAGTCTTAAGGAGTTCCAAAAGAGTGACTTTGGGTGGTGATGAAGTTGGTGTACTATTTGGTGATGAGGGAGGTGCTATAATGGAAGCATCTTGTGGTGAGTTATTTGTTGAGGATGAACCATTTGAGGTTGGTTTTGCTAAACAACAAGATCGGATACTAATCCGTGCGGATATCCTAGCATTTGATTGTGGTATTTTGGATGGTGGAAGTACAAAGGTTTGGATATCATGATTGTTTGTGCTAGATGATTCTCCTAAAGGGTTTTTGGATGACATGATGAACTGTGTTTGTGAGAAGGAGATGGAGTATGCAAGCATTTTGGGAGTTCTATATATAGAAAAACAAAGCATTGTAATGAATGCTTGACCCAAAATGTGGATTAAAATCTAATGATTAGATATGAATTCAAGGCATGTGATCATGAGAACACAAGCATTAAAGAGCATACTCCCAAAAATGAAACAAATGTGGATTTTTCATCCAAAGTGAAGAAAATAGAAGTTGAAAATGCTTCGTTTTACGGATCCCACGGATCCTTCCCTTGAGGGATCCGTCCAGCATGAAGGCTGGGATCCGTGGGTCTGGTGTTTCAGGCAACACAAAATTTTCCTTTTTGGAAACATTTTTGCCTAGTGTGTGCCTATATGCAAACTATTTGGAGTTTCGGTTATCTCGACCCCTAAAAAGAAATAAAAAATAAACTAGAAGTATAAAACCATCCTATTGAGATAACCCGAAAACACATATTTAGTACATGAGTACGTAATTTTGTGTTATCAATGCTCCTAATTCATTGTTGCTTAAATGAATGTACCCGAAAACACATATTAGTTATGTGTCCCCTTTAGCATTCAAAAGACATGAGATGCAATGAAAACGGGTTTTACTTTGTATTAATAATGAAAAGCGATTTGTCCTAGACGTGAGAAATTGCTTTTGTGAAATTGATATGGGAAGGTATCATCCTTTTAGAAAACATTGTGAAAGTAGGTTTTCTTTGAAAATGTGTATATAAAAAAATAAGAAAGCTATAAGTGGAAAAACTCATCTTGGGTTTTGAAAATTCCCGTATTGTTTGTGAGTTGTGCGTGAAATAGAAATCCTAGACTCAAAAAGAAGAAGGCTAGTGTTTACATACCTTGTAGAGTCAATTAAGTTACGACGTTTGTTCCATTAGACCAAGACCAAGACGAAGTAGGTTGAATTGTTTCCGCTTCAACGGTTTGGTGAGGATGTCGGCTATGTTTTCTTCGGATGCTACCTTCTCAATAGAGATGTTCCCCTTTTGAACATTGTCTCTTAGGAAGTGATGACGAATCTCTGTATGCTTTGTGAGAGAATGCAATGCGGATTTTTTGCTTAAGTCGATGGCACCTTTGTTGTCACATAGGATGGCTATGTCGCTTAGATGGATGTCGTAGTCTACTAACGCTTGTTTCATCCATAGTGATTGTTGGCATGCTTTAGCTTACTAAACCGGTTGTTGATATTGCAAGTGCCGTTTGTTTCTTAGAAAACCAAGATGTTAAACAACATCCCATAAAAGTACATACCCCACTTGTACTTTTTATATCAACGTAATCACACGCATGGTCGGAATCTGCATATACAATTGTTTCTACTCCGTGCCCTTAGGATACCATAATCCTAATTGTGTTGTACCCTTAATATATCTAAATATCCTTTTACGGCTTCTAGGTGTGATGTTTTAGGGTCTTCTTGAAACCTAGCACATAAGCAAACACTAAACATGATATTCGGCCTACTTGCCATGAGGTAGAGAAGGCTACCTATCATGCCATGATATTTAGTATTATCTATGGATTCTCCGTCTTCATCTTTTGTGAGTTTGGTGTCGGATGACATTGGTGTCCTAATTCGTTTTGACTCTTCTAGACCGAATTTCTTTAACATCTCCTTGATGTATTTAGATTTATTGAAGAAGATACCATCTTCTACTTGTTTTATTTGTAGACCAAGAAAGAAACTAAGTTCTCCCATCATACTCATCTCGAACTCGTCATGCATTATTTTAGAGAAATCATCACATATGTCTTGACAAGTGGATCCGAATATAATATCATCTACATATATTTGTACTATGATTATATGTGACTCTCTTTTCTTAGTAAAAGTGTGTTGTCAACTAACCCCATGGTGTAGTTGTGTTTAACTAGAAATGACTTGAGTCTATCATACCAAGCTTTTGGAGCTTGTTTAAGACCGTAAAGGGCTTTCTTTAATTTATACACATGTTTGGGTTTTTCAAAATCAATGAAGCCGGAGGTTGAGCTACATATACTTCTTCATTTATGAAACCATTTAGAAAAGCGCTTTTGACATCCATTTGATAAAGCTTTAGATCATTAGCACAAGCATACATAAGAAGTATTCTTATAGACTCTAATCTAGCCGCGGGGCGTATGTCTCATCAAAGTCTATTCCCTCTTGTTGGTTATACCCTTGAACAACGAGTCTAGCCTTGTTCCTAGACACTACTCCGTTTGCATCTAATTTGTTTTATAAACCCATTTGGTTCCTATTATGGTTTGATTACTAGGTGGAGGGACAAGTGTCCAAACATCATTAGAAACAAATTGATTTAGTTCTTCTTGCATAGCCATTACCCAACTTTCATCTTTTATGGCTTCTTGTGTATTCTTAGGTTCTAAGGTTGAAACGAAACAAAACAAGCTACTTTGGTTTTGAACTTGAGACCTTAATGTTCGTTCGTTTAGTTTTCCTATGACTTTATCTACGGGGTGATCTTTGGACTCTTTAATGTTTATTATTTCATCACTTAGAGGTTCTTCTTCTTCACTTATCTTTTTCTTTATTACTATAGCTTCACTTTCTATAATCTCATCATCGACAAGAGGTGGAGAGGGTTTGGGTGGACTTTCATCAAATTTTATATTTAATGACTCTTCTACCTTCATTGTTTCTTTGTTTAATATGACGTAAGCTTTGCTATTTGGCGGGTAACCTAAAAAGATACCTTCGGTTGATTTAGGATCAAATTTTGTAAGGTAATCTTTAGTGTTAAGAATAAAACATTTACTACCAAAGACTCTAAAGTGATTTAACGTAGGCTTTTTGCCTCGCAGTAACTCATATGGAGTTTTTCCTAAGATTGGTCTAATTAAGACTCGATTGAGTATATACGTTGAAGTATCAATGGCATTGCACCAAAACTTTTGAGGTATGGATTGCTCATTAAGCATGGTTCACTCATTTCTTGTAGGGTTCTATTCTTTCTTTCTACTACCCCATTCGATTGTGGAGTCGTGGGCGAGAAGTTAAAGTGAGTAATACCATTAGCGTCACAAAAGCTCCAATTGCACTTCATTATCGAATTCCCTACCATGATCCGTCCTAATAGACACTATGGGACTTCCTAGTTGTCTTTGGATCTTTTTGCTTAATATTTCAAAATAGTTAAAGGTTTCCGTTTTGTTCTTTAAAATTTTGTCCATGTATACCTAGAGTAGTCATCCACTATTACCAAAGTGTAGTAGTTGCCTCCATAACTTTGGATAGCGGATGGACCAAATAAATCCATATGTAGTAATTCTAGACACCTAGTTGTGGACACCATGTTTTTAGCTTTATGACTCGAATGAGCTTGTTTTCCTACATTACAAGCATCACAAAAATGATGTTCATATTTTAACTTAGGTAGATCTCTTACTAGATCTTTGGATGATAGCGATTGAAGAAGTCGCATGTTGGCGTGACCAATCTTGATGCCATAAGGTCAAGTATCATCCATAGAGGTAAGACATAGTTTGTCTTTAGGTTCATTACCGATTTTAATGACATAGACTCCATGTTTCCTAATTCCTCTTCCTATGGTTATGCCATATTTAAGTATCTTACTACGGTTTTGTAAAAGTACATTGCACTTTTTATCACATATTTGTCCTATACTTAAGAGATTAAAGTTTAGGTTTTCTACGTGACACACATCGTTAATGGTTAGAGATTTGTTAGAAATCATACCTTTACCGATGATTCTACTTTGCTATTTCCAAACACCACATTACCTCCATTAATGGATTCATATGTGGAGAATAGATCCCTATTGCCGGTCATGTGCCTCGTGCACCCGCTATCCTTGACCCATTCATCGGGTCTAGGTCGACCTTTAAGCACACCTAAAACAATAATAAACTCAAAAGTTTGGTCCCCATTTGTTCATGGGTCCATTAGTGTTAAACATTCCATTCATGTTAGACATGTATGGATAAGATGAATATGAATTCCATGGAGCAAAGTTTTGAAAAGGAAAACCGTTTTGTATGTTTTGATTCCATCCCATTTGATGGTTACTTTTCAGGTAAATGTTATTTGGTCTCCTGAATGAGTTAGGTTTTGAAAAAGATGGAGCTTTGTTTCTTGCAAAAGTAGGATTATATTTTGGAGGTGGTTGTCTAGTGGTGACATGATTTGGTTTCTTTCTATTAACTATAACAAACTCAGTTCTAGATGAAGAAGCTACGCTATTATTGCTACTTTTGCTTTCACAGAAATCCACGGATCCTTTACGTACACTAGCGGTTCCCTTTTTAGGGGATCCGTGGGATCCGCCACAATAGTGGCTGGTTTTTCTAGTTCCTTAACAAATTTTGTTTCTTTACTTTCACTAGTTGATGGATCAAGTTGTTGACTACCTAGACCCTTTTGATTGTTATCGGTTTTAACACCATCAGTATTGTATCTAAAGTGTTCGTGCTCATTCTAGCAATTTTAGAATCTAAGAGATCCACTAGTGTTTGAAGTTGAATGCAAAGTTCACATTCACCACTTGCTATTTTACCCTTCTCTAAACGTTTTAGTTTTGGTTTTAATTCTATGACTTCTTTATCTAAACGTTGATTTTAACTCTTTAAAAGCTTGTTTTTGTTAACTAGTTTTAGGCTAATATTGCATAGTTTATCATATTCATTATGCAATGAGTCGTCATCAAGTGATGAGCTACTATAGTATTTGTGACATACCTCGTCATTTGCCATGAGACAAATTTCTTCGTCCTCCTCGTCGCTCATTCCCCATGTGCCGCTCACGAACGCCTTTGATCATCCCGTTTGGGACACTTACTAATAAAGTGGTTTGGGTCCCCACATTTAAAGCAAGTACGATCATCCTTTGGCTTCTCGTCCTCTTTGCTTTTCCGAAAGCCTTTCTTGTCGTCATACGGTTGTTTGACGTATCTTCCCTTTCTTCTAAAGAACTTTTTAAAGTCCCTTACCGCCATAGCGAATTCTTCGTCGTCACTACCGAAGATGTTCTCCTCATCGCTTCGAAGCCTTTTTGGCTTTAAGGGCAAGAGATTTGTGTTTCTCTTTCACCTTTGAGGCTTCTGAATCTTTAGCAAGGACAAGCTCGTAGACTTTTAGGTTGCCTATGAGTTCATCGAGGGTGAGGATTGTCAAATCTTTTGACTCTTCGATCGCCGTCACCTTGGATCTCCACTTCGATGGAAGTGCCCTTAGATATCTCCTAACATGGTTACGGCTAGAAAAGATTCATCAAGTGCTTGTAAAGATGTAATAATAGTATTAAAGTTAGCAAATGAATGATCTATAGTTTCCTCATCCGATATTGAAAATTGTTCATATTGTTGAACAAATAAATCAATTTTATTATTTTTAACTTGTTGGTTGCCTTGATGAGTTACAACTAAAGAATTCCAAATTTCTTTAGAGGTTTTAAGCATAGAAATTCTTTCCAATTCCTTTTTCGGTAAAGCATTATATAAAACCATTTTTGCTTCACTATTTTAGAAAGCTTTTTCTTCATTTCATCGTTTAGTTTATCATGAGGTATGTGAACTAAATTTCCTTTATCATCATTTGAGGTAGCCTCAAAATCACCTTCAACAATAATGTACCAAAGATCAATATCTTTAGACTTCACATATGTTTCCAATCTATTTTTCCAATATATAAAACCATTAGTTTCAAGTAGTGGTGGTCGTTTCATGGATTGCCCTTCCTTATAATTTTTAGAACCCATAGTGATCGAAAAGTTTTTAAAATACAATTTTATTTTAAAACTTTTATAAACTTAGCTCTTGATGCCAATTGTGGAAAACTAGAAGGGGGTTGAATAGTTTTGCCGATTTTAAGTTGATTTCAAAAACTTTAGATTCGATATTATGTGAAATCGTATGGATGTTGAGAACGTATAGATCTAATGATAATGCAAGCAAATAATTAAAGTTAAGGGATAGAAAAGACACAAACGATTTATAGTGGTTCGGCTACAAGGTCACCTTCCTTGCCCTACTCCACTCCCGAGTCACCTACTCGAGAGTTCAAGCACTATGTCAACAAACTCCTTCACTTGGCGGAGAAGCCTTCACATCGTCGCTTACACTTTTCCGTACAAAGCTAGATACCGAGTCCGTATACGGTGGACCAAACCAACACAACTATTACACAACAAATATGTGAAATATCAAATACAAGATCTTCGCTGCAGAAATCTTGCGGAGTGACAAATCAATCAAGGACCCCTTGCTTGGATGACTTGTATAATGCTCGTGATCTGCATTGAGAAGGACCTATATGAGGATCACAAATAGAAAGAAAGAAGAACAACTCTCTAGATCAAGTGATCTATATGTTAGAAGAGAATAAGAGTGTATGAGAGATTTAGTAAGAAGAGGGGTGAGTTAGAATGAAGAAATGGCTCTCTATTTATAGGCAAAATTCTTCACTGTTCCCCGGATCCCACAGATCCCTTCCACTTGGGATCCGTCTAGTGTAATCCTAGGGATCCGTGGAACGCTCCTCTTTGCCCATGGGTTTTTTGGTTATGGGTCATGGGTTATGGGTTGGTCCATGGGTTTTCTTTAGATTCAATGTATCTAAGTATACATTGTATCTAGTCTACTTGGTTATGGGTTAAGATTCATGGGTTATGGTTTTTACCCATCCTAATAAACTATTACAACAAATGCTTAATTATTACATTTTTGTATTTAAATTGCTATATGTAAATGCTTTACAAAAATAATATGTATCCTTATAGTTATACTTAAGATAACATTACATTTGTTATCAACAAAACACAAAGAGATCGCAAAATATTAATAAACGGTTTTACGGTTTATTTGTATTAACACGTATAACTCCATACATAAAGTAAAATGGTCGGTCTTTTGGTACAGTTCATTCTTCCTTGAAACCAATAGAAAAATCATTTGGAAAAACAATCAAGGTACTTGTGATACGAGATCAAAGCATTTTGTATCTTAATAGTTTTGATCATTTAGAAAACCTCCCCCTCAACATGTGCATCATATATAGAAATTGTTTAGCACATGGAGGCAAGAGGACTTTGAAATATTTTCTTTGATCACAATTTTTGTTGGTAAATTCTCCCCCTCAATATGTGCATAGGATATTTGAAAATCATTTTGCACATAGAGGAAAGAGTTCTTTTGAAGTTCATCCACGATCACAAAACCCATTTAGAAACCATTAGAAAATCAATCAAGGTACTTTTTGTTGAAACATATAAATCTTTGTACCTTGAAAGTTTGTTTTCTTTTAAAATGCTCCCCCTTAATATATGCTTCGAGATTTGAAAATAGTTTAGCACATATTTGAGAGCAGTATGCACTTTAAGACAAAAATGGTCATCTTTCAAATCCTTTGAGATTTTGGATCTCAAGTGATTTAAATATGTATGAAACAAAACATTTGTTGGAGAAAAACGTGTCCGGTTTTATATATGATCAGTGGACAAGTGGAGGTTCCTTTTTAGACGCAAAGGGAAACCTCAATACATAACCTATCACTATTACATACATTATAGTTGTTCATAGTTCATACACCACATTTTACACATAAAAAGTACAAAACAAAAAACTACATCCGGAAGAAGTCTTCTTTTAGTTCTTTGAAGCAGGATGTAGTGACCTTCACGAAGTCTAGCACCCACAAAGCTTTCAAGGTTAGGAAGATCATTCGAGTTTTAAGTCTTACGATTGCAAAGAATGAAATCTTCACACCTCTTCAAATCCTTATCGCACCGAATTTTGTTTTGTTCCACGGCTTTAGATCAGTTTTGATTTCTTTCACTCTAGAGTTTAATTCTTCTTCGACCATCTTGAGAGTGCCATCACTGAATTTGTAGAGCTCGCACAGTCACATTAGCATGCGTATCCGTATCATCGGTGAAGATAACAGCTCTAGGAGTGTCCAGAACTCTATATTCGTGACGGAATTCATTTCCTGAGGCATCCCATTGCGGCCTTGTAAGGTTGACCTTAGTCTGGTAGCTTTCCATTCCTAGCTGAAAATCCTCAACTCTTTTTCGAATAACTAAGCCCCTGATCCAAAGGTTGACTGCAGCCGAGAGAGCCTTTTTCTCACGAACCAGAAGATGGTTAAGGTGTCCTTGTAGATTCAGAAGGTAGAGATCTTCAAAGTCATTTGGCATCAAGTGTTTGAAGTCGTTCTCTTCAATAACATGTTCTTTTAAATCTGCTCTTCGAAGAAAAATCTTCTTCAAGTAATCATAGCCATAGATTGAGAAGATCTCTAAACTGATGACACTTAGAATCTGAAGCTTGGATCTAACAGCTTTGCGTCTTTTACCAGCTCCATGTCTCTCAATGTAGAATCTCTTCTTTTTGTACCACCAATGAGAAATACCATATGATGCGGCAATGTTATACTTTTGTTCTTTATCAGCCCAGAATTGATCATGAACCATTTGTTCAAGACCGATCAGGTAATGCGTGTAGCTTTCATCTTCAAATCGATAAAGCCGGTCTTCTTCAAGAGCGAGCACATAGATAGTCCAGATCACGGTTGAAGAAGAACTCAGACTGAATGGTCATCTGTCCAGGTTCACCACTGAGAGGAAGGGGCTTGTTCACATTGAAACAACAAATCTGCGCACTGACTTGATCACATAGCATCTTGTGGCATTCTTCCATTTGATATTGGAGCTGATTGGCATCTGAGTGAAAAACCTTGACAATTTCAAAAGCTTGTCCTTCAAGATCCTTTGGAGTGATGGACGAGATTCCCTTTTGTTCACAAAACCACTTAATGAAGCTGCCCATATCTCCAGTGACATGAAGGAGAAAGTCTTCATCTGGGATTTCATAGTTATTAGAAATTGTTGAGGCCCAGTTGTTGTCAGGGATCATTGTGTCAGTCTCTTGAATAGACCATGAATGTTCTGGAGTATGAAGTCTCTCTTCGGTGAGGCAACTTTGAATGGTATCTTTTGAAGGTGCAACTCTAGATGTGTTAGAGCGTTCACCTGACATGTATGTATTAAACCAATCATCTTCAGATGGCTTGGGGATATGCTTGGTGGATGCATCATTGTCATCAGATTCAAATTCTGCCATGACATACGACTCTTCATGAAACACTTGATCTTCAGGAATAGAGAGACGTAGGTATGAACCTTGAATTGATCGTGGTCCAAGCAGATTTCCTCGAGTTTCCTCGATCTCGGATGGACTCGATTGATTGGAAGGTTTTGGATGAGATCTTGGTGGTTGTGGAGAAGGTGTCGTGGTTTGTGCCGAAAATCCACTAGCCCCGAAGTTCCAGCTCCTCTAGCGGAGGTGAAGGAGGTGGTGGTGGCTTGGGGCCTCCGGACTTATTAGTTGATTTCACCAGAGCGCTCTTTCTTTCTTCTTATCTTCTCTTTCTCGTACATCCTCTACAAACTTCTGATAATTATCAAGTCTCATTGATTCCTCAAGTGCTTCGTATAATTTCTTATGTGTATTGTCCAGATGCTCTCCTGCTTCATACATTCTTTTCTGAGAGTCGATCTCATGTCGAGATTGGCAAGTCTTTGAATCGCCAAGTAGTGGAGCCTTCATTGCTCAATCAATCTGCATCTTTAATATCTGCTTCAATTGCCTTTGTAACAATCTCATTGAGGTTAAGATTCTCCAGCTTTTTTGACACGACTATCAAGATTATTGACGGCGATAGGAAAATGCTTCTCAATAGTTGTAATACGCGACATAACCTCTTCTAGCACTTGCTCTGTAGTTTTGACTGGAGGAGGTGAAGCAGGAGGTGGCAAGGCAGGAGGAGTGACGGTATCGCACCGACAGTGACAACTTGTACTAGATCAATAATGGGTTTGGGTGGTGGAAGTGTGGTTGCTTGAATAGGTGCTAACATTAGAGGAATGGTTGATGTGTCTTGCTGAATATCAACATTGTACATGGACTCAGCTTCCTCTTTCTCATCATTTTTCTTAAACGGCTCGTTATCTGAGGGTTTTTCATTTAAGAACTGATCACCAAAAGATAAGTTTGTATCTAGATTCTTCAATGAGGATAGAGAATCAATAGACAGATTTGGTTCTTCCAAATGCCTGGTCTCATCACATCTTGATTCAATGTTCTCCTGTGAGTCTTTCTGCATTTCTACATCAACATTTTGATCAGACCAGTATCACTTGATGCAGGAGTTTCTTCTTGTTCCTCGGATACCTCCTTTTCCAATCCGATTGTTCTTGAGTGAAGATGATTCAACACTTCTTTTCTTTAGTTCAAATTGAGTGGTAGTTCTTGATGGTGAAGAAGAGAATGTCTGAAGCATGTGGCAGTTTGTTCTACGGCATCAACACCAACAATCCCTTTCCCTTTGTCTTGTGTGATTGGAGTTGTATGGCGTGGCCTCAGTTCAGGTTCTCTTAACACGACACCTCCAGTTGGTGGTCTCATGTTCAGGCCTTCTAGGCTTTGTTGAATTCCTAAAAGCAGAAAGCATCATCTTCATCAATCAACCTTGAATTACCCCTCGAAACTTCAGTTTCCTCAACATTTTCTTTTTCCACTTCCTTCTTTCTTTTTTCTGCTTACATGGGTTGTGGTGTCAGGAGGTTGTGACCTTTCACATCTCCTTTTTGGAAGGGCAGCATATGAGGTCTTTGAAGTCTTTGAGCCAGAAGCAGACTTTTCAGTTTTAGGTTATGGTGGAGTAGGAGAGACATCAACATTAGCACCTCGGATCCGGATGCCCTTTTCTGTACAGTTTGAAGTGATCCGTCTTCTTAATATCGTCTGTGAGAAGAATATCAAGAATTGGCAATCCAAAGATCTCTTTATCCATGCCTTTAGCAACATATTTAAGGTTACCAGAAAAATTCTTCCTTGGCATTATGAAGGACTGATTCACTCCTAGGATTGAAGTTATGAGTCCTGCAAGTACTGGATGACAAGCTTCGAGAATCTGATGCTAGGAATCACAAGTTTGTTTACTTTCTTTCGTCCTTGAGCTTTATTCTGAAAGTTTGTTCTATCAGATATAAATGTGTTCATTGACAACGAGAATTCTTCCCAGATACATTCCGATACATTAACATTCACCCCATTGACGATACCCCATAGGATTTGCAAGATGGGAATCCTTACTTTATCAAATCCTGATGTTTTTCCTGATAAACATAAGTTGAGAACTGTTTTCATTGCTCTCCAGGGTTGATACATATGTCCGGTGATGATGTCAGAAGCCCTTAATATGCCAACTTGATAACCCAAACCAATCAAAAAGACTATTAGTTCTTCCGCACTAGGTGGAGGTTCAGATCGTATGTTGGGGTTACAGGGTGTGATTCCAAGGGCCATGCTGAGAATGTCCGAATTGATCACAAATTCCTTATCATCCATCTTGCAGGTATAATGAGTTGTGATTTTGTCCCATTCAATGGTGTTCCAAAATTGTTGTATGTAAATGGTGGGAATTGTGCATTGCTTGGTTAGAGCACTAAAGAAATTTGTGTTTTTGAGGATATCAATAGACACTTTGAGGATTGGATTTTGTTGCAACTTTTGCATGTCCACATAACAGTTACTTTTCCCAATCTCTACCCATTTGTCTTTTGGAAGAATTTCATTGTCTGTAAGAACTATAGATGGAGTAGAGGCAACAGGGTTCTCTGATGAGATTGTGTTTGCCATTGAAGATCTAAAGATACACACATACAACACCAATGATTGAGAGCATGTTAGATTAGATATGGTTAGTTAAGCAACATTGAATGCAACCTCATGACAAAAACACAACAAGAAGCAAATTTTACAGAGTTCCCATAAAAGGTCAAGTAGCATTAGTAAGATTTCAAGGTAACAACTGTTTTTAAGACAGCTTTTGAGAGACAACTTGTTTTTGAATTAAATTTGTTAAGAACAAAGTTGCTATGAAATAGTTTCATGAGACAAGATGCTATTATTGAAATGTTATAACCGGATGCTAAGACAATTTGTCATATCAAGTTGCTACAAGAACAGCCAGATACAAATTGTTTAAACAACAGAGTTATAGCAAGTCACTAAGAACAAATTGACAATACAAATCGCTACAGGAAATCCTGAACCAAGTCGCTAGCATGAGATTATTATAGCAAGTTGCCTTAAATAATTTAATACAACAAATCGCCACTTGAAAATTGAACCAACAAGTCGCTAACTTATAAAGACAAGTCGCTATCAAAAACTGACAAGGCTAAGTCGCTACATTAGAAGTTACTAAGTCGCTAACTTGTAAAGACAAGTCGCTATCAAAAATAACAAGGCCAAGTCGCTACGTGAAAAATTACTAAGTTGCTAACTTGTAAATACAAGTCGCTAACAACAATAACAATGCCAAGTCACTACTCATCAATAAAGCAAGTCGCTAGTATGAACATAGATATAATTAACAAACCAACTCGCTATGAAGAACACAAATAAGTCGCTACCAAAAACATTTCGTATCAACGACTAACACCACAGTCCAATCAACATCCTAACTCACACAAATCGCTACTTAGAGTAGATACAATCCACACCGAATTCTCATAAGTACACAGAACCCTTTCACAACACATTCAATTTACAAATACAATATCACGCGCAACAACAACCCATTAACGCAACACATAAACCCTCAAATCATTCCTATAAAGTCTAAACATTTAGCACAAGCATGTTAAGTGATCCCATTAACGCAAATCCATTTACAAACCTAATTCAGGGAATCAAGTGATGAGGTTCAGATGCACTGTGGGAATACATAATGGGAATAGAGTTAGGATAGCATCTAAATCATAAGTTAGAAAGGTTGAGAATGATAGATACAACACATACCTCAGTAAATCGCTAGGATGAAATGTATACTAGAAAGAGAAGACACACGAAAACCCTTTTGATTTTTGAAATTATGATAAACAAATAATAAGTCGCTAGGGTATAGGAACAGTTTTTATTTTAAGTCAAGAATACCAAGTTGCCACATTCAGTCCCTGTACTTGTGTGAAAGTCAAGGAACTCGCTAGCAAAGTATATTAATAAGTCGCTAAGATTTTACAAAACAAGTCGCTAGCCTACATTATACATGCCAAGTCACTAACTCTGTTAAAGGTAAGTTGCTATCTATCATTTTATGTATTTTAGACACTTTCAGGTCCATGAACTTGTCGATTAAAAACTAACAGGATAGAAACATAACCTGATAACCCCGATAACGATAACATATAGCAGATAAGGATGCGGACATGCAACTGAGCACAATACATATCCGACAATGATGCAGAGAAAGAAAGAACGAGATAACTTGTAACTTGTAAAATTCTCCCCCTCAATCAATGTCACCAATGAACATTGATTGACTTTAACCCACCCGATATAAAATAAAAGTATATCTTTTGTTTGAACTTCATCTATGATCCCATGTCATTATTGAATGACATTTCTAGGACCGTAGATGTTATCGATAACAAGAGATATATCTTTAATTAGATTGAGGGAAACGATTTAAATTATAAAATTAAAAAATGATTTTTTGATAATAGTAAAATTTTGAAAAAAATTGATTAATATATATCTATACATTATATATAAGAGGAGGCATGCCACATAAAATGCCACTTGGCATCCCATAATGCCAAGTCATATTTCCATGTCATCGTATTTGTCCACATAAGCAATAAGTAGCCATTTTTATCATTCATAAAATCCGGTCATAATTTTTCAAAAAATACATAACGCTAGATTCGAACATGGGTCTTTACATACACAAGCAAGTGTTTTAGCCAGTGGACCACACAAGTTTTTGTGATATACATTTGGAAACAATAATGACAATGGGTTCAATTGATATCCACATAATAATAAACGAAGCTAAACCATTTATACGAATTCAATTGTCATTCAACCCTAAACTAAAACCCTATAACAAAATCAAAACCCTAATATCATCTTTTCCTCAGCCATATCCTCTAATGATCGTGACTTTTTTTTGTGTATGGTGTTTAGAAGAAGTTAAGAATGCAAGGTATACATCTCAATAATATTCAGCCTAAGTATGTCTTTTTAATTTTCTTCTTTGATATTTAACTCATAAACTTGCATCAATGTATCATATAATGGTTTTGTAATCATGTTAAGTAATTGTTTATACAATTATGAACAAAAAATAAAAACCCTAACCCACAACATATTATGGTCGACAATCTCTGCTCCCATCCTTTCATCTATGGTCGATGTTCTTTTCCAAAATCCTATTTTTTATGTGATCATTAATAATTATGTTGTTATTGGTGACTTTTTTTGTGCTATATTAATTGTTGTAGCAAAAGCTGGCTCAGATGCTCTTCCGATTAACCAAGAATGTTGAAGAATTAAACGTTGCAGTGTATATGAGAAACCAAGGTGTGGCTTCTGTGTTGACATTAGAACTATAATGGCCTTATGCTTAACATTAACTCAATGTGATATTTGTCAATTTTTGTTTCAGTGACAACCAATATGCTTAAAATCTCTTCTGCAAGACCCTGATCATTCAACTATTCTGGAATAGCAATAGTATTCTTCACTTAAGGTATAATTACTCATCTGATTTTAGTTCATTCAACGGCCCATATACACAACAACAAAAACGACATCATGAGGCAAAATGATGAAGTCACCCCTTCTAACCAGCTGGATAATAATGTGTCTTCTATAGAATGCTGAAAAGGATGTTGACGTGGGCATAGAAATTGCAGAAGAGAAGGACATCACAGAAGCGCCTAATTGGTGGTCATAATGATGTAAGCAACCAACTATTAATAAAGGGGTGTTTGGGTTTGTGTTTGCAAAATAAGCTTTTGACTAAATAAATGATAGTGTATGTGTATACAGGTTTTGGAATTAGCTGGAAACTGGCAAGAGACAAGAAGACGAGAACTATCCCAAGGCATGTTCTATTGGCAAATGATGTGAGGTTGGAAAGTTGTTATTAGTAGTGGTAATAATTTGACAGCAATATTGGTTTTCATATTGATTATAATTGTTTATTTATTTATAGGATAAAGATCGATACTGGAGGGTGGAAAAGCTACGAGCTGAGTAACCAATTCAAGAGAAAAAAAAAGAGAATGAGCCTGTAATGAGTAAATTTTTTGGTGATATAGAAAAACTTGGTGAGTTTTTATTTTGTGTTTCTTATAGTGCAAATGTAGTATGCTTTTGCTAATTTCCTAATTGATGGGTCGGTTTGGATTTTTTTCCATGGTGTGGAATCTTATGCGCAGGGGTGAACACGTGCAGTTTGAGGTTAGCTTTCAACTTTTTGAAAGATTTGAAGTTTCAATTCTGAGTATTTTGTCAATGGGTTTGAGTTTCAACAAATTAAAATATTGTGGCAGGATCTTATGCTCTTGGACCAATTGTTATTCTTTGAGATTGTTGATATTCAGGATAGCATGGGGATATGAGGCTTGATAACATAACTTTAATATTACCAACACAATACAATCTCCTTATTTTCACAAATGGCACACGAATTCTGGGATAGTTTTCAGGCAAGTTTACACTCAATTCCGGCGTTATTACTCCCTCAAAAACTTTTTATTGAGAATTAGAGGGCGAATCTTTATGTAGATAAACCATGTTATACAAGTGGCCTTGACATGGCGGCTTTAATTTAAAATTCTACTCACTTATTCTTAAACTTCAATTTGTCATCATATATGAGCATCTTTCTCTTTTCTATCATATATAATGTATTATGTGTGTAACTAATGTGAATATGCAAATCAGATGAGTTTTTTTTGGGTATAAATTATTCTTCTAAAACATTAGTTGACCATTGACTAAATTTAACATCAAGTGATAACCCTAAATAAGTAGCCACAATTTACAAAACCTTTTTCTCGAAAAGTTTTTGCTGCTCACAAGGCCTTCGATTGATCATTATTTACTTGAGATTTGTGGCTGAAATTTTAACATATTATATATAAGTTGTTTTCATTTGTTATCAGAACAGCCTTTAAGTTTTCCTAAACATATTATATCCTGCAGGTGGCGCGACTTGAACATGTACCACTTGAAAATGCTCTAAAAGCAGCCAGCATGAGCCACAAGAGAGGTAATGAAGAACCTACTGATATGAATTTGATAGTAAGGGATATAGGATTGATTGATTTCCTATAATGATCAACTGACTACGTATAATGCACTTTCAACACTTATAAACTGTATGCTTATGTAGGTTGCAGCAACATCACGAGGTGCACGTTGAGACCTTAATATATATTGCCTTTTAGCTAGACTTAGACACTATTGAGTTAAAAGATATTTTTCCCTTCTGAAACGAGGTATGGAGTTTCTATTATTTACTGTATACTCTTTGCAATCTTTAAAAATTTTCTTTGCCAACCTGCATATTCTTTGCTAAAGTAGCTGAATCAAAACCCATGGGATATCCCATCATTTAACTCATTCTATCAGGGTACTGATAAGGGTACTGATAATGAGGTTTATTACAACGGTAATTCTTCTGGAAATGGAAGCTCGATTGATTATGTTAAAGGTCTTAAGAGTATGGTTTCTGTCAAGACCTTTGAAGGTGTAAACAATGATTTTTGTGATGCGAAGAGTTATTATGGGGTTTTAGCATTTAAGGACATAAAGAAGAGAGAGGTTTGAGAAAAAATTGTGCTGTGTGGTAAAATATATTAGGAAGGATGACAATGAGGGAAGGTGGTGAAAAAAGGTGAAAATATGTGTGAGGATCATATCATTGAGTTTAGAAAACATACTGTTCAGGCTGCCAAGATAGAGGCCCAACCCGTCCATGGGTCGATGGCAGGAAGTGGGTCTCGGCATACCAAGAAAGGGGTCTTAGCAAACCCATATGACCAAGTGTATTATAATTCTGGGTTTGGGCCGAATTGGGGTAAAAAAGGGGATCAGAGAGTACTGTCTCAAACAAGTACAATGAGCCTACCAAAATTGTTTGGGAGGAGAAAAAGATTAAGGAAATGAGTTCAGTTGACGAAGATAAGGTCAATTTAGGCAAAGAAGAAGGAATATGTATGCAATCTCCTCAAAGTGAGTGCAATTTCCCATTGGAAGCATTTAATCTTCAGGTAATGAAGATACACCAAAGTAGCAACTCATTGTTAGTGAATCGTGAACCATTTCAAATCATAAGGTACACTTATTGTATATCCATATAAAGTAAATGTCTCAACTTTTATAGGTACCGAGAAAACGCGAAAACAAAGAGTTTGCTTCTGCAATTCATTATGCTATGATCTCACTTACAACAAAGGTTTTCTTTTCCCACTTATATATGTTAACAATAACTGTTAAAAGATATAAAGGAATTTAATTAAACGTTCTATGACAGTTGACCGGTCTGTCAATGGAGGACAAGGAAGTTCTGGCCTTACTCATTCAAGCCGCGAAAATAATGGATGATATTTTTTAAAAGCATGTATATTTAATGAACTTCTAGAAACATATGAATTAATATTGTTTTAAAGTTTTATATGCTTGTGATTACTTTACTGAATGATGGTTTCTATTTTTCCCCCCTTGAATTAGGTTTGGTACAACAACGCATCTTTAAGGGGATGGTTAAATGAACGTTACCAATTTTATGTAGACAAGTGAAAGCTTATATGATCAGAAGCCTGAAGAACCAGTAGTACAAGTGTCCACCTCGACCAGCAGCATACCACCACCATCACATTTGCAACACCTCACATCTCTAAACGCTTTGGCGATACAGATAGTTCCAAAGCTGTGGAAGCAGTCCGGGCGCGTGAATACACTTAGTCATGTTGCACCTCCTAAGTCATCCAGCTTCTTTGCAGATTATGGAATGGACAGTGGTTTCTCGAAATAAAGCACTTCATCAAAAGTCCAGGTAAACTATATTTTATTAGATGTCGGGGACTGGTTCTTAGACTAGATTTCTCTGTCTTGTTTTTTTGTATTAGAACCGATCATACAAATACCTAATTGAATATTCTGATGAGCGTGATTAACGATATCAATAAAAGACTGTGACAGCCCACCCATTGAAGAAGAAGTATGTATAATAAGACTTTACTTGATTAGGATGTCTAAACATTTATCTCTTTACTTGTTAGTACTGGATATATCGTATCTATTGAACTTAATGGCATTCAGATTTAGAGGCCGTCAAAGGCATCAGTCCTATCACGGATTCTGTGACTCATACCCAGCCATCTTAGCAATGGCACCAACATTGTTACTGAATATATTTACACGGCGATTATGATTTGGATTAGCTTATTTCTTAGCTTATGGGTCTAGATATAGGTATGCTAATGCGTCACATATATAAAAACCTTGAAATGACTTCCTTTTTGCCGAAAATGCTATGAAACTATATGATATCACAATATGCATCTGTTGAAACACTTCTTATTGGCTATAATGAATGTTTCCATTTATTTGTCCATATTAAAGGTGATTACGGTTGCTTAGGTTATTCTTATTAGGCGAAATTGGAAGTGTCAGCATTTAGCCTTCGTGAATCCTAAGAAGCTATGCAGAAGTCTATTCATATGTGAACCTATATCATTTGTGCTTCTTAATGTTATCCACTCATTTTCTTTGCTTCAGTAATATTGCGTTTGTGTGTCTTCAGTTTCTATTTTAACTATCATCCTATATAAAATTAAATACCTATATAAGTGCTATAATGACATTATTTAACATTTCAGGATTGAAAGTGAACAACGGCCAAGAGCATCAACAAACTACTTTCTGTTAGACTAATTTTTGACATTCTATTATTTTGATAGGTATAAATGGTCCTTTGCAAAGTGTATGTTGCTGTTTACAAGGCCACAACACTCGCACGCAGTAGTTTGGCACAGGCATGATAATTTATAATTTTAACGACCTTTAAATTGTTATATCCTGAATATTTGATTCGTTTATCCTTTTAAGTGGCTCCTTATCTGTGGATTACTTTATTTTGAAAGACAAATAATTGTCACCATTTTAGGTACGCAACCACAAGCGGGAATAAATTCTAACAATTTGCATCAAAACAGCAGCAGGATGCGGTTAACGTCTAGAGGTTATTCAAATGCTTATTTCTTATGTACTTTCGATAATCACCTGGCAGTTACATTTGCTCATTATTGTTTACCTTTTCCTTTCTTTCTCGCAGGTCCTACGAAGTCATGTTAAAATTACACCTGATGTAAGTGGTGTGGGTGTTGAAGATGTTCGAAAAAGATTAAAAGTTGGTGATACTTCTGAGGCAATCTACGTTGGTAATTCCACAAGGGCACATGGATACGCAAGTGGTATAACTATACATAAACCTGATTTCAGTTCGGGAGTAAATGCATATAGGGTTTGGATTTCTAATGCTTTGTCAGCTTTCGACAAGGGTAAGCAAAAGATATATGTTACTGATGATCAAACATCGGGTTTGCTTCCAAGTTCAGTACAATCATTGGTTCAAGGGGCCGTGGAAAACAAGTAACCTCACATCTTTTGCTTCTAATTTAGATGATACTGAATTATATTTGCAGAGTTGCAGGTGACCATTTGTTTTTCTACTCATAATGTTTCATGTAATATTTGTGCAGGATAGGCTATGAACAAGAGTTCTTTAATGAGAAAACGATTAGACTTTCAAAGTGTCATGGAGAACATTGAAGAAGGAACAATAGTTATTAATACCCATGCAAAGTATGGAAAACGATGTAGATCATTTAATTTTAACGAAGTATTATTTTCGCCCTCGCAAGCCAAGGTTGGTGTATCAATTACGGTCACTAGAATTTTACGTTGATCATGTTACGATTATTTACTCGATGATACTCAATGTTTTCATTTGACATATTATGCTTAGTAGTAAGCGAGGCATGACTTATTTTGAATACAAGTCAAATATAATATACATGCTATTTTAAATGATGCGTAGAGTTACATGATATTAGTACTCCATTCATCCAAAAAGAGTCAAATAGAATATACATGCTAAAACGAAATCATAATAAGTAGACTTTGAAGAGGAACCAATCACAAGCGTTTTTAATTTACTATTGTTTTGTATTTGCTTTTAGTTATGCTTTAGGTAGTTATCATGCATATTTCTTTTCGTGTGGAGCTTCACAAGATTGGAATTGTAACTAATATGATTTAATCACTTCGCCCGTTTGGCTAAATTGTTATTTAATAAGGTAATGCTCATGGATTTAAGATTCAACCATTACAATTCGTTTGTAAAATTTCGATTACTTAATGACCATGTTTAGTATTCTTATTTCGGTTAGCGAGGATTTGGTACAATTGGGTCACTTGATGGAAAACAAAGATTGGTATGTCAACTGCAATGGTTGCAAGATACCAGACACTATTCTCTGGACAAACAACGCGAGATTGTATACAAGGGTACAAAGTCAGTTGGGAAGTTCTTGTCATTTGTCAATGAATTTGACGGTGTTGACTAAGGTGGTAATTGATCTATTGTCCTTATTCTATTAATATTTTTTGGGTTTTGAATAAAATTTTTTGTTGTCTATAAAGGTGCACGCAATGGACGGTAGGGTAAGGTCAATATGGAAGCAGGCGGGTTGGTTGATTTGAAAACTCTTTTAGGTCCAAATTTTTATACTTTTGAAATAGATCTGATCAAGCTATATCGTTGTTGTAGTTGTACTGTTTATATATGTTTGATTATCCATGAGCATTTTTTTAAGGTTATTTGTTAAAACATTAGTATGTTCATTGTATTTGAATGAAATAAGTATAGTGAAATGTTAGCCTTACTTGGTTATAAAGATCAGTTACGTCGTACTATTCCTAATCATCTTATTATTAGATAAAAGAAATCAGTTATAGCAACATATCATGCATGGTGTTTGGAGGTGCGTTTAATCTGATTATAACTATGATATTTTGAATATATGTGGTCGAGATAATGATTTGTAGGAAAAAAATATTCAGGTAAAAAGTCTTTGCAAGAAAAATGATATTGAGATAAGTCTAAAATAATATACCATCCGTAACACGTAACGTTTGATTTTCGACTATCTAAATCGATTCTTCAAGCTGCAATATATTTTCAAATCAGATGTATGTATGAGCTTATTGAGTATGCTAATCTTCGCAGGATCCCGATTCATTACTTTTGGATAAACCTAATAATCATCTTGATCCGGACACGACTGAGTGTCTTGAAGGATTAGTTAGTTAGCAAGATGTTACAATGGTGATCATTTCTCATGAAAAAGATTTTTTTTAATCAGTTATGCATAAAAGTAGTGGAGACCCACATGAGTGTTTCGAGAACATTCATTGTAAACTATTCTGATTGCATAATTGGTAAGGAACATGGATTGAAGCTCAGTTTACAGTTTGGGAGAAACATGAAGGAAATCAAGCATACAAGAGGCTTAATTTGCAGGTTAAGTGCCAGAGCAAATTCCGGAACTGCATCTTCCGCTGGCGATGACTGGTGTAGGATGGAAGTTGCAGCTTTTGGTGGTATTTCAGCAAGTACGAGGGAGTCCAAGAACAGGTAACTTTGTTTGTCAAATATTTTGTTTCTCAAATAATTCTTTCAAATTGAGGATCTAATGTTTGAGCTTTGTAGATTCATTTTTTTTTTAATTATTTAGAATTTGTGTATTCTCATTGTAATTAATCGTCTTACTCAAATGAGTTTCTTTTCGGATGTAAATCTTGATGAACCGTCTTGAATTGAAAAATTTATAGATCAACAAGGACTCAAGGAAAACTGACCGTTAGTGATTGATTATCAAAAATAGTTACAGAATAGATGAGTTTAGTAGATTTGCGCAAACCTATAGTACACGTCAAGAAAAAAATTATGTATACCAGTTTGAGTTATTGGGTTGGTCGGGATTATTAGTGTCTAGCAGAGTTTGTTAATTCTTTCGAGCGGAAAATTCGGAAGCTTTCTGATAATCAGGTACTTATTCTCAAGTATGGTGTTTATTATTATTGTTAATTTATTTATCTTCTTTATAGAGTTAGCTGATTGTTTGTAATGGTGAATTAGTTAACTGCGAAAAACTGCTGAGTTTCGAAGGCGATTGGGGAGAGGAGAGGCACTTGCTGATATTCAAGTTGGTAAGTTTATGGCTATAGATGACAGTTAATGTATTTTATGGCTGTGATTTGTAGAGGTTGTTGGAAAACACGATTCAACAGAGGTTATACGGCCCCTGAATATGCAATCAAAGGAGAACTGTCTGAAAAGGTTGACATATACAGTTTTGGAGTTGGTGCTTGAGATCATTAGCTGCAGAAAAAACATTGACTGGATTTACCATCAAATGCAATACAAAGCTATTTTCATATTATTTCTCATATTTAATCCTTATTTCACGGCCTTGCTTCACTTTACAAGTCAAAAATTTTGCAAACCAAGATGTAAGAGTATAATTGTTCACAGTGAAGTTTGGAATTTAGAATGTTGTATAATGATAATTTAATATGATTGTCCCCGATTATACAATTGTAGGCCAAAAGGAGAGTATTAAGTGACAATTAAGCGTTTTTATTAAGAGTGATCCATTCAAAATCTAATATTTTTTAGAATTTGTTATGGCAACTTTCTTGAATCATCTGTACTTATTCCAATAACCCAGTATAAACGGTTTACCAACTGATACGTAGTTGAGTTCATAAGTTCTTTATAGCTACTTTAACTTAATTGTCATGTTGTCCATGAACCAACCAACAAACTTAAGAATACATGTGATGTATAATGTAAGTATCTGTATAACTACATTATCTCATCTCATATTAATTCAAGCCAATGCCTCTTTTTGCCTTTATGTTCAATACTCTGTATTTATCTAAATTTATCGTTCATGTATTTATATAAGAGTAAAAAAGGGTTAAGAGTTTTTTGTTTCGACCGTGAGGGTAACTATAATTATAAAACAAACAACATTGCATTTAAAGAAGTTTTACAAATAATTTTGACAGTAACAAAATTTCGGACAACCGAAAAGTTGATGAGCAAATAATTTTCCCCAAAATTTCAACCAACAAACAAAAAAATTCACGTCCCCATGCAAACGAACAAACTAAAACACATTCAATCCCAAAATTCATCCATTTTCATGCCAATATCATGAAATAGGATTTTGAATTATCCACATTATCAAAAAAAAAACCCTAAATTTTAAGATTAAAATCCGTATGGATCCATGCTATACTATTTCTGAATTGACAATTAGGTATTGTGTTGATTTTGTACTGTTATTGACGATTTTTATGGAAATCTGAATTAAAAAAACCTTGAATTTAGGGAAATGATATGGTTGATGGATAAGAAAACCTTGAATATCTTATGATATTGGTTAGATTTAGGGTTCGTAAGATGATGTGTAAGTTTGTATTGGAACGTATGATCAAATGTGGTTGTTCTGACGATTATTAACGCGAATTTGATTGTTTTAATTTTACACAATTTTAAGGGGGTGTTTGGGTTTGCTTATTAAAAATAGATTATTCGTTTTGAAAAAGAATAATCAGATAATCAGCTGTTACAAAACGTGATTCTGAAATATAGTGTTTGGATTTGATTATGCTGTTTGATATCGCAATAATCAGATAATCAATTTTTTTAGTGTTTGTGAAATCAGATTATCTAATAAATTAAAATGTTAAATGACGAAAATGGACACTTTTATATATTACAATAAACATTATTTGGGTTTGAGATATTTATTAGCATATTGATGTATAATAACAAATTAGCACGTAGTAACAATCTACACATATTTTTAAAACGTTAAAATTTAAAAAAACTATCAAAAATTTACAAGTATTAAAAGTTTCAAACTATTGAGTTTGTTATGGTTATCCACAACATGCAAAAGTTAAACAACAAAAGATATCTTTTTCCCATAAGAAAAAATGAGTGGATGAAAAACATGACCAGGTTTTCGTCCTCATCACTTACACAATCGTCCTCATCACCTACACAACATGTGTCAATCTTTGATTTCTGTTGTGTCACCCAAATTATTTATAGAACAAACACACTTGCTGTAAATCTGAAGCCATTTAATTTTGGACGGTTGGCGACAATCAATTACGACGGTAACCAAGAGCTGGTGGGAGAACAATTAGCCCTTCAGAATTGAAGAAAGTCTGCAACTGAAATTTGTGAAGAAGAACGTGATATATATTTTGGGGTAATATTGTAATTTAATGATGAATAATTTGTTTTTGCAGAACTGCGTTTTGTGGCAGTAGGGGTGGAGTTACTTTTGCAAAACCGCGTTTTGGGGCTATCAAAACGCAAATAATCGATTATCAGATTGTTGTTGCTGACACTCATGTAGAGACGTACCGCTTTGAAAAGCTAATAATCAAATAAGTTGACCCAAAACGCACTCCCAAACACCCTCTAAGTAAATGCTTACTTTGTGTATGTAGAAATTAGAATTGCAGATTGCTTGAGTGAGCTTCATTCGTGTTCATTAAAAAGAAAAGATTTACTTGCAAAGTCCATCGTGTTTAGTATTTGTAGGATATATATTTTCTTGTTTTGGGAGAGGGATCTATGTTTAGCCTACCCGGGAAAGGTCGAGCCTCCTTTGGCTGTGACGTACGCGGCCTATTAATAATCACATGGCCATTTCTAGACTCTTTCTTAGGCATCCCAAGATGTTTACCTATATATAATAACTAAATAAACATAATTAACAAAAGCAAAACATTAATAATAAATGTTAATAATATTATCAAATGTAAAAGATGTCATGATTTAATATTGTTTAGAGCAAAATGTTAGAAAATAGTTATATATTTTTAGCCGTTTTATGGATTATGGTAACATCAATTATACTTCTTAACAGTTAATTTTAACTTTTAATAACTTTTAACTATATATTTGTTCTACTAAATCCTAAAAATAAAAACCACAAATCAAATTACTTACCCTTTCATTTAACTTTTAATTACTTTTTAGTATATATTTGATCCACTAAATTATAAAAATAAAAACCACAAATACCTGGCCCATCGGACGGGTTTTGACACTAGTATATATATATATGTATATATATATATATATATATATATATATATATATATATATATATATATATGATTAATTAAGTTGATTTGTACAATGATTTAAAAGAGCGAGTCCTGATTCAAGTCGAATAGAGTCAAAGTACGAGGTACATCAATTTGGCAAGCAATAACTTCGAAAGGAAAGCAATTCTTATCGATGGAAACCAAGTCATGATGTTCCTGATTGAATTGAGCATTGTACCTGAAAAAGACTGAGAACACATTGCACTAGAAGCACATGTAGTATTGCCAATAGATGAGTTAGTGACATGAGTAATCTCACTATTGGATGTTGCACGCTTTGATCTAGGCGGTCATTAATAGAGATCCCTTTAGGTTCAATATTCTTGAAGAGTTTTCCTGTGGGCATCCACTTAAGGCAAGATCTAGGAATGTAAGTCCGTTTGGATCTTGTAAACTTAAATAATCTGCCAAAGGGGAATCCATTTGAAACAGCTGCTAGTAGATTTGGATGTAGGCACTTCCTTCTTTTGAATATTGGTCCTTTTGCAATTAGTTGGTTTCTTAGGGATTGATCACCATTTGATGCTTCTTATGAGAACTAGATGAACTCCTAGTATTCCTTATCTTTGAACTTTGAACATTAACTTGGGGTTTGTTATTCATCATATCGGAATGAAGTAGTCAAAACAATATTTGCATCAACTTGGGAGGCAAGTCTAGATTTCGATGGTTTTAAATCTTCAGTTCTAAAAGCATTGGCCAGCCTAACCATGTTTTGAGTTGTTCTCACAGCTGCCCCAAATATTTGCAAACTTGTTTAACCATATTTCCATAGATTTCCAAACTCATTTTTAGGGCAACAATAGTGAAGCTCTTATCCCTAATTTGGGCTTTGAGGGCATCAATGTCAACCAAAAAGGAATTAGTTTGATCTATCAACTTGGAATTGTTCTCTAATAAGTTCTTTCTTAAGGATTCATTTTCCCTCAATAGGTTGGACACACACACGTACCAATTCATCATTTCTAGATTTAAGTATACTACTCACCTCATGGTTAGGATTTCTCATTTCTAGATTACATTCTTATGCAGACCGAGAGTTGTAATTTCGATTGCATATGGTTGAATCTTTGTCCTGAATCTGGTTTTAAGTGGTTAATTTCAAAAATCTCAAATCGAACTCCGGATTTATGCAAGATTTTGTGGTACGAAAACTTTCTTCTCTTTGTTGTATTGCAATTTCCAAGGAAATACAATGTTTTTCAAGAATTGAGTATTTGTTTGAAAGTTCATCATAAACCTCTTTTTCAACCATGTCATTTGTTTTAAAGGTTTTAGATTCAAGCTCAACCAAAACACATTTATCAATATGATGTTCATGAGATAAGATCAGTAAGGGTACCTCAAAGCATGACACATGTTCATTTGTTGGTATGGCATCCGAGTTCACCTTATGCACAAAGAGAGTCAACACATGCAAGCAATTCTCGGCTTTTCGCATTCTCGAGCCTTTGTGTTCAGATGACCCATTACATCATTCATTGTTGTATCTAAAATTCTCGTCAAAGATCAAGATCATCCGTTCTTTCAACCGATCCAAGATCCAAATATCACAACTTTCCCTAAATTTATCATGACACCCATTCAACTCATTCAAATTATCACCCTTGAGCAAATTGCCTTAATGTACAATTCCATACTATTCATAAGTTGGATATATGTGTTGATAAACTCATGAATTCCATTCCAGATATGTTTCTTGAATGAAATTCCAGCACGTGGTTGATCAAAGTCTCATGGAATATTCCCCTTGATAAATGGTTGAAATTGGTTGTAGATTACTTGAAGTGCAGCATTAGAATCATCAATTAGTACCTTCTTTTTGGAAATTTGAAGCTTTAGTTGTTCTAAGTTCAGCAACACGCTTTTGTCAGTGGGTAAGTCTCTGAAAAAGAGCAATCGCATGTTCGTTTAATAGTGGTGGATGTTACTTGTGAGGTGTCATGAAGTAGTTGAAAGGGCTCAATGTTGCATTCCATTTTCCTTGCATCATTTGTCAATACCAAGTGTGACTCTTTAGATTTTGACACAGATTGTAAAGTGTATTGATCATAAGTTGTTGAATCACTCAGGTAGAACATCTGAATAGCGACTGCTTCATTATTTTTGTGAGGTATCATAAATTTCAAGCACTTTGGAGATCAAAGGATCAGTGATGTAAGACATTGTGTTGATGGATATTAGATATAAGTAGCTTGCATCAATTCACCAAATTGTAATATGGACAAGTCGCTAACAAATCAACTAGCCAAGAACCATAACACCAAGTCGCTAAGAGTTATGAAGACAAGTCGCTAAGTAGCAAGTCGCTAAGTATTTTGACAAAGAAGTCGCTAAGCACGAAGTCGCTAAAGAGCAACTATGGTCCAAGTTGCTAACACCAAGTCGCTAAGAATCTTAAGTACAAGTCGCTAACAAAATTGAAAGCAAGGCGCTACCTTCACCAAGTCGCTAGTCAGAGGGAGAATCCACTAGTTGTACTATTTGTCGGCTTGTCTCAATAGACAAGTCGCTAGGACCAAGTCGCTACCAAAAAGCACTACAACTCGCTACCTTTTTTTGAAGCAAGTCGCTATGATGAAATTCACTACGTGAACCAAGTCGCTACCAAGAAAAAGCTTCAAAAACACACTTTTCAATCCAAAACAAGCTCAACCACAGTGATTCAAGCTTATCAAATCAAAACCCAAGCACATACAATGATCCTAAACACAAAAGTATACCCAAAATTCAAACTTTAACACTAGAAATGAACCAAATGATACAAAAACCACTAAACTTTTTCAAACTCAAAAACCATCTAAAAACCACTAGAAATCCAAGAATATGTAAGAGATGATCTAACCATGGCTCTTGATACCAATTGTAACATATTGGATTTCATAAACACACTAAACCACAAGATCAAATAGGCGTATAATTTAGATGGTTTAGAGAGAGAAAGTGGGATATTCTAGTAAGAGAAACTCATGGAAGGTTAGATTCCAAAAATGAACATCCAACCCCTCCTGTGAGGATAGAGCTATTTATACAAAGAGACACGCTCCTCCTTCGTGGATCAGCATACAATGGGTAAAGACCCATCCTTCCTCCACCTGTTGCACTAGACTAAGCCACACTAATAACTAACTAATAATACCATACTAAACAATATGTCTACGAGCTAACTTAAGCTAGATTACATTAGGGGTGACCGATACTTCACTATATAATTTCCAATTCCTAACACGTAAGTCTTCTAAATATGTCGTGCGACTCTATGCTTCAAACTCTAGCTATCGCCTTAAGACCTGAGATAAACATGCTAAAAAGTGTAAACACAAAGGTTGGTGAGTTCATAGAGTTTGTTTTGAATAAGTTGAAAAGCCTTTAAGGAATGTTCACACAAAGAAAGGCATTGTAAATCCACTCAGTTCCAAGTTCCGCCCATACAAAACTTGCAACCTCGTCTGTTTACAAACGAATGCTAAAATATAGTACATTTTATAGTCAAGCACATATACAGTCATAATAGTTCACATTATTGCACTTATGTTGCTCCGCGATAAGTGGGAGACTTTCAAGTTGGACTGATCCGCTTATGTTGGGAGACTTATCAAGTTTACGAGGGACCCTGTATGTGGGGAGACTTATCATCCTGGGACTGCCCGTGTATGTTGGGAGACTTATCATCCGAACAAGGGGACTTTCAAACTTAAGTATAACACAATCAAGTATAACGCAATCAAGTATAATGCAATCAAGTATAATGCAATCATGTATAATGCAATCAAGTATAATGTTTTGAGTATTTGTAAAAGTAAAAGCAAGTAGTTGAGCATGTATCTCCCCCAAAAGTTTCAAACGAGTATAAAAACGGGGCTAAGAACTCAAGGTAATCAGTAAAAATTTAGAGTACTTATAAAAGTAAATGAAAATAGTTGAGCATGTATCTCCCCCAAAAGTAATTCAAAATGTATAAAAGTGGGGGCTATGAAACTACCTAATAATTATATCACAACGTATAACGGATCGATGGATAAGCTCGAAGTCTCTACGTATAACCTAGAATATGATGTCAACTCTTAGGTTCGAATAATGCCTAGAAAAAACATGAACGAGCCTATATATGCCATTATATTGATCATGACGTAGTATTTGTATCTTTGTTTATAGAAATGGTTTTAGTTTGTATATCTCAGATTCACCATTGGCCATCATAATTCGGAGGTCATGCAGAACGTTCGAGGAGCTAGGACACTTTAAATCGTAAATCCAGCAACTCGTCGATTTGTTTACCCAAATGAACCCCTCATATGAAGTTCCCTAGTGTTGTAGTGCTTAATACATAAAACATGTATTTTAATTACTTGATTATATGATATATTAAGAGTTTATAAATACAATAAATAAAATAACAAAGTTTATAAGTATTTAAATAAGTTTGAGTTTTATAAATACTTACCTTAATATAGAATGTTTGAGTATTATGGAAAAATAAAATATTAGCGGAGCTTCGACGTAGAATTTGCAATCTTCAAAACCCACCGCTATTAGAAGATTATAACAACGCCTTCTTGAGAACCTGAAGAAGAAAAGAAGATTATAACGACGTCTTTTTGGAGACTTGAAGTTATTTGAAGATTATAACCACCTTCTTGAAAACTTCTAAGAACTAAGATCAAACGCTAGTTTTTTCAAGAACACATGAATGTTCTTACAAGATCTATAAGAAATGCCTTAGGGTTTTAGGACTTTGATAGATAAAGAGAGAGGTGCAAGAAATTATGTAGTTTTAGCTTGGTATTTATAGGATGAGAAAAATAGTTAACTACATATTAGGTTAAAAAACTAACCATGGTTAAGTTATATACTTGGCAAGATCTTAGGAATGAATGGCCATGATCAAACCATATGTCTAGGAGGCTTCCTTGAGAAGCCTCATGAGGAGGTTAAGAGTTTTGGTTTTCATCTTGTGTTTACCTGAGTGAGTTTTAGTCCCAAAATCGCTTAACCGTAAGTATTTAATTCATGAAATGTAAAATCGGTATCAGAAAATATGAAACTTATAGGAATGATTAAAATCATCATTATACTCCATCTAAAAATATAAAATGGGTGATAAGTCTCATTGGGTGCAAAATCGCTGCTTAAAACCTGAAATACGGGTCAAAAAACACGATTTCGAATTTATCGAAAAGAACTAAATTTCGTGAAAACAATCGTGAATTTATTTAGAGTAGACTAAAATTAGTCTAAAAGTGATATGAGATATTAAAATATGGTTTTCACATACGAGATAACTTACAGTTATTCGTGAAGTTTAAAAATTACGCGATTTAAGAAAAAGGTAGAACGTACAAGGTTAATTTATTTATGGTCAAAGGAGGAGGGAAATATGTTTGAATTTTCCAAAAATGTAAAAGTGTAAAAAAAATATTAGAAACACAGTGCAAGAATCGTTAAGTCTGGATGTAAGTAGAATTGTTTAAAACGTAAGTTTAGTTTTGTACTGCGCTTGGCTTATTTGGTAACATTAAAATAAAATCCTAAAAATTCTCTAATTAATTATGAGTGATATAAAAATTTATCGGAGGCGAGAAAAAATTGACAGAGTTGATTTTCGTTATGCGCGTGATGACTAAATGGTGCTCCGACCAAAACGAAACTTTAAAACGATGTTTTCTTAATAACTTTTGCGAAAATGATCTAACGATTGTCTAACTCTCGTGTCATTACTAAAATAATTTATCCAACGAGAATGTGAAATAAAAATTTCAGGAGTGAATAGTAAAAACTGAATAGTAACAGTGAATAGTAAAAATGAATAGTGACCCGAAAATGCGAATTGTTACAAGCAACACTAAGCGTAACCCATGAAGAGTTACCGAAGTGACCTGCTGTCAGGGCTGTTTGATGTTGACCCTGGCAACAGTTTCCATTCAATCACTGAGGATTACAATTGTGAATCCCCTCATAAATGTTCTCGATAGATTGCTAGGATCTGCGAAGGACTCTAGAAAGTTCAAGTGTTCCTAAGAGATCTTTTGATGAATCTCGTGGCTCTAGGCTCAATAGTGCGCTTTCTCCTAAGCTTGACTAGAGAGGGTCTCCTTCAATACCAACAATCACTAAGAGAAAGTCGATAGATTGCGTAGGGTTCCAGGTAAGAATGAAACAAGCTTCTGTTGAGAGAAACTTGAGTGGCTAAGAAGGTTTAGTGTAGTGTGTCACTGGGTCCATGATGACTTTAATCTTCAATACCGGTGTTATCTAGTGACAACCAAAGAGCATATGAATTGAACCCTGTTCTGCCTCTAAGTTGAATAATTTGAGGGCTATCTATTTTCACCCTTATCATTACTTTTCTTTTAATTCTTCAACTCCTTCTTTCTCCGATTCTCATTTTCTCCTTTTATAATCATACCTAAGGACTTCTAAATTCTAACTATTGGTGGTGTCCTTGGCTAGATCCCTCCAGCTTCGGATCATAGGACGCTTATCCTTAAACTTAGTCACCTTATAACTCCATGACTATCCTATGTTGCCATGAAACCATTTTCTTGAAAATCTCTCAAAGTGTTTATGAATGAAAACATGTTTGTAACACTTCGAGAGTTTTGTATTCTCGAATACACCTCCACATGTGCTTAAGTGTTTTGACAGAAATCTGCACAGTGAGGGTAGAGCTTGCACTTTTGAATTGATCGACTCAAGATAGACAATTCCTCGCGAGACACGGTTATGTTGCATAGTTAAAGAGATAAATTATCAGCTTTTAGGTGACAACTAGCTCTAAAAACTACCTTGAAGGTGTGGACAAACCTTGGAAAGGTTTTCAACCCCATCAAAGTTCATGTCTATCAAGAGTTTCTCGAATAGGTACAATCTACTCGGATAAGTCTTGGAAGACAAATCTTTTCGATTTATGACAGTTCAGAGCTCGTCAATTCATTGGTTAAGTCTAATCACCCGAAGATTCAATCACAATACAACATATTTGTATCACACAATTTTTCTCCCCCTAAAAAATGGCATATTAATGTTATTTTTGATGAAATTTTGATATCAAATATGACCATTTTGAGTTTCATGGGAAGATTTCCACGAAGAACATTTTGTGAACAACGATATTTTGCAAGTACTCCCCCTCATATCAACGATATTTTGCAAGTACTCCCCCTCATATCAACGATATTTTGTGAACAACATATCAACGATATTTTGCAAGTACTCAACAAGTAATACTAACTTTTGAGGTTTTAAAAACATAAGGGGAAGTACTTGTTCTTTTGAGAAAAAATTTGAAAATAATGAAAGTTTTGATAAGTTTTACTCAAACTTAAGAAGCTTTCGCTCCTTTTATAAGAATTGTGGCAGCGCGTACCACATGTTCATTTCATTACAAGTACGAGTTGTACACTGTTATGTGTGCTCAAGCCATAATGAATAAATTAATCAATCATCAAAAATATCAATCAAATGAGTTTACGGAGTACCCAACACTTAGACAATAAGATCAGGGATTCGCTCTTCACGTTGATATGTTGCAATATGGAAACTCTGTCTTCCTCCCACATAAATATCCAATCTACGCATCTGGTCCCTATGAAACATCCTTTCATCCAACCTTTTGATTATCCGGCGAGCTTCCTTTCTTTCTTCTGAATTCCACCTCTTCTTTGACCCAATACCTGCCTGAATGTCCTTTAACCGGTAAGCTAACCCATCACGAACCATTTTCAATATCTGGTCACAGAATTGTGAATCTCGTCATACGCCATGAAGCAATTATGGTGAAGTTCACTGCGGTAAACAACCCCAAACTTTGGTTTCTTCATGATGGTGTACTGAGGTAGTTGGTTGATGTTGGGAAAGTGTAACAATGGTTGTGTAAGGTTGATCTGCTTCTGGTATGATTCGACCGCAAGTTGGAGATCTTTAACACATTCTTGGATCACCTTGCTTCGAATGAAGATCAAGAGGGTCGTGATGTAATCAGTTTGAACATCTGTAGATAATTGTCTCATTTGTCCTTGTACCTTAGCAAGATACATATCTTCTATGTCGTTAGCGACAATCTCGGAAAATCAGCCTTAGTGAAGTCATATTCTTGTTCATCCTGTCGTTTGACCTTGATTTCCTTCAAGAATGAATAATCCCATTTCGTAGCCAAAGTGACCTTCATGATAGCAACGATCTTCTTATCACTATAAACCTCCTTGTTCGACCTTTGAACTCGGTAGCTTCTGTAATACAAAGTTCTCCTTTGTGGCCAATGGTGAATCCTATATTTTGCGTCAAGATCATAGTCCACCACTTTGTCAATGAACACTTTGGTGGCCTCTTCCTCAATGGCAACACTGGTAGAGAAGATTTCAGTTGGTATACTGTAGATTTCCGAGTAACAGTTGTTTCCTAGTAACTAATTCCGAGCAAGGAAGTTCTGAGTATAATTTGTTTTACTAACTTTGGAAACGGGACTATGTGCAAATTTTAAAAAATCTTCAGAGTAAGAAAATATGCACTTTTCGACTAAGTAATTATTCATGAAGTAAGGAACTACGTATGGACGCAATGTTCTCAGATCTATTTAATCATTCTTGGTCCTAAAATAGTTAAAGTTAAAAAGGGAAGGAGAATAGTAGATAAACAGAAATGACAAGAACAACATCTACATACCATTTCAACCATAACAAACCTAACACTAACCTAAATCTGATCCCTATCAAGCCATCACAGTAAACAACAACGAAAACAACAAAATCATCTCCAATCCACATATATCCTAATCACTTCACCACTCCACAAAACAGCTATAACAAATCCCATTATCATAATTAACTACAATGTCAATCATCTCACGATTACAAGAACAACATGGATCGAACAACAATGAACAACAAAAAGATATCAGTTTTGCTCAAACAAATTCACAGATCTTTCATGACCTTAACATTTGAACAAGAATCCATCATAGATCTATGTGAAGCATGGTTTCTTGTTAATATCCAAAACATATAAAGTAAAGAACAAAACCCACTGTTCTCATCTTTTACCTTCTTTCAGTTTTAAGGATCTTGAAGCCATGGAAATTATATTCAAATGGTTCGCCTGTTTGAGTTTGTACATTTGTGTTTTTAGCCATGAGTTTAGAACATGAAAAGAAGTGGTCTTTTTTTTATGTTGAAGATGAAATGAGAAGGATCTCGTTTATACTTTGTGTGGTTAAAACTTTGGATTGTTCGTAAGATCTTGTATGTGGTGTTGACTGCGTTTAAAGAGAGTTGTTGTGTGGGGGCTGATAAAAGTGTTTTTAGGGTTACTACTGACCTAAGTTTAGACATATTTATAAGTCTTTTGCTTTGGACCGGGTTTGGTTTGGATTTGTTGGGCTTGGAACGGATGGGCCTGGCATTAGCAGTATTGGACTAAATTGGTATTGGGTTACCCATTATTCTAATATGGACTTATGGAGTGTTAATGATGAATAAAAATATTTGGGCTAATACTTAACGAAATATGAACTGCTAATAGATTAACAGATTATTTTTTGCCATTGATAAATGTTGGTATAAGTAATGGTTAAATGGTTATTTTTGGGGTTATGTGTTTTTGAAAAAAATCAAGATTAAACCATTATTAAGATTCAGTTAAACCGTTAAAAGGCTATTTTTTTGGTATTTAACCGCAAGAAATGACTACGGATTTTATTCATTATTATTTATTTGAGGTTGAAGTGAAATTTTACGTGCGCGTGTACTTAGTATATGAAGATGTCACACCCCCAATTTACCTGTTTTGCAGCGGAATGGAATTTCTGGGGGCATTGACTGTCATAGCACCACATCACAGTTATATTGAACGACCTAAAGTGTCGCTTTAAAAACACATCGTTGGATATTTCATAAAAACATAATCAGAGTACAACATCGGTCCCAAAAGGTTTGACAAGTTTAAGGAAATACAAATATGTTACAAATCCAAACGATGTTTTGAAATAAAGAGCCATAATGTACATAATGTAAGTCGACGCCACGACTCAAAATATAGGTCCCTAAACCATGTCATGATGAACGTGCCTCGCCATTCTAAAAATACATTGCTAAAACGGTCAACAATAATGTTGGTGAGAAATCATAGGTTTATGTAAATGTTTTATACGACTACACAAGTATCTAGCTTGCATGACAATCAAGTCCACGTAAAATAATGTTACAATTGCCTTAAGCCCATGACCCCTAAACTAGACTGATCAATTATGTATGCCCCTCCACGGAATGTTTGCCGACAACCTCAGTAATGAAATCAAATGAAATGCATCCGCTTTCTCGGGTTGGGATTCACCAACCCGGATGGAGGCGTCACCCTCGATAGATCTATCCACTCATCCTCGCTCCAATGATTAACGGTTCATGTTCGTGAAATGGGACTTTCAACTTGGCATATGTGGTAACTTAAGCAATGTAATGAATTTAACATACTTGGTATCGTACAAAGAAAATTTAGTGCAATGTATTCCCCGGGTTTGAAATAATCAAAGCATGTAAAACGGGCTATGAAAACTCACTTGGATAAACTGGAATAACGGCAAAAGTGAGTACACTGAAGTTTAATGTAATGCGCCAACGGGACCTATTATCAATGATATGATATGTCATGAGTTGCAATGTAATGTTATGCATGCACTTGATATGTTATTTATACCATTTAAGAGTTTTTGAAAATATTACTCGTCGTCTAAAAATACTCTTTGACGCCTTGACCAAACAAAAATCACTTTACATGTTTATACGCCAAAATGTCATCCTACAATGGTTTTATAATGATTTTTAGAGAAATTACCACTTTTCGACGAAAACAATGTCGCCGAAAAATCATGAAATTACCAAAATGGCTCGGAAAACCAATCAGTAAACAGTACACGCTGATCGTTAGAGAACGAAATCGACGGTTTTGGAAAGTTTGTATCCATATCTAAAAGTTTCGCCGAGTTTTCGTCCAAAAGGTCTCGATCATAAAGATATTAAGGGTTAAAGTTGGTGGTTTTTGGCTAATAGTGTGCAGAAAATTAGTTACGGCAAGTTTAAGAAAAAGTGCATATCTTTGTCGCTTCAAACCGTTTACGCTTAATATGTCCCTAGCTTCTCAGATCAAAGTAAACTAATATATTTTTGAAAAGTCGAAATAATTTGTGAAGCTTAAGGCTCATCTTTGACTCGGACAAAATAAATACATGCTGAAATTCCCAAAATAATATTTTCGTCGCCAAACTTGTAAAATCCATAACTTCTTCGTTATAAGTCCGCTTTATCCGCTCAAGCTGCCACGGATTCGCTTTTAAAGTATATTTTCTAAAAATCAAGGCCAAAAAGTCGTGCCTACTGTCGGATTTTCCAGAAAATGAAACAAGGACAGAACATAATATATAGTTATCGAAAATAGTTTTTCTCGGACAAAACCTATTCTAATCCCTTCAAATCAACTCCAAAACTAATCTAATCCTACCATACACCTTCTTAGGGTGTCATGGGTTCCTAATCACCATCAAGACCAACCAAAACCATGGGAATAATTATAGGATGACCTTAGGTATATATATAACTTAAAAATCATGACATAAATGGTATAAATCACAATACTTGCATAAAAGCTCCAAAAATGAAAAGAAGCATATGAAAATGATAAGGAAACATAAAAATGATGAGAATATGCTTACTAGTGCAAGAGAAGAGGTGTAGGTAACAAAGGATTAACTTAAATATCCTTGGTTTTTATTTCAAAACCATGAAAAGGATATGATCTAGGTTGATAAAAACACTTGATCTTGCCAAAAATTTCTTGATCCCCTTGTTTTGTTGTTGTGGCTTGGTTCTATGGAGCCAAGAAAGGAGAGAAATATTTTTTTCACACTTGAGAAAATAATAAGTATGTGAAATGTTTGTCAAGTAAGACTTGTATACTTTATTATTAGAAAGAAAACATACACCTTGCCATATTTAATGAGGGCACCCTCCCTTGGCCGGTTTTGGGGAGGTTGTCTCTCAATGATATTTTTTAAAATGTTGCAACTTGTATAATTTGTGTATTATTTGATACAAAATGTAAGTAAAACAAAGTTAAATTAAGGTGAAGGGAAGTTTTGGTGCAAGTAAGTTTTAGTAAATCAAAATAGGTTGTATTGAGGTGATAAAAATTGTAAAAATACTTTCCTTGTGAAAATTGAGTGATAAAATAATTATCGTATAATTTTAAGAAAACGACGTAATAATTAAACTTTAACGATTAATATACCAAATAAATTTGAAACACTAAGAAAACTAAAAATATAGTTTTTATAGGCTAAATGTAAGTTTAAAAATACCTGATCATTTTGAAAGTAACGTTAAATATTAAAATAATAACTCACGCGATAAAGATTATTAAATATAAAAATTACGCGGAAAATATGAAATGAAATGTCGTGAATGAATTTATGAGATGCACATGATGTCCATGGAATGTAGACTAATCATAGTCCATATGAAATGTACGTGATGTCATGATCATGAATTCGCCGCTAAACCTCCAAGGTTACGCGGATTTGAAACAAGTAAACCAAGTTTACTAAAATGTTGAAATAATGAGACATGAATCGCGGTCGAAATGACTGAAGTACGGATTGTCACATTCGCCCATCCAAAAGGGAATTCAAATTCCTCGAATTCAATCGTTGTTAGGTCTAAGGTGTCGGCGAAAAGATGAGGATACTCTGGCCGCGATCCATCTTCCCGCTCCCAAGTAAACTCAGGACCTCACGAGAATTCCAACCTAACTTTCACAATAGGAATACGACTGCTTCAACCGCTTGACCTCGCGGTCCATGATTTCTACGTGTTCTTCCACAAAAGTGAGTTTGTCGTCGTTCAACTTCGCCCAATGGAATAACGCATTCGTCCGAAAGACACTTCTTCAAGTTTGAAACGTGAAACGGTTGTGCACATGACCGAAGTTCGGATGGAAGATCAAGACGATAAGCTACCGGACCGACTCGGCTCAAAATCTTGAATGGTCCAATGTATCTCGGTTCAATTTTCCACGCTTCCAAACGCACCACGCCTTCCAAGGCTTATACTTTCAACATAACTTTGTCTCCCACTTGAAATTCCAAATCCTTGCGCCTAACATCCGATAACTTTTCTCACGACTCCTTGCGCCTGAAGTCTATCAATTTGAACAATCTTTTCCGTGGTTTCGCACCATTCTCGACCAAGAAGTTGCTGCCTCTACCTCGCCCAACAAACAGTGAATCGGACTTACGCACCACACAAAGGCCTCAAATGGTGCCATCTTGATACTGGTGTGATAACTATTGTTGTACGAGAATTCTATCAATGGCAAATGGTTAGCCCAACCATTTCCAAAATTAATCACACATGCCCTCGTACTTCTAACGCTTGAATGGTCCTTTCACTTTGACCGTTTGCCATGGGTATGTCAGGCTCATCTCTAATCTCGTTCGAATGAATCTTGCAATGAATTCCAAAAGTTTGAAGTGAATCGACTATCTCTGTCGGAAATGATAGAAATTGGTGCTTCGTGCCTCGAGACTATTTCCTTGACATAAAGTCTAGTGAGTTGCTCCATGGAATAAGTCTCTCGAATCGGTATGAAATGGGCTGACTTGGTAAGACGATCAACAATTACCCAAATAGCATCAGAACCTCCGATGTCTTAGGAAGTTTCAGAACAAAGTCCATTGTAATGCGCTCCCATTTCCATTGAGGAATTTCCGTTGTTGGAGTAACTCAAGGCTTCGATATTCGACTTTTACCTTAGAGCAGTAAGGCATTTGCTAACGACGTGGCAATCTCCGCTTTCATGTTCGCCACCAATAAAGCTTCTAAGATCTTGATACATCTTATCCGATCCTCGATGAATAGAATACTTTGACTTATGCGACTCATGCATAATCAATTCTCGTATTCCGCCATACAATGGAATCCACATTCTATCCTTTAAACATAATACTCCATCCGCTTCTCTTGACAAAACCATTTGCGCTTTCGGGCATACCATAAAGCTTTTCACTTGGTCGATTTTCCTCCTTAAGTGCTTCGATTTGTGTCATGAATTTTCGATAAAGGAGAAATAATCGTCATTCCCAATGATCGAACTCTTAAAGGTTTAGGGCCTCTTTCCGACTAAGAGCATCAGCCACAACATTGGCTTTTCCCAGGTGATACTTGATTTCACAATCATAGTCGCTGAGTAATTCCAACCAACGACGTTGCCTCATATTAAGCTCCTTCTGATCAAGAATATCTTGCAAACTCTTGTGTCGGTAAACATCAGGCACTTTGTACCATAGAGGTAGTGTCTCCAAATCTTGAGCGCAAAAACTACGGCTCCTAACTCGAGATCATGAGTTGTGTAGTTCTTTTCATGAGTCTTAAGTTGTCGAGAAGCATACGCTATCACCTTCTCGCTTTGCATTAAAACAGCCCCAAGTCCTTTGCTAAGCGCCGCAATATACAACAAAGTTCTCAATTCCTTCGTAGTGCCAAATTATGACCGCAAAGCTTTTGCTTCAACAACCTAAAAACTTCTTGTTTCTTTCCCCACTCGCATTTTGTTTTTCTCGGTCAACTTGGTCAAAGGTCTCGCTATCTCTAAAAACCTTCATGAACCTTCGGTAATACCCTGCTAGTCCTAGAAATTGTCGAATTTCCGTAGGATTCGTTGGAGTAGCCCAATCTTTCACGGCCTCAATCTTCGCTGGATCAACTTGTAGTCCATGACTATCAATGACATGACCAAGAAATTGCACTTTGTGGTTCCAAAAATCACACTTCAAAAACTTGGCATACAACTTCTCATTCTTGAGTAGCCTTAAAATCATCCTTAAATGCTCTTCGTGCTCTTCTTTGCTCTTGGAGTAGATCAATATGTCGTCAATGAACACTATAACAAACTTGTCCAAATACGTCTTACAAACTCTATTCATGAGATCCATGAATACCGCATTAGTCAATCCAAACGCATCACTTGAAACTCGAATGACCGTAACGCGGTTCTAAACGCTGTTTTCGAATATCCTCTTCCAACTCGGCCGATGATAACCCGATCAAGATCAATCTTGAGTAAATACTGGAACCTTGCAACCGATCGAACAAGTCATCAATTCGGGGAGTGGGTAACGCATTCTTCACCGCTAACTTGTTCAATTCTCTATAATCTATGCACATTCGGAAGGATCCATCCTTCTTCTTTACAAACAAGACCGGTTCTCGCTACAGGAACTCTCGCCTAATGAATCCTTTGTCTAGAAGCTCTTGCAATTGATTAGACAATTCTTGCATTTCAGATGGTGCTAGACGATACGGTGCTCGCAAGCAATCTGCAGTGTCCGCACTAAGTCAATATGAAATTCTACTTGACGGGCGGTGGAAGTCCCAGAAATCCTCTGAAATACTTCGTAAAATTCACTAACAATAGGAACATCTTCAAGTCGCTTCTCCTCCGACTTTTTCTCGGCTACATGAGCTAAGAAAGCAAGACAACCTTTCTTAATGTACTTCTCCGCTTTGATACACGATATGATACTAAGTCAGTTCCACTTCGCTCCCCACGAATAATCAAAGTTTCGCCATTATAGGGAAGATGAACAACTTTCTCATCACAAATGATCTTCGCACGATGCTTAGATAACCAGCCCATGCCGATGACGACGTCAAAACTACCAAGATCTACGGGCATGAGGTCTATGTTGAAAGGATGATTAAGAAAATTGAATGTGCAACCGCAGACAATGGTGTTGGTGTTAACTACGCTACCATTAGCTAATTCGACGATGTATGATGTATCTAATGTAGTTGGCTTAATGTTGAGCAAAGGTGCAAATGCATTGGACACAAAACTTTATCGACCCAATCAAATAAAATCAAGCATAACGATTATTGAGAAGAAACGCACTGCTATGACATTCGTCCTCCCTATCTTCTCCGCCTCCAATGACGAAACCCTTCCTCGTACAAACCTTCTTGATTCAGATTTGCTGGATTCTTTCCTTTCTTACAATCCTTCTTGTAGTGTCCAGCTTCCCGCAACCAAAACAAGTAACTTGTGGTGCCTTGCAATCCCTAGTACAGTGACCAACTTTCTTGCAATTTTCACACGGATCGTGACATCTACTCCGATTGTGGTGACTCAAACACTGTTACATTTCTCAAGAAAACTCCCCGATATCCTTTTCCTTCCTTTTTCCGCAAAGATAAGCCTTAGCAACCTCTCTTGCCTCTGGGCTGTTGTTGAGTAGCATCCCTACCCCGTTGTCCCACTCATGCTTGTTATTGTTGTTGTGTAGGCTCTTGCTATTGTTGAAACGGTTGTTGGGGTTGTTGTTGTTGCTCGGGTTGGGTGGTGTACTTACCTCGCTTCACCACTTGTGCCATCAATTTCGAGTCACACAATAGCTTCCTCAATTGTTTGTGGATCAAATGAAGTCACATCTCCTTGAACAACTTCTGAAGTCCTCCAATAAAAGCCTCTAGCAACTTTTCATTATCCGATACCATTGATGGGCATAACGCTAATTCCTCGAATTCAATGTAAGTGTCGATATCATACCCAATGGTTACCAATTCATAGAACTCCTCCTCCTTTTTGATTTCGCTCGAGGACAAAACTTCTTAGTTACCAAACCTTTGAATTCCTCCCAAGTAAGCTTAAAAGCATTCTCCATTCCACTCGGTTGAGCGTATGAATTCCACCATGACAACGCTCCATCGAGTAAAGTGCTCGTGGGTAAACTTGACCTTACTGGCTATCCGACAGCTACAAAGCAAAAACACCGATTCCAACTTCTCAAACCATCGCATCATTGCAGAGGCTCCCTTTGCATCAAACTTAGTGGGTTCACCACTCTTGAAATCCTTGTAACTAACATTTTTAACCCTGCATCCTCCGACATTACCAGTAGGCAGATAGCTCTAGCGGCTTCAAAGAAGCACTTCCATCGCTTCCCTTTCGACTCTTAGTGCATTAGCAATGCTATCATTCACCAACTTTTGAATTTCATTGGGTCATTTCAACTGTAGCTTTCTTAGGCGCCATAATTCTTCAAAATCACAAGATGAAACAATCATGAGAACTCGTAAGTAGAAACAACCATCATACAAATATATCCACAACCACATCATGCATAAAGATAAATGGAATCACAACGAAACAATAACGAAATATCACAAATATAGTCACAACACACGCGGATAATATATATGAAAATTTCGCCTACATGGACCGATATCATAGATAATAATAACCATTCCTACATAGTAGAGTCAATACTTGATACATTTGTTTGTACAACAACCAAAATACAACAAGTTCTTTAAACTACGCCACACACCTTGTGACTAGGATAATAATGGTCAAAACTATACAATGACAAAAGTCTACATAAGGCACCTCATGGTGCCCACGTACTGGCCCAAGATCGCTAACCTCGAAGTAACCAAACTATCCACCAAACTCCTCAACTCATCAATCCACCCTCGCAGCAACAATACCTCCCTATCCTCTATCCGCCTATGCCAATACTCATGAGATAAGTCAATACAAACCCCGCCTAATATCAAACCTCGACCTCCTCGCGATGGGCTCAATCCTATCTACCGACAACCTCCAACCGCCGTGTCAAACTATCAATCCGATCGCCGAGCATCAATACGGCTCCTAATGCCTCAGAGAAGGTCGGACGCGGCAGAATTTTGCCCTAGAACTCGCCTAACTCAAATCTAACGTGGCTCGCCTCAGATGGTGGTGTAGGGATATCAAAACGAAAGCACGCTGGGCTGCAAGTCCGTCGAGGCGGATCTCTAATAAATATGATGGAGATGGTGATGATGGTGGTGATGGTGCTGAAGTAGTGGTGCCGGTGGATCGTGAGCCGGCTAACGTGAGAAGGTGCAACCTCTCCTCGGGCGGTTCGGCCTGTCTCATCATGATAGGTGGAAAGACGAGTAGATCCAATGGAAGATACGATCCCTGGAATGTGATGCACATCATCCATGATGGTTACTGGACATCATCCGAGCTAGAGTCCGATGATATGGTGATGGGATGTGAATCTGAAGACATGTCTGTGACAACCTATGTGAAATAAAAGTAAATAATCTCGAATAAAGTGTAAGTGAATCCGCATGATAAAAATGAATATGTACTATGATGAAATGATGAGATGCTATGATAATGTAGCTATAGTCTAGGGTCAATGATGCAACCTTAGTTCTCTATAATCAGTAGCTCGGTACCAACTGCCACACCCCCAATTTAATTGCTTTGGTACGAATGGAATTCTCGGTATTGATCGCCATAGCACCACATCACAGCTTATATTGAACCACCTAAAGTGCCGCTTTAAAAACACATCGTTGGATATTTCATAAAAACATATCGAGTACAACATCGGTCCCAAAAGGTTTACAAAGTTTGTGGAAATACAAATATGTTACAAATCCAAACGATGTTTTGAAATAAAGTGCCATAATGTACATAATGTAAGTCGACGCCGCTACTCAAAATGTAGGTCCCTAAACCATGTCATGATGAATGCCTCGCTAATTCAAAAATACATTGCTAAAAACGGTCAACAATAATGTTGGTGAGAAATCATAGGTTTATGTAAATGTTTTATAAGACTACACAAGTATCTAGCATGCATGACAATCAAGTCACGTAAAAAAAATAATGTTACAATTGCCTTAAGCCCATGACCTCAAACTAGACTCGATCAATTATGTATGCCCCTCCACGGAATGTTTGCTGACAACCTCGTAATGAAATCAAATGAAATGCATCCGCTTTCCCCGGTTGGGATTCACCAACCTGACGGAGAGGCCACCTCGATAGATCTATCCACTCATCCTCGCCTCAATGATTAACGGTTCATGTTCAGAAATGGGGACTTTCAAATTGGCATATGTGGTAACTTAAGCAATGTAATGAATTTAACATACTTGGTATCGTATAAAGAAAAATGTAGTGCAATGTATTCTCCCCCGTGGGTTTGAAATAATCGAAAGCATGTAAAACGGGGCTATGAAAACTCACTTGGATAAACTAGAATAACGGCAAAAGTGTAGTAACCGAGGTTTAATGTAATGCGCCAACCGACCTATTATCAATGATATGATATGTCATGAGTTGCAATGTAATGTTATGCATGCACTTGATATGTTATTTATACCATTTACGAGTTTTGAAAATATTACTCGTCGACGAAAAATACTCTTTTGACGCCTTGACCAAACAAAAATCACTTTACATGTTTATACAAAATGTCATCCTACAATGGTTTTATAATGATTTTTAGAGAAATTACCACTTTTCTTCGCAAAACAATGTCGCGGAAAATCATGAAATTACCAAAAATGGCTCGGAAAACCAATCGTAAAACAAAGTACACGCTGATCGCTAGAGAACCTAAATCGATTTGCTTTGGAAAGTTTGTATCATATCTAAAAGTTTCAGCCAGAGTTTTCATCCAAAAGGTCTCGACATAAAGATATTAAGGGTTAAAGTGGTGGTTTTGGCTAATAGTGTGCAAAAATTAGTTACGCAAGTTTAAGAAAAAGTGTATATCTTTGTCGCTTCAAACCGCTTCTACGCTTAATATGTCCTTAGCTTCAGATCAAAGTAAACTAATATATTTTTGAAAGTCAAATAATTTGTGAAGCTTAAGGCTCTATTTTGACTCGACAAAATAAAATACATGTTGCTGAAACCCTAAAATAATATTTTTCGCCGCCAAACTTGTAAAATCCATAACTTCTTCGTTATAAGTCCGCTTTTATCCGCTCAAGCGCCACGGATTCGTTTTAAAGTATATTTTCTAAAAATCAAGGCCAAAAAGTCGTGCCTACTGTCGGATTTTCCAGAAAATGAAACAAGGACAGAACATAAAATATAGTTATCGAAAATAGTTTTTCTCTGACAAAACCTATTCTAATCCCTTCAAATCAACTCCAAAACTAATCTAATCCTACCCTACACCTTCTTAGGGTGTCATGGGTTCCTAATCACCATCAAGACCAACCAAAACCAAGGGGATAATTATAGGATGACTTTTGTGTATATATATAACTTAAAATCATGCGACATAAATGGTATAAATCATAATACTCTGTAATAAAAGCTCCAAAAATGAAAAGAAGTATATGAAATGATAAGAAACATAAAATGATGAGAATATGCTTACCAGTGCAAGAGTAAAGAGGTGTAGGTAAATAAAAGGATTAACTTAAATATCCTTGGTTTTTATTTCCAAACCAGGAAAAGGATACATCTGAATATAAAACACTTGATCTTGCCAAAAATTTCTTGATCCCCTTGTTTTCGCTGTTGTGGCCGGTTCCTATGGATTTTCGCTAAGAAAGGAGGAGAGAAATATTTTTTCACCTTGAGAAAATAAGATGTATGTGAAATGTTTGTCAAGTAAGACTTGTATACTTGCATTATTAGAAAGAAAACATACTTCAATTAAGATCACCTCCCTAAGGCGGTTTTGGGAGGTTGTCTACCCTTTATATTTTTTTTTTTTTTTTTTTTTTTAAATCTTGTTACTTGTAGATATTTGTGAGACTTTTGATAAAAATGTGTAAGTATTGTAAAGTTAAGTTAAGGTAAATGAAAGTTTTTGATGCAAATGAGTTTTTAAATCAAAAATAGGATGTATTGAGGTGATAAAAATTGTAAAAATACTTTCCTTGTGAAATTTGGGTGATAAAATAATTATCGTATGATTTTTAAGAAAAGCAGTAATAATTATAGCGTTAACGATTAAAATACCAAATAAATTTGAAACACTAGGAAAACTAAAAATATAGTTTTATAAACTAGTGAGTTTAAAAAAACGTAGGGATCATTTTTGAAAGTAGCGGGTTAAATATTTAAAATAAAAACTCACTTGCATAAAGATGTATTATAAAAATTACTGTGAAAATAAAATGAAATGTCGTGAATGAATTTATGAGATGCACATGATGTCAATGAAATGTAGACTAATCATAGTCCATATGAAATATACGTGATGTCATGATCATGAATTAAGCCGTAAACCTCAAGGTTCACGAATTTGAAACAAGTAAACCAAGTTTACTAAAATGTTGAAATAATGAAACATGCGGTTGTCGAGAAATGACACGAAACGGATTGTCACAATTCCTTTGCTACAATATTGGATTAAGTGTAATTGTAGAATTAATTGATTTGTATGAATGCCATGTTTACTTTCTAGAAATTGTTTCCATTAGCCTTTTGACATTTCGTTTGGCTCATATGTACTCGAATTTCACGCTTTAGTTAATGTTTGGTTATTTTGATGCGTTTGCGTTGGTGCCATCAGTATGCTATGTGTTTGTTCTTAATTGCTATTTGTTCTTCGGTTTACGTATGATTGTGTTTTACGAAAAATCCTCAATGATTCATTGATCTCATTCCGTTGTGACTTCGTTATTCGTTTCTTTGTTTTATTACATATTTCTATTTTGTTTGGTTTTCGTTCCGTTATATACATTCCTTTGGGCTTTGTAAGCTCAACCGCATTTTCTTTTCCTCTGGCGTATTAGCATTGAGATGAGCTTATGGGATAGCGGGTTGAAACAAGATTTGAAATAGGGATCTTAGATTTATTTTGATTATTAAGTCATTTACATTTTCTTTTGTAAGTTTTGTAAAGGCTTCCGCTATTGTATAGTATTTTAAGGTTCTAATATGAAGCTGTATTTGTGACATCTTTGCCCTTGTCGGGTTGGGGTGTTACAATATTTGTGTCACTGATTGAGGGGGAGAATTAATCATTCTACCATTCCCGACTGTCAATTCATCTCTGCATGAGTGCAATTATATGATTTCTTGATAAATGCATGTGTCTCTATGTATCTAATTGGTTCAATAAGTCTTGCTCTATTCATGATATTATGCCTTATGCTTTATGTGCAATGTCTGTATTGGATTGTGTATTATGCCTTATGCTTTATGTGCAGTGTCTGTATTGGATTGTGTATCTCTTGAATGCATGTATCATGTGCCATTTTTCTTTTCTAGTTATTGTGATCTTAGTACTGTGGTTAGCCGTTGCATGTTACTTCAAGTGATTTAATCTCAAATTATGTTCTGATATGTGTCATGTGGTATGCGATTTGTCTAAATTATGC
>OU343220.1:172053366-172225238 GCA_910596185.1 Chrysanthemum makinoi
CTGATGTATAAAAACATTCACCGTGGATGAAAACATGGCTAAATTCCTCGAGGCATCTTGAGGTGTAGGTACCACGATAGATGAAATCAGGGAGTTTGTCAAAGAGGAACTTAACACTCAACTCAAGTGCTGGGAAATACTGGGGTGTACAAACAATCTCGAGAACCTCACTGGCTGTCAATATGCTCCGAGTCTACAAATGTTCAGGTCTTCCATCCTGGTCCGATCTCTTCAAGCTACATTGGACTCTTTGAATACAGTGGCTACTTTGGCTCGAACATCCTCATCTCGGCCTGGAATCTTGGGCCCAGAAGGCCAGCTCTGGAAGTTTCTCAGGCTAATTTGGAAACAAAGGTCAGCGGTATTCAAAGCGACACTTGACATTAGGCTATGATCTCGAAATTTATCAGGCCTTCAAGGTCAAGCTGCTCCATCCCCTCCAGCACAACTCCAGCTCTTTCCTCACTGAAGCTCCGGCAATAGTTGAGGGGAGAATGTTGCTGAAGAACCTCCTTCTCACCTGAGGGGGCCAACACCATCAGCATCAGTGGCTCAAATCTCTCAATCACCACCACGTCTCAGCAACACCCATCTCATCAATCCCACCAACAACATCAACAACAACAACAACACTGACAGTAATCACACCAATAACAACAACACCACCCTTGGACATCATCTTCCTCAGGCAGGACAAAGGCAAAGGCATTATGGAAACCATTTGAGCAGAAGATTCCCTATAAAATCGGCGACCTGAATACTGCTCACACCACAACAGTGAGTAAACATGCTAAAGAAAAGAAGATTAAGTAGGCGGGAAGAGAAAAAAACAGAGAAGCACTGGCAGGTTGTGAAGAAGCTGAAAACATGGGATTAGATCCTGTAAGCTCAAAAGGGTCGAGCGGGACAAAAGTTCAAAAGGCTCGGTTTGCTCGGATGGTATGAAAAAGATTGGAAGAAAAGAAGAAGAAGCTCGGGCAAGCGGAATTGAGCATTACCATCGGACAATGACAAGCGAAGGCTTCCTGAAAAGATCCTGAGATGTCGGAATCATCCTAATACAAAACCTCTTGCCATGAGCGTCTACACAGGGGATGATAAAAGACACTTTGAGTTCATGATCCTCTCAAATTCGACTTCGGGATCACTGAACTCGATGAACTTGGTCAATTATTGAAAAGAAGAAAAATCGTTGTTAAGGACCGATGAAATGCTCAGTAAAAGATATGAAAAGTAGGGTTGTGGCCCAACTGGCCCCGCCTTAAAGCGCACCTCAAGGATCTCAACCACAATCATCCACTGGCAAAAGAAAGAGTTGAGTTCAAACTGGAAATCAAAGTGCAGGATTAGAATGCAACATGGATTTTGAAGGTGTGAAATTTGTGAACTGTCTAGTTATAGAAGCCTGAAAGAGGGCTATTCACATTGATGTCTATGAAACCCTGCTTTTCAAAGAGGAGTGATATTGATCAGGGTGTGGTGCAATCTTGCGACTTCATGCCATGCCTTTCAAATCCAAACTGGCAAGGTTACCTTAGAAGACGAATGCCAAGATAAGAGAGCACCACGACAAAGAAACACTCCTCAAAAAGCCTAAAACTTGAAGCACTGGGGATCCATCTCAACTGACATCATTTTGATTTATCTTTTTACTTAGTGATAGGAACCTTTGTAATTTGATTAATTGATATATTTTTAAATAACAGTGTTCCTTATTATGTATTAGTTAGCATTGAGTGTAAGAAGAAGCATTTGCTCACTTACACTGATCGTACTGGAAGCTATTTGTATATCCAAAGAGGGGGAGATTTGGGTTCAGAAATACCCAAACCCATTAATCTAGGATTTGAATAGAAAATAGCCCAAGTGTTTAGTCCGTTAAACACTAATCAAGTCCTGAGTGTAGCAACTCAGAGTTAGATATCTTCGGGATACTCAGTCGAGGCGAAGAAGAAGTCTCTCCACTCAGTAGGCGAACTTAAAGGGTGAAGACTGAGTCAAAAAGAAGATGATGGATTAGGTGAGTGATGACAATAACTCCTTTGAATCCCTAAGACTACTCTCCAACTCTTACACTGAAGACAAACTGGTAGAAGGTGAAGGATAAATAGTGAAGAAAAGGCGGGACAAGCGGGAGAAGTTTAAATCAGATAAGAAGAAGTCCTTATCAACATAAGTCAACTTTCCCTGAATGGCTAACTTACAAGCTCATTGTCATCCGAGTTATGGAAAGCGACCTTGTCTTTTACTTAGAATAGTCTTTGTAGCAAGAGACAAAATACATCAGGTATTTTGTCTTCGTATGATGTGATTTTGTCACTTAGGAAAGAGTTAAATCTCATACATGTATAAATAGCATACGAGATGGAGTGAAAAGATTAAGCTTATGGGTGTAAAACACACATACCATAAGCCATCTTTTCACTCTCCATACAACTTAGTTCTGAGGATAGCTCAGTGAGCTCTAAGAGTTGTGCTTAGACTTAGCTTGAGCTTAGAGAGGAGTCACCCAACTTTGTGTTTCAATCCGTACTATTCCGTAAGTACTTGGGTAACATGTATCTTTGTTGATTTATTTCTAATAAGAATATGATGTTGAAAATTACTCTGTGTGTTTTACTTATGTTAATTTCAGTCATAGTTCACTATTAACTTGTTTTATACATTTAAACTGTTTTTAAACGATAGTGAACGGGGAACAACAAAAACCTACAAAACAAATATTTGTGCAAAACTATATTCGTCATTGGACGAGTAAGTGATATACAACAAAGTGTGTATATAAGATTGATAAATTCTTGACGGAAGCTCCCCTTGCTCTAGGGCGTCAAGATGAACCTTCAAAATAAATATTAGTATAATAGAAGCTTTGTCTTTAGACAAATATGTCATATACAACCAAGTGTATAGACTATGCTATATGAGTGCTTAAATGATATTCCTCCTTGCTCGAGGGTGTCAAGAAGCACCTAAAATAAGAAAAGTAGTTGATGCAAACTTCATCCTTAGATGAGTAAGTTATATACAATCTATGATGATGAACCTACAATGAAGAACATTAGTGTAATATATTTCATCTTTTTGACAAAGAAAAATGAGATGTATATATGTGATATATATAAATGATATAATCAAAGATCTCATGAAGTGTAGTCTCCTAATTATAATCATAAGAAAAGTGAGAATATAATATGATAAAAGTCTACAAAATAGTTCCTAGAAAGAAGATATGAAGTGAAGTTGGAATATAAAGAGTTAAAGCTAGTAATACTAGTGTTGGTGTGGTTACTAGTAGGATTCATGTGCAATTGTCATCGGTAGATGACTCATGATTTATAATGATAAGATTTCGCTAATCCATGGTGGTTGTGATTAGTAAAAGATGTGATGGAAGGTGGTGGTGATTAGGTAGGAAGCTATTAAGGAGTTAGAATCTCGTATGTATAGCAAATATAAAAATATGGACTCATGCAATCCTTTGTCGTATCATTGACCAAGACGAAGAGGAAAGAAAATATGAATAGACATGAAGATAACTTCGTTCATTGATTGATACGAAAAATGATCTATTCTAGGTGACAATGGGAGAGATAGTATTAACATGGTTTTGACCGACATGGATGAGTATGACATTGAAAAAAGTGAGAGACAATATGTAAAACAACTAATAATAATGAGTACCTATCTGAGGATGAGAATGACATCATATAGTGAGAGTTGGATGACCAATGTGTTGAAAAGGTGTTGGGAATGGCGGTTTTGATTAATATATCGTTTGCACTGACAATGACATGTGTTAAGCGAGAAAAGGATAAGACCTATGATGGTGTTTAGATAGTGAAAGTTGTATGGTGCTAGTTTAAGGAAAATCCTAGATTTGTTGATTGTAGAGATGAAGAAGTTTGTAAAAAAAACATGAATGCGTTTTTCACTTGATGAAGGTATTGGTGAAACTTGCAGTATAAGGTTAAAAGGTTGAACTAGTTATGGTTTCCTTGAATAACCGGTTTTAGCTAAAGTGGTGTTTACTATGTGTTTGGTATTGTAGAGTCTAAGAGAGACATAAGATTGATACAAAGACAACAATTAAGTGAATGGATTTCTCCATACATAATTGGTGGACATCCAACATAATGTGTAATGTATCAAATAAGTGTTAGGAATTAGAAATTCCAGGTATTAAAGAGTCGGTCACCTCAAGTATATGTAATCGTTAGAAAGCTCGTAGTCATAGTTATTTTATGTTAAGTAGTATTTAGTTAAGTAACACCGTGGAGGATGGACGGGTCTTTACCCACTGTATGCCTGATCCACAGCCCGATGTGTGGCGTTTTATGTAAGACTATAAATACTCTCTACCTCCCAAGGTAGAGAGTTGGAGCTCATAATAATATCTTTCACTTTCTCTCACTAAGTTCCCTAAACCTCTAACTTTCTCTCTAGAATTCCATCTATATTCTACCTTGTGTTAATGTTATGATGTGTATGTGAAAAGTTATATCTTACAATTGGTATCAAGAGCCATGGTTAGATCATATCTTACACATCTTTGGATTTCTAGTGGTTTTTAGGTGGTTTTAAGTTTGAAAAAGTTTAGTGGTTTTAGCATCATTTGATTGATTTCTAGTGTTAAAGTTTCGATTTTGGTTGTACTTTTATGTTTAGAATCATCAAAAGTGTTTAGGTTTTCATTTGGTTAGCTTGAATCATCTTGGTTGGGTTGTTTTTGGATTGAAAAGTGAGGTTTATATGGTTTTTCAAGCTAGCGACTTAGCTCACGGAATAGTTTCTTGGTGGCGACTTGCTTCACATTTTGTAGCGACTTACAGTGTTGGAACTAGCGAGTTAGATCTAGCGAGTTAAAGTATAAGTAGTGGATTCTCCCACTAAGGTACTGTGGTAGCGACTTGGTCATAGCGAGTTGCTCTTTAGCGACTTGTGTCTCTAGCGACTTGTTAGGCAATTCTTGCCAAAATTTGGTTAGCGACTTGGTCTGTAGCGAGTTACTACTTAGCGACTTGCTTTTTCTGTTAGCGACTTGGGACTCTAGCGACTTAGGGGTGTAGCGAATTAAGGTTAGCGACTTAGTGCATTAATTTCTAGCGACTTAGTGCACTAATTTCTAGCGACTTAGTGCATTATCTTCTAGCGATTTAGTATTTTATCATCTAGAGTCTTGAGTGATTGTTTACGGTTTTCTCTTGATTCAGTAAAATCCCGTGAAAGAATCCATTTCCCGGTTTAATCATAGAGCTATAAAATCCTGTATAATCTGTTAACATGTCTACCAACGTTCCCACTTTATCATCTCCATTGTTGCGAAGATGTTCAAGCAGGTGGTTCAGATACTCGTCCACCCATGCTTGACAGAACTGACTACGACTCTTGGGCTCAACGAATTAGACTGTATTGCCTTGGAAAGGAAAATGGTGTCAACATTCTCAAATCCATTGATGAAGGACCATATCGAGTTGAGGCGACTAGAGACATACTTGATACTAATGCAGATGGTACTCTGTTTACGGAATGTGAGACCTAAGATGTATGATGAGCTTGATGATAAGGATAAAAGAGATTTGATGCAGATATCAGGGCTTCAAACATTGTTCTTCAAGGTCTTCCTAAAGACATCTACAAGCTGATCAATCATAACACAGATGCTAAAGCAGTTTGGGACAATGTTAAGATGCTTCTCTCAGGTTCTGAATTAACTATGGAAGACAGAGAATCCCAACTCTATGACGAATTTGAGCATTTCAAGATGAAACCAGATGAGAGTGTCTATGAGTACTATGTGAGATTTCATAAGTTAGTTAATGACATGAGGAACATCAGAATGACTATGCCTAACATTCATTTGAACTCAAAATTTGTGAACAACATGAATCCCGAATGGCACAAGTTTGTTACGGTGTGAAGCTCACTAAAGGATTGAAGAATACAAACTATGAGCAACTCTATGCCTTCCTCCTTCAGAAGGAGAGACATGCTATGTTTGAAAAATTAATTCTCAATGGTTCAAAACCAACCAGGAGAGACAAGCTCGTCTAATGACTCTACTGCTTTCTACTCAAACATCGGAATCACAACCAAAGCATCACAAGTCATACACTTGGGTAATGGTAATCACAAACTCATTCCTGATCCTATGTACAAACAAGGCGATCTGATACTCACGTGGGTAGCTTCATTAATCAACTAGCTCTTCTCATTCGTCAAAACATGAATACTCTCCCACAAACCAACAACAACCTCAGAACTGCATCTAACCCACACAATCAAGCCACTATTAAAGATGGAAGGATCGTGGTGCAACCAGGTCAGGAAAGACAGTATGATCAGGGACGAGGTGGAGCTGGGAGAGGTTATGTTGGAAACGAGAATCGAGGAAGGAATGGTAACCAAGGTCAAACTAAGCTCATCAAATGTTATAACTGTGGTGGAGAGGGACACATTGCAAGGAACTTACATCTCCAAAGCGCCAGGAATCTTGATTACTTCGAGAGAAGATCTTTGGCGGCTCAAGCTCAGGACAATGGTGCTACTCGAATGAAGAGGAATGCTATTTCTTCTGAAGGCAATGCCAAGACCTATGATCAGGATGTGGATGAGCAGCCTATTCAGGAGATAGGTCACAATCATCAGAATGCCTTTCAAGTCGCTGACTGTGATGCATACGACTCTGATGTGGATGATGGACCTAAGGCACACACAATTTTTATGGCTAGCATTTCTCCAATGGTTTCTCCCACGGTCTCCTCTACATCACTAGGTGGCCATCCATGACAAGCTCATCTCAGAGGTATTAAAACTATCGATGATCTTGATGTGCACCAGATGCATGACAAAGTACAATCAACTGAAACTATTGAATCAAATATTGAAAATATGGGTAATATCAATATTGTCCCATATGATCAATACGTGAAACAAAGTGAAAGTGAAGTTGAACCAAGTGATGCATCTGCATCAACAATGACTATGTTTTTGATGAATACACTGCATGTGCCCCTGATGATTCCATCATTTCTGAACTAAATGCCTATAAAGAACGTGTTGCTATTTATGAACAACGTGCTAAGTTTGAGTTGACCACTCGTGAGCAGGAAATGGATAACCAAGTAAGTACAGTAATTAGAAAAAGTAAGTTTAGAGAAGAAATATTGAAACAAGAATTAAATTCCTTGCAAGAAAAACTCTCTAAAACATCTAAACAAAAACAAGAACTTCAAGAAAATGTGAAAATGCTTAAGCAAGAATTTAATGCAAAGGAATCAAAACTCTTGAGAGATTTTTCTAATCTGAAAACTTTGAAAAACAAACTTGAGAACAAGTTGTACAAACAAGGAAACACCATTATGGTCACTAAACATCGAGTCTTAGCGATAAGCATAGCATTCCCCTTGTTGAGGAACCAAATCCAGAGGTAATTATAAAGGCTAGAAATGCTCATAAGGTGCTTTATGATGGTAATGAAATTCTTAAGCCTAGGCAGAAACCTAGTTGCGTTGAGTGCACCGAGGAAGATAAGAAATCAGATGAAGTCACTAGGGAAAGGATGAACAAAAATCTAGATGACCCGAAATGCAAAGAAAAGATTATTATCACTCCCCATGACTACAAGAAGGAAAACTGGATTTCCTTGAACATGTATAAGCCTCAAACATTGTGACCCCGAACAAGTGTTCGGAAAAAGGATATGGACTTGCAAAAGGTGAAAATCTTGTTGAAAAGAATTCCTTGTAGGAAATTCCCTAAAGCGACTGAGTATCCTCCAAATACACCAATGCATTTAGTTCCTAGAACTATTGCCACTAAAAGCAAGACCTTAATCAGTCAATATGTTATTCTTCAACTATTTGTTGATTTTGAGAAAACTTGTAAGAAAAGGATCACACCACTGGGATAAGCAGAGGAAGGGGTTTTGAGCAAATGAAAGAATGTTATTTACTGAGGTCATGCCTTTCTTTAAACAACTAAAAGATCATTTTGAGAGTCTTAAAAAAGGGACAAAATCAGATATTAAAGAAATGGAAAAGGAATTTGATGCAATGGTAGTTGAAGTTAGTGATTATGAGTGTGCACTAAAATATAATGAGATTGAGAGGAAGAACTTGCATACCTTAAAATGAGACTCTTATTCTTGAATGTGTTGCTCAAGATATCTTTTTCACTGCTTCAAATTGCTCTATTAATGCTTCCAAATTTCATGAACTATCTGTGGCCCCGAAAGTCTCCCATGATCGTGTCATTGAGCTTGAAAAAACTAATTCTGAACTAAACGAAAAAATTGAACTGGATGATCACAACAATTTGGTTAAACATTTTTCTAAACTGGAAGTTGAGCATTTTAATTTACAACTAAAATATCAACATCTTAAAGAAAATGTTAAAACTTCACATGTCAAGACATCGTCGAGATGCTCGAGTTTGATGCAGTTTTTCAAATTAACAAGCGTGATGAACAATTCAAGCTCGGTGCAACGCGATCAGAAAAGTTGAAAGCCCAAATCTCTCAATTAAAGGGTCAAACGAACAATAAGACAGGCTCCCAAATCCCTCCTTCTTTAGATTCTCAGAATTCTCAAACTTTTCATCTTCAAAACTTCGTTGATGCCTTACAAAAGGAAAACGAGAGTTTTCTAGAAGAAAATGAAAAAGTTAAACGACATTTTAAGAGTTATATGATTCAATGAAAGTCACCCGTGACCAAAACAACGAAAAAATAACGTCTTTACAAAAGGAAATTGAGAATCTGAGAAGTCAGGAAAATGGGAACTGCCACTTGTTTTCAATAAGAATGTTGTCTCAAAGTCACCCTTAGATGCAAATACCTGTGACAGTTAAATATATTCCTCCTCATCTTAGGAATAATGAACATGCTTTTCATGAATACTGTGCTCACCTTAAGGATAGTCTAGAATGTCTCCGTGAGATTGTCGAAGAGGATTTCATTAATAAACCTCTTGACAGTGAAATTAGGTTTGCTTGCCTGCAGGCCAAACGATCTCAAGAGTTGCTAGAATGTGTAATTGCCACATGTCCAAAATCCTTAACCTTAGGTGAAAAAGGCAAAGCTGTGATGCCTTGTTCTATGCCTAGTGCCAAGCAGTAAATCCGTTCTATGCCCATCTTAAAAAGGAAACACTAATGTGCCTTCAAGTAGTTGATTCGGATATGTTAGTGCTAAGAAAGTGAACTTTAGTGTGCCTGCCAAAAGCTCAAATCACAGTCTTAAAGTATACACTAATGTGCCTTCTAGTACTTCAGATCCTTGCACATCAAGTTCAGGAATGCAAAATATAGATCAACCAACTAATGTTCCATTCCTCTCAGAGTGTCATGACTTTAAAGCGAGGGGTCAAAGTCTCAAGACAATACAAGGAATGATAGGACCTTGCAAGCTAAGAATGTGCATTGGAAGAGAGTAGAAGACCAATCTAGGAACGTTAGGCTTGAGTTGAATAAAGCGAATCGTGTTGATTCTAGTATTAGCCTTGGAATATAATTAATTCGAATCGATACTATCTGCAAACCTTGTAATCTTTGCATGCTTGAATTCTGTTGCTAATCATGAATGTGGTGTGAATGCTTTGTCTAATGCTGTCAAATGCCCAGTTAAAATTGTTAATGATCGTGCAAATAAGGCAAAAGGCAAAAAGCGAAAGATTGTTAGAAAACAGTGGAAACCCACAGGAAGAACTTTTATAAAGATAGGTTATTATTGGATACCTTTTGGTCATAAGAATAATCGGTTTTGTTCTCACACTGCTAAGATTATGCCCACTAGAAAATGGATGCCTACTGGTAGAACTATTCCCTTAAGAAGTAAACATATTTTGAATAGGGCAAATCTGAACACCAGCATTGCATCTATTCCCAATTCCATTGCTTCTACCGATATGGATGTTTCGATTCTGATGTGGGTGTTCCAATCACTGTTACTAACCAAATGGAACCCATTCTTGCATGGGGATCCCAATTATCAGTTATCCATTTTTGTCTGTGTTCAACTGCAGATCGTTCAAATCGTTCGTGGTACTGGGACTCAGTTGTTCCAAGCATATGACTGGAGACCGGTCGCGGCTCATGAACTTCGTGAGCAAGTTCATCGGGGCTGTTAGATTTGGTAATGATCATTTCGGTGCTATTATGGGTTATGGAGATTATGTTGTTGGTGATAGTGTCATCTCGAGAGTCTACTATGTTGAAGGGTTGGGTCATAATCTTTTCTCCGTTGGTCAATTCGTGACTCGATCTAGAAGTTGCCTTGAGAAAACATACACCTTTGTTAGAGATCTTAATGGTAAGGAACTGTTAAAAGGAACTCGTGGGTCAAACCTTTACACCATCTCTATCGATGACATGATGAGGGCTTCTCCAATCTGCTTGTTATCAAAGGCTTCAAAAACAAAGTCATGGTTATGGCACCGTCGTCTCAATCACTTGAACCCGCACCATCAACGATCTTTCCATAAAGGACCTAGTTGTAGGTTTACCTAGACTAAAGTATGAAAAGGATCATCTTTGTTCAGGATGTCAATTGGGAAAAAGCAAGAAATATGCCCATAAACCCAAACCTACTAACTCTCTCGTCACGTAAGTCCTTCATATGATTCATATGGACTTATGTGGACCAATGAGGGTACAAAATATCTTTGGGAAGAAATATGTGTTAGTTGTGGTTGATGATTACTCTAGATTCACCTGGGTCAAGTTCATAAGGACAAAGGATGAAACTCCCGATATCATCATCAAACTCATCAAACAGCTGCAGGTTCGACTTAACAAAACCGTCGTAATTGTCGGCAGCACAATGGAACCGAGTTTGTCAACAAACAACTTAATGAATTCTATGAAAGCGTTGGAATCAGCCATCAAAGAAGTATTTCACGAACTCCTCAACAGAACGGTGTAGTTGAAAGACGAAATCGGACTCTCGTTGAAGCCGCTAGAACAATGTTGATTTACTCAAAGGTTCCAATGTTTCTGCGGGCGGTGAGGCATCGCCACCGCATGCTATACACAAAATCGCTCCCTAATCCACACCGTACATGGAAAAACTCCATATGAACTTGTCCACAAATGTAAAACCTAATCTCTCTTTCCTTCGTGTGTTTGGTGCATTGTGCTATCCAACTAATGAGGGTCAAGACTTAGGGAAACTAAGGGCTAAAGCTGACATTGGAGTATTTGTAGGATACGCACCAAACAAAAAGGGATACCGAATCTATAACAAAAGAACCCGAAATATCATGGAAACCATTCAAGTTACGTTTGATGAGTGACGGTCAAATGGCTCCTGGACAATCCCGCTCAGGACCCGCACTTCAAGACAGTCCCATTGGTTCATCTCTTGTTCCAAACTCTACTCAAGAAACTCCATATGTACCTCCATCTGAAGATGATGTAAAGAAATTGTTTGATCCTATGTTTGATGAACTGTATGATTCAAACACTCATGAGGTAATGATTCCCTTGCAAAGAGGATGCTCATATTCCTGTGAATGAAGTCAATCCTTCAGTCTCAATATCTTTTAGTCAAGAAGCACCTCTCACGATCCTTCGATCTCATCAACAAATCATCATTCTTCAAATGTACATCATGGAAATGTTTCTGGCATCAATGATGAAGTTAATCCCTTTGCGACTCCTGAGGATGCTCCATTTGAAAACATATTTGCTACTCTGAATCATCATCGAACCATCTTCTTGAGACATCGACTCAGCTACCTCAGTGCCTCAACAACTGCCACATGAACACCTTCGAAAATGGACTCACGATCATCCATTAGACACCATCATTGGAAATCCTCTCGCCCCAGATCAACCCGGAAACAACTTGCAACCGATGCCTTATGGTGTTTCTTCAACTCCGTACTTGCTAAGATCGAACCAAAAGATGTTAAAACCGCCATGAATGAAGACAACTGGTTCAATGCCATGCAAGAAGAAATTCATGAGTTTGATCGACTTAATTTATGGGAGTTAGTACCGCCCTCAGACTGTGCTATGATTATAGCTCTCAAATGGATCTTCAAAGTAAAACTTGATGAGCATGGTGATGTGTTGAAAAACAAGGCTCGTTTAGTTGCTAAAGGATATCGTCAAGAGGAGGGTATAGACTTTGAAGAATCTTTTGCTCATGTTGCTCGAATCGAGGCAATCAGAATCTTTTTGGCTAACGCTGCTAGTAAGAACATGGTAGTGTATCAGATGGATGTAAAGACGGCATTTCTGAACGGAGGTCTTAAAGAAGTCGTCACGCGCCAACTGAAGGATTTGTGAATCAAGAGCATCCTACTCACGTTTATCGTCTGAAGAAGGCTCTCTACGGTTTAAAGCAAGCTCCCAGGGCATGGTATGATACACTGTCAAAGTTTCTTCTATCATCCGGATTCAGTAAAGGAGCAGTTGATCCTACATTGTTCACCAGGAAGTCGGGCAAACATTTAACTCATGTTCAAATTTATGTTGATGATATTATTTTTGCTTCGAATGACCCAATGGAATGTGATCATTTTTCTAATGAAATGAGTTCTAAGTTTCAAATGTCAATGATGGGACAAATGTCATTTTCTTGGGATTACAAATTTCACAAAGTCCCGGAGGCATTTTCATAAATCAATCTAAATATGCAATTTTAAAGAAATTTGGATTTGATTCAAGTGACCCTGTTGACACCCCATGATTGATCGAACCAAACTAGATGAGGACCACTCAGGGATCATGATTGACCAAACGAAATATCGTAGTATGATTGGATCACTGATGTACCTCACAGCCTAGTAGACCGGACATCTTGTTCGTTTGTTTGCATGTGTGCTAGATACCAAGCTAAGCCTACTAAAAAGCACCTTGAAGCGGTTAAACGGGTCTTTCGGTATCTCCAAGGAACCATCAATATGGGACTATGGTACCCGAAGGACACGGTGTATGTCACTAACGCCTATGCAGATGCCGATCATGCAGTTGTCAAGATACGTCGAGTACATCCGAGGTGCTTTCGGTTTTGGGTGATAAGCTTGTGAGCTGGTCTTCAAAGAAGCAAATGAGTACTTCTATTTCCTCTCTAGAGGCTGAATACATAGCCATGTCATCCTGTTGTGCTCAAATCTTATGGATGAGATCTCAATTATCTACTATGGCTTTGAATTCAACAAAATCCCTCTGCATCTGTGATAATAAAAGTGCTATTGCTCTCTCATGCAACAACGTTCAACACTCAAGAGCAAAGCATATCGACATTCGACATCATTTCATCAGGGAACAAGTGGAAAAGGTGTGGTGGAACTATATTTTGTGAGGTCTGAATATCCGTTAGCGGACATCTTCACCAAAGCTCTTCCAAGAGAACGTTTTGAGTTTATTCTTCCACGTCTTGGCTTGAAAAGCCTTCAACCAGATACTCTCAAACGTCTTCATGAGGAAGACGAGGAGTAAAGGTCTATCTTCATCTATCTCATGTAAATACTTATTCGAAAAAACAAAATACAAAATTATAAAACCCTATAAAACCAAATAGAAAAATATAAAACTTTCAAAAAAAAAATTCTTCAAAAATATTGTCTTTTTTTGTCATGTTTTTTTTCGGTTCGAAAATATCTACGGTCTTTGTGCTGTCATTCAAAGAATGACACGGACTTTAGATGTTGTTCGAATTCTTAAAAAAAAAAAAAAAAAAAAAAAAAATTATTTGGAGAGAAGAGAAAAATGGTTTATTGTCATTTTCTAGCAATAACCCGGGTTTAAAAGAAAGAACAGAGCCATGTTTACCATGTTTTCAAATTCCATGCTCTGATTCTATAACATTTATCTGCTGAAAACTAATGCTATGAAAAATAACTCGGTCTCTATTTTTGATAATCATCAGGACTTATCTGTCAAAATCTCTATCGCTCAATCAACAACCTATGTCATTGATTGAGGGGGAGAATGATTTCAATTAAATTAAAAAGTTATTTGGCATTAAATTGTTTTCAAAAGATGTACATGCATGTTTAACCAATGGAGATTAAAATCTCAACATCGATCCTTATCAGTTAAAACGCTTTCATAATCAAGTCACAATTCTCCTTAAAAGCTTTCAAAATCAATTTAAATCTACAGCGATCACAAATCTCAAATGATTTGATAATTGTGATCGGGGAGAAGTTGTGATTTAAATAGGATTTAAACTGATAATTCGATAAATGGTTTCTTAAGTGATTAGCATGTTTGCCTCCCGTAAGTGACAAACGATTTCAAATTTTCCATGCACACATTGAGGGGGAGCATCTATAATTTGAAATGTGATCATTTATCTCAATGTGCAGGTTCCCTCTAGTATGTGTAAAACTCCTTTCAAACCTAGAAGCACATATTGAGGGGGAGCAAAATCATGAAAATCTCATCCTTCCCCAAAATGCTTTATCTACTTGATTCGATTTGGGAAGTGATGTTGATATCTTTTAGAAAATGGTAATCAAAGAAGTTAATTCTTTCTCTTGCCTCCGTGTGCAAAACATTTTCAAATACTTGATGCACATGTTGAGGGGAGTTCTCGTTCTAAAAATATCAAAAACAATTCAGGTACAAAATGCTTTGATAATATATCACAAGTATCTGAATTGATTTTCAAATGGTTTTCAATTGGTTCCAATGGCAGATGAACAATACCAAATAGACCGACCAACTTTACTTTATGTATGCTGATATAAGGATGATAAGGTTAGGTTTTGTTCCCAAGATCCGCCGTAACCGAGGGATCTACCGGGAACTATCCACTAGTTAGTGTAGAGTTCTTAGGTATGATAATAAAAGGAGAAAATGAGGAATATGGGAAGAGTGCGTGACTGAGACCTGAGCTAGTCTTATGGAATAAACCCAACAAGGTTCTAGCTATGAAGTCTCGGTAAGCAATGAAGGGGTTGAAGAATTAAAAAGAATTGAATGAGAAAAGGGTGAAAACAAATAGCCCTCCTATTATTCAACCTTAGGGCGTAAAACCGGTTCAATTCATATGCTACTGATGGTAACATCGGTATTGAAGACAAGACGTCATGGACCCAAAGGACGCACGCACTTCAACTTCCCAAACCACTCAAGTTCCTCTTAAAAGGACTTGTTTCATTCTCACGGGAACCGACATTATCTATCGACTTTCTCTTAGAGATTGTTGATATTGAAGAAGGAGACCTCTCTCCTAGTCTCCGCACAGGATCCAAATATGCACAAATTGAGTCTAGAGCCACGAGATCATCAATAAATCTCATTAGGACACTTTCAATGAAGACTCTCTGTTTCACACAATGTGGAAAGAGAGATTATATCTTGAGTCCTACGCATTATCCTTGTGGTATTGCCCGAACATCTGAGTGATGTGTTTACATATTCACTGTGAAGATGGAAAGCCTTCCGGAGCCAACATCTAACAAGCTCCTGGTAGGTGGCATGTGAGATCTATTATACAGATCAACCATGTGACAACCGAACGAAACAATGGGGTGATTCAATCTTTTGAATCAATCACAGTTCAGGTTATGGATTGACGGATACCTTTGAAAACCGGTCTTTGTGCTTTAAAACTCTTTTCATTAGCACGTCGACCGTGTACTAATTTTTCAAATCAAAAGGTGTTTTATGATTGATAATTGATTTTCATTAAAACCTTCGTTGTATTGCAAAAACAATTTCTATTGAGCAATACTCGATTGTTTTTCAAATATCTTTTCATCAATCGGTGGACTCAAATTCGCTGGTTCACTCACTCCGTGTTGTCTTCTTTGAGATGCTCCGGTTTGAGAACTAGAGCGTACCGCAATGAAACCCCTCAAGGAAATTCTTCGAATTATACCTCGATCACAAAGAGTACTGTATCTTGATCAACGGGAACCGTGGGCCGTGTACCTCAATTCAACGAAAGTGATCAAAGACACTTTCGTGCGATTTATTGCTAACTGTTGTATACAGGTACGCCCGACGCGTTGTAAAATGTTCGAATGAAGCGGTCAATCCATAGCCGCATGCTCACTAACACATTCATCTCAAAAGAAATCATGATTAGTGCATCAATGACTCTGATATTTTCACTCCATGCTTCTGCTACGCTGCCGCCAATATCATGATTCAACAAATGCTTCGCTACTCGATGAGAAGATATCATGATCCGAATGTGAGCATGTCGGTCCTAAAGTCACAACATCACATAATACCAACAACACAAAGGATGTCACGAGAGATTTTGATGGTGATAATCTCAAATGATGGCTCAAAATTATTATCACGTGGATCAGGAAAAGACCTCCACTTGAAGTAACCAAACATGCAATGTGAAGAATCAATGACTACGAGCTTAGGAACAAAGGACTACATCAAGAATGCAAGAACTATTGTTAATGTCATATCTGTTTGTATTCAATGTAATTTTAGTGCATGATTGAGGTGACCTCCCTTAGGGGAGATTGTTAGGAATTAGAAATTCCAGGTATTAAAGAGTCGGTCACCTCAAGTATATGTAATCGTTAGAAAGCTCGTAGTCGTAGTTATTTTATGTTAAGTAGTATTTAGTTAAGTAACACCGTGGAGGACGGACGGGTCTTTACCCACTGTATGCCTGATCCACAGCCCCATGTGTGGCGTTTTATGTAAGACTATAAATACTCTCTACCTCCCAAGGTAGAGAGTTGGAGCTCATAATAATATCTTTCACTTTCTCTCACTAAGTTCCCTAAACCTCTAACTTTCTCTCTCTAGAATTCCATCTATATTCTACCTTGTGTTAATGTTATGATGTGTATGTGAAAAGTTATATCTTACAATAAGGAATGACAACAAAGTGTTTAGGAGGTTATTCGGGTTAATGAAAGAGATGAGCTTAGTGATGTTTTTCTGGATGATGGTTAGCATACAATGAACTTCATCCTTAAAGTCACGTACCTCTTCTCGATTAATACGAGATGATCGTATGATGAGGTATGTGGTTTCCTAATAGGAAGTGAAGAGGATTAGAGTATTGTTATAACTAAATAATGATGGAGGTGATTTTTGGAAAGCGGAAGCAAAAATTAGATTTGGAAAGAGGTCGGTTGAAAGACAAAAAATGCAAAGCCAACCCTCTAGAACTTAATTCTATATGCTTTTGAACTATATGCAAGTATAGGGGTCCCATAAAGCATAGTACTAATCTACGTAGCAATAAATGAGATTATGCAAAATGAGCATATAAAAGTTAGAACCAAGTGAGATAACAAATAATTTGTTATCAACCTACAAAACAAAATTTTTAGTGACAAAAGATGTTAACATGATAGAAATCAAATGATAACATATTATATAAGCAAAAACAACACATTGCACTTAGTAGACAATAAATCACCACACAAGATAGCATCAAAACAATCATATTATGCAAGAATACGACTTTATTCAAGACATTTCATTATGAGATTGTTTTGTCGTTAGACTTAGAAACTTAAGCATACTTGGATATACAATAATCTATGTGATTAATTTGTAAGATAAAAAGGTTTCTAAAAGTTTGTCATACCAAAAGCACTTTGACAGATTATATGTGCACACGTAGCAAACAAATAGTGTGACAAGAAGCAAAAGAAGTAAGATGAAAGATTCATGCAAGCCATGTTTAAGACATAACAATTTGGAGCATGTATCATTTGGATCGTACTACACATAGATATAATGAATGCCAACTAATAACTTTCAAACACAAATATATCATATCAAAATTATCACGTATCAAAATGGCATATTATGAGTTCATAAGTAACATGTTAATCATGCTAATAATTCAAAAGTAAGTATCATGCAAATAAAGTTTAGGTTTAAACGTTTAATAGCATGAAACAAGAATACAAGCATTATAAAGATAAAACCGTACTAAGGTTTACACATTTGACTAGTTTTCAAACACTAAGATAATGTCAAATCAACTTATCGTGTCAAACAAGAACATGTAATCAACACATGTAAGTGCAATGCAAGTGGTTTTAAAAGAAAAGTCATGTATACTACTTGTTTGATTCGTATTCCTAAGGCGAGGCAAACTATCAATGTTTTAACACTTACTTCAGGCAAGTATAGGATAACAGATTTTTCAAGTTGGAGAATGAATATGAGACTATTACTAGCGGTGCTCAATTAAGGCTAAACACGACCATTTTTATGGGTGATTCCACATACCCAACTTCTCTCCAGGAAGCAATTCAACCGTTAGGTCAAATTGAGTTTCTAGTGTAATAGGTTCTTCAGTAGTCATTCTCATGTTAGAAAGATGGGAACTCCTACGTTTGCCTATTAAAGTACATAAAAGATGATAGTTTACCAATACTTGGCTTAATGTGACACAACTAATATGCAATATAACTAAGGTGATGAAGATGTCATGTTATACACATGAATTTTAACAATGGTGTATTGATAAACAATATGTTTTAATCTTGTGTTTAGAATCTAAGGTTGCTCAAATTACATAGCTAATTGTATGATCTAATGGATGACATCTTTTACGTTGAAGTGTATACTTTAAAAGTGATTTGATTATCTAAGACTAGGGAATGTAATATGTTAAATTAAGAATGTTCTCAAGAAAGCTCTTTGAAACTTTATTTGACAAGAATCTAAACAAGGTTACTAACTTCAATAGATCATGTGTATGTTCTAGAGATGTGTAGTTTTAACCTTGGATGTGCACAAGGTTTGAGAAAGGTTAGGTTATGATGTACGCTTGAAAGAAAATGGATACAAACAGTATCAATCAAAAAATGAGATTATCGCATGGGATAAAGTTATCATGCTTATGAAAATAAGTATGACAAGATGAATTGGATACACTAGTTCATAGAACTTGTTCGTTTCAAGATCATTTAGCCAATGAGGTGTAATGAAATCTCTTGTAACACAAATATTTATGTCGCAAGGATGAGAATGAAATGCATAGGATATACAATATCCTTTTAACAAGATGAATACTTAATGCATGATTTCTTAGGCATAATGTTTTTCAAAACATCATGTTTTCCTAAATGAAGATATGAAGCCAAAGTGCTTGAATCGGATAGTCCCATCTAAATAAACTTGGTCTCAAGATTATATTCACTAGATGATGACAAGAGGAATTCACTCGAGTTTCTTATGTATACTCCTCAAGAGTCATTGTTGCTTGGGGTGTATGATGTTGGCTTTGAGATTGCATTTTAAAATATGTTGTTAAAATGTTGATTTAAGGTTTAACGAAATTTATGCAGAAGTTTAACGACAAAGTATTACTAATACTTTGATAATTTGTGAAGGTAGTACTACTTATACCTAGTGGAAATTGACAACAATTACCAAGAGCACCATGCTCATTTGATAGTTGAGGTTCTAGCCATAATGAATTATCTAAGTCCTTATATGTGGGAAAGGATGGTTGAGTTTGTTTAAACGTGCATTTGATTCAAGTAAAGTGTTGGACACAAGGGCTTTTGAGCAATACACTCAACGAATTCAAATGATGGTAAGGATGGTGGATTGGTTGATCTAGGTGGTAGGTCTTCTAGTGTGTCTAAATAAGGATGTGGTGATGTAGGGGTTTTTTGTGCTATGGAAGTACTTAGGTTGATTATTTGTCCATAGATGTTGAACACAAAAAAGTACGGATACTAATTCTTATGGTTCATTGGTTGCTAAAACTAGTGGGTGAAGTGCTTGAAGTTTTGGTCATGTCTATGAAGCTTAGGGGCTGAGGTATAGGTTCATCTTGAAAGGGCACGTTTGGTTTAAAGGATGCTCTTGGAAGTTCATGAACAACACGTTTAATGGTGCCAAAAGATGGAAGAGGGATAGTAGGTGTCAAAGAGGGATAAGTGGCACAGTGGGTTGTTTGTTTTGGATAAGTGTTTGATTCATTTTAGGATTAGTGTTTTAACATGTGTTGTTAAAATACTTGGGTGTTGATTTTTCGGATATGACTTTTAATGACTACAATCGTAAGTCGCATATACTTGAATATTTTGGATGAAATACTTAAGTTGTCAATCCTACCTTGTTGAGACTATGGAGCTTAGATTGCACTCGAGGATAGCAAGACTCTTTAACATACATGTAAGTTATGACTCGATGTAAATGCTTATCGTTTTGGAGGATGACACATTATTTTTATGTTAACCAAGTGAGGCAATACATGTAGATACAAAATAATATCTAAAGTCATATGTTAGACTTGTGTATGATATCTTTGCAAATAATGAGTTCGGATTTGTTAGTCTAGGTGGCAAGTCATCTAAGTTATCCGCAAATTGATGAGAAGATGTTGGTGGTGTTACACAAAGTTCGATAGGTACAAGTTTTGGAAACTTTGGTAGTGAAGGTGTTTTTGGATGGTTGTGAGGAAGTCATAATGGTGGGTGATTTTGGTGCTGGAGTTGGAGTACTTAAGTTTAGAAAGTTCTTATCTCGAGTGGGTGATGAGATGTTGAGAGGTGACGAGTCTAAGGATGAAGAGTTCAAGCTGACGAAGCAACAAGATCGAACGCTAATCCTAGTGGTTTTCTTAAGTGTCTTGTTTGAAGGTGATGAGGCTAAGGATTTAGTCATTTTGACTTTGCTTAAAGAAATGCTAAGCTTTAGGAGAAGTAATAGTTGGAAGTGTGAAAATGACCATCCTAAATGTGTCGATTTATGGAACTAAGGATCCACGGAGATGTGTTTTATTTGATGTTAATCCATACAAAGATGATAGTTTCTAATGAGATGGAAGTGTCTAAGATCATGTCAAACATCCTAAGTTAATCCATTGAGGATGTGTTGAGTGAGATATGAAAGATATGCATTAACAACTATCCTAGAAACGAAATTTGGTAAATTAGATTGCGGGATTTAGTAAAATTCAACAACTTACCTGTAGGATCCAAGGCACCAAAAATTTACACAGGCGGAACCCTTAAATTGGTGCCGCTTGGTCCGCCTGTACAGGTATGGCGGTACCAAAGTCTATAACAGACGGAACCAAATAAATGGTGTCGTCTGGTCCGTGGAGACCAGAAATCTTCACAGACCTCTTTATTAAGTATCGGGGACTTTTCCGAAACCTGAAATTTTTCTTAAAACACATGACACTAGTTATTTCTAGTTAGGAAAAGTCGATAACACATATACAAACATAGTGGAGCATTGACTTTGACCAAGGGCTAACGGTTTTCACATAAAGGTGAAAATGGGTAAAATTTGATAACACTCGTGTGCTATCCCCTGCATAAACCGGTTAGCATACAACATTGTTTCAAGTTATTTTATCATCCTACAAAGTAAAAACAACCAAATAGTATCATACACCATTGTTTTTGTCCTTGTACCAAACACTCTCTTAAAACCTCCATTTTTCAAAGTACTTGACTAATTTACTTAATACTCATTGCTAAGTGAGTTATGACATTTCATAAGTTATGCGAGATGTTATCATAACCTATGCAGAGAAAGTGATCTAATTCTACAAGCGATGGTAAAACAATTTTCCAACTTAATGCACAAAATCTAGCAAATGTCCTATTGTGCATAAACATGAAATCGTCAAACAAGTGAATAAATACCATGGCAAGATTGACACTTATATTATGTAAACAAACAAGTATAAACAACAATTTGAAAATAAGCAAGCAACATATATGCAAACAACATATACAAGTGGTCATTTAGCATAGCATAACAAGAAAAACACTTTTCGTCATTTTGCGTTTAAGAATGACGATGTATACCAAGCTTAATTAGTTTCCTTTATACATATTACCAAATTATTTAGTTTCAAAAGAAATTGTATCAAAGTTCTAAGAATACCAACTTAAATTACTTGATTCAAAAATTTGAGTTTTTATGTTAAAGCGAAACTTAATATCTTAGATATATTGTAGTATTTGGTCTATTTCACCTATTTAAAATTAGACTCAGGCCATGAGAGTATTTTTAAATGAAAGTAGACTCAATTCCCTTTAAAATGATAGGTGGTTCGACTCCTACGGACTTACGGTTAATAAGTTATGAATTTTTTAAGTTGGCCAAAAAAGCTGCGTACTTAAGTGCTGACCAAGGAACCAAATTTAACAAGGGAGGAACCCTTTATTTGGTTCCGCCCAGTCCGTGGCCTACACAGAATATTGAAAAATGTACTTACTCAAAGCGAAAAAGTGTAGGACTTACTAGATTTGATAAAAAAAAAAATATAACATACATATTTTGTTTATTATTTTTACTAATATGACTTATCTAAACATTTAACAACAAAATTTATAAGTATAATAAGCAAAACATTTTTCATATTATATTTCGCTTCAATGGTAATTTGATACATGGATCGTGCTCCATTTTAAAAACCATTTGTTTTGAAAATAAGAGCTACGAGGCTTTGGTACCAATTGTGAAAGAGGGGGGTGAATACGTTACCGTTTAAAATCATTAGATCTTTTGTATCAAATCACTTATGAAGCTTGTTATTATATGAAATTATCAATTATTGTTTATGACTAATATAAAGCATAGTAAACCAAGTTGTCACACAAGCATCATCATCAAACCACATCATAAGCAATTATAAAAGTAAAGAGATAAAGAAAGGAAAGTGCAAACCGAACACGAGGATTTATAGTGGTTCGGTCACGGATCTCCTTTCCGCCCTACTCCACTCCCCGAGTACCCAACTCGCGAGTTACTTCACTAAATCAACAAGCTCCCTTCTCGGCGGAGAAAACCTTACAATCGTCGCTTACACTTTTTCCGGTATAAAGCTAAATACCGGGTTCTAGTTCAAGGTAGAACCAACTTAACGTCGCCTATACAATATTTCCGACACTAAGCTAGATGTCGAGTTCTTTTCAAGAGTACAACCACTCCCACTATGTTTTATGGCCCAACATAACAAACCTTTTGTTTTATGGTACAAACACATAAACCATCTAATCTAGTTTGGTGAAAGTGTTGTGATGATGCAATAATGTTTACAATGATGATCCATGACATAAATGTCTAATGGATATGAATGACTAATCTAAATGATCTTCTTAAATAAGAAGTCTTCAATCAATGAGGATATCAAGAGATCTTGAATCTTCATATGTTGATATGCTTTGGTGAATGAGGATGGCTAGATCTCCAAGCTTTCCTTGGTTGATCAAAATGTAAAGTATGCTTACAACAAAGATGAATGTTAGAAGCATTATGATCATGTGATGATGAGGGTGATTAATGTATATTACTACATGGTTATCTATAAATCTAAAAGATGAAAGAAAGATAGAAAGAATGTGTGTTGGAAGGGATGATTGAAATGAGAAGACAATTGGCTCTATTTATAGCCAAAAATGTAATCTAAAAAATAATACTTTATTAGATTTGATATCTTAGAATATCTTTCAAGATCTTGCAAATCTAACCAAATATTGACCAAATCTTCTAAAGATATGATGATGCATGAAGTGATGTAAAATTGTATTTTCATTTAGATTAAAATGTTCATGGAAATAAACTTGTAAAATGTATTATGTAACTAGTTTATAAAAAGTCTAATTGCCTTTTATAAAATAAAATATCTAGTTAGGTGCTTGTCAAAATAATATATATTTTGTCAAGTGTAAGTAAACTTTAGTACTTGTATGAATATTATAGTTAGTTTACTTGTACAAATAAAAGTATATATTTGTTAGACATTTTACAAACGATGTATTTGTATAAAATACTTGTGAATGAAAAATGTAAAATGAGGTTCGAAATAGAATGGTTAACCTATTAAAATACTTAGTGACTCTAAACGTATTTTAAACATTCTAAATGATTTGTTAATGGGTTTGATCATAATGCCACATAACAAACATGTACGAACCTGTGTTGTAACATATGAGGACTTGAGACATCGAGAGGTGTTGAATGTATGTTGAGACAAAGTGTGATTACAAGTAACTTGTACATTTTACGTTATGTATTACAAGTTACATGTTTGTCATCAATCAAAACAAACGAGACTGTATAGATTAAATATCGTAATATTTGCACTAACAATTCCTAAATGTGATTCAAATGAAATAAGCTAATTCAAAAGGAACCTAATAAACTAAAGGGAAATTAAGCAAACTAAATCATACTAACTATTCTGAATCTAAACTAACTTGAAATGATCAAATAAGCTAAAACTTTGAATGAAATAAGCATTAAAGGGGAGCTGCTGTAGCAGCAGGCTAGGAGCAGGAAGGGCTAATTAGCAGGACAAAATAAGTTTAAAAGAGAGAAATAGATTATCACTAGACTAAAGGCTACTAGGTGGAACAAAAATCAAACTTAGAACTAAACTAAATAAGCAGATAAGCATTTTAGAAAAGTGATACTTAGGCTGATTCAACTAAAAGCAACAGAACAAAGGCAGAAATGGCAATTTTAAGCAGAAAAATAAGCAACCACAAAGCATCTAATGGGAAAATAGGCTGAAAACAGTTACTCTTTGATGTCCCAAGATTAAGAAAAAGCAATTTATACTAACCATAAACCTATTTTAGACCTTTAAAACAGTCCTTGAACAGACTACTTTGGGTCAGAACAGGGACAATCAGACAGTAAAATGAACTAGACTAGGGGTTTTTAAGCTAAGGTTTAAGCTACAAAATCAAAATGATAAAACATGAAAACTGAAAACATATTACTACCGGTGACTACTCAACTTAGAAAACTACTTTTTAAAAAACTTGACAAAGATTTGAGCTAAGAAAATGAACTGTCAACTTGACTTCTGAGACTCATCTTTTTAGTCTTTTTGGCTTATTAATAGATTTACAACCTAAGACAGAAAGAAGTAAGCTACACTTGCTCTTAAATAAAACTTTGAAACAGACTTATAAACACTAAATTGACCCAAAAAATAACAACTAAACAAGATCTCAAATGATTTATAACATGAGCGTTCAAATCAGACCTTAACTTTTAAACTTGGAAATTAGACTCAAATACTTTGAAACTTAAAACTAATGATTCAACTGACTTAAAAACTACTATAAAAACTGGATTAAACCTTTTGGAAATGATTTAGAGTACCAAAACACCTAAAACTATCATATGCCAAACACACCTTAACTGAACCAAAATGCAACTTAATCTTTAGGAACTTAATGAAACTTGACCAAAGCTGAATTGAGATGATCAAACAAACATGTAAACCAACATTTGAAACAGATTGAAATTAGAAATTAGGCTTAAAAACTGACTTGACTTTTAATTTTACTTTTTGTTGACTTTTTGAAAAACTTGAGAATAAGAACAAATGAAACACCAATAAGCTCACATAAACTCTACCAAGCTTATGTAAGCTTATTTCAAAGCTTATGTAACAGTAAAAATTTAAATTTAAAATGACAAGTAAATAAAATTTAAAATGTAAATTGTATTAACTGAATTGAGATTAAAAACTTTAAAACTGAAGTGACAAGAGACTATTTTAATACAAAAAAAACATTAAAAGATAGAATAACTATGGTAACAATTCTTCTAAAAGCTGTGAAAAATTGGATGAATTTATAACAGTGATGAGAAGGGTATTTATAAGCTGAGCCATGAGCATCTAGGGTTTGCTTGGAAGCTTCAGGACACTCCATCTTGGCCATTGATTCTTCAATTGCATCATTCCTTATCATCTCCACCCTTGGATCAAAATTGTAATGTGGCTCATCCAATGAAATTGCTCCAATCTTCCAGGCTAGCAATCCTGAGGTCACAACCTCTGACACGTTTGTCAGATGCTTCTAGAACTATTTTAAGTACGGGTAATTTTGTGGGGAGCAGGGTAAAAATTAGAAGGGATGGTTGAACATTAATTGGTGTGGGAAGTGGCGAGATTTGGGATAATTAGGTTTTTTTTATTGTTTTGTTCGACTGGGGGTGGGTTGACTGGTTGTAAGGGGGTTCAAAAGTGTTGTTTGGCTGGGGTCAGAAGAGGGAAAGGGGTGAGAAAGGGGAAGATGTGGACTGGGTGGATTTTTTTGAGTTGGGTTGGGCCTTTAAGTGGCAAATGGGTAAGATATTATTGTGTTTAGTATTTATAGTGTAGTATCCGGATTTTAATAACCAAGGAACATTCATGTAATATTTTGTAATTTTCAAGGACTAATGGTGTAACTAAGGAAATGGTAAAGGAATTTTGGTAACTTTGTAAATGAGGGGTGTTTGGGTAAAAAGGGTAAATATGGGTTAAGTGGAGGGTGTTTTGATGTAATTTTGGGAAAGTTAAGGGTGAAAAGTGAAAGTTTTGGTAAAGTGAAGGGTTTGATGTGAAAACTCCCCAAATATGATCCAGAACTTTGTAAACTACAGATTTGAGCATTTAAGACCTTAAAACCCATAAAATTGTTTCCCGGCATCGGCTTTTGCTCTCTTTTCCTTCTCATGCTCGGTTTTCTTCTGTTTTGTCTGTTTTGAGATATCCGTACCTGCACATGCATAAACTCAAGAAACAAACAAATGTTAGGCATTAACGGCTCATTTCTGGTTATTTTGGGTCAGTTTTGATAAAGAAAAGGTATGTGTTTTCACACATACCAGTGGGCGAGATTTTGATGAACTCAAAACTGTTGATGACGTAGTGTACCCCACATATAAAGATGCGTGTTACGCATATGGTTTGTTGACCGACGATAAAGAGTATGTTGACAGTCTCATTGAAGCAAGTCATTGGGGTATGGGTGAATATTTACGTTCGTACTTTGTTAGACTCATCGTATCAGAAAGTATGTCTATGCCCGAAGTTGTTTGGGATAAGACATGGCACTTGATGGCAGATGATGTTTTGTTCAAAGAAAGAAAAAAACGCAAAAACCCAGGTATTTGCATCCTGTATTTGTAATAATATGTCAACATAATACAGTAACTCATAACTTACTCAAGTTATATTGCACATATACATGTCTTGAACTTACGGATATACAGAGGCATGACATTTGCCTAACCTCTATAGAGGATATGTTATTGAAAAACTCAAAAAGTCTTAAGGACATTCCAAACATGTCGTATCCTGATTCTGAAACACAATGGATTTATATAACAGGTTGGTATATGATGAGCTAAATCACAACAAGCCCACGTTGAAAATACAACATGATTCGTTGTATGTCACTTTAACTTTAGAACAAAAACGTGTATATGCTACTATCATCAATGCATATAACGCATATATTGGTGGTATGTTTTTCGTATATGGTTGCGGTGGAACAGGAAAAACTTATCTATATAAGACTCTGACTTCTGCGTTAAGGTCTAAAGTTAGATTGTGTTAAATGTTGCTTCAAGTGGAATAGTTTCACTGTTGTTAGAGGGTGGACGCACTGCACATTCTCGGTTTGCAATCCCAATTAATCTGGTGGAAGATTCGATGTGTTCTATAAGTGCAGATAGTGACCTTGCAGAGTTGCTTTGTAAGGCTAAACTTATAATATGGGACGAGGCACCGATGGTATATATGCATTGTTTTGAGGCTTTTGACAAAACTATGCGCGATATAACTTTTGTGTCAGACAAGGTATTTGGTGGTAAATTTGTTGTATTTGGTGGTGAATTCCGTCATATTTTACCCGTTATTCCTAATGGAAGTAGACAGGATGTTGTACATGCATCCATAAACGCTTCTAAACTGTGGCAACATTTCAAGGTGTAAAAATGAACCGTTAACATGCGACTTACAATTGGAGCAGACTCGGACCAAAAAGAAGATATACAGAAATTTGCAGATTGGATTCTTGATATAGGTGATGGAAAAATAGGCGGTAACAACGATGGTGAGGCGGTTGTTGAATTCCCAAAAGAAAGGTTAATTCCAGACTCGGCAGACCATATTAGCGCTATGATAAAGGAGATTTATCATGATTTTCCTGGTAATCTATGGAGTCCAGCTTTTTTCCAAGAAAGGGCTATTCTTGCTCCTACACATGACGAGGTTGATATAATAAATGAGCGTATGATGTCGTTGTTAGATGGAGAAGAAAAAAATTATTTTAGCTCCGATACAGTTTGTCTAACAGACATGGATGATTCATTTGACGAGACATTGTATATCACTGAATTCTTAAACACCATCAAAATGTCGGGAATTCCTCACCACCAGTTAACATTGAAGGTAGGTGCTCCAGTTATGTGCCTGCGTAACATTGATTAAAGAGCCGGACTTTGTAACGGTACAAGGTTGCAAATATTATGATTGGGAGTAACCAACATTGAGGCGAGGATTATATCTGGAGGAAATATTGGTAAAATATGCGCAATATCACGTTTGGTTGTAAGCCTGTCTGACAAAAAAAATGCCTTTCAAACTCAACAAGAGACAGTTCCCGATATGAATGTGTTTTGCTATGACAATCAACAAAAGTCAAGGGAAAACATTGTCAAAGGTTGGGCTTTTTTTAAAGCATCCTGTTTTTTCTCATGGTCAGTTGTATGTAGCTGTTTCAAAGGTTAAGAGCCAAGAAGGGTTGAGAGTTCTTTGTTGTGACAGAGAGGGTAATTACACTGATAAAACAAACGACGTTGTATTTAAAGAAGTTTTACACAAACTTAAATAAGGCAGAAATTATGTGTTACGTGATATTTCTAATGGTTTATAGCAATTAAGAATGGTCATTTGTTTATTACAATAAATAAATTATAAATATCATACCAAAATATTTGTTAATTTTAAAACAATAAATACCAAAATATTTGCAATCACTATTTTATCAATAAATCATACATGTTTGAACCACTTGATCCAACCTTGCTCTTTTTAATTCACGTAGAACAACAACGACAAGCAATGTGTCTTATAAACAAAAAAAGTCTATCCCAAACAGTTGTTTTTGAATATAAATCTGTAAGATCATATAAAAAAACAGAGTATATTTCTTTTTTCCCCATAACAAAATTAATCTTTCATACACATGCATTATCATAAGTAACACATTAAGCTTCTTATAAGGTTTACAAAAAATACATTGTAAAGTTGTTCATATCATCAATCGGTCATTCCATATCTCATTCCAAGTGATCATCATCCTTAACTGTTGTTATGATTTTTTATGTTATAATATTACAACATGAACATAAAGCTAAAGACTTATACAAGTTAAAGAGTCTACTAACTTCAACGATAAATAAGTGTAAAAACATGCATAATCAAGTTAAGTACACTCATCGATCTACAAACACTATTAAAAAAAATAATAATAAAAAAATTGTCAATACGAGTACATTTATCAAATCTTACAAAGTAATATACCTTTTCTTGATAATCAAATATGTATTTTGACAATATAATGCAAATTTTGTTAACTAACCTTTCAGATTTCCAATGGCGGTTTTGAGTTGTGATTTACAGGACAATGCTTACACAGTTCCACTTGCAAGAGTGTAGGTGACAAATTATAATTATGGTATGATTTTATTCATTATAGGCATTATTAGTACTTCTTCATGTTAAGCGTTTTTGGGCCGAGTAGTGGTCCGTTTGATTAAAGATAATGGTTATAAAATCCAATCCAATAATAAAATTTATTGGGACATTTTGTTGCAATTGTTATTGGATATAACCAATTATAGTATTGATGGACCTATGTTTTACAAATTTGTTGGACGTAAACATGTTAGGGCTGCTTGGTTACTAATATAAGGATATGTCCCGATGTTTTCAATTAAATACACTAAGCAAATTGTAACTCAAATTTTCATTTAAAATGTGTTCAAATTTTATTAAGTTCTACATTTATTTTGTAACCTAAATCACAACCATACGCGATGTCGTAAGTAGTAATTTGAATAACAACGTAATATTGACATAATAATGTATCTCCTCTAAACAATCTCGAATATAAATATAAATTTTAAGACAAATATAAATATGAAAGTTACCCATTTAATAAATTAAAGCGTAATCACACTTTAAAGACAAATACATAATACATTATTGTGTAAAACGTAACTATTATTCTCGAAAATAAAACAAATACCTAATACATAATAAAGAAATATAGGATACAACAAATACCTAATACATTATTGTGTAAATCGTAACTATTATTCTCGAAAATAAAACCATACCAACATTTACTATTCAAAGTTCGATGGTTATGTTAACAAACATGAAACAAAAGGAATGGTCCCGTGTCTGCACTGGTATGGTCATAGAATTCAAAATGGTGTGTGTATCACCCCCTTTTGCTATGAGGGTAAATGAAGCAGGTATAATGAAGTCCTTGGAAAAAGAATTTTACAAAAAATGTTATTGCAACCATTTTTCAAACACTGGGGAAGACTATGAAAATAAGCCTTAAAAAAAAAGAAAAAAAAAGTGTATATACGAATATTATTTAATAATAATAATAATAATAATAATAATAATAATAATAATAATAATAATAATAATAATAATAATGATGATAATAATAATAATAATAAAATTTGTGTATATACGAATATTAGTTTTGCTATGTCAGGCCTGCTAGACTTTATTATGATGATTCTATCCTTTGGTCCTGTCAAGGGGTGCAACAAGGGGATCCGCTAGGCCCTTTGTTGTTTGCCCTTGCTTTGCATCCCTTAGTCCAGACTATTAATCAGACTTGTGAGCTCACTCTTCAGCCTTGGTATCTCGATGATGGTACTATTGTCGGAGATACCCTTATGGTTGCCAAGGCGCTCGACATTATTATGACAGATGGTCCGGCTAGGGGTTTGTTTTTGAATGTTGATAAAACTGAACTTCTATGGCTTACGAAGGATCCCAGAAGTAGGAGGGAGGGTGTTTTTCCCATTAATATTTCTCGTCCCACCAATGGTGTCAAACTTCTTGGCGGTTCAGTTAGTTTGGATGAAAGCTTTTTCCAGGATCTGGCTTTGAAAAGGGTCTCTAAAACTATCTCGTTAATGGAGGCAATTCTTAACCTTAATGATCCTCAATGTGAGCTCCTTCTTCTTCGAAATTGCGCTGGGGTTGGGAAATTATCTTAAGCTCTGAGGACATGCTCCCCCTTGTATTTACGAGAGGCCCAAGTTCAGTTTGATCAGATGCTACGGGCTTCGTTGGAGAATATTATTACTGCCTCAGGACCAGGGTTTGGCGATTGGAAATGGCGATTAGCCACTCTCCCAATCAAGATGGGTGGGCTTGGCATCCCTGCTGCGAGTGATATTATCCAATACGCCTTCCTCGCCTCTCGTTTGCAAACGAGTGATCTACAGGACAAGATATTGATAAAAACGGGTATTAATTCTCATGGTTCTTCATTTCATTATGCTCTTGACACTTTCAACATGGCTTGCAACATAGACGTGCTCTCTGTCACCACTGACGCTCCTGCCCCCATATGATGAAAACCTTGGCAAAGTGTTACTTTGGTGTCGTTGAGAAGGATCTTGTTTTCAAGTATTCGTTAAGTCTAAGACAAGTGGCTATTCTCAGTAGCATCCGCGCCGCACAAGCGCAAGATTTCCTATTCACCATACCTATTGATGGGCTAGGGCAGAGGATGAACCATCGCCAATTGCGTCCGGTGTTGTGCTATAGGCTTTCTATACCTATGTTTTCTGAAGGTAGTCCTTGCTATAGGCAGTTCACTGTTCTAGTGAAGTGGGTGTGAAGTTCAGGCATAACCTGGTACGTGATGTTCTTGTTGATATATGCTCCAAGGTGGGGATTATGGTGCGGAAGGAGGCTCCTTTGGGATTTCTTTCAAAGGATGGGAAAGAGCTACGTCCAGCAGACTTGTTGCTATTCAATTGGATCCAAGGTAAGGATGCGTGTTTGGATGTGACTGGAATCTCCCCCTTTTGCTGGTATTGATGCGTCTTCGTGGGCCCCGGGGGTCGCCTTCATAACATTGTGGAAAAGAAGATAAAGAAATATGCGTCCAAATGCGAAGTAAACGGCTACAAGTTCATACCATTCACTTTTTCAACATTTGGAGCGCTTGACGCGGAGGCGCTGGACATACTTTCACACATCAAGAACATTGCTGTTAGCCACTCAAATAATGTCAAGAGTGGTGTCTTTATTTTTTATAAATTAAGTTATCAAAAAAGGAGTGGGAGCCCAACTAGTGTCTCGGATTCTCACAAATTTCTGTAATTTATTTTGGTTTTCTAATGAAGCGATGTTTAAAAATAATAATAATAATAATAATAATAATAACTTTGTATGCGTTAGCTTTAGGTATCGAAGATGCTTTTAGGGATTTTGTGGTTGTTAAATATTTGATATCTATACTACATAAAATGGAAAAACGGTCAAAGTAAAAAAGTGGAAAAGTGGAAAAGTTGAATGGTCAAATGAGAGAAAATATAAGTAATTGCCCTTTTTATTTAATGAAATAAAAAATGCTTTAAATGCTTAATATTTTGTGCATTTCACAATGAAAAAAAGCTTTATTTGTTTTTCCTTCTTCTACATTTCGTCAATCAAGAATTTTTACGTGACGAGTAACGTGCATTGTTAGTTAGTATCTTATAATTGATGTACTCTACTAAATATTTTTATATGTCATTTGATATATGTTAATAATTTTTGCTAGAGTTGAATTATCACATGTTACAACGGTTTGCAATTATATTTTGATCTTTTCACGTTCTATTTTGAACGTTATACGAAATACTTACCACAATATCAATATCGTTAATTGTCTGCCGTTAAGAACCGTTGCCGCTAGGCACTGGTACTCGCCTAGTTTATTTATATGACTTTTGCCTTTTGAAAAATGAAAAGATATATCTGAATTTAAAAATAACAAGACCTTGTTTTAAAATATTCTGAATGATTTTTTTCTCCAAAACAATGCTTCCTAGAAATAAGATATAACTACTGTATGAAACCGCGTAACAAATCACTATAAACAAAAGAATCCAATATTTCTATGCAACTTCTTTAACTTTTCATATCAATTTTACAGGTAGGGTAGCATTTTCTAAGAAATTGTTCCCACATTCTTCATGCAAAAATGACGAAACATGTGTGGCAAGATTAACTTACATATTGTTAGATTTGTTACGATAATTTAAATATGTATATACATTTAATTTACCTTATACGTGTATCATTAAATTATAAGTTTGATATACTTTCAACTGACTGTCTTTTCAAACGTATAATATGTTACTCCGCATTATACATCTATGCTAAATTATAAAACATTTGAAATTTAATATAAAAGAAAGTCTTAAAATTTTAAAACAAAAAACATTACTATAAAAATAAGGGCAAAATGCATGAAAAGGCATCCAACTTACTATCAATTTCTAATTGAGGTATCAAACTTTATTTTTATCAATTTAAGGTACTTAAGTTTAAAGCATGATTAAAATTATGCAACCAACATATTTCTCACAAAATTAGCAAGTTACTTAAGCTACGTCATGCTCATTTTTTATTTCGAAAGCTTAATATACAACGTTTTAAACATTTTAATAATTAAAACCTTTGTTAAATTCCCAAAATACGAATCAACAAAACCCTCATATCTTCTATTGCAATGAAAGAGACAAAAACACATAAATTGATCTATTACCGTACAATTTCTTCAACAAATGAGCTTATAATTGAGGCTTTTCATGGTATTTTTGGTGTTAAACTCAATGGTGTTGCAAACTTTGTGCAACCAATATTTTTTTTTATGCTAAAAGATTAACACTTCACGTTTCATATTCTTTTTTTGATTTAATGTTGTTGTGAGTCACTTTAGTATTTGAGTACAGTATTGTAACTAGAGAAATATTCTAACTAAATTGCTCAAAATGTGTATTGTAAAGGATCAACAATTAATCATGCACATGGGAGTTTAATGTACAAATATAAATTTGAGGTGCTAAGTAAAAACCGACCTTTTTTTTAAAGAAACCCGCTAGTTGTATAATTTTGAACATCCTTTATAGTTTAGTACCTTAAATTGATTAAAATAAAGTTTGATACCTCAATTGAATATTAAAAGTAAGTTGGGTACCTTTTTATGCATTTTGCCCTAAAAATAAAATTAGAAAATTAATGTAAAATCTGAAAATTTAAGTTTAATTAAACTATATAGTAATCTCTCCAATAATAATATATAATTGTTTATAAGAAAAGCTCACTAAACTTATAATCACAAATTTAATGATAAAATTTAAAAAATTAAAAGTGTTAATTATTTACAGTATTAATAATTTAGATATTTTATTTTCGAAAAACATATATCTACTACATTATAAAGTATTTGAAACATGTTAAATAAAAAATGTTTAAAATGAAAAACATTTGTTCGTCAGGAAAATAGTCACCGAATACATGTCACCGCATTGCGCGGGTACCCTTCTTGTACAATATAATGAATTAATGATAAAAGTTCTTTATGGATCACTTTTTCTTTAAAGATCAAATCTTTTAATCTTCATCATCCATCATCTTTACATCCAACGGTCTATATTAATAATTATTTTAAATTAATTAATTAGCTAAAAAAAAGCCTACTTTCATCATTTTTTTAAACTTAAAATCTTTCGCAAACCGTTAATTTTTACGCGAAATTAATTATACCATCGTAACAAGAATTAAATTATCTTTCTATAGATAGACATTTCTATATACTTTCGATGATTTTTTTTTTCAAAATTTATGCCAGAAAAGTGATTTGAAAAATTACATGTGATTTATTACTTTAAAAATCACATGTGATTTAAACATGTGATTTATGAATTCACGCATGATTTATAAAATAACAAATTACTAGTCATTTTACAAATCACGTGTCATTTTACAAATCACATGTGGTTTTTCCGTGCGGAAATTTCAACACTAAAAATTGGTCGAAAGTATATCAAAGTGCTCGTCTACTGATGATAAAAATATTGTCGTCGCGATAATTTATTTTTCGTAGCTTGACGATTTGACGTTTGCAAAGCATGTTGTTGTTTTTTTAAAAAAATAAAAAATAGGTTTTTTTTATGAAAAAATAAATGACTATAATTCACCCATTTGATATTTAAAAATAATTGATCTTTGTTGATCTCACATGATGAATTAATACTTTATATATTAAATAAGAAACAGGTAGTGAATCAATTGCAAAATGATAAAGTTTAAAAAGTGTGAAAAGTCACTTATCATATGACATGTGTCCTCTCACCTATTTTATTCAAAAAATTAATCCAATGGTAAAATCATAATTTTACTTGTTTTGTGCTTTTCCATCTCAAATTTTAAATGAGCATATCTCTTAAACATATCTCTTAAACGAAAAACTTTTATAAAAAACCGATTTCACCATAATTCTTAAAGTTAATCCTCTTTAATTTGGTATAAATCTTGTTAAATAATTTAAATCTTTTTTTTAACATATCAAATGGGTCTTGATTTTCTTGATATTTTTGTCATTTTCGATCCTATTTTTTACCTTAAAAATTGTCGAATCTTAAAATACTTGAAACACGAAAGTTGTAGACTTTGGTTCACCATTTACTCAGAATTTTGAATCACTTAAATACGATATGATATCAGTGAGATATCGCACGTTAAAGATGACGTTTTAGTCATATTTGTTGCATACAAAGTGTTTGATGAAATGTCTAGATTAGATTTTTAGTGTTAAAAATTGCGTTAAATGCTCTAATTTTGTACCACAACGCATTATTAATCATTATATTAATGTAAGACTCAAAAAGTGATAATCTTTAATCGTTATTTAATATATATATATATATATATATATATATATATATATATATATATATGTATATATGTATATATATTGGTTCCATTAAGAAGAGTTATATTGAGAAGGAAATTGAGAAGGCTTCGTTTGAGCAATTAGTTCATAATATATGATTTGATTCACTACTCTACATCAATTAATAGTGAATCAAATCTATAAATCACAAATTTGATTCACAAATCGTTGTAAAAATCGAGTTATGATAATGATTCACTAAATACGTACATATGATTCACAATTGTACATATATCGTAAAATCGTGAAATTTTCAACATTGATTCAATTATTTTTTACACATTTTAGATTTGAATCACATTAAAATGAGTTTTACACTTGAAAAACTTGAATCGGATTTAAAAATTTATCATTTTGAGCCTTCTCAAAATAAATCATTCTCAATAGATCCAGATTCTGTATATATATATATATGTGTGTATGTGTGTGTGTGTGTGTGTGTGTAAATATATATATATATATATATATATATATATATATATATATATATATATATTTATATGTTCTGTTCATCAGTTAATCTTGTTTATTAGTTAATATTTTTCATCAGTTAATCATGTTCAAGACTGATGAACAAGACATATTTATTACTAAAAAGAGTTGATCATCAGTTTATCACAACGTTCATCAGTTCTCTTTATTTTTGTTCATCACTTATATCACAATGTTCATAAGTTAGATTATGTAGCCCATCAGTTTTTAAAAAAAAAATCATAATATTTATCAATAAAAAAATCATAATGTTCATCAGTTGTTTAAAAGAAATCACAATGTTCATCAGTTAGAGTCACAGTGTTCATCAATTCATCAATTAGTTGTTCATCAGTTAGTATTATTCATTAATAAAAAGAGATGTTCATCAGTTCTCTTGAATGTTGTTCATCAGTTTATCGATTTTCCAAAAAAAATCATAATATTCATCAGTTATGGTCACAATGTTCATCAGTTTATCATTTGGTTGTTCATCAGTTAAAAAAAATAAAAATAACAAAAGATGTATTTTGGTATACCAATTAGTGCATTTGAAGGTACTTTTATAAGAAAAATCTCTTTTAGACATTTTATCAAATATATTGTGTGCACTAAATATGACTAAGATGTCATCGTTAACGTGCAATATCTCACTCATATTATATCAGAATTGAGTGATTTAAATTTCTGGTAAAGAATAGCCAAAAAGCTACAATTTTGTGTTTTAAGTTTTGCATAATTAAGCCTTTAAACTAGACAAAATTACAGCCGAAAATGCCAAAAATTTCAAGAAAATCAACACCCACTTAAAAAGATAAAAAAAATTGCTATTTTTATATCAAAATGCATACCAAATTAAAGAGAATTAAATTTAAAAAATTATGGTGAAATCGGTTTTACATAAAAGTTTGTCGTTTGAAAGTAATTTACATTTGAAATTTTGGGGTGGAATAAAAAATAAGTTAAAATGACCAAAATGCCCCCTAACCGAATTTAATAAAAAAAAGATTATGTGAGGAACACATGACACTTAATGATAAATTTTTTATACCTTCTATTTTTTTTTTCACTTTGCAAGAGATCCCAACTCATAAAAAACAAACTGAACAATGTCAACATCTCATTGCGTTCTAACACTACTTATTCAAATTAAAAGGAATCTCTTTTGCTATGCAATATATATACTAGTAGGGCCCGTTTGTGTTTGTGTTTGTGTTTGTTGTTTCTATTGTTACATTTTGATTAAGATGAGTTTATTAGAAGTTAAATAGGCTCAAGCCCGTTTGTGATTTTAGGGTTTTTACAGTTTTATATGTAGTCATTATTATAAATTACGGATCAATATGACATAATATCTTACGGGGTTTATTATCTAATATGACATCAGTGAGGGTCTGATCCGCAGATTTAGATGGCTAAGTTGAGCCGCCTCCTATATGTTACCCCGTCAAACCTTAGCTGTTACCAATTATCCCTATTCCCTTCTCAAGCCCAAGTTATATATGTTAAACAAATGTCTATGATTTGCTTTTATTTTTGTTTATTTGTTTTTGTTTTTGATGTTGCTGCATGATGATGAAGATTAATTTTCGCTTCCTGTCAGATGTCGTCATCAAAATTAATTATTTGCTTTAATGTTTTTGCTGTTGATGAAGATTTGTCTCTGTTTGCTGTTGAACATCTTCATCAACAAAACTTTTATTGCTTTTAATGTTTACTTAGTTTTCTCATTCAATCCGAGCTTTCGTGATTTCACCGTTCGAATTGTGTGGGGTATTAGAAGATAAATAGGCCAAGCACGTTTGTGGGTTAGGGTTTCATATGTAATCACTATTATAAATTTTGGATCAATAAGACATAACACCTTACGGGGTTTAGATTACCTAACAGAGTTGATATCGTTATGAAAGAATGTGACAACCCGTACTTTCAGGTCATTTCTTGACACAATTTATGCCTCATTATTTCAACATTTATTGTAAACTTGGTTTACTTGTTCCAAATTCGCGTAACCTTTAAGGTTTAGCGGCGAATTCATGATCATAACATCACGAACATTTCATATGGACTAAGATTAGTCTACATTCCATTGACATCATTTGCATCTCATTAGTTCATTCATGACATTTCATTTCACTTGAACCGCGTAATTTTTATATTTAATAAACTTTATCGCGTGAGTTATTATTTTGTATATTTAATCCGTTACTTTCAAAAAAAAAAAAATGATCCCGATGTATTTTTAAACTTACATTTAGTTTATAAAAACTATATTTTAGTTTTCCTAGTGTTTTGAATTTATTTGGTACATTAATCGTTAAAGTTAAATTATTACGACACTTTTCTTAAAAATCATACGATAATTATTTTATCACTCAATTTTCACAAGGAATGTATTTTTACAATTTTTATTATATCATTACATTCTATTTTGACCTATTAAAAACTTACTTGTACCAAAAATTTCCATTTACCTTTACTTATACCTTTTCTTACACAATTACTTATACTTTCTTACAACTTGTACAAGTAAATACTTACACAACATTTTATAAAAAAAAAAATATATATTTTGGAAAACATATCCCCCCTAAACCGGTTCTAGGGGGGAAGGATTGCATTTATTGTGTTGAATTATTTTCTTGAATGTTTAGAGTTACACTCCAAGTAATATAAATCATTTCATTCACTCACTTTTCATTATTTCACATAGTTAGCAATCTTTTTCCTCTTTGTTTCTTCTCCTCAAACCGACCATCAAGTGAGTTCTCAAAGGGATCATTAATTTTTCAAGTTCAAGCATAAATACAATCTAGATAACACTCTTTATTAGGTTTTGAAATAAAAACCAAGAGTGTTTAGGATTAACCTTGGTTCTTTGCACCTCATCATAGTACTTGTAAGCATATTTCTTTCATTTTTCATGTTTCCTTATCATTTCATATGTATCCTTTCATTTTTGGAGCAAGCATGCAAGACTTGTGTTGTTTATACCATTTATTATTTGATTTTAGAGTTTTATACATATAAAGTCATCCTATAATTATTCCCTTGGTATATATTGGTCTTGATGATGTTTAGGAACCCATGACACCCTAAGAAGGTGTATGGTAGGATTAGATTAGTTTTGGAGTTGATTTGAAGGGATTAGAATAGGTTTTGTCCGAGAAAAACTATTTTCAATACGTATTAAAAAGGTTCTGTCCTTGTTTCATTTTTCTGGAAAATCCGACAGTTGGTACGAAACTTTGGCCTTGATATTTAGAAAATATACTTTAAAACGGATCCGTGGCCGCTTGAACGGATAAAAACGGACTTATAACGAAGAAGTTATGGATTTTACAAGTTTGACGACGAAATATATATTTTTCTGAAATTTCAGCAAAGTGTTTTTGGTTTGTACGAGTCAAAAACGAGTCCTAAGCTTCACAAATTATTTCGACTTATCAAAAATATATTAGTTTACTTCGATACGAAGCTAAGGACGTATAAAACGTAGAAAACGGATTTGAAACGACTAAGATATACACGTTTTCATAAACTTGCCGTAACTATTATTTTTAGAAAAACTATATTATTTTTACGAGATAAGTGTTACGGTAACTAAAATCACCATATTTAACCCCTATTATCTTTATGTTCGAGACCTCTATGACGAAAACTCCTGAACTGAAACTTTTAGATATCGATACAAACTTTCCAAAACCGTCGAGTTCGTTCTCTAACGTTCGACGTACACCATTTTACGACTAGTTTTTCGAAGCTATTTTTATCACTTTCATGAAAAATTCCGACGACATTGTTTTACGACGAAAAGTGATAATTTCACCATAAATCATTATAAAACCATTGTAGGATGACATTTGGACGTAAAAACTTGTAATGTGATTTTTGATTGGTCAAGACGTCAAACGAGTATTTTTCGACGATAAGTGATATTTTCAAAACTCGCAAATGGTATAAATAACATACGAAATGCATGCATAACATTACATTGCAACTCTTTACATATCATATCATTCATTTTAGGTCGCGGATAGTTTCCGATCCTCATTTTCTTGCACTTCATTTTGTTAGCATATCAATCACCAGGTGAGTTCCATAGCCCCACTTTTCTTGTTTTAATGCTGTTATTAAACTCTTTGGGGGAGATACATGCTCAATTATTTTCATTTACTTTCACAAGTACTGTACACATTTAAGGATTTCCGTGAGTTTTCATAGCCCCTACCTTTATACGTTTTGAATTACTTTTGGGGGAGATACATGCTCAAACTGTTTTCATTTACTTTCATAAGTACTTTAAACTCTTACGGATTACCGTGAGTTTCGTAGCCCCTGCTTTTACTTGTTTTCATAACTGTTTTGGGGGAGATACATGCTCAATTATTTTTCACAAGTACTTTAGATTTTTAAGGCTAAAATCTATCATGATTACCATTGTTTCTAAATCAAAGGTTATACTATATAAATTGTTCTTGTTTGCGTGCTACGGTACTACGTCGTATAACGTTCTAAATCAGTTGACTACTGATAAATTGAGTTAAGTGCTATTGATTATGTGCTATTGTTCTACGTCGAGTTAAGTGCTATTGATTATGTGCTATTGTTCTACGTCGAGTTAAGTACTATTGATTATGTGCTATTGTTCTACGTCGAGTTAGGTACTATATTGTGAATTCATTTGACATCATGCACTTGAACATTAACTCTACATATTCTGGCAGTGGGTTGTGAACACACAGGTTGCAAGTTTTGTATGGGCGGGACTTGGAACTGAGTGGATTTACAATGCCTTTGCTGCATAAACGATTTCGATACATTGAGTCACGCACTATTTTGTGAATTCATTTGACGATTTCTGTTTGAACATAAACTATGCATATTCTGGCAGTGGGTTGTGAACACACAGGTTGCAAGTTTTGTATGGGCGGGACTTGGAACTGAGTGGATTTACAATGCCTTTGCTACATAATCGATTTTGAAAGTCTTTACATTTCAACGATTTACAATGCCTTTGCTGCATAAACGATTTTGAAAGGCTTTACATTTCAACTCAAACTCTATGAACTCACTCAACCTTTGTGTTGACACTTTTAGCATGTTTTATCTCAGGTATCTAAGGCATTCACTTCATGGCATGCATTTGGACACATCATGGAGTCGTGGTGACGACGCGTCTCACTTGGGTTTTACGTACTTTAAAACATCGTTTGAATTGTAACAAACTTATTTTTCCGCACAAGTTGATTTTCATTTGGGACCTACTTTGTAAACTCTGATTGTTTTATTAAATCAAACGATGTTCTTTTCAAACGACACTTTAGGTCGTTCAATATAACTGTGATTGTGATGCTATGACAGTCAATCCCCAGGAATTCCATTCCGCTGCAAAACAGATAATTTGGGGGTGTGACAGATTGGCATCAGAGCTTCGGTTATAGAGAACTAGGTTGCATCATTGACCCTAGACTATAACTACATCATCATAGCATCTCATCATTTCATCATACGTGCATGTTCACTTTGCGTGCGATTTATACGTACATTTTTCGAGTTATTTACTTTCATTTCATATCGATTGTCACACGGATGCCTTTATATACCCATTCCATCATACTCACATCACTTTGACGTGGAGAATGCCCTGTCATTCCCTATCACAATTTTAACATCAGTTGACTCAACACCAAACATCATATGAGTCGATTAGTCCAAGCATTGCATAGTTACTCCTAAATTATACATAGCCTGATCACCTATGTCTAATTCAGGAAGAATCATGCAATGAAGGGAGTAGTAGTCTCATATGAGTAAGCAATTCCGTAATCGAGCCAAATTTTCAAAAGATTTTCTTCAAACCACTTGTTTCCAGTTTGATCCGCGTGACAGTTCTTGTTTGATGAGTTGCAAAGATCGAGCTAGAAACAAGTTGTTACCTAAACCGATTTAGCCTAATCGTATGACAGTTCTTGTTTGATGAGTTGTGGGATTAAGTAAAAATCGGTTACCAAAAAGTCTTTTGAGGGTTTTGCTCGAGAATGGGAAGGCTTGCCTCATCAAACCCTAACCCGAGAGACCAACACGAACTGAATTCAGGGACTGAATTCCTTTTTGGATGGGCGAATGTGACAACCCGTACTTTCAGGTCATTTCTTGACACAATTTATGCCTCATTATTTCAACATTTATTGTAAACTTGGTTTACTTGTTCCAAATTCGCGTAACCTTTAAGGTTTAGCGGCGAATTCATGATCATAACATCACGAACATTTCATATGGACTAAGATTAGTCTACATTCCATTGACATCATTTGCATCTCATTAGTTCATTCATGACATTTCATTTCACTTGAACCGCGTAATTTTTATATTTAATAAACTTTATCGCGTGAGTTATTATTTTGTATATTTAATCCGTTACTTTCAAAAAAATGATCCCGATGTATTTTTAAACTTACATTTAGTTTATAAAAACTATATTTTTAGTTTTCCTAGTGTTTTGAATTTATTTGGTACATTAATCGTTAAAGTTAAATTATTACGACACTTTTCTTAAAAATCATACGATAATTATTTTATCACTCAATTTTCACAAGGAATGTATTTTTACAATTTTTATTATATCATTACATTCTATTTTGACCTATTAAAAACTTACTTGTACCAAAAATTTCCATTTACCTTTACTTATACCTTTTCTTACACAATTACTTATACTTTCTTACAACTTGTACAAGTAAATACTTACACAACATTTTATAAAAAAAAAATAAATATTTTGGAAAACATATCCCCCCTAAACCGGTTCTAGGGGGGAAGGATTGCATTTATTGTGTTGAATTATTTTCTTGAATGTTTAGAGTTACACTCCAAGTAATATAAATCATTTCATTCACTCACTTTTCATTATTTCACATAGTTAGCAATCTTTTTCCTCTTTGTTTCTTCTCCTCAAACCGACCATCAAGTGAGTTCTCAAAGGGATCATTAATTTTTCAAGTTCAAGCATAAATACAATCTAGATAACACTCTTTATTAGGTTTTGAAATAAAAACCAAGAGTGTTTAGGATTAACCTTGGTTCTTTGCACCTCATCATAGTACTTGTAAGCATATTTCTTTCATTTTTCATGTTTCCTTATCATTTCATATGTATCTCTTCATTTTTGGAGCAAGCATGCAAGACTTGTGATTATTTATACCATTTATTATTTGATTTTAGAGTTTTATACATATAAAGTCATCCTATAATTATTCCCTTGGTATATATTGGTCTTGATGATGTTTAGGAACCCATGACACCCTAAGAAGGTGTATGGTAGGATTAGATTAGTTTTGGAGTTGATTTGAAGGGATTAGAATAGGTTTTGTCCGAGAAAAACTATTTTCAATACGTATTAAAAAGGTTCTGTCCTTGTTTCATTTTTCTGGAAAATCCGACAGTTGGTACGAAACTTTGGCCTTGATATTTAGAAAATATACTTTAAAACGGATCCGTGGCCGCTTGAACGGATAAAAACGGACTTATAACGAAGAAGTTATGGATTTTACAAGTTTGACGACGAAATATATATTTTTCTGAAATTTCAGCAAAGTGTTTTTGGTTTGTACGAGTCAAAAACGAGTCCTAAGCTTCACAAATTATTTCGACTTATCAAAAATATATTAGTTTACTTCGATACGAAGCTAAGGACGTATAAAACGTAGAAAACGGATTTGAAACGACTAAGATATACACGTTTTCATAAACTTGCCGTAACTATTATTTTTAGAAAAACTATATTATTTTTACGAGATAAGTGTTACGGTAACTAAAATCACCATATTTAACCCCTATTATCTTTATGTTCGAGACCTCTATGACGAAAACTCCTGAACTGAAACTTTTAGATATCGATACAAACTTTCCAAAACCGTCGAGTTCGTTCTCTAACGATCGACGTACACTATTTTACGACTAGTTTTTCGAAGCTATTTTTATCACTTTCATGAAAAATTTCGACGACATTGTTTTACGACGAAAAGTGATAATTTCACCATAAATCATTATAAAACCATTGTAGGATGACATTTGGACGTAAAAACTTGTAATGTGATTTTTGATTGGTCAAGACGTCAAACGAGTATTTTTCGACGATAAGTGATATTTTCAAAACTCGCAAATGGTATAAATAACATACGAAATGCATGCATAACATTACATTGCAACTCTTTACATATCATATCATTCATTTTAGGTCGCGGATAGTTTCCGATCCTCATTTTCTTGCACTTCATTTTGTTAGCATATCAATCACCAGGTGAGTTCCATAGCCCCACTTTTCTTGTTTTAATGCTGTTATTAAACTCTTTGGGGGAGATACATGCTCAATTATTTTCATTTACTTTCACAAGTACTGTACACATTTAAGGATTTCCGTGAGTTTTCATAGCCCCTACCTTTATACGTTTTGAATTACTTTTGGGGGAGATACATGCTCAAACTGTTTTCATTTACTTTCATAAGTACTTTAAACTCTTACGGATTACCGTGAGTTTCGTAGCCCCGCTTTTACTTGTTTTCATAACTGTTTTGGGGGAGATACATGCTCAATTATTTTTCACAAGTACTTTAGATTTTTAAGGCTAAAATCTATCATGATTACCATTGTTTCTAAATCAAAGGTTATACTATATAAATTGTTCTTGTTTGCGTGCTACGGTACTACGTCGTATAACGTTCTAAATCAGTTGACTACTGATAAATTGAGTTAAGTGCTATTGATTATGTGCTATTGTTCTACGTCGAGTTAAGTGCTATTGATTATGTGCTATTGTTCTACGTCGAGTTAAGTACTATTGATTATGTGCTATTGTTCTACGTCGAGTTAGGTACTATATTGTGAATTCATTTGACATCATGCACTTGAACATTAACTCTACATATTCTGGCAGTGGGTTGTGAACACACAGGTTGCAAGTTTTGTATGGGCGGGACTTGGAACTGAGTGGATTTACAATGCCTTTGCTGCATAAACGATTTCGATACATTGAGTCATGCACTATTTTGTGAATTCATTTGACGATTTCTGTTTGAACATAAACTATGCATATTCTGGCAGTGGGTTGTGAACACACAGGTTGCAAGTTTTGTATGGGCGGGACTTGGAACTGAGTGGATTTACAATGCCTTTGCTACATAAACGATTTTGAAAGTCTTTACATTTCAACGATTTACAATGCCTTTGCCGCATAAACGATTTTGAAAGGCTTTACATTTCAACTCAAACTCTATGAACTCACTCAACCTTTGTGTTGACACTTTTTAGCATGTTTTATCTCAGGTATCTAAGGCATTCACTTCATGGCATGCATTTGGACACATCATGGAGTCGTGGTGACGACGCGTCTCACTTGGGTTTTACGTACTTTAAAACATCGTTTGAATTGTAACAAACTTATTTTTCCGCACAAGTTGATTTTCATTTGGGACCTACTTTGTAAACTCTGATTGTTTTATTAAATCAAACGATGTTCTTTTCAAACGACACTTTAGGTCGTTCAATATAACTGTGATTGTGATGCTATGACAGTCAATCCCCAGGAATTCCATTCCGCTGCAAAACAGATAATTTGGGGGTGTGACAAAGAAAAGTAGAGAGAGTTAGTATATGTAAAAATAAATGTTTGTTGTAGTAGAATTATAGATTAAACACACATTAGTTTTCCTCTTATGATCGTGGGTGTTAGCCGGTAGTTCGGAAGCCTTTTCACACCCAATCTTTCCGTATATACCTATTTCCCACCTCTCTTTTTACATGAGTTTTTTTTGTCAGGTTGTGTTTTCAAGGTTGGGTCACGGTTCTGGTTCGAGGGCACAGACTGGTTCGGGTATGGTTCATGAAAGTGAATTGATTTGTGGTTTTTGTTTCAAATTTGGTACTGGTTTGAGTCGTGTTTGGATTTGTTACAAAGTTAATTGGGTCATTTACGGTTTTAGGACCAGGAAGTGGTTCATATTTTCTGCGACGTGATTTGGATTTAGTAAGATTTGTGGTTCGGGTCACCGTGGTTGTTTGGTCATTAGGTGGTTTAGGTTAGGCATTCTTTTTATATTGGGTCATGGTAGGTAGTAGTTCAGTTCGTGGTAAAGGGCGTGACTAGTGGGGTTTTTCACCAAGGGACGTGTATTAAGAGTCAAGATAGGTTTTTTTTACATGTTTCATTTAAGTTGGTAGTGTTGTGGTGGTTGTAAAATCTAAGGTGTTTTTTTTTGTGTCAGCCATTCCTACTTTTCGCTATGTCACCACTCGGTTTGATGTTGTGGTCGGAGTTGTTTGGATTGATGTTCCGGTGGGTTATGTTTAAGTTTCAGGTCTAGGTTGTGGTCGTGATCGTGGTCGGTTTGTAACATGTTTCATGCTTCTTACCAGGTGATTGCCCATAATGATAAATTTTTGGTAGGTTCGGAGGCCTGGTTAGAATCTTAGTTTGATAGATTTTCTATCTTCTTGCGGCAGTGTACGTTGGAGTAGTTATTAGTCTAGGGTTAGTGTTGCAAGTGTAGTATTGGTGGTAGTTTTGAGTTAGCGTCGTGTAATTCTAGCTTCTTGCCAATTTGTTTATATTTTATAGAATAATTTTCTTTCATAAAGAAAAGTTTTGCAATAAAAAGAAAAAAGAAATAATGAGATAGAAACTGAGGTGAGCCTACAATAAGCTAAAAAAGCCCGCAGAAGAGTTGGGTTTTTCAATGGGTTTTGTAGATCCCCTAATTTTTTTTGCATGAACACTTATTTCAAAACCAAAAGTTTAAACCAATCAATAAATATCACTTTGAGTTTCAATCCTAAATCCTACACCCCTATAACAAACACACTCTAAATAATCACTATCCCAAAAATTTTGAATCAAATAACCGGACCGACTCACCTTGCCACAAATCACGATCACTAGTTGATATATTTCTGAATTTGATCACTCCACGAAGGGACCATACATTTATCGTGGTTTTTATTCTACTAGATGCTAGGATTTTTCAAGTTAAGTTTAAAAAGTAACACGATTATAAGTTATAAACTTATAGTGTATCATTATTTATATTAGCTACGTACTATACAAACATAACTTAAGTCACTTTGCTATTTATGTATGTATGATTAGTTTAGTGAGCCGGGTGGGATTTCTTTATAATTAAGGTGACTAGTTAATTAAGTACCTTTGGCAGAGTGTAATGAGAAGAGGTGAACGTGAGATGAAGGGTACCTTCACACGTGAACACCTTTAAGCTCTTCTTTGGAGTGTGAAGGATGAGTTTTGAGCATGGTTAGGTGAAGTGACTCACCTAATGAAACCTTAAGTGTGTAGGGTGTGGATGATGGAAAGATATACAAAAAAGAGAGGACCATCTTATTCCTGCTAGAAAGTGAGACCATACTTCAAAGAAAAACAAAAGGGACCATTAAAATGTAAGTATTGCGGGACTTTAGTCCTGATTGAAAAAAAGTTAAGAGACAAAAAGTAGAAATTATAATATTGTGTTGTGAGTGAGTATTTGTGTTTTGATAGTATTTTTAAATGATAAAAAATGTAATAAAATTAATGGAAGAGAGAGAAAGTGATGCAATGGTTAAAAGAAAGTTGAAAAAAAAAGTTTTTGAGAAAAAAAAAATATGACGTGGAGCTGATGTGCCAAGGGAAAAACCCAAACTACACCCTCCACCCTAAGGAAAAAGTGGGATGGTCCTCACTTTTTATTATTTGTTTTTATTGTTTGAGAGTGTGTTTGGGATATATTGAGGGGTACATTTGTATAAAATGAATTATTTTAAGTGGTTTATTAAGTGGTGACCATTATGATCTTTCAAAAAAAAAAAAAAAAAAAAAAGTGGTGACCATTATGGCTAAAAAATGCGGTAAGATGATGCATTGAAAAGCTAATATGTGTGGTGGTGACGAGTAGGGGTGTCATTCGGGCTGACCCGACCCGAACCCGAACCGAGTCAATTCGGGTCGGGTCAATTGGGTTCAAAATTATATTCGGGTCAATCGGGTCAACCCGAATTGACCCGAGTTCTAAACAAAGTCGGGTTCGGGTATATATTTTTAGACTTGACCCGACCCGAACCCGACCCGAACCCGACTGACCCGACTTAACAACACTATTACAATGTAAAAAACTCGGGTTGACCCCAAACCCGAATTGACCCGACCCGAGTTGACCCGAACCCGAATTGACCGGACCCGAGTTGACCCGAGTTCTAAACAAGGTCGGGTTCGGGTATATTTTTTTAAGCCTTGACCCGATTTGACCCGACCCGAGTTGACCCGAACCTGACCGGGTCAACCCGAATAACACCCCTAGTGACGAGTATATCATCCCATTAGGCTGGTCGCATTCGAAGCTTTGAAATCGGTTGGGCAACGTTTTTTTTGAAGTTCGACCGATGTTAGATCGGTTGGGCACGACTGCGGGTGGCCGGTTGCCACATCGGTCGTCGTCTCATTTTGTGAATATCGGTTCCTTTCTCACTCGATATTGACGCATGTTCTCCTTTCCAACGCATCACATTTAATACAAAATTTAAAAAACGACCGTTTGGTCATTCAATTAAAAAAAAAAAATTCAAACCCATTTTACCACTCTATAAATACCCACTTCACCTCAAACACAATTCACAACTTACCATTTTCATCTACATTCATTTCAATCTAATTCTTATCCAACTTCAAAATGTCAAAGAAAAATACCCCACAATCAAAAACCCGACGATCACGATTACCCCAAAAGGCCTCCTATTCGCTTTCGTCGGGTTTTATATGTGGGGTATTTCTCGCCGGAAAACAACTTCGAGTTTTTGATTGTGGGGTATTTCTCGCCGGAAAACAACTTCGAGTTAACCGGCATATCACCACAACAAAACCGGCCTCCTATTCGCTTTCGTCCTCAAAGTTTTGATTATCAATCACAACTACCCCAACCAAATCAAAACCAAAACGCGTTTTATCTTAACCGTCCTTTTGTCCCACCGCAACGTTCTTACCACGATTACCGGCAAGAACCTAGTGGGTCGTCGTACCATCCAAACATGGACTTCATTTATCCTTCTCAACCGTATCAACCTTATTCCCCGATTCGAAGCACTAATCTAGACATGAATTTGGAAGATTGGATGCCGGAGTATCCGACACAAAACTACCCAAGTCAAGATGCTTCGATGGGACAAGGTTCGGGTCACGGTTCGCACCACGGTTCGTTCCATGGTTCCATTCCCGTTGATGATTCTGATGATGAGAAAACCGCTTCCGCTGAAGAGATGTCCCCCATCAAACCAAAGCAGCCATCTAGACGTGCTTCAAAGGCCACGGACAAAGGCAAGAAGCCGGAAACAAGCAAGGGGAAAAACAAGAAGGCTGCAGAGCCATGGACAAAGGAGGAAGAGGTGGTGCTTTGTAAAGCTTGGGTTTATGTGTCGGAAAACGCGGCGAGAGGAAACGCCCAGAACCGCTTCAAGTTTTGGGAGTTAGTGATCGACTACTTTAAGAAAGAAACTGGCAAAGACCGAAGCTATGACTCCATCACTACCAAATGGAAGAGCAGAATTCGTAATAGGGTTGGAAATTATTGTGCTATCATGGAGAATATCAAGAATACCCATGGAAGCGGTGAGAATGATATCGACGACACCTCAAAAGCTCTTAGAGAATACCGTATGACGTACGGTCATGATTTCACTTTGGAGGAGTGCTACGAGGTTTTAAAGGGTCATGCTGCTTGGAAGGAGGTTGAGTTGCCGGCTTTATCAACAAATAGTCGGAAGAAAACAAAGGGTTCTACCACTACCTCTGGTTCAACCCAAGCTCGTGATCCTTTCGATGTCTATGACGTTGATGATTCTGCTGAGGAAGCGACTAGAGAATCACGACCGGCTGGTCGTGACAAAGGAAGGAAGAAAGCATCCTCCTCCTCTCGTGATGATGATGTTCCATCAGACTCATTTATGCAATCGTTGGCCAAAAATTTCTTAAAGACCAAGAAGCCGTCAAAAGAGGATAAAGGTAAGAATAAGCAGGGTTTAGAAGATACTTGGTTACGGTTGAGGGAAAAAGAGCTCGAGATAAAAAAAGAAAAACTTGAGCTCCTGAGGATATCAAAACAGGAGTCCGACATCATCTTCTACAACACCCCAATCGACCCAAATTTGACCGGCCGCCAACTAGAAGAGTTGGAGAAAGTTAAGGCAGCAATCAAAACACGTTACAATTTAGATTATTAGTTTAAGTATTGTAGTGTTTATTTGAATTTCGTATTGTAATGTTTTTTTTTTTTTTTTTTTTTTTTAAATTCGTAGTGTAATGTTTTTTTTTTTTTTTTTTTTTTTTAATTTCGTAATGTAATATTTTTTTTAATTTGAATGAAATTTAAATTTAATGTTAAAAATGTTTGAATTAAAAAAAAAAAAAAAAAATCTTTGGGTCGTCGACTGGGGCATCCGGGTTGTCACAGGTCGCTGGAGAGAGAAAGCTGACGTGGCGCAGGTTATCCCAGGTCGTCTCAGGTCGCGACTGGACCAGCCTTATCAATTTCTTCTCTATTAATTGTATGATATTCAATAATAAAGAAATGGGCATCGACCAATAGTATACATTATACAAAGGCTTCCCAAGTCAACCATAAATTGTAGCTTCATTGAAATTTCATTCAACATAAAACAAATTCCTAAGCACTGTTATAGAATACAAAGCTCCGATTAATTCAAGATCCACAAGAAAAACACCCACGCTAAAAGTATCTAGAAACAAATCGATAAAGAAGAACGAGCAACAGCATTATGTAAGCTAGCTACATTTACATCTATCTTAAACCTCATTTCATCAACATATTGTAAAAAAAAATCTAATTCTTGTTAATGGGTTTCATGTCTTTATAGTTTTTTCGTATTTTGACACAATAATATTGCAGGTATTGCAGTGAACTCGAACTGGGCAAGTTCCTGGGCAGCTTAGATATCATTTTAGAAGCTTTTCAAGCAATTTCGGATACGACTTTGAGTTATGAACTTCACACTAGTCTTTTTGGGCTCAAAGTTTTGGCTTTTAGCTGTCCAACTGATTATACGACTCGATTTCTTAAAGGAGAGTTCGAGTTGGTTTCATCAGAAGTCGTTGACTTCATATCGACCAAAGTTAACCCAAAGATCTCCATTAACAAAGCTGCTGTTGAGCTGTTCGAGAATCTCTCAGAAGACCTAAAAGAACTCGAAAAGAATGTGAGTTCTCCTTTTTAGCAATTAAGGGTAACATATTTGAAAAAAATTCTTAACCTAGAACAAATTTAACAATCAATATTGCTAAAAATAGGAAGAGGGAGTTTTTAGTTGCTCAAACTATGAATTTTTTTATTTCCTTTTATTTTCTCCACTTCTTTATCCTACCCACTCATTTTTATTCCTGTTCTCTAGAACTCATTATCACACATTTTAAATTTGTTTATTTATATCTTTTTATCCGTTTTTATAGTTTGTTTCTACAGACTTTAGAGCATTCCCAATCATAACATTATAACACCAATAACACCGTTCAAGTCAGTGCCACATCAGCTTTAACATTTAACATTAACATCCCCAAAAAATACCCACAACCATAACATCAATAACATTTCATATTTTCAATTTCAACCCCTAAACTAAAACAAACACTTCATTTATTAAAACACATATCACATATAACATTTAAACACCAAGTACATTAAACGTTAAACACGAATTACATTAAAAATTAAAGATACAACGCATACTGACGAAAATAAAACTACTAAAACTTAAAAAAACGAATCATCTGAGTCCCAACCCTCAGAACTGGTTGCCGGAGAATTAAACTCCCCATTAAAGTATCGACGCTCCATTATGTCGAAATAGTTGTCTTGGAGGTACTGAGCTTCCCGTGCTTCTTGCTCACGGCGAGCAGCCTCTTCACGTGCCTGCTCTTCCATAATCTCCCTAACGTTTTCTTCATCTTGTTCTAGTTGCCGGAGGGAAGCCTCACTTAACCCGCTGGGGTGGTTTTGAAAATCCACCTGTGGACTGTTCACAGGTGGAGTAGGAACAATTGGGAGGTACGGGATGTTTTCAAAACCCACCGGAAAAACATTTTCCGGTGGTGTTGAGTAAACTTCATGTTCTGGTAGAGTTGGAGAGCTGGTTTCCGGCAACTTTTCTGGACTTGGGAATTGCTTAGAAAAATCTTTGCGAGACATTTTTTGTGGTAGAGTTGTGTATGTAACTTGTGTGTGTTGTGTGTTCTAAACAACTCTGGTAGAGTTGTATATATAGGCAGAGTTGATTTTGAAATTGAATAAAGAGAAAAGTACACAAAGAGGACAAAATCTTTTTGGGAGTCCTCATCATGGTCATTTTTTAAAGCAATCTCTAAAATGGTCATGAACAACTTCGCAACTCCGCAACTCCGCCCAAAATGTGCCACGTGTCCTTTATCAAGTACAATCTACTTTTGTGATATGATGTTTTGTTTTATTAGTAATAACGTTAAATGTCTCTAAGTTACCCTTATCTTTTACATTTGTTTTCTCTCAATCTCATTAGTCTTCACACAAAAACACAATAGATATGAATATACGAGACTTGCAAAATGGTGATTCCATGAGTTGAAACCTTAGCCAAAAATGGTATACATCAAATCCCAAAAGAATACATAAGAACCCAATATGAACTAACAACTACTGCCATTTCGATGAAGAGAAGAAAGATTAAGGACCACCAGTCACCACAACCGTATCCTTCAGTCACCACACACACCACACCACCGTATCCATCATCGTCACCAGCGCAGCTCCACCCGCCTCCATCATCGTATCAATCAGATCTGTCACCATCCTATCCATACCACCGTATCCATCACCGTCACCATCCCCTTCGTGTGGGTAAGTCATGTAAAGTTACTTTGACAAGTCATAGATCTCGAAAGTCATGGTTGAGATTATTTTGTTTTCTATTTTTCAAAAGAAATACCCACTTGATCGATAATGGGTTTGGTTTTATTTTATGGTGGTGGTGTTGGAAAATATGGTGGCGGTGGTGGGTCGACATCCGTTGTTGTTCAATAAATGATTTTATTCTTCTAATCTCAAAACAACATTTATTAAGTTGTTGTTGGTAAGTCATATAGCTGAGAAACAAAACCTAAGTTGATGAGTTTATACTATACACTTCCTAAGTTGATGAGTTGTACTATAAATGAGGTTTTGTTTCCCAGTGGTAACTATACACTTATTTAACCTCCACATCTTGAAAAAGTCATTTTGTGCATTGATGAGTTGTACTATACACTTCCTAAGTTGTACCTTTTTAAATAAACATGAAACAAATCTGCCACTACTAGGCGTTCTTTTTGGTGGGCATTAGCTCAAAATGAGTTGTATCTTTCAAATGGTAACTAGAGAACTATTATTAAAACTACAATCATAGGTGATGGTAGGTCGAGCTGACCGATGATGGTGAGGGAGGAGGGATAGAGAGAAAATAGATGAATATGAAGAGTGTGATGGTGATATATTTAAATGAAAAAGGGTATATTCGTCATTTAATCCAAAAACAAAAATCAAAGTCATGTACTTGCAAATGACAGGTGGCGCGTTTTGAGTGGAGTTGCGGAGTTGCGTAGTTGCTCATGACCATTTTGGAGATTAGATGAAAAAGTGACCATGATGTGGACTTCGCTTATATTTGATTTTTAAATTTCAAATTTGAATTTGAATTTATCCCGCCCAAAATTGACGAGTATAATTTAAATTTGAATAGGTTGAGGGGGTGTAAATAAAAATTTATTTGAAATGGTTTAGGGGGTGAAATGATATATTTTTTTTTTAAACCATAACGCGCGTTACCCTGGTAACGCCCAGGGACTAACGGCGTGAAAAGAGTGCACTTCCAAGGGTATAACGCAATAACGGGCGTGGGGTTAACGCCGTTGGGGCGTTAACATTGGGAGTGCTCTTACTTTCTGACGTTGTGAACCATATATTATATTCTTAAAATGATATTCCACATTAATTAAATTTCATTAATTCTCTAATAAATAGAATATGGTAAACTGGCATCCAGAATGGTAGTTTATATAAAGCTTTATAAAATAATAAATATGTCCAAAATTTTTGAACAATAGTGGATGCATGTTATTTTATGCTTAGGTGACTTGAAGTGATTCAGGATTATGAAGTGGTTCACAACTTTTTACAATTAATTTATGTAAGGCACATTATAACCCTTTAGTTAGGTTTAAAAATTACGGTATAATTAGGTTTAAAAACCTTTAGGATTATGGAGTCTGAAAATGCGAAAAAACAATAAAAACATGAAACTTTTAAAAGGTTTTTTCGCATTTTCACATTATAAACCTTATTAAATTATGGTGTAAATAGGTTTAAAAATTAAAAGGTTTTTGATCTAATAATATGTCATGACATGACAAATTTATAAAACTATTAAAAGTTTTGTCTTTGTGGATGCTTTTAATATTTATATTAAACTTATGCTGTCCTTAAAAACTCTCCAAAGGATTATGCTATTATTTTCACCCAAAAAGGGTATAAGTTTGTTGAAATAAGCTTGATTGCCCAAACACTATATATTAGCTTTATTAGTATAAAATAAGTTATTAAGCATGTACTATAAGCTTTCCTAAAGACCCCCTTGATATTGGTATTGATACTTATCTCTTTTACAACAGCAAACTCCAAACATGAGTTTCCAATACATACCATCGGTTGATAAGCCACATTGAACTTTATTGGTTTAAAATTTGTTTTTCAGCATACAAATACACCTTTGGTCATCACTGGATGCGGTTTGGGAGGATACCTCGCCATTCTTTCCACACTACGGCTACATAAAGCTGTTGATGAGGAAGAATCAAATGGTAAAAAGACTAAAAGGCCAATATGCATAACTTTCGGTTCCCCCCTTATTGGTGATCAAGCACTACAACGCGCCATTTCAGAACGTCCACAATGGAAATCCAGTTTTCTAAATGTGGTCTCGAAAAAGGATTGTGTTGCTTGTTATTTCTCATCAGAGAGTCAATACAAGCCTCTTGGTACTTCCCTTTTTTGCACTGAATCAGGTGGGCACACAGCTTTTGAAGATCAAGACTCAGTCCTGGCAGTTCTAAAGGCCATGGCGTCATCAAATGATGGAAACATGGAACTGTACGATTATGGGAATTGTTTAAAAACAATGAGAAGGAATGTGTTGTATCGGGGGGTTTCTCAATTGGGTGAAGTAAACTTGAATTCTTTAAAGGCAGGAATCACATTACAGTTTATGAAAATCGATGTTTTGGGAAAGATTTCAAACAACCTAATTGGAAAAATGGAAGAGAAACAAACAAGGATGATTACAAGCAAAAAAAATAAGTACGAGCCTACAAAAAAGCTAAATGACATGAAGATAAGTTTGACATACATGGAATGGTACATGAAGAAAAGGAAATCAAAAGGGGGTTACTATGATTGCTACAAGAATGCACAAACCAAAGAAGAAATCGAGAGTCAACACCAAATTGTGAAGCATCAACGTATCCTGCACCAATATTGGAAGAAGACTGTTGAAGAGAAGGATCTAATGCCACAAAAAGAAGGTTCCAAATTGCGTAAGCGTTGGCTCTATGGTGGAACTAACTACAGAAGGATTGTCGAGCCACTATACATAGCTGAACACTACAAAAAGAGTGAAACGAACTATATAGAGAAAAGACATGACCACTACAAGTTGTTGGAGAAGTGGTCAACTGAAGAAAAGGAGTCAAAACAAAGTGAAGGAAAGAAAAATAAAGCTGCTAGTCTTACCGAGGATTCATGCTTCTGGGCACATGTGGAGGAGGCTTTGATTTCCTTACATAAGTTGAGGAATGGAGGATTAAGCTTCAACAAAGGCAACGTTGAGAAGGGATTGGAGCAGTTTGAGGCCTATCTGATGCTTTCAATCAACAATTTCTCGGTGTCACCAGAAATTTTCTTGGACGGAAGTAGTTTAATGAAGTGGTGGAATGAGTATAAGGCATACAAAGGAACTTTATATGCTTCTGAATTTGCTAACTACATGAACAAAAAGAGCTACTACTCGTACGGATAAGCCTGAGTGAGCTTTGCAACAACGGTCTCAAGTCGAATCATATTGTTGTGGGTTAGCAATTAAGTTGTCCAAAATAAGTAAATTAATTTATAGCAACTACATATGTTTTTGCATGTTAATTTACATTATGGTTTAGGTCTTGTAACGTTAACTGTCATCTAAGTTAATTTGCTAATGGAAGTATGCTTTTCTATTTTCCTTTCTATTTAATTTCCTATGATTCTGCTTCTTATCGTTTCCATCCTCGATTGTATTTGTCTGCTTTATTTCCTTTATTAGTTAGCAAACAGAGTACATTTTTTACTTCTTCCCATATCTAGGTTATTTTAAGTAGGGGTGTCAATTAACAGGTTTTGGATATGTATGTTTCTGATAGATATCAAGATAATAAATGAAAACTAAATATTGTATTTAATTGTTTAGATTGACTTGTTTAAATTATCTGTTTTAATTTTTTTGCATTTATCATAATCAACCTCATGCCAAAACACAACAATAACCAAATAAACACCCTAATACACCAATCAGCACCATTATAACTAAGTATATGCTAGATAAGAAAAAAACAAATGATGATCAAGCATTGACATTACCTGATGATAGTTTGGGTGCAAACTTATGACTATGACTCTCATTACATGTATCTAGTGAAGTAAGCTACATAATTCAACGATTAAATTAAGTGCAAAATTAAGCTAAATTAAGCACACACCAATATAGAAACAGAACAATAACCAAATAAAACACATATTACACCAATCAAACCATTATAACTAAGTATTAGCTAGATAAGAACAAAACAATGTTGATCTAAGCATTGACATTACCTGATATAGTTTGGGTGCAAACTTACGACTATGACTCCCATAGCATGTATCTAGACTGCCATTGACGTAAGCAACTAAATTCAGCAATTAAATTAAGCACAAAATTAAGCTAAATTAAGTACAAACCAATGTCGAAACAGAACAATAACCAAATAAAACACCCTATTAGTCAGAAACACCTACAAAAATCAAGCACGTTCGTGAGTCTCTTGATCGTTGTTGATGAAGTTACTCCAGAATTTAGGCAAGCTGGAAATTTTAACCAGAATCTTGAATTGAAATTATATGAGAAGATTTTTTTTTTTTTATGAGTCAGTTTGATACAAAAAATCTCTGCATGTAAAGAACAAATAATGGAATCCAAATGAAAGAAGATGGAGGTGTTGGGGCGTGCAATCAAAAGACACATACACCCGAGCCATCCTCATCCCTGCAGCCGACCTCCTAACCAGTGGCTTCGCAACAGTACTGGCTCCAATGCTAAACTTCAACAAATGTTATATAGTATAATATGAGTCAACAATTTAAGTTTTGTCTTGGTTTTATTGATAATGTAGTGCATAACAAAATTTTCATGTAATTTTGCATCTTTAAGGTTGGTACTATGGTGTTCTTTTATTTCTTCAGGTTACATATCTTGAGATTTGAGATTCACAAATTAAATTATTAAACTTCGATTATTTAAAAAACGATTTCCCTAAAAACCTGTTTAGGGAAAACTGGTTTCTCTTGAACCGAACCGCCGGATTTGGAACCGGTTTCTATTTCTTTCTAGCGCCCGGTTTGAAACCGGTTTTAAAAATTGGTTTAAACTGGTTTTTTTAAACCGTTGGAAACGAGCAATAACAACTGTTAACGGTCATATTCCCCCTTGTTTTTGCTCCTTTTTTTGTTCCTAAGTAAACCAAATGACACCCCATTAGTAGTATATAAGTGGGTTGGATGTTGAGGTTAAATCACACTCTCAAAAACATTAAAAAAAACACTCTCAAAAACGCAAAAACGCTCTCAAAAAATGGCATCTGGATGTGGGCAATCTCAAACTTCCGCTCGGAATTCGTCAACCAATCTTACGATTGTTTCTATCATAGAGACAAATAGAAACCTGGAGATTTGGGCAAATTTCGATTTGTGTGTGATGTCGGATGGTTCGAAAAAAGCGAGATGTAAGAAATGTGGGGTTTGTTTCAAACATGACGGGAATACTACGTTGAGGAATCATATTTCGAAAAGTTGTCCCGTGGTGAAAGCCTCGTCGAGTTCTAGTCAAACAACAATGGGGAATGATGGATTGTTGTTGCAATACGAGGTGACTCGGGTTTGGGATAGAATGGCGAAATTTGTGATTAAAGAACCATTGCCTTTTGACCACTTTGATATTAAGCAAATGACCTCGCATATCCAATATATGCTTCAACCTCGATAGTGTCATGTAAGTCGAATGACCCTTAGACGTGATTGTATAAATATGTGGAAACAAGCTAAAAATGAAATAATTTTAGAATTTCAATCAATAGAAACCGGTGTAAATTTAACGTGTGATTTTTGGACGGCTCCACATGGTTCACCGAATTCGTATCTTTGTGTTACCGCTCATTAGGTAAATATCAAAATGTGGGTAATTGATGAAGCGTGCGATTGGCTTTGAATTATTTGGATACCCCCATACCGTAGAAAATCTATATGCTATTTTAGATAACGTCATCAAAACGTATAATTTAGAAGAAAATATTTTTTCTGGGGACGGCGGACATTGACTATGTTAATTACATATGTAGGTGAATCTTTTATAATATTGGTGTCAAAGTAAGATAAAAAGAAATAATGGTTCAATGTTAAATGATGACACTGCTAGTAATTTGGTTTTATGACTTATGAGTACTTTTATAATCACATGTATCTTTCGATAATACATCGAACAACACCGTTGCGGTTGATCAGTTAAATTAAAATACCAGTTTTCAACGGTGTCTTTTTTCATAGTCGATGTGTAGCATATATCATTAATTTGGTTGTGCAAGACGGGTACATGTTATCATGTCAACAAAAAATGCCTAAAAAGATATGTTAAAAGATATTTTTAGTAGTAGTAATAAACGATATCATAGATATATAAAGTTTTGTAACGTGGCAAATGCCATTTGCTTAGGTCCGAATTGGGACGTACCTACCGGATGGAATTCCACTTGCAACATATTTGAATGTGCTTTACGACAAAAAGATACTTTAAAAGTGTTTCATGACTACGTTGCACAACGTACTATGGTTGTGCCTTATCCTGAGTCATGTTGGTATACTATACAACTTGTTTAGGAAATGCTTACAGTTTTTAAAAATGCTACTACTTTGTTATCGGGAGTTTACTATCCTACAAATTGTTTAGTTTTAAAACAACTTTTTTAATGACTTCAAAAATAAATGAGTTTGAAACGAAAAGTGATTTATTTGAAAATTTGGTGAAACCAATGAAAGAAAAGTTTAAAAAATATTTGAAAGAAATGTTTAAAACAGCTTTTTTACTACTTGTGTCGCCGTTTTAAACCCCGTTCTAAACCGAACCGGGGTTGAGAGTTTGATTATGAACATTGCTTATGATTTGGGTTTGAACGAAGATGACCCGAACTCTATTTCTCGTCAATGTGCTCGCTTTAACGATGCTTTTGACAAAATGTTTCAAGTTTATTTAACAAAATATGGCTCAAGTTCTTCACATATTCACACGATGTATCAATAGGCGGGTTCGAGTTCTCATGGTACTAACTACTAACGAGGCAATTCGAATGTATAATATTTTAAGAATTGAGAATACAAAATGAGCTCAAGGTAACACCCCTAGTAGCGAGCTCGAAAGGTACCAATGATCCAATTTTTGGTCTCAAATGACCATTGAAGAGTTTGATAATTTGGATATTTGGGTTGGTGGAAAGAACGGGAATCCAAATTTTCGTATCTAGCCGCCATAGCCCGTGACCTACTAGCGGTCAAAGCAAGTATGGTAGCTTTAGAATTCGCCTTTTCGGTTAGGGGAGGGTTATATCACCAAGAAGAACAAAACTAACCCTAGAGGAGGTGGAAATTTGCAGTTGTTTGAAAGACCACCTCGATAACGTGGAAAGGATTCAACATATATCACCACTAGAAGGCGACTTAGAACGGGTTGAAGAAAAAATACACGCGGAAGAAATAGCGTTTGGTATGTCCCAACCTCTTGACGAAGACGAAATACACTTCAACCAAGACGATTAATTCAAGACGAAGACCGGGACGAAGATGAGGACGAAGACGTTGTTTATGTTATTCCTTTATTGTTATTCAAGAAGACGATGTATTCCTTTTGTGTATTCTGTTTATGTATTCAAGGAACAATTTGATGTTTAATGTTTAAATATGTTTAGTGTTTGTGTTTTGTTATATACTTGTATAGTTATATACTTATATATAGTTAAAAAAAATTACTTCCAAAAATTTGGCCCCCAAGTCCCCAACTGACTCACTGTTCAAAAAATTTAGCCCATCCCAAAACTGATTTTCTGAACCGGTTTACCAAAAACCAGTTTAAACCGATCCCAAACCGGTTATTACCGGTTTTGGTTTTTCTTTGCCGAAACCGGTTTCAAACCGGAGCGGTTTGAGGCAAAACCGGTTTTGACTTATTGACTCGAACCGAAACCAGTTCGATTTTTGGAAAAAAAAACCGGTTTGTGCTCCTCTACGTGAGGTCCGTTATGCCGAAGCCTGTCGTTCAGCACATAGCCCAAATCGGGCCTATTTCCTCTTTACTCTTTAGGGTCCGGGTGATTTTAGACAATTTTTAATTTACTCCTAAAGACAATCAAATACGTTTAATTTACATATTTAGAACCTTTTTTGTTTTAACAAAATATTTTGGGTACTACTCCATGAAAGCGCGCAAGTTGTGTACTGAGTATAAACTTGAGAAACTGTGGATATATTTTGGTTATGAAGTTATACAGCTTACATAGATACAATATTCATGTAGTTTTAGGTGATTATGCTGGTTTTGATACACATGAACGAATAGTTGAACATAGTTGCATAATAGTTTATACCTGGCTATTATGAGTTAAGAATCTTAATGTAAAAACATATAAAACAAAGCCAATTTACTCACAAAACAGATTTAGAATGAACCCAGCGAACCTCCCCTTGGCTCACTCTTTTATTATATGAATCAATTGCTAAGATAGCAAGTTATTGTTTACAATACAGAAATCAGATGATACAAAACAACTGAAGGGTTTCCCTCAAACTAACAATCACCAGAACTTATGAGAGAGATACACGCTCTAAAAACACACAGATATTCTTGAGATAATAAAGAGAGATGAGAATAGCTTGAGCTTAAATAGCCTTGAAAATCCATATAGCTCTTTACTCCCTTGAATAATCTACACGGGTACAACTTAAGTCCTTCAACTTTGGAGAGATAACTCTTTAAGTCCTTCAAGTTGATAAAGCTTATATTCAACACTCCCCCATAAGCTTTAGCTAAACTGCACATCTTCATAAGCTCTAGCCAAACTGCACTCCCCCATAAGCATTAGCTTCCCTGCACCTCAGCACTTGACTTAGTACTTGCAAAAACATTCAACAGCCCAAGACTTTTGCAAAACTTGTTATGGTCAGGAATACCAAGCCCCTTAGTAAACATATCAGCAATGTTATCCTCAGACTTGATTTTCTTAGGCTTCAAAAAACCAGAAGCAACTTTTTCCCTTAGAAAGTAGAGATCAATTTCAAAGTGTTTACTTCTTTCATGAAGCACAGGGTTAACAGCTATTTGCAAAGCTGAACTATTATCACACCACATCTCAATAGGCAACTCAACATCAACATGTAGATCTGCTAACACTTTAGCAATCCACATAACTTCACAACACACATTACACATGGCTTTAAACTCAGCCTCAGTAGATGACCTTGCCACAACAGCTTGTTTCTTGCTTTTCCAAGAAACGAAGTTATTACCCAGAAACACAGAGTAACCAATAACTGATCTTCTAGTTACTTTACATTTAGCCCAATCTGAATCAACAAAAAAATTTCAACCCAAGATCACAACTTTTCCCAAAAGTTAACCCAAGACCAGGCTCATTTTTAAGATATCTTAACACTCTGAAAGCAAGCCTCAGATGAGACTTCATAGGCTTATGCATTACCTGACTTAAGCAATGCACATCATATGAAATGTCTGGCCTAGTTAAAGTCAGATATATCAATTTTCCAACCAACTTTTGATAGTGAGTAATACCATATAAAGGTTCATCATCACCAAACTTAGAAACTTGTTTCTTATTATCAGGATTAACTTCAATAGGTGTGCAACAAGGTTTACATCCCAACATACCAAACTGAGTAAGGAGTTCAGTACAGTATTTTCTTTGAGTTAAGCATAACCCATTTTCTATATCCAAAACATCAATTCCCAAAAAGTATTTAAGTTTACTCAAATCTATTATTAAAAATTTAGAACTCAAAAACTTTTTGAACTTTTCAATTTCATCAATGTTATTCCCAGTGATGATTATATCATCTACATATACCAGAAGAACTAACATAACATCTTTCTTATGCATAACAAACATAAAGAAATCATTAGCACTTTGAACAAACTCATTTTCTTTAAGAACAGATGTAAGTTTTTCATTCCATTTTCTAGGAGCCTGTTTTAAACCATATAAAGATTTGACCAACTTGCAAACCCTTCTATCATCCTTATCAGAAAACCCTTCTGGTAAGGACATATATACATCCTCTTCTAAATCACCATATAAAAAAGCATTGTTAATGTCAAGTTGAAATAAAGGCCAATTATTTTTAACAACAATACTAAGAACACATCTGATGGTCACAATTTTCAAAACAGGTGAAAAAGTCTCATCATAATCTATTCCCTTTCTCTGATTATACCCTTTAGCAACTAGCCTTGCTTTAAACCTTTCAACCTCACCATTAGCTTTATATTTTACTTTAAAAATCCACTTATACCCTATGGCTTTCCTGCCAACAGGTAATTCAGCAACTTCCCAAGTTCCATTTCTATTTAAAGCTTCAATCTCTTTATTCATAGCTTCTACCCATCTACTATCCTTAACAGCTTCCTCATAAGTAGCAGGCTCATGTATTTTATTCAAACATGATATAAACAAAAAATTATCTATACTCAGATTAGAATAATTGACAACTTTATCTATACTGTACTTATGTTTCTTATCCAACACATAGTCTTTATATTTAGATGGTAAAGCAGTCATCCTACTGGTTCTTCTAACAGTTTGACCTACTGCTGGTTCAGGAGACTCAAACATTTGCCCAAACAAATTTAAATCCTCACCCTCAGACTCATAACTTTCATCAAGATCAATAACACTCTGTATACCATCAGAAACAAGAGTTTCAGTTGCATACTTAGACTTAGTGTCCTTCCTACTAGATGAACTACCTAAGATATCCTCATTCTCTGTATCAGCAGTTCCTGCTGACTTTGCAGCTTCTGCTGTATCAGATTTAGGAGTGTTATCTAGAGTAGTTTTATCTACAGTGCTGACACTAGGAGTACTATTATCTGACACAGACTTATCACTATTGTCTGCACTATCTCTATTTTCGTCATAGGGCTCATCAGATTCAAGATTACTTTGGCTGCTCTCATTATGTTGATCATAAAAATTGAGATTATTCAAGTTTTGTTCTTCAAACACAAAATCTTTAGTAAAAGAATTATTTTTAAAAGGAAACACTGTTTCATAAAACTTCACATCCCTAGAAAAAATAAACTTCTTTTGTTCATGATTAAACAATTTATACCCTTTTTTTATCAAAAGCATATCCAACAAACACACATTTGTCAGACCTAGAACTGAATTTATCAGATTCATTCAACACAGTTGAAAAACACAAGCAACCAAAGCATCTTAAATTTGACAAATTGGGCACAACTTTATAAATCATTTCATAAGGACTTTTTCCAGACAACACAGCAGTAGGTAACCTGTTAATCAAATATGTAGCAGTTAGAATGGACTCAGACCACATGTTCAAAGGTAACCCCCCCTGAAACATGAGGGCTCTAGCAGTGTTTTACAAATGTCTATGTTTTCTTTCAACTACACCATTTTGTTGGGGTGTGTAAGGACAAGAAGTTTGGTGAAGTATCCCATTATTAAGAAAAAAACTTTCAAGTTTTTTGTTTACAAATTTTGTGCCATTATCACTTCTAAAAACTTTAACAGTTTTTTCAAATTGATTTTTAATGAGATTAACAAAGTTAACAATATTATCATATACTTCACCTTTATTTTTCATAAGAAACACCCAAAACGCCCTGGTGTAATCATCAACAACAGTAAAAAAATATTTAAAACCATCCCTACTAGTCACTCTATAAGGACCCCAAACATCCAGATGAACAACATCACTCAGAGACTTAGTCTTATGATCACTTAGAGGAAAAGATTCTCTAACTTGTTTAGCTTTATGACATATTTCACAAGGACTAGAACTGGTAGTTTTAATATCACTTATTCTACTTTTAAGCACAGTTAAGACTTGATCAGAGGGATGTCCAAGTCTGTTGTGCCAAATACAATTTGACAAAACACAACTCTTAATGTTACTATTATTAACCCTCTTACCTTCATCAAGAAAGTAAAGACCACCTCTCTCACTACCAGTCCCCATCAGGAACTTTTGAGTTAAATCCTGAATTTTACATATGGAGTTATTATGGCTAACAATCACATTATTATCCTTAGACAACTTATGAACAGAAAATAAGCTGACATGGTAACCAGGAACAACCAACACATCTTTAAGAATCAAATTGTTACCAAATTTAAAACTGCCAATTTGTTTGACTAAGGCAACAGTCCTATTGGGATGTGCAACAGTTAACTTTAAGTGAGAAACATCAATTATGTCAAAAAGATATGTAGTAGAAAAAGTTATGTGTTGGCTAGCTCCTGAGTCAATAATCCACCCAACATAAGTACTATATACTTATATTAGAGTTGAAGTTAAAAAATCTACAAGAGAATAAACTAATAACACAATTAGAGGTCATAACAGTACCCGCAACACTAGCATGAGTCTTGCTAGCATCACCTGTACTACTCAGTAAAGACATTAATCTCTAATACTGATCACTAGTAAGAGTATGAGTAGTACTCTTACTAGAATCAGTCACATTATTAGCACTATTTTAAGACACATTTCCTTTTTTAACAAAACCAGGAGGATATCCAACCAACTCAAAGCATCTATCAATAGTGTGACCAGTCATATTACAATGCTTACAGACAAGGTTAGATACCCTGCCAAACCTTCTATTATTATTGTTTCTATTAGAGGTCCAGTTATTGTTTTGAGAAGTGACATTATTAGGCTTAGCAGCAAAGGCTGCAACACCATTTTTAACAGTTTTATTAGTCACATTACTATTCCCGTGTGATTCATCTCTAGACAGAGTAGCAAAAGAAGATTTAACATCAGGTAAAGGATCTATAGTGAGAATAAGACTTCTCACAGAACTGAAACCATCATCAAGACCCATAAGAAATTGCATCAGCCTCAAAGGATCTGAATGCTTTTTCAAAGTGGGAGCAGTTTCACAAACACATGTGGGCAGATCAACAAGGGAGTCAAACTGCCTCCACAATGCATTAAACTCATGATAGTATTCAGAAAGACTCATACCAGATTGAGTTAAAGTATGAATTTTATGATGCAAGTTATAAATCACAGAACCATCTTCCTTATTGTATGTCTCATTTAACTCATCCCAAACAGACTTAGCATTAACAGAAAACACTTGACCTTTATAGAGGTCTTGTGAAATACAACCAAGAATCCAAGATAACACAACAGAGTTACACCTATCCCACTTGAGTATGATATAGAGCATCAGTGGGATCTCTAACACATTTCCCATTAATAAACCCAAGTTTATTTCTAGTATGTAAGGCCAACTGCACAGCAGCAGACCAGACCTTATAGTTCTCAGTGCCTTCAAGTTTGAAGGTGATCAACTGAGCACCAATGTCTTGTGGGTGCAAGTATAAAGGGTCATATATATATATCCAATTTTAATTCACTACTACCCCCTTCAGGGCCCTTACCCCTAGGATCTTGACCATCAACCATGATGTCAAGACAATAACCCACACATAACAGAAAACAACCAGAAATAAACCAACAAGAAATAAAACAAAGACAAACACCTTATATCTCCTCAAGCACAAGTAACCACCAATATCCACAACCAACTCCAAACAACAAATCCCTTAAACTACTCAACCTCCGAACAATCCTAACCAAAAAATAGACAAAAACTAAAGGAAAAGCGTGAGAGGTGTTACAACCACGCAAGCTTCCAACCAGATCAAGAAGATCCAACAGAGAAAAAAATGCAGCGGAAACCAACACCTGAAAAATAGGTAAGAGATCAAGAATAAGTGAAACTTAAAGAATCACAAACAATATAACCAAAATCAAACAAGAACCACAAATCTAAAACCCAATAACAACCAATAATACAACCTGAATTAGGGTTTGATACAGAAAACCCTAATTAAACCAAGAAACAATACTCCGAGACTCAATTGATTAACAAGATCAAAAAGATCTGTCATCAATTGAACCAATAACCACCAGAATCGAAAAACCCCCAAAAATTAGAAAACGCTAATTTTTGAAAAACCAAATTACTCTTCAGATCTTATCAATCCAAACTCAAAACCATATGAATAATCCCCAAAACAACCTGATCTAAACAATAGATCAAGAACGGAAACCCTAATTTTTAAAAACTTTTTAAAGCTTCGGTATAGAGCAACCTGGCTCTGATACCATGTAAAAACATATAAACCAAAGCCAATTTACTCACAAAACAGATTTAGAATGAACCCAGCCAACCTCCCTTTGGTTCACTCTTTTATTATATGAATCAATTGCTAAGATAGCAAGTTATTGTTTACAATACAGAAATCAGATGATACAAAACAACTGAAGGGTTTCCCTCAAACTAACAATCACCAGAACTTATGAGAGAGATACACGCTCTAAAAACACACATATATTCTTGAGATAATGAAGAGAGACGAGAATAACTTGAGCTTAAATAGCCTTGAGAATCCATATAGCTCTTTACTCCCTTGAAGAATCTACACGGGTACAACTTAAGTCCTTTAACTTTGGAGAGATAACTCTTTAAGTCCTTCAAGTTGATAAAGCTTATATTCAACTAGGGGTGAGCATATGACCCGAACGGACCGGACCGGACCGGACCGACCACATTCGGTCCGGTCCGCGGCCTCGGCTTTTGGGCTAATTCGGTCCTCGATCCGGTCCGGTCCGGACCAAAACCGACGAATTTGGCCTTGTTGGACCGGACCGACACGGACCGAGACCGGACCGACCACATTCGGTCCGGTCTCGGTCTAGGATTTTTTCCGAACTCGGGTCTCGGTCCGGTCCGGTCTTGGCCAGTCCGGTCCGGTTTTCGGACCGTGCACACCCCTATATTCAACACTTAAGATGTCCAAGTACAAGTTGGTGAATTATCCATTGGTTCCTACATGTTATATGTTACTCAGGGAGGAGGGAGTGGTACCCTAATACCCTGGGTGCCACCTCACCTCTATCCAATAAAAACTCTCCAACTCAAAACTACTCAATTCTACCCTAACACTACCCTAAGTGGACGGAGTGGTACCCGATACTACCCTAATACTACCTTTCACAAAAGACAAAAAAAAATATAAAAGAAAAGGTTGGTACTCGATCGGCTTCTGAGCTCGATTTGGTACCCGATTTCAAGTACCCGAAGTAGTGGGAACGGTGTACCCGCACTACCCTAACATACCCGATTGATACTCGACCTCCCACTCCGTCCTACCTCATACTCATTATGTAATTATCGATATCAAGATATAACTGCAAATTATAATGGTCTAGTGGTCACTAGTTTTGTTCCAAAAAAAAAAAAAAAAAAAATTGTCACTAGTTAATATAAATAAAGATTTTGACGACGACTTTATAGTGGACTAAGACTTTTAATGTCGTTATACAATGAAACTTCGTAGCATTTTAAAATGACCCCATCATGGAACTTGGCTACCAAAATACAGTAATCCGGAAATAGTCTTTAAGAGCTTTGTTCCATTGTCTCAATGTTTACTGATAAACACCAAAAGATCATCTAGTCGAATAAAGAAACAAGATGAACCATGAAATGTAAGCTTCATTCACAATTTCACATCCTCAGTTCATCTTAACTCAGAATGATATTAACATCATTTTCTGTTTTGATCCAAAACTTGCAGGTTCAGCGGTGAACTCGAAAAGGGAAACTTTATAGGCAGCATGGATTTGCTTGCAGATGTTTACGATGCAGTTTTGAAGACTAGTCCTTTGGCTTATAAGCTTCACATTACTTCCGGTATCCAAGTTTTGGCTTTTGGCTGTAATTCTCCTGATTATACAACGCGGTTTCTTAATGGAGAGTTCAAGTTGGTTTCATCAGAAAATCACATAGTAGTTGACTTTATTTCAAGAAAAGTCAACTCAAAATTCTTAATCAACGAGGCTGCCATTGTCTTGTTTGAGCCTCTTTTAGTCGAGCTCAAGGAACTTGAAAATGAGGTATCTTCTTTACTGGAAATTATGATCATCAAGTATTAGTATATATGTATATGTTGTTCACTTATTCTTATGTATATGGTTAAAAATTTTATTTGTCAGATTATCTATAAACCGTTGGTAGTCACAGGACAGTCTTTGGGGGGATATGTTGCCATTCTCTTTGCACTATGGCTAAACTATGTCATAAGTACTAAAGCATTTGATAGTTCTAAGAAGGCGATCCGGCCTATTTGCATAACCTTCGGTTCCCCCCTTGTTGGTGATCAAGCTCTCCAACGTGCCATCTCCGAACGCCCACAATGGAAATCCAATTTCCTGAATGTGGTATCGACGACGGATCCTATTCCTAGTTTTCGCTCCTCAAGTGGCATATACAAGCCTTTTGGTACTTACCTCTTTTGCACAAAATCGGGTGGATTCACTTGCTTTGAAGATGATGATGCCATCCTGGAAGTTCTAGATGCTACAGCCTCATCATCCACTGGGAACTTACAAATGAAGGATTACGGAAATGATTTGATGTTGATAAAAGAGAAGGTGTTGTATGGTGGGGTTTCGGATATGGGTGAATTCAGGTTCAGTTCATTGAAGGCAGGAATAAAATTGCAGTTGATGGAAATTGATTTGGTAGATACGAGTGTTTTGATTGAGAAAATCGAGTCGAAACAAGCAAAGATGATAAGGAAGAGGAAGAGAAGATACGAGCCTGCAAGGAAGCTAAATGACATGAAGAGAAATATGGTATGCATGGAAAAATACATGATGACAAGGAGCCTGAAATTGGGTTACTATGATAGCTACAAGAATGCAAGAGGCACGGAAGACATCAAGGTCCAACAAGATATCATGAAGCTCGGACTCTATCTGAACCAATATTGGAGAGATTTTGTCAAAGAAAAGGATTTAATGCCACAAGAGGAAGGTGCTTGGCTCTACAGTGGGACAAACTGTAGGAGAATCATTGAGCCACTACACATAGCCGAGCACTACAAGAATGGCAAGAAGAACTACATTGCAGAGAGACCAGACCACTTTAAGTTGTTGGAGAAGTGGTTAAATGAAGATAAGAAGTATTTGAAACCAACACCTCGAACAAACACTGCTGCTAGGCTTACCGAAGATTCTTGCTTTTGGGCACATGTAGAGGAGGCATTAATTTCGTTAAAAGACTTGAGGAATAAAGGGTCAAACAAAAATCCAGCCGACATCGATAAGGAATTAGAGCAGTTTGAGGCGTATTTGATGCGGGCAATCAATGACTATTCAGTGTCATCAGATATTTTCTCGGAGGAAAGTAGTTTGATGAAGTGGTGGAGTGAATACAAGACATACAAAGGAGCTTCATATACTTCTCAATTTGCTGATTACATGAACAACGGGAGCTACAAACTGTATCAGTAAGGCCCCTTGTTCATATATTGAGCAAAGTTATATGAACTTCTTGTGTATGGTTCGTAATCATTCAATTCCACCATCTCATCAAATACTTTTCTTTAAGATCAGATACGCATTTAATGTTTTGTTGTGATGATTGTTTGTATTGATGCCGAGAAGCTATTGTGAATACAGATTTGATGCCATGTAATTGTTTTTGCTAATACCTAGTTATGCTTGTTTCCATAATCACATCAATACTGGGCAAAATTTGCTAATAGTAGGGAGTTGTACTTCTGTTGCATGGCTCCGATCACAGAGTATTCTGTTTTTTTAGTTCTTTCTTGGTAAATTAAGAACGTCGGATCAATAAATCACCCTGTGGATATTTTTTTATTAAAAAAACAAAAGGATAGGTTCCTGGTTTGTGGGTTTTAATAGGTATGGAAGACAATAAAAACGTAGACCAACAACCAGGCCATTACCGTGGGTTCAATGCAGGTCCCAGTTTGGCACTCCGGTCTAAGGGTTCGTGGTCACCCTCACCCCTAGAAATAATGAATTAGTTAGCAAAACATATACATCATTTCTATATGCCTATATAGCGTTATCAAGGTGTTGATGGTAGAATAGGATGCGGGTCTTCTCTGTTCGATAGCTTCATCTTGGGGTTTCATTGCAGCATATGAGCTTCAATTCACAATAGAAACAAAGCCGTTTAAACCCCAAATTAAATTGGTTCGACAATTGTAGAGCTATGTATGTAAGGGTCTTATTACTTTATTAGCGGACTCTGCAATGACTTTGGGACTTGTGTTTATTTTCCTAACTCAGAGTCACATTGTTTGGTTTATGCTAAACAATCTGGTTAGCTACTGCTGGAAAATATATACAGTACTTTTTGGTTTAATAAATACAGGTGAACATGAGTGTAGTAGCTACTATGTTCTCAGGCAAGTTCAAAATATCAAGATTGGTGTTTGTGTGCATATAAAAGATAAAACAAAACTCATTAGTCTTTTGTGATGGCTATCAATTGAGTATTCATTGTTGATCACATTATTTAACTGCTTAGAATATAGGATTATATCAGTTAGATGGTGACCAGTGACTTGTTCTTAAGAAGAAAGAAAGTTAGTGATTGAAAATTTCAATCCATCCTCTGTAACATCTCAAAAGTAAAAGCCCAACAGTTCCTTGAAGCAAACCGACATCAAAAACATGTAAGCTTCATTTTAATCAATCAATAACTCATCTTATAGAGATTTGATAGAAATACAGAATCTTGAAAACGGTAACTAGTTGTGATATTTTATTAATTGTATGAGTACTAATGAAGTTATTATTCATAAGAACTTGTAGGTTCGGCAGTGAAATCGAACTGAGAAAATTTTTGGCCAGCACAGATTTGATTCAAGATGCATATCATGCGATTTTGGAGACTCCTTCCACTTACCAAATTCACACCAGTCCGTCACGGTTAACTATTTTGGCTTTCAGCTGTTCGCCTGATTACACTACTCGGTTTCTTAATGGAGAATTCGATCTTGTTTCATCAAGAGATCACAAAATCATTGACTTCATTTCCACTAAAGTCAACCCTTCATTTTCCATTAACAGAGCTGCTATTGACTTGTTTGAGAGTCTTCCCTTCGAGCTCAATGAGCTCCAAAATGAGGTTTCTATTCTTTCGTACCCGATTTGAAAATTCAGATTAAGGTATTAGTTCTGATCGATTTCAGTTGTTTGTTTTTCAGCTTATCCGCTCGTCCGTTGATCCTCACGGGGCGGTCTGTAGGTGGATACTTGGCCATACTTTTCACGTTATGGCTGCAACACGTTGTAAATGTTGAAGAATCAAATGGTCATAGGGAAGCTAAAAGACCGATTTGAATAACTTATGGTACGCCCCTTGTAGGAGATGAAGCTCTCCAACAAACCAACTCCGAACGCCCGCAATGGAAATTCAGTAACTTGAATGTGGTCGCTAAGTCGGACCCTGTTCCCACTTTGTTCTCATCAAGTGCTACATACAAGCCTTTTGGGACTTACCTCTTTTGCACAGAATCAGGTCGGCACGTTACTTTCGAAGATCAAGAATTGGTCCAGGCAATACTAGAAGTGATGGCCACACTGTCTGCTAGAAACATAGAAATGCATGATTATGAAGAAGATCTGATTGCCGTCAGAAGGATGGTATTATATTGTGGCAGAACAGAATTGGGAAAATCTAAATTTAATTCCTTGAAGGCGAGAATCACATTCCAGTTACTGGAAGTTGGTTTGGTAGCTACACTGAACAATGGTTTGAATGACATAATTGAAAATTGAAGAAAAGCAAGCAATATATGGTAGTTAAAAGCAAGGCAAGTAAATACATCCTTCATCTAAGTTATCAAGACTAATGATAGATATGGCATACATGGAATGGTACATTAAAGCCAAGAAACTGAAAGGAGGGTACTACAATTGCTACAAGAACAAAGAAAGCAGCGAAGTAATTATCAAATATAAACGTATCAAGGACCAGGATTGGAAGAAAATTGTTAACAAAATGGATGCAATGGCACAAATGGAAGGTTTGAAGTTGCATTAACGTTGGCTCTATGCTGGAACAAACTATAGGAGGATCGTTGAATCACTAGGCACTAGACATAGCTGAATACTACAAAAATGGCAGCAGAAACTAGCATTTAGACCAAACCACTATACCCTGTTAGAGAAGTGGTTAGTTGAAGGTCAACAGGATTGACAACCAAGTAGTGGAACCAATGAAACTATAAGTCTTACAAAGGATTCTTGCTTCTGGGTATATGTGGAGGAGGCAGTTTTATCTTTGAGAGACTTGGAGGAAGCAGGATCAAGCCAAAGTGTAGCCAAGATCGAGAAGGGATTGGAGGGGTTTGAGGCCAATCTGCAGTGTGCACTTGCAGTCGTTCGTTCTCGCTGGATACAATCATGAGTAATTCCAAGGTACTAGTGTAATAGTGAACCATGCAAGAAACATGGCCAGCTTCTTGTAATTACAAGTACTCCGTAATTGTTTTTGCTTGCTGGTTGATCTTATTGGACCCAGACATGCCAGCTTTTAAGTAGAGAGGTTGCTTTAACCGTTTTCTTTCTTTCTTTCAGCTCAGATTTCTAGCCTAAATTTAAAAAAATCAGTTAATCTACACCATTAACAATAACCTTGTGCGATCCGACCAAACCAGCAATCAGACCGATGTGATTTGTAAAGTCGGCAAGGAGCAATCATAGTAAATAAAGAATCAAGCCAAAATCTTAAGATCCCTTTGGTTAGACGAAAGATATAACCTATTGTCTAATTTATGGAACAATCTTGATTTAGGCCCAACCTTATATAAAGATCAACTAAAGTAGAGAATGCAAATATGCAAGTTAAGTCACTGAAACTAACCAAAGGAGCATCAAAATTTCACAGTAGAAGCTTCAGTTCATCAATGAAATCGGAATCATATCAATCCAAATGCTTTACAAAAAGACGTTAGAAACATATATCCGTCTGCCTCCTCAGTGAATGTAATCTGAGACCAAATTCAAGGGCAATGGGGCCAACTGCCAGTACCTGATTTGGAGAAAACATGAACTCGATCATACCGGCCAACATTAAAAAGATTTTATCCGTCACCACACGTTATTATCCAACCTCTTAGACCTTGACCGCTAGCTAACATTTACAAAGACAAACAAGAATCAGTTCAAACGAAAATGAATCCACTCGAAAATCTTTATTTACACCGGCCACTATGCTTTTCTATGCACACATAAACAAAGGGTGCCCAAATGTACCCGAATTACAGTCACCAAATTACATAAAAATGATCACAAAACAATGCCCAAAAACTGTCCACAAAAAAACCTTAGGTCCAGTCATGAGTCCATATGTCACCCTTTACCATAAACAAGCTCGAATCGCGATCTAGTAACCTCATCCGTCTTAAGCAAAGCCTCCCAATCGACCGTCTCTTCCTCCTCATACTTCTGCCTCATCACCTCCAGTATCTTCTTCGCCTTCTCTTTACATCGAACCGTCCCCATTTCCTCTTCTTTCACCAACAATTCCTCCGCCCCAGCCTCCTTCGCAAGCCCTTTAAACCTTAACCCACCTTGACTCAACCCATACAACGCCCCCAAACAACACTCCCGTGTCGACTGATCAGAGTCAAACTCGCCACGACTCAGTAACCCTAGTAAACATTCAACCGCACCACCATCCAACATTGCAGCCTGCCCCTCCGCACTCCCAGCCAAGTTACACAAAACCAACATAACCCGACCCGTCATATGACCCGACTTTACCATATTTAAAAACAACTGAACCGAACCAAGCTTAACTAACTTCGACCTATTACTTTGCACAAGCGATAAATGATATAAAGCTAAAGCCGAATCATGACGACACCTATCCGAACCTGCTCTCAGCGCGTGAAGCAATGGAGGCAAAGCACCAAGAACACCTATAGCAGTCTTGTTCTGATCATCAAGCGCCAAACTAAACAACGCGCCAGCAGCATGATCTTGCGCCTCAGGAAACCCGCCTCGTAAAACCTCGATCAAAGGTGGAACAATTCCTGACCGTACGATCTTCACTTTGTTATCATTTTCTAGCGACAAATTCACCAAAGCAGCAACAGCGTTCACTTGTACGGACAAGTACCTAGAAACAATCAAATGTCTTAAACCCGACAGTAACCTCGTACTACACAACCCAACCCTAGATTCTTGTCTTGTCCTAGTTATGTTCCTTAACGTCACAACACCATTTTCTTGATCAGACATTAATCCACTTCTCAACATACAACAAATCTCATCGTCTTCTTGTACGGGATTATCTATCTCGGACGAAGAAGACGACGAGTAAACGTAAGGAACCACAAAACATTCGCCGCTGGTGCCAGCACTGGCACCAGCGACGATAGAATCTTCTGACGTGGAAGATAAACAGCTCGATAAACGAACAACAACCGGGTCGTTATTAACTTTCGATTTAACAATACTTAAAGCTGTTTGGATATCTAGTGGCTGTGGAAATGGTGTGTATGAATTCGTATGACACCAGTTTAAGATGGCAGATTTAAGAGCTAGATTTGGAATAATGGTATTGAAGTCTACACTGTTTGGTTTAAAGGATAACGATATGCATGCAAGTACGCAGCTACGTTCGAATGTTTGGCCCGAGGAAACGATGACTGGGTCAGCCATGAGGTTATTGGATATAGGACATATGAATTCTGGTGGTGGTGGTGACGATGCTGATGATAGTTTTGAAGGTGATTTAAGGAGATTGAATCTCCATTTGTGCTTGCTAGTGCCCATGTGAGTTGAGAAGATTGGTTGTTAGTGGAAAATGGTGAGATTATGAATGTGATTAGAATGAAGAGGATTACCACGTGGAATTGTGATTGGAGTTTGAAGAGGAAAAGGAAAGGAGAAGAACATATTGGGAAAGAGAATAAAGAGAATCGTCAAGGAGATTATTATGCTTGTGATTTATGGGTCGTATAAACACATGAAGATAAAGGTTGATCATACCACCCACTTAATATTTCATTTTATATTATTTCCTTTATCATACATTTCCGTTTCTAATCTTTACTATATACGTAGTGAGAAAATATTGTCTTTAAAAGCTTTCACAATAACAAATGTTAAATTGCTTATATAGACATTAAATAGTTAATTACAATTTGACCCATAAAATTCCTACACTCACATTTACACAGCTAATTTTCCTTATACCAAGACAACACACATACAAATTAACGCAATCAAATTTTGTAAAAAATGTATACACTAACCGCTATGCGCAAGAATCGTCGTTTAGCATATCTATACTACATTAAAAGGAAAAATGGTCAACATGGTCAATGTTGGAAAAGTGAAAAGTGAAAAAATGAAATAGTGGAAATGATCAATTAGTCAACTCCACAAATATGAATTAACGCCAGCATATATCACGACCATTACTTCATCGGAATATTGGAAACTATTTAATTTGATTTTGCATTGTAATTATGAAATATTTTATTGTAATATATAAAGGCACATTTAAGATCAAACAATTGTACTGCATTTGAAAAGGCATTTAATATACAAAGGAAATATTGTGAAATATGCGTTTGAAAAGTTCAAACAAGTGTACTACATTATAAGATCAAAACAGAAGAATTGCTCCATGCGTTTAGAAAGTATGCAAACTAATTCAGGAAACACATTAATGGTGGAGAAACTTATTTCATACACACAATATTTCAACCGGGAAAATTCAAATTGAGATGGAGATGCAAAATCCTTGCCTATATAAACAACCCTCGAAAAACAATGGAGATGCATAATCATTTCTGGTTCGACCGAAAACAATGGAGATGCAAAATCAAAAAAATGTGAATTATGATCTTAAGGTTAGAAATAGTTTCTTTTCCATGATCTTATTTGTTGTTTTAAATCCTTATTTACACAACTTGTTTGTTATTTTATACCAGCTTCATCCCCCTCCTAACCTTGCTCCACACCCGAATCCTTTTTTCAATCCTAATTTGATAAATTGGAATTGGGATGAAGTCATTGTCATATCAAGTAATGACAAAGATGATGATGAAGAAGAAGAAACGAGTCAACCCATCAATTTTGGTCGGAAACGAGTTTATTGTTTGGTTGATGAAAATAAAAGTGATGAAGAATAAAATTTATGTTTTTGTCTTTTGTTAAAACATCTTGTTTAACAATAAATAAAAACAGTCTATTGGTTTACTTAGTTTCTTTTTCTATCATGCAAACATATATGCATGAAACAATTGAGTTGTTGGTTTTGGTTTATTGAGTTGCATACTATGATACTGAGTTGTTGGTTTTCTTAGTTCACTATATTTTCCTGTTATGATGTATTTTTCATGGTTATCATTTGTTCTATTATATAGACTATATTCCAAGAATGACGATAGCGTCCTTAGACCAACGGATATATAGGATTTTAGATGTGTATACATGATGTTCGCTATATTTTCCCTTTCAACCTATTTCTCGAAGTAAGTCGTTTCAACATATTTAAAAGTAACAAAGATTACGTTAAGTGTAGTTGTGATTTTTTGTTTGGTTTACATAGACATTAGAACTAAATATTGATAAGAAAAGACAAAGCTCGACCATTGTTCGAACTATTAAGGTTTAAACTCATTTAATACGCCAGTAACAACTAAAGCCCAAGAACTACATGTATATTATCTCCAATACTAGACGAGTAGAAACTATGGCAACTATATGGCATGTAAACTGAAACGAGTAGAGTGGAGGAAACAATTTAGTTGACTTAGGAAACTATTTTAGTTGACTTATTCTTGAAAGTAAAAGATTCATCTTTTTAAATCGTTTATTATTTCTGAGTAATAATCGTTTATTTTCAATAAAAAGATATATATCGAAACTGATTTAGGATAATATTGGTTATTTCCAAATCGTTGAATTTTGCAAATCCTGTATGTATTAAGTTACCACTATCCTAATTTCGTGGAATATTATAGAACATGGTCAAACTAACAAAAATCATGCACGTAAATAACTATGCATGTAACCATAATTTTAGATGGAATGAGTATAGTTGTTGTATCATAAAAAAAAATAGATCTCTTGGTCATTTACAAACTTGCTTTAATGATAATGTAATATTTGCTTGTATCATGCACGATTATTAATGTACGCATTATAAACTCAAATTAATTCTTTATATCGTTTGGAAGCATGTAAAAAACTGTGTAAAAATCACATGTAAGTACGCCTATTATAGTTTTTATTTTGTGTAGTTAAGCATTGAAAATGTCAAAATGTAGTTTAGATGTGCATATCATAGAAGCTCAACTCCGTCTACATGTATAGGCCAAGACACATGATCAGCACATTCATGAAAATAAAAAAAACATCCTCTTACACTCTGTTTCCAAGATTTTGAAATGAAAGAAAAGAAGATAAGAGTTAAAAATTGGCAAAAAAAAAAAAAAAAAAAAAAAGACAAAATGAATGAAATTAAAAAATTTATATTATGTTCCCGAAAAAAGAAGAGATAACAAATGGTTTTACAATTATACCCTTAGTAATATATAAAAGTTGTGTTATTTATTAGGTCATTTAAGTAATTTTGTTTATTTAGAGCTTCCTAATATAACTTCTTTCTAAATCATCTCACTTTTGGAAAAAAAGTTTTGGAGAGAAGTTTAGCCAAAATTACTCTCCTCTTCTTTTCTCTTCAGTCCTAAAAAAACCTCATGAACACGAATTTATTTTGTTTACTGCCCACTTCTTTTCTCTTCTTTCAAAAATAAAACTCGAAAACGCAGGGTCTGATAACAGAGAACTACCTAGGGGGTCTTGGTGTCACGAAATGCCAATATAATTTTGATCATTAATGCCAACTTTTGGAAGAAAATATTAGACATGTGCTTCGTTGTACAACATTGTGATCTTTTCAAGTCCTATTTTGAAGGTTGTACGAAACACTTACCACAATATCGCATATCGTTAATTATCTTTTGCTATGAACTGCTGCCGCTAGGCGCGGGTACTCGCCTAGTATAATAAAAAGGTTTGAGGAAATGGAATGTAATGAAATGGAAAAACATTATTACTAAGTTTGTCAAAATCGAGATTTAATATACGGTTGTTTTCTTCTTTACAAGATCGAAATCGTAAAATAAAATAAACATCTTAAAATTCTATTCTATCGTTATTTTTAGTAGATGTAATATTTTATAAATTTACACATATTATATTTTAAACATAAAACTATATAATTATTTTATAATAATGTTAGGCTATTTACATGCATGAGTAATAATAATTGTATTATCTCAACGGTACATTTGTTGTTTGAGAAGTTCTTCAATATGGTTGCGGGTTCAAGTTCTGTTTAGGTATGTGAGATAATTTTTTTCTTTTTTTTAAATGTTTACTTCTGGTAAAATATTATTATTCCAAAAAAACAATTAAGTACAACGAATGTGGGTAAATCTCACACCTCAGCAAAAAAAAAGGCAAATCAAAAGCGCCTAGAGTGCTTAAGACCTAACCAAACATAAGAAATGACATGTTATACTTATGCAAAACAAAATAAAAACAGCCTATTTAATCTGATCACGAAGACTAATGTCATAAGCATTAGTATACTTCAATTGAGCATCGGTCAGACCACAATCATCAAATTAATCATCATCAAAAGGGCTTTAGTCATAGATATCTTCCCTCCATTGCTCTAATAAGCTATTCATGCCCACTCTACTACCACCTTTAAAACCGTCAAATGTCATAAAACTAGAAGTTTCATTGAAGTCCTCAATGACTTCATCATCATCACTATCCGAGATAACTAGATCACCGACCTTATAAAACGGAATGCCTACTTTTTTTCATTCTTAAACCATGTCCGGAGTGCCATTGGACGAACTTGAGATGCTTGCATAGTATTTTACATTAGACTTTTGCATGGGAAAGAGAGCTTCCCATCATCAACAAGAAGCTCGAGCTTCCCCTCAATTGTTTGACTTTCTATCTTATTAATCTTTTCAACGAGAGGAGTAGTACTTGGACTGCCAAATAAATTAATAGTTGCACTAGCCTGTTTATCCATGTTCTCAACAGTAGTAGTAGTATTCACTTTGTATGAAGAAATGTTAGCACTAGGTTCTACAAGAAAATTAGGATCTTCATCCAAATCACCAAGAATGTCAAAGGCATTAGACGTGTTAATCACTTTAGCATCCTCCTTACTTGGTTGTTTAGACGTAGACGCCTCTTTAGTATAATCTTCAGGAGGAGAAGCCTTTGTATTCTTAGAAGCAACCGACCGATACTCCATTTTCTTGGTCTTAGAAACCCCAAAAACCCGCTTATAAGTAGGACCCTTTTGCGGAACAATAGTAAACTCATCATTCGACACCTCTTTAATAGCTTCCGAAACTATAATTCGTGAGATAGTTAATTGCCATTATAATAATAATAATAATAGTAATAATTGTGATCGAAAAATAAATAAAATATCATTAAAGTTGTTCATGATTTTAGGACATCATTTACTTAAAAGTTAAAGATAAGTTAACCAAATAACCAGATATAGACTTTGTAGTAAGTTCTTATAGCATCTTCAATGGGGTTTGTACTTTATAGAGAAGGTTTATACTGATATGAAGGTGTTGTGTTATTAAATATATATAGTTTTTTCTAACTTGTGTCATGAGGATAGATTATTAGAGCACTAGGTGTCAAAACGAGCCTTATGCTCGTCGTCGTGCCACCTCAGCGCCACATCAGCATCTCATTTTTCCACAACTAACCACAACAAACTCCCTCCTCACTCACAATAAACCTCAACCTCTTCATTTGGGGCCCACCACTACCACTTTATTTTTTTTATTCAATTTCCAAATAAACTAAATTCATTTTATTAAAAATAAAAATACAATTTATACTAGAAAAAAAAGTTATGAATTATAAAAAAAAAAAAAAAACGACCCTTCTTCTTCTTCCCTTCTTCTTCCCAAAATACACACACACAAAACACACCTCAGATTCACACATATTTACACACACACATATATTACACACATATCACAGATATATATACGTTTTATGCTTTGTGTCAGGCTTTTTCTCTCGTCGTCACCACGGCTTGCTCAACAACGGCGAACAACGACGAGCAACCCCGGTGTCAAAACGAGGCACGACGGAGTGCCAGGGTGGACGACGAAGGGGCACGACGAGCCCACACCGGGTGCTCTTAGAGTCATTCAATGACAAAAAATTACCATGTTTAAATATCACTTGATATTAATAACTTTTTTATTTTCTTTCATTTACTATTTACCATGTTTAATATTATTTTATATAAAAATTAGCATAATTTAAGAAACTATTATGTTTAACAAATATATACAAGCAGGGTATCCGCGCGTTGCGAAGGCGGGTACCCTGAAATTAAATTTTAAGCGAGTAACATTTTTAGAGTAGTGATCATCATTTTACGAATGATGATTATTTTATGTTGTAATAAATATAAGCAATAGCAAAGTATTTATATAGAAATAGTATGTTACACGTACGATACTAAGATAATATATTAATGGTAGCTAATAAGATTATAAAGGTAATATATAAATGGTAGTTGCTACTGCATGAATGAGGCGTAATTTTGCATTACCGATTATAAGTCCGGTCCAAAATAAATGTTCATTTTTAAACTATACAAAGTTTTGAGAAATCTCACTAACTATACGTTTCATCAATCACATATTATCCATACTCACTAACTTCTCCTTTGATTGAAGTGAATGTTTATTTTGAGGCAAACCAAAATAGAATAGTGGACAATTATTTTTCAAAATGAGTATTATTGTTTTCACATAGAGCAATTTTACATTATATCGTTGAATCAATCATGTGTCTAAAACTTCTTAGAAGCATTTGAGATGACTAGATGCTATATATCAAGCAATGTGACTTAAAAAGTTTACTTGCAAAGAAGATTTCTTATTACAGTGAAGTACGTAGTAAATAATTTAGCAAGATGCGCAATGTCTGTACACTTTTATTTTAGTTTGTAATATTTTCGTTTGGGCTTTGCGCTTTGGGCCTTGTTATTGTTAACAAGTACACTAAATAAAACCCTAGTTGTTTATTCCCTTATATTGATTTTGACACAAAACATTTTTTTCCCAACTTTCTCTCACGCCTCTGATAAAACCTAACAAGCAATCAACTTATCAACTGCATGTCTTTTGTGTGATAAATCAATGAAGGAAAAAATTAACTTGTCGCGGATCTATGATGAAAACGTGTTAATCTTTAAAGATAGTGGTTTTATACCGTTAACACGAATCTGAGATCATTGAGTTTTTGTCATTTTTTATTCTTGTTCAAGTTTGGTTGAAAGTTGAGGAGATGGTTTTAGGATAGTTGTTAGTTTGATGTTGTTTGTTTTTGTTAATAGTATATTGCACTTCATCTTCTCGAACTTTTTTCTTTTTCTTTTCTTGGACCGATGAAGACACAGATCCGGTGTCTAAATATTCTTGTGGTTCGGACATGGTGATGGGTTTAGGATAGATTGTGGTCTCGGGTAGGCTGTTTAGATCATACAACGGCTATGGTGATTCGTTCGGACATGGTGATTTTTTATTTTATTTTTTTAATATTTTTTTGTCGTTAGTGTTCTTGTTCGAACCAGATAGGTGAGAGCAGTTGATTTGGAGTTGGATTGAATATTTTGTGTGTTTGTTGCTCATATTTATTTTTTAGTGTTTGCTTGGCTTAAGAGCTTGATTAGATTGTACATTGTGATTAAATTGTTGTATATTTTGGTGAATGGGTGAATTAAATAGTGTATTAATTGTATATGTTGAATATTGTTTTTTTAATCGTATTTGTGCTTCAAATAGTTGTAAATTATGTTTTTTTACTTGTATTTGCTTAAAATCTATATTAGGAAATCTTAAAAATTTAATAGGAGGGAAGTGCTTAATTGCATTATAAGTCGTATAGATAAATATATGCAATAGTGGCACATATTAAAAAATCTCAATAAATAAACTTCCCAATTGCATAAACTATTTTATAGAAGTTTATAAAGGAAGTCTAAAGTTGGTTCATTGGTATAAACTTGTATAAACTTAATAGCGAGATTATAAGCGGGTCTTTTTGCATGGTTTATGTGACCTTAAACTTAGTAATGTTTATAGGAGTAAATGTGTAAGCTTATATGAGTTGGTGGTTTATAAAAATCAAATGTGGAATTTGTGAAAGTTTATAGCATTGAGGATGCTTTTCGGATAGTAGAATTGCTTACCCGGTCATATGTTATTTAAGATCTTACTCGAACGCCTGCACATTTTTAAAAGGTGGGATTGTAGAATCGTATGATCCTACTATATGTTCATGACCGTGATTTTGATAACCAAATTTGTTATAGCTAAACATATTTGTAATTCGAAAACCTCACGCTCTACGCTATCTACGTGACTTAATGTTGTTTCTGGTCATAATTTTAACCTACAATCATTTAGTCTAGCCGATATCATTTTTATAAAAGTTATTAAGCCAGATGTGTGTTAGTTGTATGGTAAGTTAAAAAATAAAAATGTAAAAGTTCTGCAAAATAAATTTTAAAGATTTTGTATATCTTTAATTTTTTTATGATATGATGAATTACTGTTTTATCTGAAAGTTTGGACACGATGTTGTTTTTGAAGAGAAAACCTTGTTTCTAAGGCGAGTAAGTGAAAAGGTGCAACAGTTATCTTGCATATGATGTTTTTGCAATAACTTAGGTGGTGTTTGTTTTTCATAAAGAGGCTCTTAACAACCTCTTAGGGTGTGTTTATTTCAATAAGATGTTTTGGGCCTGAATCTGACTACTACATCTTACTAGTAAGAGATGGCTAGAAAGTCTAAATCTGAACGAAATAAGGTTGTTTGTTTTTGTATAATTGTCCGAATGATTTTAAGTGCTCGTTTTTGCAATTTGTTTATTAAACCAACGCATTGCGATAATAAGTAACTTATGTAAATATGAAACAAGGTTTTTTTATCATAAATCTAACATAGTTAATAAACAATCAAATATATTATATAAAGTTTACAAAACGAGTAAGAGGCAGTAAGACAAGTCTCTCACCTCTTACTGAGTAAGATGTTATATGTCTAACTGAGTCTTACTCAAAAGAAAAAAAACAAACAATTAAAACGTCTGCCCTCCTCTTACTGGTAAGAGTAAGAGGGCTAGTAAGATTTAAAAAAAAAACAAACACACAATCTGAACCGTTCAGACGCGGCCAGGCATTTTGGTCGTTCAGACCATTTTTTTCCCGTTCAGACGCGTTTAGAGGCAGTAAGATCTTAATGGTCTAGACTTGAGAGGGGTGTCTGAATGTCTCTTTTGCCTCTTGCGAAAAAAAATAAATAAAATAAAATTAGTACGAGCAAGCAAATGTGCGGTTCAAACACGAGTTTTTTTTCCCGTTCAGATGCGGTCAGATTCAGACATTTACACATCAGATTTAGATTCAGATGTGCGGTTCAGATTCAGAACCTTTTAAAAAACAAACACCACCTTAGTTTTAGAAAATGATGTTCATTTGTGGTTCTCGTCGTTAATTTAGAGTGATTATTTCACTTTTTTTAATAAGTGATCTCCGATCTCTTTTTTTTTTTTTTTTTTTAAAAGAGAATTTCTTATAAAGTGTTTCGTGTCGCGGTTCAACAGCGGGAGGTCTAGACTACGTTGTCTAAACTGGGTCCGCGCTAGAGAGCTCCCTCGAAGCGGAAATGCCTATTTCAAATACCCGATGGGAGGAAAACCCCCTACTAATCCGCCCGAAGGCACGACAATTAATAGCGGTAAACCCTTGCCTTTTCCAAGATTCGAACCTGGGGTTACCAGGCCCAAACCCCTTCATTAAAGGACTACCTTGAAGGAAAATCCCTCATTCAAACCTCTTGTTGCAGGATTTGAACTCAAGACCTTCCTCCTCCAAAAGCCCCTAAGAACTCCAAGGTGGCCAACTGAGCTAAGCCAGTTGGTTACCTCCGATCTCTTGTTGGATCAGTATTCAGTTGTATTTATAGCTTCAGTCAATTTTTAGGTTTTCGTGTTGTACGTAGTTTATTATTGAAATTTAGATCTTTATAGAAAAATTTGGGAAACTGCAAATATAGCAAATAATAAATATAAATAATTTATTGGTTTTCTTCTCAAAAGAAAGAAATAGTTGACCACTTTTCCATGGAGACTCAAAACGTGGTTAGAATATTAAATAGCAAAATATTAATGGAGTTATGCATGTATGTATAATGTATTATTTTGCATGCGTTGCTTGGTTGCTAAGAATGTCGATTGCACCAATGAGTACGGTTTTTAATCATTGAATTTAATGGATTTCTTTTCTTTATTATTATTAAAACTAAGCTTACTCTTCAATCCTGTCTTTTATGCATAGTATCTAGTTCTTGGACGCAATAATTGGCCTTCAATGATGTGTTTTGATAAACACCTAAGAGCTTTAGGGTGTGTTTGGTAGAGAGAAAAGAAATAGGAGAAATGGAATTGGATTAAATTCTCTTGTTTGGTATAAAAAAATAAAAAAAGCGAAGAATTGAAGGGAAATTGGTGGAGAATTGGAGAGAAATGGTAGTGTAATTTGGTTAACCTCTATTTCCATCATTTTGGTAGAGAATTTAGAGAAATGAGGGTTTTTTTATATTTAATAAATACATTTTAAAAAAGTAATTTAAAAAAAATATATTTTTTTTAAAAAAAATAAGTTTTTTTTAAATAAATACATTTTCAAATTTTTTTTTAAAACAAGTTTTTTTTTTAAATACATTTGAAAAAAAATAATAAATTTTTAAAAAAAATATTTTTTCAAAAAAATATTTTTTTAAAAAAAATATGTTTTTTTTAATAAATACATTTTTAAAAAAACAAGTTTTTTTTTTTTTTTTTAAATAAATACATTTTTAAAAAATATTTTTTTTAAATAATGAAAGTACATAAATTTTTAAAAAATAAATTTAAAAAAAAGATATATATATATTTTTAAATATATATTTTTTTATATATTTTTTAAGAATTGTTATTTAGTAAAAATAAAAAATAATTTTTCATTTCTCGGGTCAAGTCTCTGTCGTTACCAAACATTAGAATTGAACAAAATTCTCTACTGATTTCTATTCTCTGAGATTTTATTCTCTGCTTCATTTCATTTCTTTGAAATTCTCTCTACCAAACGTGCCCTTAGGTGTCAAAACGAAGGGTTGGTTCGTCGTTGTGTCACTTCAGCGCCACATTAGCATCCAATTTTTCCACAACTAACCACAACAAACCCCTCATCACTCATAATAAACTTCAACCTCTTCATTTGAGGCCCACCACTACCACTTTATTTTTTTTATTCAATTTTCATTTCTAAATAAAAACTAAATAAATTCATTTCATTCAAATTAAAAATACAATACATAACACAATAATAAAAAAACAACACGATACGGAAAAAAAACAACACGAGTAAAAAAAAAACAACACATACTACTGGATTTAATCTTCGACATCCCACTTTGGGCAATTTTTCAAAATCTCCCAAACGTGAACATACTTTAACTCTTTTCCACCAAATTGTTGCTGGAAGCTTAGTTTCGCATTTTCGAGATGAGTGTGGTCATTTTGAGCACTTCGACAAGAATCGTTTGTAAATTGCGTTGAAGCTTTTGCAATCGACGTTAATCCTCGTCCATTTACCCGTGATTGAATTTTTTGTACGATGGTCATCGGTTGTCTGATTATTGAACATATGCATAACGTCGTTCCAAAAATATTTTCGAACGGTTATTTTGCATATCCATAGCTTGCGAAATTTCTATCCAAACTTGCGTAAGCAAGATTTCTTCAGACTTGTTCCACTTCAGAGTTTGAGACATTTGTGTGTTTTTTTGAATTGATGTAGATGTGAAAAATAGTGGTTATAAGATGTTATTTATAAGGGTGGTTTTCAAATTCAAATTATAAAATTCAGATTCAAATTTTAAATTCAAATTCAAAAACCGTGCACTGTTGAGCGGGGTAATTCAGATTCAAATTTTAAATTCAAATTCAAAAACCGTGGTATCGTTGAGCTGGGTAATTCAAATTCAAATTTTAAATTCAAATTCAAAACCGTGTATCTTGTTGAGCGGGTAATTCAAATTCAAATTTTAAATTTTAAATTCAAATTCAAACGGTTTAGTTTTATATATATAGTATCCTACCAAACAATTCACACACAAATAACACAATTCACACAAAAAATGTCTCAAGAAAGACTTTTCTCAAGAATTCCCCACCAGAAGTTGCCGAAACCGCTTTCCAACCCCAAGTCACTTGCCGAAACCGCCTTTCCAACTCGCCAGAGTTTTAAGTTTACTCAACACCACCGGAAAATGTCTTTCCGGTGGGGTTTGAAAACATCCCATACCTCCCAATTGTTCCAACTCCACGTGAACATCCACGGTGGAATTTCAAAATGATGCGTCTTTGAATCAAGCTAAATCACTCAAGCCTCGCCACTTGTGAATGGCGTAACCGTAATAAGCTTAAACTGCCTAAGCACGAATGCAATGAAGATCCGAGGAGTATAGTGTTTCCCGGTCGTTATGTCCCAAATGAGCTATGCAATGGATTATCAAACGTAAGGTGATCGGGAGATTTGAATGGAAAAGGAGATTGTGAATTATTATAACTACAGAAAAAGGACATAAACTACAAGGGCTTAAATGCAAATTAAAGAAAGTTAAAAATATAAAAAAAAATATTAAATAAACGCTATCACTATTTTTTAAATGATGAACGTTTAAAACTTAAAACTTAAAACTTACGTCTAAAATAAAATTACGAAACGCATACAAAATAAAAAAGTGAGATCTAAGAAATAAAAATCCTAAAAATATGAAAATGACATTTTTACAAACCTAATGATAAAAGAAAATTTATAGAAAAAGAAAATTATTTTTATAACTAATTAATTAATTATTATTAATTAAAAACTAATTTTAACTATTAAATAATAGCTTATAATACAAGAAAATATGAAATAAAGCTAGAAAAATAAAATTATGAATTACAAAAATCTAAAATATCAAAATAGAATTTTCAAAACTATTTTTGTAATTTTATGATTATTTTTCTATTTTCTAGGAATTAAAAACTATTTAAAATTACCTAAATTATTTAAAAATACAAATTTAACTAAGAAAAATCTAGAAAAATATTTTTTTGTCTTTTTATATTTATCTAGACTTAAGAAAAATGAAAAATTATTTTTTTGAAACTTTTATTAATTATTTGTATTAAATGCTATTTAAAAAGTGCTAAAAACTAATTTAAATCAAGAAAAATAGCAAACAAGCTAGGAAAAATCTGAAAATTTCAGGAAAACTCTAAAATTATATTAGGAAGCTAGGAAAATTGGAAAAACAGGAGCTTATATGGAGGAAATAGAAACTGATGTGGAAAGTGCTTAAAAAATAGCACTTTAAAAAGCCAAAAGCTACCAAATGACAACCACACTGAAACAGAAGCTTGGATATACTATAAGAACCAAAATGAAACTAGTAACAACAAGCTTAAACCTCTGATTCACCAGCTCAACAGATTTGAGGAAATTGAGCATAAGGCTAAAAGCAGTTTGTGGGTGCCTACTGCAGAAGAAAATAAGCACTAGAATAAGCTAGAAACTGAAAACCAACAAATGGAACCTAGACTAGACCTGGGTGAGACCTTATAAACCAAATATCAGACCTAGGTGAGCTCAAATGAGACCTCAGGACCTTACAAAACCTGCATAACCCCTGCGGCAGCTCATTAGCCTCTGCACAGGGATTTAACACCATTTTAACAAGCTAGTTAAGAGCTTAAGAAAAATTTGTAAAAATCTAGAAAAATGGTAATAATAAAATAGACCAAGAGAGCTTTTTAAAACCACAATTTACACTGACATTGACCCAGAGATGAATCCATGAAAATTCCCTCTAGTTGAGCTCAAAACTGGTTTTGTGCATTTTGACTTTTTAAGCAAAACTGAAAGATTGACTTTCTTGAGTTTTGATCCGATTTAAGGACTGGAAATGAAGTAATATGATGTAATGACACTAATGCAAGCTATGTTTATTGAATTTGAACACAAAACAAGGGTCTGCTCATTATAAATCTCAACAGTGAAGGATTATGACAGATTCTCATACAATTTTGACTTTTGGTGGTTACAAGCACAAAAGTAAGACAGATATAAACTCAAATAAGGTTACTAAGCATGAAACAACAAGAATCTTGTGCTGAACTACCCTAAACCTCTGATCAAACAACAATTCCAAACACTACTTAAATGAACTTATAAACCAAGTTAACAAAGCTAATTCGATATAGATATAGCAGATACTCAAAATGGTTTTAAATACTCTAATTATCATTAAATAGACAAGATTAAACCAGTGATAACCACAGATACATATACAAATGCAAGATGCAAATTTGCTTGAAAATGAAAAGTGAAATATAACTAACCACTGTGTCCAGCTTATGCAGGCCAAAACCAGAACCCAAATCCTACTCTAACCTAACTAAATCTAACCCCAAAGTACCACTGCATCAACCCAATATTCATCACCATTGCCAAATGCACCCATTTTGACTTTTGTTGACCATCCTTCAAATTTACTTGAAAATGAAATGTGACCAAAGGCTTAAATTGAAACTTGATAATAGTTTGAATACACTGAAACACCTTTGTTTAATACAATTAAGCTTGAAAATACAAATGAAAACTAGTTAAGACAAGATAAACTAAAAAACGACATACATTTTATATAAATAAACTAACTCCTCCTGAACCTTCTGCTTCTCTTTCTTTTTATACATAAAAAACACTCCCTACGTGTCTCTGAGCAAATCCCAGCATTAATCTGAGCCCTTGGATGTCTTGAGCACTTTTTGGCCGTTAGATGGTTTTGGCGCCAAATCTTGGTTATGATATTAGAGACAGGAACAAGGTTGCATTTAATGCATTTGAAGGGTAGGTGAGGAGGGGGGAGACAAGGTGTGAAGTAGGGGTGGTTGTTGGTGGCTGGAGGAGGGAGGTTGCAGACACTTTTGTCGGGGAAGACAGGGAAAAAAAAGGGGGCGGGGTTGTTTTGTTTAAACGTTGGGTTTGTCGGGTTGGTTTATTGGACCGGGTTGGGTGGTAAATGGATTGGGCTTGGCTTAGGATTTGGAATTGGTATAATATAAGGGTCCGGTTAGCACAAGGACCATTTTGCAATTCCTCCAAAGTTGAGGGGCTGAAGTAGTGTATTTCCCAAAGTGCTTTCAAGGACCAATATTGCCAATCATTAATAAACCAAGAACCAATTTTTCATTTTTGATTTTTTCAAAGTTCCCAGGGATCTATTTTGCCATTTTTGGATTTTCAAGGACTAAACATGTAATTTTGAAAAACTTGTAACCCAAGTGTAATATTTTGTGAAATTGACTTTCAACACCTTGGGTTGGCTTTTCCTTTCAAAATAAATGCATAGGGACTAATTTTGACAAGTTTTGAAACTTGGGGGACTGAAACTGCCAATATTGCAAACTTTGATCGATTTTCCTTTGTTTTTGCACATTTTGCATTTAAAACACATAAAACACAATCCCTGGGATATTTTAAGTATTTTGATATCTTTTTGATTGTTTTTGTATGTTTTGGCAGTTTAAATATGACAAAAATGATGAGTATTTGAGCACTCATCAATCCCCCACACTAAACTATTGCTAGTCCCTAGCAATCTTTTGAGAAAAACTAATGGATTTGAATCTCTTTACCAAAAGCCATTACTTCTGGAGTAGCCAAATGTTTCAGTTCAAGTAAGAACCATGGTACACCGATAACCATGTGATTTTGAGCAAACCACCAGCTTTCAACGGATGTGATTTTGTCTTTACCGTAAGCCGTACCCTCTGGACTAGCCAACTCTTAGATAAATTATCAATATTATCTTTGGTGAGCTGATTACCAATTATGGTTTTTCCACCGCCTTTACCACAAGCCATAAACTTGCGGGCTAGCCAACTCTTCACTTTTTAAGGATATGGTGAGTCGAATACCATACAATTTTGGGCAAATTGCAAGCCGCAAACGGATTTGATATATCTTTACCAAGAGCCGTTTGCTCTGGATTAGCCAATCCTTTTGTTTTTTAGACATGGCGGATTGATAACCAAATGAGTAAGTGCAAAACACTTACTCCAAAAAAAAAAAAAAAATGGCCAAAAACGGGGGAATTAGGCGGTATAATTACGTGATAAAATTCGTGAGAATTCCCCACACTTAGAAATGAATATTGCCCTCAATATTCAAAGTACCGGCGGTTATGCCGAAACAAAGAACGTAAAAGGAAATACTACGGCCATTATTTAGAAAGAAGATTTTTTTTTTTTTGAGAAGACTTATATACACAACATGTGGGCAACCCCCACACTAGGGTGGTAGAAAATAGAAAGAAGTCAGAAATATGGGTGAAAACCCATATGGCATGCTACTATTTTTGATTACCGAGTCGCTAGCTTGACTCGATCCCCGCATTCATTGGTTCATGGGGAAAGTAACGTGGAAAACCAATCTCAATCGGACTTTCGTTCACAATGTTAATAAACATATGAACATCAGAAAGTTCCACACCGACGAGATATAACCGCGGTATTGTTAATAGAAGAATCTATAAAGGATGATACCGGGGTCAAAGATGGTGTCCTCATTCCCGAAAGAGAAAAGGGAAAGAGCAACCACACCATCTGTGAAGAATGGAGTAAAGACGTACATGAGAATGCAAGTCCATTCCTCATCAGAGAGAAGCAAATCACCGCTTTGACATTTTAATTGAAACTTGAAGCTTATATGGTGATTGTCAATAAGATGTCCGGAGGAGGGTGGGAAACGGTTCTTCAATCAATAGATTTTCCGTAAAAGGATGTCTCCTCCGGATCAAAGTAAGTATTGTCAATTCCCGCTGGAATTGACTCATCACTAAGAAATGCATCGACTTCATTCCAAAAGTTGTCATCTTCCTCATCATGAGTGAGAGAAGGGATGGAAGAGTCGGGAATAAGACTAGAAGATGATGGATCATTTTTAGCAATTCATCAATGGGAAGAATGTCTCCCATTGGATCACAATCATCATCCAATTCAGATGAAACTGAAGAGAGTTTGGTTTCATCCACAGAGTTAACAATCTCGATGCGACAAACCGATTCGGAGGTGGGACAAGTGGTGTGCTCTTAGAGCTAGCAGTTTCCACCACTTCCGATGAAGTCTTCGATTCTAGATCATCATCATCAAGAACACTCTTGACTTCCCTGGTACAGCTTTCAAACCATTTGTTTGAACCAGGGGTAATTTTCAAAGTTTTGAGCTCAAGACGTTTTTGAAAACTCCTCTTAACCGTGAAGTTTGAGAGTGTTGCATTGAATCTTTCGGATCTTTGATCAATTGTGGCAACACTCTGTTTGTACGAGGTTTGGAGTTCGTTGATATTTAACGTGAGCTCTTCTTTGTCAACCCGTATGGTCAACTCTTCAGAAACACATCAATCGAGCACGACTCGTTCTTAAGAAAGCTCTCCCTAAGATGAGGGGAACTCTAGGATCTGCATCGAAGTCTACTACAACAAAGTCAGGAGGAAAGTGAAACTTTCCCACTTTCATCACGACATCCTCGGCTATCCCAAGTAGAGTAGTTTTGGTACGGTCCTCTAGCTCGAGTGTCATACAAGTGGATGTAAGTTTAGGAAGAGACAGTTTCTTCCATACCGAGAGTGGCATGAGGTTAATGCTAGCGCCAAGATCGGCCAAGGCGGAGCATTGAAACATCCCTAGGAAATCACACGGGATTAAAACCGGCCAGGTCTTCAAGCTTTTGAAGCTTATTAAGAATGGCCGCGAGCATTGCTCATTTAGAGGGTTTTAGCCATCTCGGATAACTTATCTTTGTTGGTCATTAAGCCTTTAAGCGTGGATGCAAATTTAGGCATTAGAACGAGAGCATCAACGAAGCTTATATCAAAGTGAAGCTCATTGAAGATTTGGAAAAATTTTCCATTTGCTCTTTGTTTTGTCTTTGAGCTTCTCATCATTCATTCTTGATGGGTAAGGAAGCTGACTAGACTTTTAAGCCGGGATGGAAGTGTTTTCTCGCTCGAATTTGTCTTGAACTTCGGGTTCGGACTTAAAGCTTGGACTACCGAAGGTGGGACGTGTGCTGTACTTCGTGGGCTTGAGAATTGCACCTTGTCCGTTGTATCCTTGGTAACTTGACTCATTGCCACAGGAGGAGGGGGCATTGGAGTCGAAGGTCCATTGTGCGTCTTACCACTACGAGTGGTGACGGCTTTCAACTCGGCATTTGGATTGGGAATTGTATTGCTTGGGAGTCCTCCAGAAGATGATGAAGCTTTGTTCATATTCATGTTCATGAAACCGCTCATCATATTCTTCAACTCATTTGTCTGCCGAGACAATGTGGTATCAATTTCCTTTCTTAGCTCAACTCTCATGTTATTGATTTGAGTCTGCATTGAACGTATGCTTGACTCAGTGTTTTTCATGAAGTCATTTGGCATGGGAGCTTGAGGAGGTTGTTGATAACTTTGATGATTAGGAGCTTGATATGGTTGGTTGAAATTGTTCCGATTTTGATTGAAATTTTGAGAGTTATTGAAGTTGTGTCCTTGATTCGGAACATAGCGATTTTGATTGCCATGGTTTTGATTTCCATGGTTTTGATTGCCATGGTTTTGATTTCCATGGTTTTGATTGCCATGGTTTTGCACAGGAGGAAAACCAGGTGGTGTCATACCGCTAGGTGCACGGTAGTGAGGATCAGCTTGTGGTCGGTATTGATTGTGGTTTACAGAAGCTACGGGAGCTTGGTAAAAAGAAGCATCGGTTGCTTGACAATCATAATACGCGTGTGGACCACTACAAATTTCACACACCTTGTTTATGGCTTTGATTGGTTCCGGCTTATGAATTTCGCTTTTGATTTCCTTTACCTCTTTTATCATACAATGGATCATGTCCGTTAGAGCGGCTATCGGAGCTGCTAACTCAGAAGAGTTAATGGATGTAGAAGCAGGAGTGTTCGGAACATTGACTTTGTTTCGAGAAATAGGAACTTTTGATTTACTCTCTCAAATTTCAAGCACATCTTTAGGTCTACGATTCAAGATATTGCCACCCGCGGATGCGCTCAAAGAATCTTGATCGTTACAGTTCAACCCATTATAAAAGATATTGACTTGTTGAAGCTCCGTGAATTCATGATGGGGGCATTTCCTGAGGAGATCTTTGAATCTCTCCCATGCCTCTCCAAAGTTTTCATCGAAATTTTGACGAAATCCAGAAATTTTATTTTTAAGATTAGTCGTCTTTGATGGAGGGAAGAAGTAATTAACAAACTTTTGAACAAGATCCTCCCAAGTTTCGATGGATCGAGGGGGGTTCTTTTTCCACCAAACCGGCCGCCCCTCAAGTGAGAATGGGAAAAGCATCAACTTGATTACTTTTTGTGGTACATCCTTGAAATTGATTGTTGCAGTCAACTTGTTAAACCAACGGATGTGTGCATACGGGTCTTCACGATCAGACCCACGGAATTGATTTGTAGACACAAGTTGGATCAAATGTGTCTTCAATTCAAAGTGATCAATTGATTTCGGTAAAACCATGGCATCTCCATAACCCTCGGTGGGTGCTTGGAGCATTTCCGCCATAGTGCGTTCGTCGCCATATTGTTGTTTGAAATAGTACGAATCTCGGGTTCGACTATTTGGGCAAAGACGCTACGAACGTCGTCTAGGAATTTCTGCTAGATCACGCAAAGGACTCAATGATCTAGAAGAACAAGTGCGCATGCACTAGAGTTAACTCTAAGAGACTCAGAGTTAAGGAGAGAAATGGGAATTATGAAGATGAATTGTAAAAATGGGGTGAGAAGAATCTTTATGGGTTTTCTGTTCGATAATTAGATACACCAACAAAATCAATTAAAACAAACTCGAGGCAAAACAACAGTGAACTTAAACCAATAATCACAATATGAATGGCTTCTTTGAAAAAGGTACACCAATCACAAGGACACAAAGGCAAGTTTTAAATCTTTAGTTCGGGAACTTATTATGGTCGCACCCCCAGTTAGGTAGTGCACTGCCTTGGTTTGCGGTGGTAAGATTTTATGTTGTTATTTATTAAAGAAAACGACAAATCTTTTTGTATTTTTTTTATATTTGATACATATATAGAAACAAAAGAAAAATATTTTTGTGTTTTATACGTTTTTGGATGTTTTTGGGTTTTTGGATTTTTTATAAGAAAATATGGATATATATATATATGGATAGAGATGGATGATATAAACAAAGAGTGAGTATTCAAACTACTAATCTGCTAAACGTAAGACAATTAGCACAGCTCCCCGGCAGCGGCGCCAAAAATTTGATGCGTCTTTAACAATAAGCTAAATCACTCAAGCCTCGCCACTTGTGAATGGCGAATCGTAATAAGCTTAAAACTGCCTAAGCACGAATGCAATGAAGATCTGAGGAGTATAGTGTTTCCCCGGGTCGTTATGTCCCAGCGAGCTATGCAATGGATTATCAAACGTAAAGTGATCGGGAGATTTGAACGGAAAAGGAGATTGTGAATTATTATAACTACAGAAAAAGGACATAAACTACAAGGGCTTAAATGCAAATTAAAGAAAGTTAAAAAGATAAAAAAAAATATTAAATAAACGCTATCACTATTTTTTTAAATGATGAACGCTAAAACTTAAAACTTAAAACTTACGCCTAAAAATAAAATTACGTAAACGTACAAAATAAAAAGTGAGATCTAAGAAATAAAAAATCCTAAAAATATGAAAATGACATTTTTACAAACCTAATGATAAAAGAAAATTTATAGAAAAAGAAAATTATTTTTATAACTAATTAATTAATTATTATTAATTAAAAACTAATTTTAACTATTAAATAATAGCTTATAATACAAGAAAATATGAAATAAAGCTAGAAAAATAAAATTATGACTTAGAAAAATCTAAAATATCAAAATAGAATTTTCAAAACTATTTTTGTAATTTTCTGATTATTTTTCTATTTTCTAGGAATTAAAAACTATTTAAAATTACCTAAATTATTTAAAAATACAAATTTAACTAAGAAAAATCTAGAAAAATATTTTTTTGTCTTTTTATATTTATCTAGACTTAATAAAAATGAAAAATTATTTTTTTGAAACTTTTATTAATTATTTGTATTAAATGCTATTTAAAAATGCTAAAAAACTAATTTAAATCAAGAAAAATAGCAAACAAGCTAGGAAAAATCTGAAAATTTCAGGAAAACTCTAAAATTATATTAGGAAGCTAGGAAAATTGGAAAAACAGGAGCTTATATGGAGGAAATAGAAACTGATGTGGAAAGTGCTTAAAAAATAGCACTTTAAAAAAGCCAAAAGCTACCAAATGACAACCACACTGAAACAGAAGCTTGGATATACTATAAGAACCAAAATGCAACTAGTAACAACAAGCTTAAACCTCTGATTCACCAGCTCAACAGATTTGAGGAAATTGAGCATAAGGCTAAAAGCAGTTTGTGGGTGCCTACTTGCAGCAAGAAAATAAGCACTAGAATAAGCTAGAAACTGAAAACCAACAAATGGAACCTAGACTAGACCTGGGTGAGACCTTATAAACCAAATATCAGACCTAGGTGAGCTCAAATGAGACCTGTGCAGACCTTACAAAACCTGCATAACCCCTGTGCAGGCTCAGTGCCCTGCACAGGGGATTTAACACCATTTTAACAAGCTAGTTAAGAGCTTAAGAAAAATTTGTAAAAATCTAGAAAAATGGTAATAATAAAATAGACCAAGAGAGCTTTTTAAAACCACAATTTACACTGACATTGACCCAGAGATGAATCCATGAAAATTCCCTCTAGTTGAGCTCAAAACTGGTTTTGTGCATTTTGACTTTTTAAGCAAAACTGAAAGATTGACTTTCTTGAGTTTTGATCTGGATTTAAGGACTGGAAATGAAGTAATATGATGTAATGACACTAATGCAAGCTATGTTTATTGAATTTGAACACAAAACAAGGGTCTGCTCATTATAAATCTCAACAGTGAAGGATTATGACAGATTCTCATACAATTTTGACTTTTGGTGGTTACAAGCACAAAAGTAAGACAGATATAAACTCAAATAAGGTTACTAAGCATGAAACAACAAGAATCTTGTGCTGAACTACCCTAAACCTCTGATCAAACAGCAATTCCAAACACTACTTAAATGAACTTATAAACCAAGTTAACAAAGCTAATTACTGATATAGATATAGCAGATACTCAAAATGGTTTTAAATACTCTAATTATCATTAAATAGACAAGATTAAACCAGTGATAACCACAGATACATATACAAATGCAAGATGCAAATTTGCTTGAAAATGAAAAGTGAAATATAACTAACCATCAGTGTCCAAATTTTATGCGTGCCAAAACCGAACCCAAATCCTACTCTAACCTAACTAAATCTAACCCCAAAGTACCACTGCATCAACCCAATATTCATCACCATTGCCAAATGCACCCATTTTGACTTTTGTTGACCATCCTTCAAATTTACTTGAAAATGAAATGTGACCAAAGGCTTAAATTGAAACTTGATAATAGTTTGAATACACTGAAACACCTTTGTTTAATACAATTAAGCTTGAAAATACAAATGAAAACTAGTTAAGACAAGATAAACTAAAAAACGACATACATTTTATATAAATAAACTAACTCCTCCTGAACCTTCTGCTTCTCTTTCTTTTTATACATAAAAACACTCCTACGTGTCTCTGAGCAAATCCCAAAGATTAATCTGAGCCCTTGGATGTCTTGAGCACTTTTTGGCCGTTAGATGGTTTTGGCGCCAAATCTTGGTTATGATATTAGAGACAGGAACAAGGTTGCATTTAATGCATTTGAAGGGTAGGTGAGGAGGGGGGAGACAAGGTGTGAAGTAGGGGTGGTTGTTGGTGGGTGGAGGAGGGAGGTTGCAGACACTTTTGTCGGGGAAGACAGGGAAAAAAGGGGGGCGGGGTTGTTTTGTTTAAACGTTGGGTTTGTCGGGTTGGTTTATTGGACCGGGTTGGGTGGTAAATGGATTGGGCTTGGCTTAGGATTTGGAATTGGTATAATATAAGGGTCCGGTTGGTTAAGGATTAGCACAAGGACCATTTTGCAATTCCTCCAAAGTTGAGGGGCTGAAGTAGTGTATTTCCCAAAGTGCTTTCAAGGACCAATATTGCCAATCATTAATAAACCAAGAACCAATTTTTCATTTTTGATTTTTTCAAAGTTCCCAGGGATCTATTTTGCCATTTTTGGATTTTCAGGGACTAAACATGTAATTTTGAAAAACTTGTAACCCAAGTGTAATATTTTGTGAAATTGACTTTCAAAACCTTGGGTTGGCTTTTCCTTTCAAAATAAATGCATAGGGACTAATTTTGACAAGTTTTGAAACTTGGGGGACTGAAACTGCCAATATTGCAAACTTTGATCGATTTTCCTTTGTTTTTGCACATTTTGCATTTAAAACACATAAAACACAATCCCTGGGATATTTTAAGTATTTTGATATCTTTTTGATTGTTTTTGTATGTTTTGGCAGTTTAAATATGACAAAAATGATGAGTATTTGAGCACTCATCACAAAACCACCCCAGCGGGTTAAGTGAGGCTTTCCTCCGGCAACTGGAACAAGATGAAGAAAACGTTAGGGAGATTATGGAAGAGCAGGCACGTGAAGAGGCTGCTCGCCGTGAGCAAGAAGCACGGGAGGCTCAGTACCTCCAAGACAACTATTTCGACATAATGGAGAGTCGATACATGAATGGGGAGTTTTATTCTCCGCCAACCAGTTCTGATAGTTGGGACTCGAATGACTCGTTTTTTTAATTTTTTAGTAGTTTTATTATGTATTTCATGTTTTTATGTTGTTTTTAAGGAGATTCTGTAGTTTTTTATGTTTAAGCTTATTATGTATTTCATGTTTTTAGTTAATTTTTCAAGTTTCAGTTTAAAGGTTTCATCATTATGCGTTTATGTTTGCATTTTTTTCCTCTACGAACCTTTCGAAATCAATATCTTCTAAAACACTTCACCTTTAATTATCACCTTATTAAAAAAATTTACATATCATTATCTAAAAAAAAAGAGAGGAAAAAAAAAAAAAAAAAGGTACAAGTGCTCTCCCGTGGAGACGGCGTTGCCTCCCACGACGCCGGACGGCGAGCGAGGCCGGTGTCAAAACGAGCCTCGGCGAGGCACTGAGGTGGACGACGAACCCCACGACAAACCCCACACCGGGTGCTCTAATTACATTTTGACAAAAGCAAAGATCTTTACAAAAGAGATTTTCCTTGACTTGAAATACCAATGATAATTAGTTGTTTCAGCCAAAATAATGAGCAAGAATGCGTTAAATTCAGTATGTCAAGTGCCGCACAAATCCTATTAAACGATACGCACTAAAGAGATTAGATCGCATCAATGACTTCAAGCTAAGGACCATTGTAAAGACGATCTCAATTCACATTCACATAATAAAAGAAGCTGAAGCATATAAGACGGTTGATCACATACAAAGCTGGAGCCTGGCGACGACTAAAGGCTATGGTTGTATAGTTAATGCTACACATGAACAGAGCCGTATTCGAGGGTGTGCGAGGTGTGCTATCGCCTATTTCACAGGGCTTCAAATTTTTAGGAGCCTCAAAATATATACCTCTTTATATAGTTGTTGCATCAAAATTCATTTTCAACCTCAAAATGTTAATGATATATGGATTTTTGTTCTAAATATTTGTTAAACTTTACTTCAAGTGGGTGACAGTGCTGAAAAACTCATAAAAATTAAAACTAATCGTTACAATATATTTCTAATTTCCATGTTTAGTTATCATATAAGTAATTTTACACACAGCCTTCGTTGGCCTAGCTACAACACTGCACATGAATGACTACATTCATGTTCTATCAATAATACGACAACACTGCATTTGCTTTTTGTTTCAAATTGCCCCTAAGACTAACCAGAGTGTTGCTAAACTCACTTTTGGTGAGTGACTCTCCCACGACATAACTCAAAACGGATGTATCAAGTCACGGTTAAAATTGGATACGTGTGGTGAGTTGCTCACTAATGTTTATGGCTAACAAACGGGGTCTCACTCTTCGAACTAATTGTTTTTTATTTATTTTGTGAGTGTGTGTGGTATTTAATGGAGTATACTTTTATAAAATATGTATTTTAATGTAAGGTGAGCGGAAAGTGACTAAAACAGATATATGGTGAGAGAGAGTAAAAGAAAATAAGAGTAGAGAGAAAACTGATGTGACGCTGAGTGACTCATCCACCACTACTTTCGGCCTAAAACATCATAATTGACTCTATTTTTTTTTAACGGCGGAATGATATAAAACTAGCAAAAGCTAGGAAAATTACAAGGAGTTTATGGTTACAATAGGATTTTTCAATCAATCTACCCAACTAAATCTACACTTAGGGTTTCTAGAAGAAATCCATAAAAAAGATTGCGAAACAATATTATCCCAAAGTAAACTCTTCTTCGGCAAGGATTGAGAGAAGACCAACTGATTTCGGAAACTCCAAATCGACCAAAGAAGAGTCATTCCCACACCATCAAGGAAAAGCCGAGCTCTACTAGGAATATGCAAGGAGTCTAACCAAGCAAACCACTCCGAAGCATTTTCACAAAGAGGGATATCAAGCTCCCACCAACTAGCTAACAAACCCCATAAAACTTTGGCTAACTCACAACTAAAGAAGATGTGATTCGTCGTTTCAACATCTTCATGGCAAATAGGACATAGAAGAGAATCAACGTCTATACCTTTGCGATCCAAATTGATCCTCGTTGGAAGCCTATTAAGAGAAAGTCTCCACGTAAAAATGTTGGTTTTATAGGGACATTCTTATTCCAACGAGTAGCAATAGAACTCCCTTCTAAAGTAGAAGCTTCAACAAGATAACGCACCGAAGCAAAGAAAGCCTTTGGAAACATCAGGCGACCAAATCCACGTATCCTTATGATCCGAAAGAGTAATGGACCCAACTAAACTCTTCAAATCAAGAAACTGGGAAGACTCGATACCCCCTCTTGGAGGTCTTCTAAAAACAGAATTCCAGTCGAGAATAGATAAGCGATTAGCAACGCTACAATATTTCTCTTTAAACATGTCTAACATTTCAGAAGTCACATTATTCAACAAGCATGACTTTTAACTTATAACTTGTTTTCCTGATTCAAAGAATGAGTTAAATGATTTTTATACCACCTAAACACATATCTATACATACGTAAATAAAACAAAAATATTCTTTATCAAGTACGTAACATTTCGAATATTACATGTCATATGTTTAGTAAATCGCGTGATTGGCAACAAAATACTAATGTATAACAAATGAGCTTTGATATAATCTCTTACTTTTTCTTTACAAATCTTCTTACACACACAATAATATTATAATTTTTTTTCACTCATTCTCTTTCTTCATTCAAATTGTCTATTTTGACATTTATCAGCATCCGGTGAATAAAACATTTTGTAAGAGTACAAGGTATCGTTGATACAAATAACACGTTATTGGTATGCCACTTCAGCGCCACCTCATCACCTCCTTAATAACACACCAATAACTAAAACACCCTCCCTCATAACACACCACTAACATGTTATTGGGTCCCACAAAATACCCCACTAAAAATACCCACTCACTCACAATAAAAAAAGAAAAAAAGAAAAAAAAACACAAACCATGACAAATAGCGTGAGCCATTCAAATGGCTGAAACACATTTGGCTCACATTTGGCACTTTCCCTCGTATGATGAATGGCATGCCAAAAGTCAAGCAAGATGCATTTGGCATGTTAATGGTTTAGCATACCTTCTGCTCTAAGAACTAAATGTAAAAGCATTTAGCATTTTCCATAACCGATTGTACACAAAATTACGTGAATGCACATGCAAACAAGCACATTAAACATGCTTAATCCAATCATATATCAAATGATACCGACAATCTTACCATCTATACATATTTACGTTTACCCATCTCATATACTCCTAATTCAGAATCTATACTATTATATAACTTGAAACATTTTCCAAAAACAAAATGACAAATATTGTTTGATGTTGTAACCCCATGTGATGTTTCTATTTTCTAATGTTGACATTTGAGAGATTAATCAGGCCTACATTTTCCAAAGTCATGTATCAATGGTTCAACTAAAAAGGTTCAAATCTTTGAAATTAGTGAGTGATTTTGGGACCCATTTGATTATGAAATATGTCTCTGGCATCCACTTGATCTTGTTTTTTTTTGTATTGTTTGATTAGTTTTCAGGTCCCCTTTTTTTCTGTTCATACCTTCTTTTCCTTCTGGAAAAGTGCCACAATCAACATCTAAAAAGATCGCTATTCCTGTATGCCAATAATACTACGTATACTTTAAGATTTTAATGTAATACATAATGGATTAATGGGTCTATAAGCTAGGTTTGTGAATAATGTTTTATAAATATATAATCCAATCAGATGTTAGGATTGTGCCACCTAATTGCTTTAATAATACAACTAGATTGTTGGTTGCATGCATGAAGGAAACCGATACAAGCAAAATCTTACCGTTGCTCTACAGGTTGAATATACTCGGGGGCGGATTTAGAACTTTATTGTCAAGGGAGCAAAATATGATAATCTTTAAAACTTACATTAAAAATTGATCTTTTAGGAGGGAAAATTACAAAAATAGCCGAAAATTTTCGAAAATTTACACTACAATTTTTTTCAACGGGGGGTATGTGACCCCAGACCCCCCTTATCTCCGCCACTGAATATAGTGAATGATATTATTTGTTTTTGGATTTTGTTAACACTTTGTTCTTTGTGTTTTGGAGAATGAAAATGAAAGTAAATAAGTAAAACTAAAAAATGTTTTGTTTATAAGGTTTTAAAAAGGGCGAAGCAAAGAAAAGTTAAGAGAAATGATTGAAGAAAAAGGCTTAATAACAAAAATATCTCTTGTGAGTAGGGGTGAGCAAACGGGCCGGACTGACCGACAAAACCGATCAGACCGAACCGAAAGACCGGTGGTTTGGTCTCGGTCTATCGTTTTTGGCAAATTCGGTCTTAGCCCGGTCCGGTCCAGACCACAAACCGAAAATTTAGCCTTGTTGGACCGGACCAGACCGGACCGATCACATTCGGTTTCGGTCTCGTTCTCGTTCTAGGGTTTTTGTTGGATTCGATCTCGATCCGGTCCGGTTTTCACCCGATGAACAACCCTACTTGTGAGTACAACTCATTTAAATTGTGTAATATTAAATGCTGAAAAATAAGATTTCAATAAGCTACAACGTTTATTCACTCTTTAGGTATGTTTGGCGCAAGGGGCTGGGGCTGGGGCTAGGGCTTTTATTTTAAGCCGAAGTTGAAATTTGTATTTTTGTAGACTTGTTTGGCAAATGGGCTGGGGCTGGGGCTTATTATTGCAAAATGACTAAAAATGATATAATTAAATGAGTTTTATGGTATATGTTAGATATTTTTGTGGGTAAATATGTAATTAATGGTTCATAAGCCCCGGGCTAAAGTTTTTAGCCTCTTTTATGAGGCTAAAGTTTTAAGCCCCTTTTAGGGGCTTATGATTTCATGAGCCCGCATGACAAACGAGACTTATTTTAAAAGCCCAAGCCCCATAAGCCCTCCCCAAACACACCATTTATGTGGTTTAAGCTCTACAAATCCAAAAATATATCAACATTTGTTTCCTCTCATTCCTCTTTCTTTACATTTCTTTTTTTAACTTTACATTTCTTTTTAAAAAAACTCGAGAGCAAAGTGTAAATATATTTTAATATTTCATATGAAAATAAAAAGAAATTATTAGTTTGTTTAAAAAGATAATAAATGAATTAACGAGGGGATATCATTTACATACTAAAAGAGCGTACATGCCAAGAGATCAAATCTAGTAACTCATTTTACACATCAAATAACAAAACCATAATGTTTTGAAACTTGGTTTCTGAATTGACTAAGTCGAGTCGTCAATTCACTGAGTCACCAGCTCAACTGCCAGGTCAAAATATGTATACGTTTCATAACATCTTTATTTGTTCAATTTCGATCTTACATTCAATTGAACTGATAAAAATAAGATGACTTTATTGGGTTTTAGTCTTTAATTTTCATATCTACAATCCTAAAAAGACCAAAATAATTAATTCATAGTTCTAGTTTACAATATATTTATAGTTCTAGTTTATATAATGAGATAACTCTATGGTGTTTTTAGAATCGTATCTTTTTTTAATGAACTTTTTAAATCAATGAAATATAATACCAACGTTAGTTTACAACTCTAATTTGATGTTTTATCAAAATTTAACCGCATGAGTCACAATCACTTTAACTTTTCAATTTAAGTATAAACATTCCAAATCATAATATGTTTGTCCATATAAATATAGAACTTAACCTAACACAAATTTTTAGTTTAACGAAAATAAAAATGACAACACGATTTTGTTAGTTTCAGATAAAAGAAAATGTTTTTGTTGTTTAAAATAAAAAATATATGTGAAGAAAAGTCATGACCCGGCCGGATATATCAAACCGGATCGACCGGGGTCAATGAAAAACTGCCGCTTCAATCCGGTTTTCAAATAAGAAAAAATCCTGCCACACTCGGCTCGGTCTCCTAACCGGTTCCCCGTTCAACCGGTTGTACAGGCCGGGTCGACCCGGATTTTAAAACATTGCAAACCAACTTTTCACACCAATTCCTTTAAAAAAATAATATTTTATCGCTAAGCGAAAAAATTACATCATCGCGACGAGTATTTAAAAAATCTTTTAATAGACAGATACTTTGATATAATTTCGACATTTTTCTTTTCCTTTCATATTTTTGTTTTGTCATTTTTTTCCTCATTGTTGAATCTTGCATGAAAAATCACATGTGATTCAACACTAATTAAAATGTTCGAGCACCTTTTTTTCCTTGAAAACTAGATATTCGTAGGTTTCTAGCAACATATAACACATTATATTTCGAATTATAGATTAGTGTTGTTGATTCTTCAAAGTTGGACAAAACACGTAAAATCACATGTAATTTTTACCATTATGTTTTGTTATCACATGTCATTTTTACCACATGCGATCTTTTTCACATGTGATTATAGAAATTTAATAAATAAATTGCTATAATCTAGAATTCAAATACATTTTTATTGAAAGGTGACATTTTATTAAAAGAAAACGAGCAAGAAGCTAACAATTACATGAGAGATTTTAACAAATCAGTCCAACTATAAAGCATACGACCTCTAGACTTAAGCCAAGAAAAAGAGTACAAATGAATATTATCAAAGATATCCATTTTCTTCATAGAGTAAGAGTTAAAAGTGACATTATTATGAAACCGCCAAATCCAGGATAAAGAATTCGCAATGATGACATACATACGATGGATTTTCTCTTTAGAAACGTGCTAAGAGTTTAATCAATCTCTCCTGTGGATGTGAGGTACGAATAAAGGTATGCAGGTGTCACACCAAGTACGAATGAGCCTCCAAATATATTTGGCAATGTCACACTCGAAAAAGATATGGAGGTTAGACTCCACATTACCATTACAAGAAGGGCAAGAGATCTCCGGAATTTCGATACCTCGGGACAAGAGATTATAAAAATGCGGAAGCCTGTAACGCAATAAACGCCACATGAATATATTCACTTTGCGAGCAAGAGACTTATCCCATGCAGTAGGAGGATCCAAAGAGCGCAAAATTTGAGCGTCAATATGCCTACGAGTCACTCCTTTCGAGAAAACAACACAAGTGTCCGAATCAGACAGAATATCAACTTGGCTAATTTCATTCAAAATGTCTCTAAGACAAGTCTCGGTACGAACACTCAAATATGTTCTAGACCAATTCCAAAACCATTGGCCATTTGAAATATGATCTACAATCAAACAATCCTTATCTTGCTCCAACCGAAAAAGTCTATTGAATCGGAGATATAACGAGGAGTTACCAAGCCACGTATCTTTCCAAAATCGAATGAGAGTACCACAACCCACCGGAAGCGTAACGAGTCACGCGAAGAATGGCACTCGAATTATATGGCTGGAAAGCCTGATTGTGTGATTTCTATTGCAAAAACTGGAAAAGTCTTTGATTTATACACATATACTTATGTCATTTTTCTTACAATTGTTTGGTTTTCAAACATTCATATTAATGTTATATCACACGTGATATGTCAGACGAATTTTAAAATTGAATAAAAAAAACTTAAATAATCCGAGAAAAATAATTCGTCAAAATTTGTCTAATGAAAGATAACAAAATATTCATCTAGGCGTTATAATTTTTTATACCTAACGATTAACGATCCATAAAATATTTAAATTTTTAAATAGTTAATGTAAGTGCAATTTTTAATTAAATATTAATTTTTAGGAGTAATATATTTTTTTTAATAAAAATGAGTTGTTGAGATTTTTTAATTATTCAATTAACTTTTTGAGAGTCTTCATAAATTAACTAGCTACAGCATTCAAACAAATTATTGGTTGTTCCTAGATCCAACCTAGTCTATTTTTAACTCATAATTTTAAATCGTTGCTAAACATGTCCATATTAATATATTACACCAGTTTTACTTGTAAATTACTGTAATACCTAAAACACTAATTATATGATAATGGCGTTGGACGTATTGTGGGGCATGAATAACAATAACGCTTTATTGAAATTGGTTTTTTCTTTATATATAAATAAGTAAAAAACTAAGAATGGGGGAGGATTATGCTTTTAGAACTTTATAGAAAGGAGAGGGTATTATTCCTTGTCTTTACAATTGGGCAACTTTCCCTTTTGTTTGCTAAAAGTCACAAAACACGCCTTCTTGGGAGATTCAACGTAATACCATCATTATATCTTGTGGTTTAACATTATTTTCGTTCCTTACAGCCCAAAAGTTTGTAGGACATTACTAAACATGGACATAATGTTAATCTTCATCAATGCTAAACTTGATCGGTTATAATAAACGATTTCCTTTAACTATATATAATTAAGGAGTGTTTACTATATCCCCTATTTCCCTTCTTAATGTTTAGGTAGTATTATTCGAAGTCGATCATCCAATGATTCAAAGTTATCTCATTAACCATAGTTCTAAAGGATATGTCTTAGCAAAACGTATGTTATTAGTTGAGGTAAACTCAAATATGCATGATAGAAGAGATTGACAAAAATGTCAACCTTCTAATTGACAAAGAACTATGAAGACAGTAATTCCTTCATTATCATGTGTGAATTAACTCTCTCAATTGTTAAACATAAGTGTATACAAAATAGAGGGATGTTTTTGTAGTTAACTATATGTATTTAAGCATAACGTTGTGATCACATTGAGAAATAAGTCATGAAATTGACATAAAAGTTCGTTGTGTTTGTTAGTGAATGATTTAATTCTATCAAACACGATACATAGCTAATTAGAAGAGTTAACCTCATGCAATGGGCCAAAGCCCTAAACTAACTTTGCAAGGTAGGCTTGAAGAGAACTAATCAGCCAAAAATCCTAGCAATCCGTCAAAGCAAAACTATCTACACCACCCTACTTTGTTTCCAAGATTTAAGAATAAGGTGTTGTTTGAGTTTGACTTAACTGTTTTAATCTGGAAAATTACTTTTAATCATAAGAGTTAGTAAAGACTTGTTTGTTATAAACTTAACCTAGAAGCATGACTTATATAATACAAAAAAAATCATAAGGATGTAGCTTTACTAATTAAGTCACTGGTATTTTTATAATCAATAATAAATTATTTATCTACAAACAGACATCATTTATCCACATAGCTAGACACAACTTAATAAGAAACAAGGTGTATGACTTGCAAATTCAAATTCGTATATTCTCGGTTTCAAACAAAAAGAGAAAAAACCTTCAACTTCACTCAAGTCGCCTTTTGACACAGGTTTATATTTCTCTTGAAGAAATTCTACAAACTTGAAACCATCAAAATCCAAATTTTGAGTTTGTAATAGATTTCATTTTAATCTTTTGTAAGCGATCGCAAATTTAAAAGCGACCTAGATATTTATGATTTATCAAACATCATCATCATCCATTGTTCAAATTTTACAATCCTGAAAACACAAGGCCTTTCCTACTACAATTGAGCCCAAATAGGACTAGCAAGCCCAGCCCAGCCCAGCCAAACCCATCTAGCGTAATTTAAAAAGAGTCGCACGTGTTAACGTGTCCTTCCCAAACTCTTTATCCGCGTTGACAAAAACGAACATCCTAGAAGTATTCAAACAAAACGTTTGCCTGTCTAATGTCTTACTCCCCAAGACAAACCAAAGCTATATAAACCAACCCAACAAACATTATCAGCAAAAAAAATAACTATATCTTCAAACCTTACTTAAATTGTTCTCCAAGTTAACCTTAATCTTATTCTAAGAAACTAAACCATGGGTGGAGGAACAGAAGCTTTTCCTGATCTAGGCAAGCACTGCCAGCTTTCGGATTGCAAACAGCTCGATTTTCTTCCTTTTAAATGTGATGGCTGCGAAAAGGTAATTTTGTTATGTCTTCAAATAATTAGTCGTTTTCGTTTGTTGAATATTGCTGATTTTGCTATTTGTTGCAGGTGTTTTGTGTTGAGCATAGATCATATAAGTCCCATGAATGCTCAAACTCGGATCATAACAGCAGAAAGGTTTTGGTATGTGAAACGTGTTCCATGTCGATGGAGATTCCACGAAACAGCAAAGGAGGAGAGGACGAGATGGCTTTGATTTTGGCAAAGCATGAGAAATCTGGAGATTGTGATCCGAAGAAAAAGAAGAAGCCGACTTGTGGTGTAAGGAGGTGTAAGGAGATTTTGACGTTTTCGAATACGAGTAGTTGCAAGTCTTGTCAGATTAAGTTCTGTTTGAAGCATAGGTTTCAATCTGATCATGATTGTAAAAGTAAAACCATGCCAGCTGTGGCTGCTGCGCGTGTTGGTGGAGGTGCAAGGCCATTTTTGGTTGCTTTGGCTTCAAGAATGGGTAAAGATTGTGGTCAGAAGAACAACGGTTCTAAGTCAACTTCGACGCCTTCTACGTCTGTCAAAGCTTATTGAGATTGTTGATTATTATGCATGTATTACATTCTAAACATTGTTATAAATCTTCCTTATAAATGCCAAAAGTGATAGAAGTTAGTTGCTTTTCATTTTTATTTCTTGGTATTTTGTTTCATGCAAAATGTGATTAAATACAAGAAGATTGATGATAATATTATGATTTAGCATACAAATATACATACTAGCAATTTTGTTTAGAGCAAGATGGGCAGCTACATGTTGGCAGTCAATTCTTTGATTTCTTCCAAAGAAATAACCTGCACCAAGAAAAAATAAAATAAAAATCACTGCACAGAATATACACAAATATAAGGGGTGTTTGGGTTTGCTGATTTACTATGCCTGAAATAAGCTTGAATTTGGTATTCCAACCTTTTTTTAGGCATAGAACAAGTTCTGAACACCCAACTGTCAAATGTGTTTGAAACATTCGTAAAAATATATATTCTTTGTAGTATAAATAACACACTGTTTATGTTTTAGCGGAAAAAACAAATGTCTGATCCTACTCAAAAAAGGAAATGGTTATATAAGGCCAACGGACTATCTAGGTGGCAAGATGGAAATCAGGTTAAGTTGGGTTTGGATCAGGTCAAAATGAGTTACATTGGGTTCAATTAAAATGCCAAACACTTGTATTGACATTACTTAAATAAGCTTTGAGTTCGGTATTTCAAAATACAATAGGTACCATAAGCAATTCTAAGCACCCAAACACCCCACTACATGTCAGATTATTTGTGAGCTTTGTATCTTCTCTATAGTATCAACAATACAATCTTACCAAATGCGTTTCTGTTCTAGCAGTAAAAACTAGAATACCATTCTATATCAACAACAATGCTACCCACTACCATTCAATTTAGATAATAGAAACTGTTATATAAATTTAAATAGGGTGGGTGTAGGTTGTGAAATATCAGCTAGGTTGGGTTTGGATCAGGAGAAAATGAGTTTATTTTTGGTAGGGTTAAAAATGCCAAACGCGTTTTTTTCAGTTTCATAAATAATTAATATATTAAATCGTTTAATTGTTACCCATTTGACTCTTTAGCAAGGATATATAACCCAAATTGACTCACGTAGCATGTTGATATTGCTCCCCTTGCCTGTTAAATTTCATAAGAATTCTTTTTTCTTTGAACGGAAAACTAATACACACCCTACGTCTGCACAATCGAGACTTGAGGGGCACCTTACCTACACCTTTAGGTCAAAGGCCTTTTGGCTCTTTTATATAAAGTTAAGATGGTGTAGTTACCTGCTCGTTGCCAGCAAAGTCGTTATCAGGTGTGAGGAAAAGCATGCAGTGGCACTCCTTCCTGAAATGATTTACAAGGGAATATGTTGAAAGAAAATCAGTAACGTTCTTAATGATGTTTCAATAATTTAAAGCCTAAATCATCAGTGAAACCTTGCATAAACAAACTGAATGCCAGCACGTAATCAAGTTCTGGATCTTACCTTTCTCTCATGGGTACACAAGGACAATTCCAAAATCCTTGTTTTGCTTCCGCTTCTTTGTCATCATAATGTCTGAAATAGCAAATAATATTATTTAAAATACAGGGCGTAAGCAAAAAACTTTTAAAGGCATTCAGTTAAGATCTGCACACTTGCCTACAAGGACAAAGAGGTGCACCCAACGAATCTCTATGATCAGCCAATCCCTGTTTTACAAAGTATAATTACCTTGATGTTAAAAGTATAACCAATACTCCATTGTATGATATACAAGTCCATTCCACGTCTTTGTTTACAAAATTTGTCAGTGTGCATATTAATATAAAGATACCTTGATAACAACAGATGTAACGCTTTTGTCAACGCAGAAGAATGTGTCAGATTTACGAGCATACTGCTCTGAGAATTTACGCATTATCTCAACAGACTTGTCTGACGGCTCAGCTGGGGGAAAAAAATCACAGAACTTAACAGGCAGCTATACAAAAGAATACTAAGAATTACAGTTCCTAATTAGCAATTAGAATATGCTACCTACATATAAAGTTTAACCACCACCAAATGGCCTGGTGGTAAGGCACTTGAGGGCGGCCAGGTAAGGATTAGAAATAGTCACGGGGTTCCCCAGTTAGGCTGCGTACATTTGAGTCAAACACAAAACCTCATCCGTTCACCCGTTTCTTTTAACCTACATATAAGTACGGAGTACCTAACTAGCATTACTTTTCTAGGTTAGTTGGAGTAACTATTTCCCAGCAAATAAACCCACAAAATTCCGAAATAACCAAGAATGCTAGAATGTAACGATGTACCACATCAAGGGAATAAGGCTCAAACTGATATTATCTTATGATCAATCACACTTATAGAAATCAAAGTCTTGAGTACTATTGAAAGATCGTGATTACTGAAACTATGTTTATAACGCATCTTCTTCACATAATCCAGTAAACGAACCATTAGTAACTTTTCAAATTGCAGCCTAATTTAGTTGATACCATTTAATTCAGTAATAGCAGTTACTAGTTGATTATCGCAACAGATGACAGCTTTTAAAAAAAAAAAAACAAATCCTCTCTTCGCTCTAAAATTTGTTATTTTTCTTCCAAACGGCTGCAAAGTTAAAGCCTAGAAACACTTCTCTTGTTTATTTTCTTTGCCATTGACACCACAGTCCTAACGATAACAACTTGACATCTTTCAAACTATTGCTCTTATACGATATAACTTATAAATCTACATAACCTAACAATAACAACTATTCGCGTTAATGGGGTGTTTGTTTAAGCTAATGTAATCCAATTTTTTCGGCTTATTTTGAAACTTATGAGTTTATATCTAAGTGTTATTATGCCATAATAAGCTTTATACGAAGTTTCAAAATAAGCTAGAAATATTGGCTATAGAATGAAAAACAAAACTACCTTGAGCGGTTACGACACGGCGGGTATGGAGGCGCGTGGGAGGAGTAACGGAAGTGGAAATGCGAAAGGTGCCGGAGTAAAACGACGTCGCCGGAATTGATGATGTCATGTCTGTTTTAGTTTTTGAGTGAGTGTGTAAGTTTGTTTGAATGGAAATCATCTTATGTTTAAGCAGCGCCACTCGTTCCTTCTCATTATCGGAACAACACAATTTATTTCTAACGCAGGATAAGTTTTTAAGTTGGTTCCTTATTATTCTAATTTTCAGTTTTAGTCCTTCATACTTTGGTTTAAGAAGATTTGGACAACTTCTTTTTTTAATTACTACATGCAAAAAGTGACGGTGAATAGCGGCAAATTACTATACTTGCAAACTTGTGTTTTGGGGTGACCCTTGATGCAACTTACGAGTTCAAATGTAGTCATTGCGAGAAAAAAAAAGTTTATAAGTTATAAACAAAAAATGATAAGAGTTTAAGGATTAAACAATATTAAAAATATTAATTTATCTAGATCTATAAAAGGTTGGGAATGTCTAACCAATGCCCTGGGCATTGGTTTTCTTTTGTGGGTTTTAATTATTATTTAGGTGGGTCCTCGTCTAAATATGCAATTTTGTGTCAACTACAAGGACCATTTATGTAATTAAAACCCACAAGAAGACAAAGCTTAACCAATGCCCTTAGGGCATTGGTTAGACATTCCCTAAAAGGTTTAATTGGTCTTCAGATTGTGTAAATAATAAAATATGGAGCCTTGCAATAATTTTTTTCCTTAGGTACACAAGGCAATAGTAGTGTGAAAAAGTAGAAGGAGTTGATTAATTTTTAAAGTAAACTGCAAAAAATGTTTTTGAATTTTGCCAAAATTGTGAAAGATGTACTCGAAATTTTTTTGCCAATAATGTCCCTAAACTTTCAATTTTTTGCGAGTTATGTCCTTGCCGCGTTACTGTAGTTGCAAATTTAGTTTTTTTTTACTAACGGTCGTTAGGAATTCTCGTTAGTTAGTCTTTTCACTATTTACACCATCAAATCTACCTGACATGCCCACTAACAGACCTACCTTTGTCTTGAGGGACATTTTTTGCAATAAGGTTTTACTTCTCTCATTCTTATATAACACGATTAAGCAGTCACTATTACGCATCCTTGAATCAATTGTTACTGCTCATCATCTTGTTCACCTGAAAAAATGGTTCTTTGTGCATGTGGTCTTCAATGTGTAGTTAGAACTTTCTGGACTAACAGGAATCCTGGTAGGCGGTTCAACTCATGCCCGACATACGTAAGTTTGGCTCTTGATCAAAACAATAATAATGTTACATTTTACAAGTTGCCTCTGTTTTCTTCTTTTTAATTATATTTCTTTCATTTTACAGAACTCGAGTTGTCCCTTCATCGGTTTGGTGGATCCATCAATATGCGACCGATCTTTAGACATCATCCCTGGTCTACTTAGGACCAGAGATGCTTTGGAAGATGCGTCGGGGTTAGAGTAAGAGAGGGCTGACTGGGAGGAGCATATGGCAAATAATGAGGAGACCCGGGCAAACCAAGCAGAGCTTTGGGCAAAAATAGAGGAGCAGCGGGCTAACAAGTTGAGGAAATACCTTATCATCAGGTGGGTTTTCTTCGCTTCTTATGTTTACTTGCAAAGTTGATCGTTTAGTTTTGGTCAATGTGGGTTGGTTTTTTTGGGTTTTTGGTAGTTGATGATGTTTATGTTAGGTGTATATGAACAATGTATTTTTGTTGATGGTTGGTTATGTAGTTAATCTACATTATGGTATCACAACAATGGCTCAAGTATCTTTAATTATCTAATTTGATTTGTGTTATTTGTTTGTTAAGTAGGATTATGATTGTTTATGATTTGTGTAATTTTTTTGTTAAGTAGGATTATGATTTATGTTCAGTAAGAATAGGTGGAGTAGAAGCAATAATCATCTGTTAATGATTGAGTTATCATGATTTATGTTTGGTTTTGGCGTTTTGAATGCCTTGTTTGTTGTAATACTCATGCTATCAAAATGGGTAACTATGGTATTGTCACACTACCTGATGACTGAATTGAATGCCCTGTTTGTTGTAATACTCATGCTGTCAAAATGGACAACTATTGTATTGTCATACTACCGGATGACTGCATTGGTATGTATATATTTGTTAGCCAATGTACTTTACTCTTGTATAAATACCCATGAATGTGTACATTTACCTCGTTTAGTGTTGAGGGACATTTGTTAAGTAGGATCATGTATTTGTTAAATACCCATGAATGTCACTCAACACAAGTCAGTTGTTATTTAACCCGACCAACATTAATGTTTAGGGACATTTTTTGCAACAAAATCCCTATACAATAAATAGAGAAACCAGATCCCCAAATCCCCTCACCTAACTTATTTACTCAATTGGACTTTGAAAATTATGGTGAAAAAAGGTTACTCTATTGAATTGTCATTGACAATCTGAATATATTGTTTACTACCTTTGTTACTCTACTTTCGTATTTGTTAGTTCATGTCTAGCATTTTTTTTATGTTTGCTGAAGGGATTTTCGTTGATTCTTCTGATACAAGCAATGACATTGTATCATCAAGCAGTGATGAAGTCAATGTTCAAGCTGCCAATTGTTCAAGCCCAATCTGTGAATTGGTATACTCAAGCAGTGATGATGATGATACAAGCAGTGACATTATATCATCAAGCAGTGATGAAAATAGCAGTGATGAACTCGATGTTGAGACTATTAAATGGATTGAAAGATGCACCTTTATGTGGCCATCAAAAAATGTTCCTGTTAAAAGGTTCCAGCTCAAACATGTTCCAGCGCAAAAAATGTTCCACATCAAAAGCTATCTGCTAAATGCATACTAGCCCTGCCAGTACATCATACATGGGATTGTACAGGTAATAAGACATTTGGAATTAAAAGATACACATATGGTTTAGGAGCAATTCCAGAGAATGACAGTAAAGGAAAAGGGAAGGTTGAAGGTGCAGGTGGAAAAAGGCAGCTTGCCAGTAAGAAATGACATCTTTGTTAAGTGTTTTGTGTTGTTCCAGTTAAGGATGAAACAGTTGATGTAATAACTTTGTGGTAGTTGAAAAAACTTTGGTTGTATGTTGGTAGTATTATGTAATGTATTTGTTTAATGTATTTGGATGTTAGTTAATGGTTATATGGTCTTAATCACCATTGTTTAACAAACATAACAGAACTACAAAAAAATAAATTGTCTTATTCTAAAGACATATTGTTTAACAAACATAAAAGAACTACAGAAATAGAAACTGTCTTAATCTACAACTCACAAACAATAATAAAAATTAAAGAAATTATGTATCCCACTCATACATAAAACCATTCAAATTGCGGTTTGTTTGGAAGCCTTTCTGGTACTCTTTCTCCTCTAAGTACCAACCTCTTAGGTTGATTGTGAATCCATTTGTTGACTTGCTCCTGCATCAGTTTTAGTTGCTTCAGTGTCTGCAACACCCTCAGATATTGCCCTCTTCTTGCTTTTCCCCTTTGCATTCTTCTTTCTTGGACATGTACATGCTCTTTTGTTGTGACCTGTTGTACCACATTGGATACAAGTGATAGTCTTTCCCTTTTTTGCAAGCTTCCCACCCTTGACCATTTCCTTGAACGCATTCTCAGCCGCCTCTTCTTTGTGTTGGTCTAAAGAATTGACTAAATCTTGATAAAATATGAAAAAAATTCACTAATAATGATGAACAATAATTACAAGATTACTCAATACCCACATGAAAAACTAATAACATCCTCAACTTCTTCACGGGGATAATTGCGATAAACTATCCCCATTTAATGACAATAAACTCTCATTGATCCAAGCTATGCTCGAGATTCAATGAGAGGATGATCCTATCAACTAATACATTTTGTATTATTTTGTTTGTTTAGAATCCATGACTATCCCTATTACAAAAATACATATATATAGCTACAAAATGTAAAGTACAACATGTGATGGTTGGTGACACTTGTCTTGCATTTGTTGGAGAAGTACCATCTTTCTCTTTTGGGAATGCAACAACCAAGTTTTAGGAGTGATGTCAACATATTTCCACTTCTATGGCAATTCTTGTACTTTGCTTTGACTTCCTTTTAGTACTTGTTGTCAGATTTCAAAGACAGCCTCAGGGAGTCTGTTTGTTCAGAGATAGCCTCAGGGAGTTAGTGAGTTATTGTCATCACTCACTAACTCCATTACCTTCTTCTTTGGCTCAGGGATCATTCACTGAGTACCGCCTCACTGAATGACGAGTCTTTCTTCTTAGACTTAGTCTGAACATCTTGTAGGTAACTCACTGAGTGATTGTTCACTCAGTGACTTGTTTGATGTTTAAGGTTATACGACACTCGCTGGTTTATTTATCAGTGAGTAGCTCACTATTTATTTAGTGAGTTAGGCTATTTTATTTTCAAATCCTTGTCACGGGTAATTGGGCAAATTTTTGACCCAATAGTCTCCCCTTATTTAAATATACAAATAGCCTAAGATGGTTGGTAGTAAGTGAAAGGGTGAGGGTTCATTTGGTAGGTTCAATGACCCGTTCAGTGAGTGAGGGTTCAGGGGCTTAGGTGACGGTTCAGTGAGTGAGGGTTTTGTACCAAGTTCTCACAGTCAGTTCAGTGACAGACGTTCAATATGCAAGGTTCAGAGGCTATTTTAATTTTTTTGTGCTTCAGTGAGTAAGAGGACCTGGTTCAGTTTTGATACATCAGTGTCTTATTTTGTTTACATTCTGACTTTCTCAGGATACAAATGAAAGTCATAACTCACTCAGGAAATACAACCTCAAACTTCAGTTACATTCTATCACAGACTCAATGACACCTTCAGGGTCAAGCAAGATTCATCAGCTGCTCGTGTTCATGATTCAAGTTCTCAGGATTTTAGTGGTCAGTTATCTAGTTACAACCTTCTCAAGGTTGTTCATCAGGAGTTGTGATTCTAGTATCAGCTACGCTTATCATTATCAACCTCTGGTCAAAAACATTTCCCGAATAAAATTAGCATTCCCTGATAACATCACAAATCCCGGAGATAACATTTTGATCATCACAACTTAACACAACCAGCAGCTTCTCTTCTTTGCACACATTAGCACTATCTGAAGTGCGATCACTCCTTGATACACAACCTATTTTCATCTCAGTAACTTGTTTCATTCAGGACCTAAATGTTCACTTTGGTTTTCAAGTACCTGAAGTTCAGAGTTACTTAGTCACTTGTTGTTTTTAGTGACTTGAACACTCTGAGTCCCCTGATAATTCCATCCGCCCCAATCACAATCTCATTCAGGCTAAGACCCAAACAACTACAACACAAATACCCCTTGATTTATCTCACTTAGTCACAACAGTCACTGAGTCAATCTTCACACCCTTTCGTACAACTTCCTGAGTACACACTCGTACACTTCAGGATCACACATCTATCTTACTACCCAGTTCATATCAGCTGCCTGACTTTTCAAGGGCACTGATTATAATTACAACCTGTTCAGGCTTAACCTGAATATCTATATCTATACTACTTATAATAGAGGAATGAATCTCTCTCCTCATGGTCTTAAAATTAAGACTTACAAAATACAAAGCCTATTGTACAATACACAATGCACTATTAATAATCTTTCTCATCAATCTTAATTTTAAGACTTACAAATCTTAAAGCTTAATGTACAAAATACAAAGCAATATTAATGTGGTCAAGATATTTAACATAGTCAATTAATTAACTGGTCAATAAATACAATTAATGCAGTTATTAAAACACCCCTTACACAATAAATACAAATTATCAAGCATATTGTACAACCAACTTAAACACAATTCATGCATTAAATGTCACTAATACAAATAATAAAGCACATTATACAAATATTCAAGCGGCAACGGGCCAAATGAGCCCGAGCCCAAATGGGTACGGTCCAAACGGGGTCGAGCCCGAACAGGCACGGGCCAAACGGGGTCGAGCTCAAACGGGCACGGGCCAAACGGGGTCGAGCCCAAACGGGCACGGGCCAAACAGGGTCGAGACCAAACGGGCACGAGGCCAAATGGGGTCGAGCCCGAACGGGCACGGGTTAAACAAAATTCTTGATATCCGTAAATTTATTGTAAAAAAAACATAATAAACTAAAATACATGATTCACCAAAAACTTTTACTTCAGGGTACCCGCCGCTGCAACGAGCGGGTACCCTGCTAGTCATATTAACACACCCTGATTTTTTTATTACAACAACCTGTTTCAATAACACGCCCTGAGGTGTAGACAACTTATCAGCCACAACAACATCAACACTTTTAATAATCACAATTACAAATCCTGATCAGACCCATCCTGTAACTCTACCCACATTACCACTTCTTGATAATCCCATTACAAACTGATAAACAAAATTAGCTTCAGACAAAATTTTCGTATCAGCCACCCTGAGTCACACTGACTCAGTCATCAACAGACTCCTACCATTATCAAATCCAGATTTAACCCCACTTCTATCTCACTTGAACACAACACACCCACTCATTGATTCACTCTTTGAATCAGACCTTGTTACCATCTCAGACACCTACCTTTGACATCATTTTTGTTGTGTGTGAGTTTAGTTTTTGACACCATTTTTGTTGTTTAGATCAGAAATTGGTTGTGTTTATTTGATCTTGATGATTATGAGTGTATGCATGTAGATCGATTGGATCTTTTTTTGAATGGTGGACTTTTTTTAGAGTGAGTTTGTATAGACAACTCGATTATGTATCTTTTTAGATGAAGGATTTTGGTTAGAAAGATCAGTTTTCGATCTATGATGATGAATTTGATTGTTGAAGATGATGGATGATGATGGATTTTGATATTTTGAGAGAGAATTTGTGTGTCGATTTTTTTGATGATGATAGTGATAGATCGATTGGTGATAGATTGTTTGGTGTGTGTGGATGATAAGATCTGTGTGGTGGTGGTGTGTGTTTTTGAGTTGCATTTTTGGCATTTAGTCAATATCAGTGTGCTCTCCCCCTCAAAAGTTGCATTTCAGCAGTAGCAACTTTTGAAGCTTTTTACACTAATATTGACATAGCTCAAAATGTTATTAGCAGTCATGAATGGATCTGGATTAAAGAAAAATCCTCCCACTGCGATACCACTTGTTGGTTCAAAGAATTGAGTAAATCTTGTTAAATAAAGAACAAATTCATTAATAATGATGAACAATAATTACAAGATTACTCAATACCACATGACTAACTAATAACATCCTCAACTTCTTCACGGGGATAATTACGGTAAACTATCCCCATTGAATGACAATAAACTCTCATTGATCCAAGCTATGCTTGAGATTCAATGAGAGGATGATCCTATCAACTAAAACATTTTGTATTATTTTGTTTGTTTAGAATTCATGACTATCTCTATTGCAAACATACATACATATATATATATATAGCTACAAAATATAAAGTACAACATGTGATATGTGGAAAACTAGAAGGGGAGGTTGAATAGTTTTACCAATTAAAACTTCCTTTTAAACTATTTAGATCGACTTATGTCAATCTATTTGGATGTGTGTTGGATGTTGATAAACAAACATATAGAAATATAACTATGTAGTGAAAAGATAAAGAGTAAGAAGCACAAAACCACAACGCGAGTATTTATAGTGGTTCGGCTACAAGGACACCTTCCTTGCCCTACTCCACTCCCCGAGTCACCTACTCGAGAGTTCGTAATCACTACACAACACCGACTCCTTATGGTGGAGAAACCTTCACAACGTTGCCTACTCTTTTTCCGGTACTAGGCTAACCACCGGGTTCTTTCACACCAAGGTGAACCACACCTACCACAACGTCGCCTACCCTTTATCCGGTACTAGGCTAAGTACCGAGTTCCATTACAATGGAGGAACTACTACCCAACACTACACAACACCTAATCCCAAAGGAGATCTACTCCTTATAATATCAACAAGGATAACAATATCCTTTGACCCAATACTAATCTATCTTGTACATCGAATCACACCATATCGAATGTACATCATAGGCATCTTTCACTAATGCCTTTGACTAGATCTTCAAGACGCCCTTCACTAATGTCTTGTGACTTGACTTCTAGGAACCCTTCACTAATGCCTATAACACGGACGATCGATACCCTTCACTAATGTCTTCGTCTTGACACTTGAGACATCTTTTACTAATGTCTTCAACACTACACTTCTTAGTAGAAAGAAAAGAACCATCAACAAGAGGACTTCAGTAGTCTTGATGACGAGGAAGCATGGCAACTCATGGACTTGAGCTTGCTTGACTTCAAAGGTGGTGATCTCGCCTTTAAGAGGAACCTAGAGGATCACACATAAAAACAAAACTACATACATAGATCACTTGGATCTAGGGTTAGAGAGTTTTTAACTCAAGGAGAAAGTATGTGAGGAAGGGGTGAGAAACAATGAAGAAATGGCTCACTATTTATAGAGAGAAAAATGCTACTATTCCCTGGATCCCACGGATCCCTCCCTTAAGGGATCCGTCTAGCGTAAAGCTAGGGATCCGTGGGACGCTCCTCTTTGCCCATGGGTATTTTGGTCATGTGTCATGGGTCATGGGTCATGGGTTATGGGTTGATCCATGGGTATTTCTTTAGATACAATGTATCAAATGAGTGCAATGTATCTAGTCAAGTGGGTATGGGTCAATACCATGGGTTATGGATATGCTCCATGGGTTGAAGTTATTTACCCATTATAAAATACATACTAGTTATGTATATATTTGCCCAATATGTAAACACTAGTTGTACATATTTATTACTAAATCATAAAATCACTTATACATGTTTTAGTGTTTTATGTGAAAACGTAAGTGTGTTAGAAAACTATTTGCTCAAACTATTTACGTATTTTATTTGTTTCGTTAAAATGATTTTACGTTTGTTATCGACAAAACATTAGAAGATCGTAAAACATAAATAAACGTTTTTACGGCTTATTTGTATTAACAATCTCACCCTTTTTGTTGATGACAAAACATAAAATTGTTTTAAGGAAAAACTAAAATTCGTAAAGGTTTGAATTTGTAGTTTTTTCTTTCTTCTCCCCCTTTTTGTCGAAACAAAAAGAGCTTCGAAGGGAAACTAACACATTTGTTTTAAGAAAAACATGTGAAAAATTGAAAAGTAAGAAAAAGTAGAGAGCAAGTAACGGGAAAAGAACTCGTCTTAACTCCCCTTTGACGAGTCCATCCCTATGTGAGGGCGTCAAGAAAAAATAATAGTAAGCTAGTTGATGCAGGTTTTACTGACAAAGTCTTAATATTTATAGTGTCTCGCTATACCTATGGTCTACCCTAATGCACTAACGGGCAGTGTACCCGGTCGTGTGTAGTGTAGTAAATGGTAAAGCCGAGGTCGTCCCAAGATCTATGTGTGTCGGATAATTACTAAGTCTAATTGTCACAGAATATAAATGGTTTGATAGGGTTTTAATTAATTAAACTACTAATGCAGAATATGAAAGCAAATAAATGGTAGAAGGGAAATCAATAGAGGAATAGTGGTGCTAACCTAGTTAATCCTCCTAACTAGTAATGTTTACGTCTGCTTACTTCCAATTACTTGGTGGGGTCAAATTGAGAGGACAACATTTGGTCAATTCGCCCTAACCTATCACAAAGATGCCACCACAGAGAAATCAGCGCACCGTCATAAGTCCTGTTGTTCCCGGTCCCCTAAGCCGAGTCATTAAGTACCGCTACATGCTAGATTCTAAATAGTGAGTGCCCGGCCGTTAGGAACTTAGACACTACACCCCCAATTCTTAAGTTCATCCAAACGATAGGTGATCAGTTGGTCAAATCGCACAAGTAGAAAGGGTCGGTTGGTCATATCTTACCCTTCCCGTCTCATCCGCTCACCTAGGTCATTGGTCATATCTCCTAGGCGATTGGCCTCTACCGCAATTCAAAACTACCGAACCAGGGGTGACTACCAAAGAACTATGCATGCATACACTTAGAAATAATTATACGGAAGTAAAGGTAAATGCAAACAAAACAATTAAGGAATCATAACTAGGCTAGCACCAAAGGGTGCTTAGCCGCTCATATTAATCATGCACATCAATTCAATATTCAAAGGTATGAAATACATGAATTGAAAGTAAAAGAAATAATAAACGCTAAAGCTTATCGTAATGGTGTGACTTCTCCCTTAGAAACAGCTCCGTATGCTTCCCTAGACCTTCCTTGAGCTTTTTCCCACGTTCTCAAAGTATTGTGTGTGGAATGGGATGATTAGAAATGCCGAATTGTGGGGTATTTATGGGCAGTCCGGGTTGCGGCGTAACCAAAAGATGAGTTACGCCGTAACCTTCTATTTCTCCGTAAATGCACTAGATCTGCTAGTTACGGCGTAACCTTATAAGTGGTTATGCCGTAGTCTTCAATAAACATGGTTACGTCGTAAGTGATGTAGTAGTTACGGTGTAAGTATCAGTGGCGTGGAACCTCTTTTGACCTAATGGAGTTACGTCGTAATCTTTGGAAGGAGTTACACCGTAACCTCTTGATGAGTTAGACTTCGTGGTCACGCAATAGTTACGGCGTAATGTGAGAGACGAGTTACGCCGTAACCTCTTCAAAATAAGCATACTGTGATAAATCCTTAATAACATTTCCATTTCCGCGTCTCTTTAGCTCCAATGCTCGCAATTTACCTGAAAGTGTAAAACAATGGAAAACAAGCGTAAATCCATATAAATGATATAAATAACGAGCATTAACGGGGGAAATTGACACTTAATATTCAGGACTATTTGATGTTATCACTAGTTCATTTGCAACTAAGTTTGCAAAAGATTTCGTCTATGTGACGAATATGCTCCCCCTTGATGATTGCAACTTTGAAAAGAGACGTCATGAAATGTAATCATAATATTGCAAGTGATTTTGCAATGTATTGCTTTGACACAAAGCTCCCCTAGCTTTAGGGTGTCAAAGTCTTCATGTGTAAATTGAATAACTACAAAACAAAGGTTAGAAAATAAGTATAATGCATAATTTCCTGCAAATATGACTCAAGTTAGTAGAAAAATAGTTTTCTGTCTCACGGATCCCACGGTTCCCTCCTTGTAGGGATCCGTCTAGGCAAATTTCAGGGATCCGTCTAGCTGATGACTAAATTCAGCAATGGTGATATAACAAATAATGTTAACATCAAAGTGAGATATGTATTATGCAGCATAATCATATACTCAGAAATATAGCAAGTAGCATGTAATTTCATTTAATAAAAATAGAGATATGATATACATGACTCTAAAAACTAAGAAAATGATCGATACATGACTTGGAATTACTAGACTTATCTAAGTAACGCTTGATACTAGAACACCACTAAAATCCTCTAGATCAAGTTTGTTTAGGTTTAATCTCGTCGAAACGTTCGAGGAGGTGATAGAACATGAAACGTTGATCTTCTCGTACTTCATGTATCAAACTTTCAACATGTTGACAATGATAACAATCTTTGTCATGCCTAGGTAGTGGTGGTGGAAGAAATGAAATTGCTTGATGAGACGGATCAAGTGAAGCGGGTTGTGGGGCCTCAAACGACGGAGGGATTAGTGGAGGCACATTTGAAGATGGCTCGACCAAGAATGATGGTGGTGGTAGAGAAGTGTCAACTTCCATATGGTCGGGTGGTTAACTTTGATAATTTCTCATAATCCAAATGGGATTATATGATGGTGACGGCGAAAAGGAAGCCGGATCTAGTGTTGACTCAACACCTTGATTTTGTATCATTATTCCTCCTAATAAGGAGAATGTTGTTGGTGGAGGAGGATGAGACGACCTAGGAGGAAAATCCTTTAAATTGTAGAGGTGTGGTGATGATAGTGGAGTTGTGAATGAGATAGCTCTAGGAACCAATGGTGATGGTTTGGTGGAGATGGGATTGTTTGGCCTAGGAGGTATGGTGGTGTTTGGCATAGGTAGTTTTGTGGGTACTATCCTTTTAGGGATTGGTTTGATTGGTGGAGGAGAAATCCTTGCATTTGTGGATTTGATCGAAGATGATTCGGTTGAAGAGATTTCGTGTACAACACGAGCAATTTTCTTGGGTGGTTCTTTGGTTGATGAGTTACCACTTGGAGTTTTCCTCATGATGAGATGATTTCAAGAGGTTTGTAAAGATTTCTAAGTGCTGAAAATGAGGATGAAGATGATGATTTTAGGAGTCCTAACAATGTGGTTTATAAAGTAAGAGATTTGGCAAGTGCATTCAAGACTTAAGCCACTAAACTTCATTTGAATGTAATGATTAACATGCACAAGAGTCAACTTCAGAGTTGTATTAATCTAGGAACTTATTTAAGATAAGATAGAGTGTTCAAGTTAGCAAGATGAGCTTGAAATGATAGTTTTGGCTAGAGTTGACATAAATCTGTCATACGAATCCCAGGGTTCCCTCCTTTGAGGGATCTGCCTAGGCTAATCCTAGGGATCCGTCTCTCAGCAGCTTGGAAAAGATGCAGTGATGTTTTGTAAGGTCTAATGCCTATTTCTTCTTGAGTGTTTTAGTTCATCTAAGTGTCTTAAATGAAGAGGTGCTTAAGTACTTAAGGGTAATGAGTGAAGTAGCTAATGATTGCCTTTTATGGAAGAAATTAAAACTTTCTTGAGTACCAATGAATGAACAAAGATAACACTAAAGATTTTGAGAGTGTCAAATGGAGCTAAATGATCCTAGAGATCAGATAGTGACTTAGGATAATGTTTTGGAGAATATCCTAAAGGCCTTGAGATGGAAAAACTAGAATTTGATCCATTTTGACCAATTTTGAGGTAAGGATGATTATGATCAATTTTGCCATAATTGAAAGATTTCCATAGCTAAATATGAGGGATCATGTGAGAAATGATGAGTGAGCTTGAGGGCGGAAGAGTAATGGTATAACAACCTAAATTTGCAAAAGTAAAAATTTTGTTACAATGCGAAATATTTACATAAAATATATAGTAAATGCATGATAAAAGGTTATAAATAAAATCAGATAATGAGAAGTCAAAATAAAATCACGTTGGGGTTTAATATTCAAGTGGTTACTCAGTCAACACAAACCATTCGCCTCATCCCATTTTTTTTGAGAAATTAGTTTAAGATACATCCCACTTTTGTCAACACAAACCCTGCACCCCATATATTCACTATCAGTTATGCTCCTTTCATAATCTCTAAAACTAAACCAGTAAACAAAACTCAAAATCTCAAATACGTTGGCATGAATAAAAGTGAGTGTGAGTGTGAGCGTGACTGATGGGTTTACGTCGACATTAATCTTGTTCGGGTACGTAAGTACATCTCCAAAGTTTTGGTTTCGTTCGTTCTGGTGCGAGTGTAGTTCGGGTTGTAGTTCGTGTTTGGGTTCAGTCCGGTCTCTTCACGTGTAGCCTGGAGGTTCGATCTTGTGTCTCGCTATACATTCGTATTCGTTTCTTTATTTCGGGTTCGACTTTGAACGCAACTTATGCTCGTTATGGCTTGGAGGTAATTATTCATGAACCATTTTTATATAATAACCATATATACTAATACATATGACACTTTTGAATTAGTCAAAACATGTTATGATGAAGATGAGTCACTAGGATAATAAATGTATTCTATTTGTGTATGAAAGTTATACATACATGACCAGATCTAGAATTCATCATATGAACGTGATCTTTTGTGCATTATAAGTCAATCATGGAAGCCTCAACGATATAATTTCATAACGGGTGTAATGTGTAAACAAGTCTGGTTCGAGTAGATAGAATATTACTCCCTCCGTCCCATTTTTATTGTCCACTATTGACTTTTTTAGTCATTCTTCTTCAACTTTGACCATAATTATTTTTGTTTGTGTTATATAATATTTGATGAAAAATATATGAATTTATTGGGTTTTAGAATGTATTTTCATTGGTATAATTTTCATCAAGTATTATATAACACAAATAAATATATTAATGGTCAAAGTTGAACAAGAAATACTGGTCAAAGTCAAAGTGGACAATAAAAATGGGACGGAGGGAGTATCATAGAACTTTATGTGTATGCATGCATGCGTTGAATATGATTTCATGTGGGTATTGAGTGTGTCGTTGGGATCAGAAGGGGACATAGTTCGGTTTTGGGGAAAGGTCTTTGATTCGCAAAAAGGGGTGTCTGTTTGAACGTATCTCGCAGGAAATGGGAAAAACAAAGAGGGTAATATGGTTCGGTTTAGAAAAGAGTTTACACTTGGTTTGTGGGGGTATGTTTGAGGGTCATCGCTGGATTATCGAGTGAGTTATACGGTACATAAAAAGGGTGTCGGGGAAGATGAGTCGGGGGTAATCACTAGGTGTGTTTCCCGAGTCCGTTGGTTAGCCGGTTGAACCGCGAACAAGCATGAAGTTAGCATGTCGGGATAAAAAAAAAGTAAAATCTGCTATGTACGAATGGGTTATCATGTTGCATGTTTTTATTTATAAAATTTTTCACTTTTAACTCTCATTTTGTCGCATGCAAACCTTGTCCTATTATAAAATGACACATTACACCCTAGACTATCAAAATTTAATATTGAGTTTTTATGTGTAAAATACTTGTCACTAATAACCCTAAACTTTTATAAGTTACGCTTTAAACCTTAAGTTTGGATTATCTATATTTTAAACCCAAAACCAAGATAATTTTTTTATTAGACTTTTATTTTATTAGCATTTGTAAACCCAAACTTTCTATTTCGGACAACTTACTAATTCGACAACCTTTCTAATTTGGAAAGTATTTAGCGTGGTAAACTTATAACTAAAAGTTACGAATTCTGTAAAATTACTAAATTACGGAAACTTACTAAAAAAGTAAAGTTACTAAATATGGAAAGTTGCTAAATTTGGAAATTTTCTAAAAATGGAAGGAAACCATAAATATGAATAATTATGAATATGAGATGTTTTTCTAAAACGCGAACAATCATTATTCGTGTAGATCCGCGGAGGAAGAGTTAGCCTTGGTTACTTATACATTTTGGTGATTGCTTTCGGTTTGAGGTACATATATTCTTTCCCTTTTCAGTAGGGATATCTTTGTATGTTCTGATCCTTTTATATGATCCTTTGCTTTGATTCCCCTATCATGATCCTTTGTTTGCTTTCTGAATTGATTCGTATGCTATGATTCTTCGATATGATTCGTTCCATTTTGACTTCGGTATGACATGTTATGATATGATTCAGTTGCCATGATTTGTACGCTTATGATTCAGTATGATTTGGTTATAATTATGATTTGTACGTTCTGCCCCTTTTGTTACGAGCCAACTAGTCATGGAGGTACCATGACCATGTTATTGATGGCACCAATGGCATGACACTATCTGGGGCGGTGTGATTAGTCCCCGGCGTCCCCATTATGATTTGATATGATATGATTTGTGATTTGTGGCGCCTTATTTGCGTATGTATACCTGTCTAGCTAACAGGGTACATATTGCCTTATGTACGGGGGGCGTATGGATGCATCCTAGGCTTATGATTTGATATGATTCGATATGATTTGTATGGATTTGGCGTTTGGGCTGTGCGTGCCTTGCACCCCCTCTCGCACTTTGGTACTTGTGAGGTCTCCCCTCCCTGGACCCTTTTGTAAGTAGTGTCCTTCATGTGGCATGCTGGACGCATAGGATTATTTTCTCGTGGGCATCATTCGTTGTGATTCATTATACTTCATTGGATTATGTATTCGTATGTTCGTTGTGTTCTCCATGTGGCATGTTGAACACCTTTTGCTTTGGTACTTCATTATGTTCTCTTCATGACCTGATCCTTTATTGTTTATGATCTCTCATTCACTTTGATTTGTTATACTTTGCTCATTTGATACGTATGCATTCATTCAGTTACTCGTTGGACCTTTTGTTCATTCAGAATTCTTATCTAGTCCATCCAACAACTATGTGGTGTTATTGTTATTTGATTTTATGAGTCTTTCATTCCATACATTGTGAATACCAAACTCCAGTTATCAGACTTTTACTTCATATATTTATAATGTTATGACATGAGTATGTGATTCTCTTGTTTATTATGTTGATGTATGACTAAGTGATTTTCCTATTCTCCATGCTGATATGTGATTATCTGAATTACCTGTTGCCATGCTAATATGAAATTATTCGGTTACCATGTTAAGATGTGCTTATGTGAATTGTCAAGATGCCATGCTTGTATGTAAATCCGTGACTTAGCGGCTTTTGGGGATGTCCTTATATAATTACTTCTTAAGTTATAATTATCATTTAATGTACTATCTGCTAATTATTGATCTGTCATGATTACATTTACGCACATGATTCCTTGCTGACAGAATTGATTTGACTCATGTGTGCACCTATTGAACTGTTTAGTTGCCATGTTATAATCTTGGTTAGTATTACTACTGATGTTGCTACTTGGTATGATGACCGTACAACTTATCGTTGTTATTTATCTGTCTGGAGAAATTGCCATATTTGAGCTATATTATGTTGTTTCCTGCCTGCTTATAAAGTATAGTTTAGTTATATGTATTTGATTTGTTTCCCTGTTTGTTTTGCCATATCATGTTGTTAGTCGTTCCGCTGCTTGATATACTCTTTCAGTATTTGGTTACATGTATAACTATGATGCTGCATCTCATCTTTTATATGATTCTTTGAATGCTTGAATATTTATATGTGCTTGTATGTATTCGCGGATGTGCTATTTGCTATGGGGTTTATTTGATTACGTTCTTGGTGGATATATGTTATGATGTTTTATGCAGGTTTCTCATTGACTCATTCCATTTCGTTCATTCGTTATGATTTCGTTGTTACCTTTTGATTCATTTTGTACTTTTTTTTTATATATTTAGCTTTTGATTTATGTCATATCTGTTCACTGAGCTTTGTAAGCTCAGTCGCCTTTTCTTTTTTTGTGGCGGCAGGTTCCAGCAGGGCCATGGGCAAGAGTGAGAGTTGAGACTTAGAAGACCTACCCAATCTTGATATTTTACTTAATTATGGGCTTATGTTTCAGATTTGTATTTCTTTTGTGGTTGTACTTATCATTTTGGAGTTATGATGTTCATGACTTTATTTTATAAGACTTCCGCTTGCGTTACTGTATGCTTTGCATGACACCGTAATGTGGCATTCTGATCCGTATCGGGGTTGGGGTGTTACAATTATGGTATCAGAGCCAGGTTTCGTCTTGTTGACCTTAGGATTGACCTGTGAGGACTTGGGTAGACATTAGGCTTCCGTCTGTTTCGATATGTTTCGATTATTTTGATTTTCGTTCAGATTTGACTTCGACATTCTTTTGACTTTGTTGATTTAACCTTCTTCTTTTCTCATTTGATTTTTTCTGTTTTATCTTCGCGCATTAGTTTGTCGATCGTTTAGATGGAGACTACTCGTAAAGTCGAAGATGGTGGTGTTGACCTTGCGTTGCTTGACTGGAAAGGTTCGTGAAGCAGAAGCCGCACCCGATTGTAATGCTGCTGGAGACATTAGGATGCTGCTAGAGGGAGCTGGACGGAACAACCAGAGGAGTAAAGACATAGACAAGATTCAACTGATGGACACTTGAAAGACGTGTGAGCAGAGGAACTATGACCAGCATACTTTAGACCAGCGGAGAAACTACTACCAAGATTCGGGCATATTGTGGTCAACAGTCCAACCATTGAGATGCTGAGAAGATTCATCTGCTTCATATGATTGGGCGCGATTCATGTTATTCTCATTTGTTTCTTCATGCATTTTGAATTGGTTTGATATTTCATCATGTGGTTTGGACCAGTGGTGTTTTCTTCAATTTGTTTGAAGCTTAACTTGGATGATGGAGTCTTATGGCTTGATTCTTCGGTGTTACTACAACTTCGCGTTATGTTTCATATCTCTTTGATAAATAGCAATTTTCATCCATTATGTTTATATGATTTGTATCAGTAAGGTTAGACCTTGCGGCACTTTGTCATTTTTGTGAACCTAAGGCTATTTTTGGATCGTCAGTAATGAGTCATGAGGAACCTTCTCGAGCAAGACATCGGCTTTCTTTTTTGTGGTAAGTTTGATTGGATGTATTACGTGCTGACTGTATGTGAATCTGATTTGATTTGGTATGTTACCTGCTACCGGTGTGTGTATCCGATTTGATATGATGTTAGTGATGTGTTTCGTCATGACCCGAGATAGAATATGATGACAATAAGCGCTTGTTATGTGACGCAAGTATTATGACGCCTGATCAACGTGATAATACCGAGATCATATAATTTGAACTTATTGAAATCATACGACGTCCTGGGTGATGTCTGAGTTTTTTACGTTGGATGGACTAGGACTTATATCCGTTATTTGTCGGTCTTCATATTTGTTTGGAATTCTGTATCTCTATGCGAGATTCTCACTAACATCTAATGCGTATAAGTTCTGTACTCGTTGGGCCAAAAATTTGTTATGATTTGTACGAGGCTATGGCTTGCTACGTCTGCCTTAAAACGGTACGTCTTCGTCTAACTTTTGCGACTTCAATTTCGAGGACGAAATTATTTTTTTTAGAGGGGAAGAATTATAACAACCTAAATTTGCAAAAGTAAAAATTTTGTTACAATGCGAAATATTTACATAAAATATATAGTAAATGCATGATAAAAGGTTATAAATAAAATCAGATAATGAGAAGTCAAAATAAAACCACGTTGGGGTTTAATATTCAAGTAGTTACTCAGTCAACACAAACCATTCGCCTCATCCCATTTTTTTTGAGAAATTAGTTTAAGATACATCCTACTTTTGTCAACACAAACCCTGCACCCCATATATTCACTATCAGTTATGCTCCTTTCATAATCTCTAAAACTAAACCAGTAAACAAAACTCAAAATCTCAAATACGTTGGCATGAATAAAAGTGAGTGTGAGTGTGAGCGTGACTGTTGGGTTTACGTCGACATTAATCTTGTTCGGGTACGTGAGTACGTCTCCAAAGTTTTGGTTTCGTTCGTTCTGGTGCGAGTGTAGTTCGGGTTGTAGTTCGTGTTTGGGTTCAGTCCGGTCTCTTCACGTGTAGCCTGGAGGTTCGATCATGTGTCTCGCTATACATTCGTGTTCGTTTCTTTATTTCGGGTTCGACTTTGAAGCTAACTTATGCTCGTCATGGCTTGGAGGTAATTATTCATGAACCATTTTTATATAATAACCATATATACTAATACATATGACACTTTTGAATTAGTCAAAACATGTTATGATGAAGATGAGTCACTAGGATAATAAATGTATTCTATTTGTGTATGAAAGTTATACATACATGACCAGATCTAGAATTCATCATATGAACGTGATCTTTTGTGCATTATAAGTCAATCATGGAAGCCTCAACGATATAATTTCATAACGGGTGTAATGTGTAAACAAGTCTGGTTCAAGTAGATAGAATATTACTCCTCCTCCCATTTTATTGTCCACTATTGACTTTTTTAGTCATTCTTCTTCAACTTTGACCATAATTATTTTTGTTTGTGTTATATAATATTTGATGAAAAATATATGAATTTATTGGGTTTTAGAATGTATTTTCATTGGTATAATTTTCATCAAGTATTATATAACACAAATAAATATATTAATGGTCAAAGTTGAACAAGAAATACTGGTCAAAGTCAAAGTGGACAACAAAATGGGACGGAGGGAGTATCATAGAACTTTATGTGTATGCATGCATGCGTTGAATATGATTTCATGTGGGTATTGAGTGTGTCGTTGGGATCAGAAGGGGACATAGTTCGGTTTTGGGGAAAGGTCTTTGATTCGCAAAAAGGGGTGTCTGTTTGAACGTATCTCGCAGGAAATGGGAAAAACAAAGAGGGTAATATGGTTCGGTTTAGAAAAGAGTTTACACTTGGTTTGTGGGGGTATGTTTGAGGGTCATCGCTGGATTATCGAGTGAGTTATACGGTACATAAAAAGGGTGTCGGGGAAGATGAGTCGGGGGTAATCACTAGGTGTGTTTTTCGAGTCCGTTGGTTAGCCGGTTGAACCGCGAACAAGCATGAAGTTAGCATGTCGGGATTAAAAAAAAAAGTAAAATCTGCTATGTACGAATGGGTTATCATGTTGCATGTTTTTATTTATAAAATTTTTCACTTTTAACTCTCATTTTGTCGCATGCAAACCTTGTCCTATTATAAAATGACACATTAAACCCTAGACTATCAAAATTTAATATTGAGTTTTAAGTTTAAAATACTTGTCACTAATAACCCTAAACTTTGATAAGTTACGCTTTAAACCTTAAGTTTGGATTATCTATATTTTAAACCCAAAACCAAGATAATTTTTTTATTAGACTTTTATTTTATTAGCATTTGTAAACCTAAACTTTCTATTTCGGACAACTTACTAATTCGACAACCTTTCTAATTTGGAAAGTATTTAGCATGGTAAACTTATAACTAAAAGTTACGAATTCTGTAAAATTACTAAATTACGGAAACTTACTAAAAAAGTAAAGTTACTAAATATGGAAAGTTGCTAAATTTGGAAATTTTCTAAAAATGGAAGGAAACCATAAATATGAATAATTATGAATATGAGATGTTTTTCTAAAACGCGAACAATCATTATTCGTGTAGATCCGCGGAGGAAGAGTTAGCCTTGGTTACTTATACATTTTGGTGATTGCTTTCGGTTTGAGGTACATATATTCTTTCCCTTTTCAGTAGGGATATCTTTGTATGTTCTGATCCTTTTATATGATCCTTTGCTTTGATTCCCCTATCATGATCCTTTGTTTGCTTTCTGAATTGATTCGTATGCTATGATTCTTCGATATGATTCGTTCCATTTTGACTTCGGTATGACATGTTATGATATGATTCAGTTGCCATGATTTGTACGCTTATGATTCAGTATGATTTGGTTATAATTATGATTTGTATGTTCTGCCCCTTTTGTTACGAGCCAACTAGTCATGGAGGTACCATGACCATGTTATTGATGGCACCAATGGCATGACACTATCTAGGGCGGTGTGATTAGTCCCCGGCGTCCCCATTATGATTTGATTTGATTTGTATGATTATGAGATTTGTGGCGCCTTATTTGCGTATGTATACCTGTCTAGCTAACAGGGTACATATTGCCTTATGTACGGGGGGCGTATGGATGCATCCTAGGCTTATGATTTGATATGATATGATTTGATATGATTCGATATGATTTGTATGGATTTGGCGTTTGGGCTGTGCGTGCCTTGCACCCCCTCTCGCACTTTGGTACTTGTGAGGTCTCCCCTCCCTGGACCCTTTTGTAAGTAGTGTCCTTCATGTGGCATGCTGGACGCATAGGATTATTTGCTCGTGGGCATCATTCGTTGTGATTCATTATACTTCATTGGATTATGTATTCGTATGTTCGTTGTGTTCTCCATGTGGCATGTTGAACACCTTTTGCTTTGGTACTTCATTATGTTCTCTTCATGACCTGATCATTTATTGTTTATGATCTCTCATTCACTTTGATTTGTTATACTTTGCTCATTTGATACGTATGCATTCATTCAGTTACTCGTTGGACCTTTTGTTCATTCAGAATCCTTATCTAGTCCATCCAACAACTATGTGGTGTTATTGTTATTTGATTTTATGAGTCTTTCATTCCATACATTGTGAATACCAAACTCCAGTTATCAGACTTTTACTTCATATATTTATAATGTTATGACATGAGTATGCGATTCTCTTGTTCATTATGTTGATGTATGACTAAGTGATTTTCCTATTCTCCATGCTGATATGTGATTATCCTGAATTACACTGTTGCCATGCTAATATGAAATTATTCGGTTACCATGTTAAGATGTGCTTATGTGAATTGTCAAGATGCCATGCTTGTATGTAAATCCGTGACTTAGCGGCTTTTGGGGATGTCCTTATATAATTACTTCTTAAGTTATAATTATCATTTAATGTACTATCTGCTAATTATTGATCTGTCATGATTACATTTACGCACATGATTCCTTGCTGACAGAATTGATTTGACTCATGTGTGCACCTATTGAACTGTTTAGTTGCCATGTTATAATCTTGGTTAGTATTACTACTGATGTTGCTACTTGGTATGATGACCGTACAACTTATTGTTGTTATTTATCTGTCTGGAGAAATTGCCATATTTGAGCTATATTATGTTGTTTCCTGCCTGCTTATAAAGTATAGTTTAGTTATATGTATTTGATTGGTTTCCCTGTTTGTTTTGCCATATCATGTTGTTAGTCGTTCCGCTGCTTGATATACTCTTTCAGTATTTGGTTACATGTATAACTATGATGCTGCATCTCATCTTTTATATGATTCTTTGAATGCTTGAATATTTATATGTGCTTGTATGTATTCGCGGATGTGCTATTTGCTATGGGGTTTATTTGATTACGTTCTTGGTGGATATATGTTATGATGTTTTATGCAGGTTTCTCATTGACTCATTCCATTTCGTTCATTCGTTATGATTTCGTTGTTACCTTTTGATTCATTTTGTACTTTTTTTTTATATATTTAGCTTTTGATTTATGTCATATCTGTTCACTGAGCTTTGTAAGCTCAGTCGCCTTTTCTTTTTTTGTGGCGGCAGGTTCCAGCAGGGCCATGGGCAAGAGTGAGAGTTGAGACTTAGAAGACCTACCCAATCTTGATATTTTACTTAATTATGGGCTTATGTTTCAGATTTGTATTTCTTTTGTGGTTGTACTTATCATTTTGGAGTTATGATGTTCATGACTTTATTTTATAAGACTTCCGCTTGCGTTACTGTATGCTTTGCATGACACCGTAATGTGGCATTTTGATCCGTATCGGGGTTGGGGTGTTACAATTATGGTATCAGAGCCAGGTTTCGTCTTGTTGACCTTAGGATTGACCTGTGAGGACTTGGGTAGACATTAGGCTTCCGTCTGTTTCGATATGTTCCGATTATTTTGATTTTCGTTCAGATTTGACTTCGACATTCTTTTGACTTTGCTGATTTAACCTTCTTCTTTTCTCATTTGATTTTTTTCTTTTTATCTTGGCGCATTAGTTTGTCGATCGTTTAGATGGAGACTACTCGTAAAGTCGAAGATGGTGGTGTTGACCTTGCGTTGCTTGACTGGAAAGGTTCGTGAAGCGCCGCACCGATTGTATCTTTGGAGACATTAGGATCTGCTAGAGGGAGCTTGACGGAACAACGAGAGGAGTAAAGACATAGACAAGATTCAACTGGATGGACACTTGAAGAGCGTGTGGCAGAGGAACTATGACCGGCATACTTTAGACGAAGCGGAGAAAACTACTACCAAGATTCGGGCATATTGTGGTCAACAGTCCAACCATTGAGATCTGAGAAGATTCATACGCTTCATATGATTGGCGCGATTCATGTTATTCTGATTTGTTTCTTCATGCATTTTGAATTGGTTTGATATTTCATCATGTGGTTTGGACCAGTGGTGTTTTCTTCAATTTGTTTGAAGCTTAACTTGGATGATGGAGTCTTATGGCTTGATTCTTCGGTGTTACTACAACTTTGCGTTATGTTTCATATCTCTTTGATAAATCGCAATTTTCATCCATTATGTTTATATGATTTGTATCAGTAAGGTTAGACCTTGCGGCACTTTGTCATTTTTGTGAACCTAAGGCTATTTTTGGATCGTCAGTAATGAGTCATGAGGAACCTTCTCGAGCAAGACATCGGCTTTATTTTTTGTGGAATGGTAAGTTTGATTGGATGTATTACGTGCTGACTGTATGTGAATCTGATTTGATTTGGTATGTTACCTGCTACCGGTGTGTGTATCCGATTTGATATGATGTTAGTGATGTGTTTCGTCATGACCCGAGATAGAATATGATGACAATAAGCGCTTGTTATGTGATGCAAGTATTATGACGCCTGATCAGCGTGATAATACCGAGATCATATAATTTGAACTTATTGAAATCATCTGACGTCTGGGTGATGTCGAGTTTTTTACGTTGGATGGACTAGGACATATATCCGTTATTTGTCGGTCTTCATATTTGTTTGGAATTACGTATCTCTATGCGAGATTCTCACTAACATCTAATGCGTATAAGTTCTGTACTCGTTGGGCCAAAAATTTGTTATGATTTGTACGAGGCTATGGCTTGCTACGTCTGCCTTAAAACAGTACGTCTTCGTCTAACTTTTGGGACTTCAATTTCGAGGACGAAATTATTTTTTTTAGAGGGGAAGAATTATAACAACCTAAATTTGCAAAAGTAAAAATTTTGTTACAATGCGAAATATTTACATAAAATATATAGTAAATGCATGATAAAAGGTTATAAATAAAATCAGATAATGAGAAGTCAAAATAAAACCACGTTGGGGTTTAATATTCAAGTAGTTACTCAGTCAACACAAACCATTAAGCCTCATCATTTTTTTTTGAGAAATTAGTTTAAGATACATCACTTTTGTCAACACAAACCCTGCACCCCTATATCCACTATCGGTTATGCTCCTTTCATAATCTCTAAAACTAAACCATAAACAAAACTCAAAATCTCAAATATCGTTGGCATGAATAAAAGTGAGTGTGAGTGTGGCGTGATTGTTGGGTTTCGTCGACATTAATCTTGTTAGGGTGCGTGAGTGCGTCTCCAAAGTTTTGGTTTCGTTGGTTACAGGTGCGAGTGTAGTTCGGGTTGTAGTTCGTGTTTGGGTTCATCCGGTCTCTTCACGTGTAGCACGGAGGTTCGATCATGTGTCTCGCTATACATTCGTGTTCGTTTCTTTATTTCGGGTTCGACTTTGAACGCAACTTATGCTCGTTATGGCTTGGAGGTAATTATTCATGAACCATTTTTATATAATAACCATATATACTAATACATATGACACTTTTGAATTAGTCAAAACATGTTATGATGAAGATGAGTCACTAGGATAATAAATGTATTCTATTTGTGTATGAAAGTTATACATACATGACCAGATCTAGAATTCATCATATGAATGTGATCTTTTGTGCATTATAAGTCAATCATGGAAGCCTCAACGATATAATTTCATAACGGGTGTAATGTGTAAACAAGTCTGGTTCGAGTAGATAGAATATTACTCCCTCCGTCCCATTTTTATTGTCCACTATTGACTTTTTTAGTCATTCTTCTTCAACTTTGACCATAATTATTTTTGTTTGTGTTATATAATATTTGATGAAAAATATATGAATTTATTGGGTTTTAGAATGTATTTTCATTGGTATAATTTTCATCAAGTATTATATAACACAAATAAATATATTAATTATCAAAGTTGAACAAAATCTTGGTCAAAGTCAAAGTGGACAATAAAATGGAGACGGAAAATATCATAGAACTTTATGTGTATGCATGCATGCATGCGTTGAATATGATTTCATGTGGGTATTGAGTGTGTCGTTGGGATCAGAGAGAGGGACATAGTTGGTTTTGGGGAAAGGTCTTTGATTCCAAAAGGGGTGTTTGTTTGAGCATATCTCGCAGGAAATGGGAAAAACAAAGAGGGTAATATGGTTCGGTTTAGAAAAGAGTTTACACTTGGTTTGTGGGGGTATGTTTGAGGGTCATCATTTGGATTATCGAGTGAGTTATACGGTACATAAAAAGGTGTCGGGGAAGATGAGTGGGGTAATCACTAGGTGTGTTTTTCGAGTCCGTTGGTTGCGGTTGAACCCGAACAAGCATGAAGTTAGCATGTCGGGATAAAAAAAAAGTAAAATCTGCTATCTACGAATGGGTTATCATGTTGCATGTTTTTATTTATAAAATTTTTCACTTTTAACTCTCATTTTGTCGCATGCAAACCTTGTCCTATTATAAAATGACACATTAAACCCTAGACTATCAAAATTTAATATTGAGTTTTAAGTTTAAAATACTTGTCACCAACGGCATGACACTATCTGGGGCGGTGTGATTAGTCCCCGGCGTCCCCATTATGATTTGATATGATATGATATGTGATTTGTGGCGCCTTATTTGCGTATGTATACCTGTCTAGCTAACAGGGTACATATTGCCTTATGTACGGGGCAGTATGGATGCATCTAGGCTTATGATTTGATATGATATGATTTGATATGATTCGATATGATTTGTATGGATTTGGCGTTTGGGCTGTGCGTGCCCTGCACCCCCTCTCGCACTTTGGTACTTGTGAGGTCTCCCCTCCTTGGACCCTTTTGTAAGTAGTGTCCTTCATGTGGCATCTTTGGGCGCATAGGATTATTTTCTCGTGGGCATCATTCGTTGTGATTCATTATACTTCATTGGATTATGTATTCGTATGTTCGTTGTGTTCTCCATGTGGCATGTTGAACACCTTTTGATTTGGTACTTCATTGTGTTCTCTTCATGACCTGATCCTTTATTGTTTATGATCTCTCATTCACTTTGATTTGTTATACTTTGCTCATTTGATACATATGCATTCATTCAGTTACTCGTTTGACCTTTTGTTCATTCAGAATCCTTATCTAGTCCATCCAACAACTATGTGGTGTTATTGTTATTTGATTTTATGAGGCTTTCATTCCATACATTGTGAATACCAAACTCCAGTTATCAGACTTTTACTTCATATATTTATAATGCTATGACATGAGTATGCGATTCTCTTGTTTATTATGTTGATGTATGACTAAGTGATTTTACTATTCTCCATGCTGATATGTGATTATCTGAATTACCTGTTGCCATGCTAATATGAAATTATTCGGTTACCATGTTAAGATGTGCTTATGTGAATTGTCAAGATGCCATGCTTGTATGTAAATCCGTGACTTAGCGGCTTTTGGGGATGTCCTTATATAATTACTTCTTAAGTTATAATTATCATTTAATGTACTATCTGCTAATTATTGATCTGTCATGATTACATTTACGCACATGATTCCTTCTTGTGAAATTGATTTGACTCATGTGTGCACCTATTGAACTGTTTAGTTGCCATGTTATAATCTTGGTTAGTATTACTACTGATGTTGCTACTTGGTATGATGACCGTACAACTTATTGTTGTTATTTATCTGCGGAGAAATTGCCATATTTGAGCTATATTATGTTGTTTCCTGCTTGCTTATAAAGTATAGTTTAGTTATATGTATTTGATTTGTTTCCCTGTTTGTTTTGCCATATCATGTTGTTAGTCGTTCATTTGCTTGATATACTCTTTCGATTATTTGGTTACATGTATAACTATGATGCTGCATCTCATCTTTTATATGATTCTTTGAATGCTTGAATATTTATATGTGCTTGTATGTATTCGCGGATGTGCTATTTGCTATGGGGTTTATTTGATTACGTTCTTGGTGGATATATGTTATGATGTTTTATGCAGGTTTCTCATTGACTCATTCCATTTCGTTCATTCGTTATGATTTCGTTGTTACCTTTTGATTCATTTTGTACTTTTTTTTTATATATTTAGATTTTGATTTATTTCATATCATTTCCTTGAGCTTTGTAAGCTCGTCGCCTTTCTTTTTGTGGCAGGTTCAGTGAGGGCCATGGGCAAGAGTGAGAGTTGAGACTTAGAAGACCTACCCAATCTTGATATTTTACTTAATTATGGGCTTATGTTTCAGATTTGTATTTCTTTTGTGGTTGTACTTATCATTTTGGAGTTATGATGTTCATGACTTTATTTTATAAGACTTCCGCTTGCGTTACTGTGTGCTTTGCATGACACCGTAATGTGGCATTCTGATCCGTATCGGGTTGGGGTGTTACAAATGGGTTTAAGTGAAACGATAGATCTACAAGCGTCTTGAGTGTGATCTAAGTGAGTTATGTGTGAGTACGAAAGATCTACTTAACTTGATAATAACTCAATTTGCCTTAAGGCACTATGTCTAGCTTAGTGTGGAATGTTGTAAGGACATGTTTGAAATACAATGATTGCAATTGCATTTTCTGTTTGCCAGATCCCACGGCTCCCTATAGGGATCCGTCTAGCACAACCTTTGGGATCCGTCTATCTGCTAAGCAGAACCTTTACTAAAGGTATGCAATGATTTTGACAATGCATTATATTTCAAAAGAGGTTCTAATACTAAGATATCAAATGTAGAATGTTTTATTTCATGAAAGAAATTGGATTACATTGATAAAGCATGAATACTAAAGATTGATCCTATTTGAAAGATTACTAAGTTCCTTGAGCATTTTCGCTAGAAGGATCATCAAATGGTTGATGAGTGTTTGCCGTTTTAGGAATGAAGAAAGTCTTCATGAGAGATGTGTTTAGAGGTTCCATCATCTTGTTCACAAGAAATCATTACCGGACTTTGAAATTGAGGGTGGAAGTACATGATGTTATGATAAAGGAGCGTCAAGAACATTCCATAAGGGATGAGTTTGTTCTTGGAGCCTTGAAGATTTACAATTCGCCTTGCGAAGAAGTAGGCGAGATTGTAAGGTTGCTGTGTTAGCAAACAATGCATTATGTGAGCACATCAAGCGGGAAGGATTTCTTGATTTCCCCTAAGACTCTAAACATTTTCTCGTAGGATGAGTGTGAGAGCCTTGTACTCTTCTCGGATATCCTTTGTATAGATAATTTTTGGATTGGAGTAATAGGGTCGAGGTTTGCATATTGTGCGAGCCAAGTCTTCTTGAAGGTATGTGTGAACAATATGGACTATTTTCTTCGAAAGTTGAAGAGAGAATCAAGACCAATCTTGATTGAAGGCACATTGTCCATGATTTGGATTCGAGGATTTGAGCAAATTGCCCAAGGGTTAAAACAAACTTTTGGTTTTGATCCAAAACTAAGAGATAGAAGCGTCCTCGTTCTGACAGGAGTTCGACTTGTGGAAGAATTCCAATACAAACCTTGGACATATTTTCTTGTTAATTTCGAGAAGACATTCCAATCCTATGGTTCGGAAGGAGGTATTGATACCTTCTTCATATTGTAGAAATTAGTGGACAATCGTCCTTCGGAAGTGATGGGTTTCATGATTGTGAACACACGGACATGATTGCCAGGTGTGTTGGGCTCAAGGGAGATGTTAGGAGTATAGACGCTAGTGAGTGAAAAATCAAACTCATATTCATGCGACATAGCGAAACCTATAGGAAAGACAAGTTAATAGGATGTGACGTATTACGGGTAAGAAAATGATTACCTAACAATTTTACAAGATGTTTGTAAGGTCACTAGTTTTACAACACAAGCATCAATAGAAAGAGTAGAGAGGATAAGAGATCGGTTGAACAACTCACACAAACACTATGCGTATGAAACTAAAGAAAGGTTAGGCGTAGCACATGTGAAAGAGAATGAATTGAACAACCAACCCTCAAGTGAGGGTTATTACAATGTATTTATAGGAGGGAAGCTAGGGCAACACTCCTAGTTCTCATCCTTTTCCTTATTGGACTAGGCCTAGGCTTATGGGCCTTCTACATAAGCCTAAGGCTAATTGCTAACATAAAGGCCATATTAAGCTAACTATTACATATGAATCACTAACACTTGATTTAGGTTTAGGAGTGATTCCAACAATCTCCCCCTAAGTGTTGGTGATGAATGAATATGAGCGGTTAAAAGTCTCGATGTAATAGTAGCTTTGGCGTCTTCGACATTCTTCTTTCTTGTGAGAAAAATTGCCTTGATTTGAACAATCTCGCCAGTGTAGAGAAATTGTTTTCTTTAATGATTCGCTTTGGCGTCATCTTGATCTTTGTTCTTTGTGATGGTAGTGATAGTATGTTGTTGTTGTTTGCATCAAGTCGCCTCAGGTACGCCCATTTTGCCGGTGTCTCACGTCTTTCTTCAACATGCTCACGCTCTTTAGCGTTGGATTTGATCTTGATGAAGTTCTTTAAGTCTTTAACTTTGTAGATTCTTTGGTTAGGCAAGAATCATTCGAACTTTGTGTTGCATTTAGATAAAACTTCCATTAGTGATGATGTTGGCATGAGCATGTGAAGAATGCCACGATCATTCCGCTCGAGCTTCCATAAGAGGAAAACATGAAAGCGATTAGTAATAGCGGATACGGCACTTACAAGTTTGAACTTCGAGAGTGTTAACAACATAGTGTGAAAACACAACTCTAATTTTTACAAAGGCCGTTCACGAGCGGAGTCCCACAGTGAGATAACACGATGTCGCAGAAGTACACCTACTGATTGGATGAGTCGTGAGGTACAGAAGCATCACCTCCGGCCTGTAGACCGTTTGAGACCACTAAGCGTAATCCACGGGGAGTTACGAAGTGACTGCTTTGTCGGTATTTGTTTGATGTTGACCACGGTAGGAGTTTCCATTCAATCGCGAGGATCACAATTGTGAACCTCTCATAAATGTTCTCGACAGATTGCTAAGATATGTGAAGAACTCGATAACGTACCAGCGATGTTCTTATTGTTGAGCGGCAAGTGATGAAATGTCAAGTGTACCTAAGATCTTTTGATGAATCTCGTGGCTCTAGACTCAATAGTGCGTTTTGGTTTTCTGGCCGGAGACTAGGGAGAGGGTCTCCTTCTTCAATACCGGCAATCTCTAAGAAAGCCGATAGTTTCACGTAGGGTTCCCTGTGAGAATGAAACAAGCTTCTGTTGAGAGAAACTTGAGTGGCTACAAAGGTTTAGTGCATCGTCCTTTGGGTCCATGGCGACTTTTAATCTTCAATCTAGGTGTCATCTAGTGACAACCCGATAGCATATGAATTGAACCCGTTATGCGCCTAAGTTGAATAATTTGGAGGGCTATTTCTTTTCACCCTTTTCTTTACATTTCTTTTAATTCTTCAACTCCTTCTTTCTTCGATTCTCATTTTCTCCTTTTTATGATCAAACCTAAGGACTTCTAATTCTAACTATTGGTAGTGTCCTTGGGTAGACCCCTCGACTCTGGCGGATCATAGGACGGTTATTCCTAACCTTAATCTCCTTATAACTCCATTGCCATAAAAAAACCATTTACATGAAAAATCTCTTAAAGTGTATGTGAATGAAAAAAATTTTGTACCACTGAAAGAGTTTGATCTTTTGTATAAATACTCCCCCTCCACATGTGCTTAAGAGTTTTGTGAGAAATGCGCACGATGAGGAAAAGAGCGCACTTTTGAATTGATCGACTTAAGATAGACAATTCCTTGCGAACACGATTCGTTGTATAGTTAAAGAGATACATTGTCGGCTTTTAGGTGACAACTAGCTCTAATAACTACCTTGAAGATGTGGACAACCCGAAAGGTTGTCAAACCCGTCAAAGTTCATGTCTATCGAGAGCTTCTCGAATAGGTACAATTTACTTGGATAAGTCTTGGAAGACAACTCTTTTCAATGTATGATTTGTTTAGTTCCGTCAATTCATGGGTTGAAGTCTTTTCATGAGAATTCATGAGCAAAACACAACATATTTCTTATCACGTATTTTTCTCCCCCTCAAAATGGCATATAAATGTTATTTTTGAAGAAATGTTGAGAATAAATATGACCATTTTGAGTTTTGTGGGAAGATAACCACTTAGAACAATTTGTGAACAAAGATTTTAAGTCAAATACTCCCCTCAACAAGTGATATAAGCGGTTGAGGTTTTGAAAAGCATCATAAGGAAGTACTTGTTATTTTGAGCAAAACCTTGAAAAGTGAAAGGTTTGATAGGTTTTACTCAAAGGTAAGAAGCTTTCGCTACTTTTATAAGGATTGTGCAGCTGAAGGCGTACTGGGTCCTTTCTTGACAAATGCGGGTTGTATCTTTGTTATGTGTGCACAAACCACGGACATATATAATCACACATCAAAATATTATGAAATAGAAGCGATTCAAGGGTACGGGGAAGTCCATCAATGTTTCGGGAATGCAAAGCGGCGTTGATAGCCGTGAGAGCAATCACAGGGCGACCACCTACAAAGCTCTCAGTTACGGCGATCCCGATACAACCTTTCATCAATCATGGTGATGATCCTCTTCACATCCCGTCTTTCCTTTGAATTCCATCGCTTTTTAGACCCAATTCCTTCATGAATATCCTTCAACCTATAAGCTAATCCGTCCCTAACCTTCTTCAATGTGTGATCCCTAAACTTGTGAAGATCTCTACGCCATCAGCGTTGCGTAGTGTTTCACTAAGGTAAACCACTCGAATGGTTGGTGATGAGTGTGTATTGTGAAAACTGGTTAATGTCGGAAGATCTAGTGAGGTGGAGTGAAGGATGACAGGGTCGATATGATTCAAGCTACTTGTTGGAGATCGTCTACGTTCTTTGATGACTATCGTCGATGAAGATCAACAAGGACTTGATGAATTCACGTTGTACCGGTTGAAAATTGTCTCATGCGACCACAGCTTTGGCAAGGTACATGTCTTCAATGTCGTTGAGAGACAAATTCTCAAAGTCCGCTTTAGAGAATGCATAATCTCTTTCGTCTTGCCTTTTGACCACAATATTCTTGAGAAACGTGTAGTCCCATTTGGACGAAAGGTCAACATGTTTGATAGCAGCGATATTCTTAGTCTTGAACACTTGATGTTGAGACTTACGAACTTTGGCGGCCGTAGTAGATTCTTGAGCGTTGGCCAATGGTGAATCCCATACGGTCATCCGCGGTCATACTATTCCACATTGTTGGAGAACATGTGGTTAGCTCTTTCCTCGATGGCTATGCGGTTAGAGTATATATGGTCGCGAGGGAATGGAAGTGTCGATGATGTAGCGTATTTCCTTAAACCATCGCCACGTGAAGAAGAAATTCCAAGTCTTTGTTGAAGAAATATCTGAATGGAATCCTAGGGCGTCACGGTTGGCCAATTGTTGGTAGAGGTTTGGACGGTCGATGTAATATGGAGGATTTCCCGTTTGGTGAAGTCAATGTTTATACGGGTTGAGCCAATCCATGTTGTTAGACATGGCTCGTGCTATATTATCAAGGTGATACTCGACTTCTATAGCACTTTACGGTACATCTTTGAGAAGTTGAAATGCTTCATTCTTGATTAAATTTCTTTCGGTTCGTCATCTTTCTTCACACGAATTTTTCTTCTTGAAGTTTTGCATGCTCCAATGTACTACATTCGTGAACCTCTTGACCTTGAGATGGGTAGGGAGTGGAATCAACAAGCGAGAACCATTCAAATTGATATCATCCTCGTCCGACCATGATAAGGCGTCGGTCATAGGCACCTTTTTCTTCTTTTTCTTTGGCCTGGTTGAAGATTACGGTTTCTTAGGTAGGAGGAGATGGGTTGTTGTTGTGGCTCAGGGATTTCCTCATCGTCACCACCCGTATACTCAAAGTGATCACGGTTTTACGATGCAGGGTGGTGTCTCCCGGAATCCACGAGGTTTTTAGTTGAAGCGAGGAGGATCTTTGTTGGTGGAGTCCTTTGGGGCGGAGGCATTGAGTCTTGAATGGAGGATGATTCACCGGACTTCTTCGTGGGTTTGGGCTCGTTATCCTTATCACGATCTTTGTCTTCGTGATGCTTGGCGTTTAGGCCTACGGCTTCTTCTCGTATCTTGACTGAGTTGGTATTCGGCAATGCTTCAAACAATTTAGCTTCGTGGGAGGCAAGCGTTGCGGAGCGTTCGACATTTGAGCTACTAGCGGGTTCACCAATTCATCATGCAGAAGATTGTGAGTTCAACTAGATTGATGCTCAAATTCATTTGAGTTGATTTCATGGCTTGCTTGGCGGATGTAAGAGATTGGATAAAGTTATGCGGTATACATCTCTTTGTCGGTTTAGGAGCGACCTCCATGAGGAACTTGTGAGAGTATCCTTTGATCATCTCGTCCATTCTCCTTTGAAGATCATCTTTCAAAGCTTACGGACATACTCCTTTCAACTTGCATCTTGTCTTGCTCATCATGAAGATCTTGTGTATACGATGCGGCAAGAATCTAACTCTTCTTTGTAATATTTTCTCTCGACACCTTGGCGGCTTTGGCGATCGAGTCTTAGCATGAGACTTCCAAGAAATGATTGGCTTCTTCCTTGATCACGGATGTGGATGGTTGTTCTTTTATGGTGGTGGTGAAGAGTGAAGATGAATCGATGATGATGAGATATGTGGAGACTCGGGGTCCTTTGGTGGCTCAGAAGTTTCTTCCTTTGAGCGTGCAGGACTATCTAGAAGAAACTTATCATACTCAACATCTTCTTCATTTCAGGACTTATCTTTTCATCGACTTTAGCCTTCTCAACTTCTCGGATTACGGTTCTTCAATGTTGTAATCAATAGAATCTTCCACGCGCTTTTGTTGTTGCTTAAGAGTGGTGGCACGGATCCTGCTCGGTTGATTAACCGCGCTCGGGACACGGTGAAGGTTGAACTCCACCACTCGATCCTCCGGGGCCACCCATTTGATCTTTAGAAAATTCTTTTGCGACGTGTTGGAGTCTAAGGAATTTGAACTTTTTCCTGTATGTTTCATCTTGTTGCTGCTCTTCATCGATTCTTCTTCCTCTTGTTGCTCTATGAATGGAGTCTTCCCTTTGCGTGTTAGGTTGGTGGATGGGAGGTTTAGGTACCGTTGTAGTGTCATCTTTAGCGGTTGAGTAGAAAAATCTCTTCATCGATCGCAGTACCCTCCGAGAGTCTTAGTCATTAGCTTTCTTTGCGGTTCGAGACTTAGATGCGGGAATAGGAGCAGCTTCTGGCGGGAGCGTCCTCTTGCGTGGAGGATTCCTCACGGGAACTTCCTCGACTCTCGGTCTTTCATGACACTTCCTCCTTCCTCTTACGGTTTTCCTTGTAAAGTACGAGAAGATTTTCATCAAGAAATCAACTTTGTTCTCTTCTCTGACTACGGATACCTTTTATAAGAGTAGAGCTATTTGATTTCGTTTGAGAAGGTGATCGGCAATACAACACCTTGTTTCTTAGTCGTTGACTCCTTAATCCGGCGATTAGGGTAGGTTCGGACAACATGTGAGTTGTGGGGTCATTGATTCTCTTAGGGACATCACGGTTATACCCAAGTGCTCTGGATCAACGATTTAGTATATCTAATGTAAGGAATCTTTGAGCCAAGCTTTTTAAGGAATGTCATCATGTCATCCCATATGAGCTTCAACCGATGTGCTTCATGTTGATTAGAGCCCAAAGATTTGAGTTCCATGAGCTTGGGATGCTCATGCCATTTGTCTCGACCATAAATGGATTTTGTGATGATGATATAAAGGGTCCTCCAAGGCCTCGGGATGTTCTTGAGATCCACGTGAGAATGCTTAATGATAGCCCACGAGCTTCGTCATACGTATCAATCAAGAATTGCGAAGAGTCTCTTGATTGGTCTTGTGAAGAATTCAATTGGTATATGATGTAGGAATGAGGGGCTTGACCGTGAAGTCTGCGGAGTGATGGTGACTTGCTTGTGATTGGCGTCACCGTCCGCGACGTCTGATCCTTTGATCATGCATTGTATTCGAATTGCTGTATGTAGATCTAGAACGATGGCGGTGGTGAGCATGTTACGATAGGGATGATTCTTGAGAATATCCTTGCAATGAGACAATAAGATTCCAAGCAGGTGAGAGTTTCAAAGTCAACACGAAGATTGTTCTTTCCAATATTCATTGGATAGCCATGCGGAAGATATCGACAATGGTGGGAGCATTTGGTGCATCGCATTCATTTGAGCTTCCATTCGGTGATCACGAAACACATTTAGCCAAAAGAACCAACATATCGAAAGACATAATGTTAGTCAACGGATGGTTTTATTGTCTAATTATTGAATGAGATATGTCAATGATTATTCTGAGTCCAAAGTCACTTGTTTGTTCAATAGTCCAATGGCGTGAGAAAAGTTTAAGTGAGTTAGTTAACTTTAAGTTTTAAAGTTTATGTTATCACATATTTTCACAACACATTACACATTTAAGCTTATTAGTGACATGTGGTTTTATGGCGTTATGATTATTTATTTACAAGTATGCACGCGTAACAATTCATAATGAAGGTTTGATCAAGGCTTAAGCATAGAAATGGTAGCTTATCGTAAACAGAAAGTATCTTGGCGTAGGCCAAGCTTATCGTGGGATCCTTACTTACGGCGTAAGAAATATGCGCATAGAAAAAGGGTACCTTATCGTGGAGCTGCGGCGTGGCATATAACACCTTCGCGTAAGGCTTACCGTGAAGTAGACCTTATCGCGTGGTGGTCTTGTTTACGCATATCCTTCACGAGGATCGCGTAGTCCTGTAGAACCTTAGCAGCGTAAGCGCTACGCGTAAGATTTCTCTACGCATAACCTTCTGGCGTAAGGTGATCCTTATCGTGGGTGCTAATGTCCTTGATTACTGAATTTTACGTGTAGTAGACACGAAATAAATTCATCATAGCAACAATATTAACACATACATCCATTCTAAAAAGCAGTCATGGCATGAAAACACATTAAGCGGTTGCAGCGTAAAGATTGCTTCGCGTAGTCTTAAAACCTAGAGCTTAACGATTACACATATGAAATCTAACCATAGGAATTGAACCAAAGTTTTTACTGGCGGTTCTAAGATGTCATATGAGTGTAATGACCAAGTTTTAACATTCAATTTTAATTGAATAAAAAATACCCAAATGTGAAGAAAATTAAACCCTAAAGTTCAATTCTTAATCAATTAGTGTTTTGGGTAATTTTAAAGGTTAAAATATGATCAATTCATGTTGAAAACAACCCATTATAACAATCTTTATTACCAAACACATTCACAAATGAAGCGCCCAAACCGACTCAAAAACCTAATTTTGAAAAACAATCAATTGCGTGTTTTACGGTGGATTTTGAGGATAAACTTAGTATCAGCGATATTAAAGAAACATTTTGACCCATTTATCTTAACCTCAAACACATAAGCATGATCATGTGTTCTTCGCAGCGTATCGCATTAAACACAAAATCAACCATATCACGTAAATTTAAAGCGTTGGATTACGTTTGAAAAACAAAACCAATGTTTAAGCGTGTTACAAACACAAAATCACTTCTGATTGATGATCCAATAATGGTTGTTGAGCGATTTATATCGTAAATTATGTTTGGTTTGAGTAATAAATGTGAAGTGATAAGTTAGGTGGAGAGTTTTTATGAAAATAACTTTGAGCTTTTGACAACAATAGTCCCTCCACCTTTTCCATTTTCATCCCAAGCCTTTAACTTCCCTTTTGGTTACCAAACTAAAGATTTTAAGACAGAAACTTGACAACACTCCCCTAAACTTAAGAAATAATGAAAGTTTATAAATTTTTAGTCAGGGAGTGTTGAAGGAAGAAATGTGACCATCATTATTAAAAGAAACAAGGGATAGGATAACATGCAAGTTACCGCATTATTTTGAAATAGTTAAGTATTTATTTTCTCCCCCTCAACACTTGATCGGAAAAATATTGAATTTGAAAGATTTGAGTGTTGACGGATGAGATGTACTTGCCATGTTAAAAGAAATATAGATAGAAGAATATTTTTGTTGTTTTATAAGGTTTTATATTTTTGTATTTTGTTTTTGAAAAATTATTTACAAAAGAGGTTTTGGTGTTTGACTGATTTTTAAGAATGTTTTAAGAGTTCATCCAGTTCCTCTTGAGTCAAACACCGCATACTGATTCCTCCCGAACTACCTTCCTTTTATTTCTCCGTCACACTTGTCAACCGTTTGTGAACGGTCAACCGTAACAGAGATGATAAAGGGGCGGCCGAGGGAGAGAAATGCAAGTTTACCAAGGATTTAAAATATCCTTGGATCGTTTATGTCTGGGTGGCGTGATGTTACGGTACAATGACTTGTGATTTGTTGAAATGATATAGTATAGGAAAAACAGGAATCTGATTGACTAACACTAGGAATGTGAATAGTAATAGCTCATCACGACTCGTCCTAAAAGCGTACAATCGAAACCTAAAAGCGTAAAAGATATACAAGCGTCGTTTAACTAAAAGCGTAAGCATATAAAAACAAAGCGATTATAACTATAGTAGGGAATTGCATGTCTTAGCGACTTAAATGCAAATTAAAGGAAATAAAAGATAAAAAAAATATTAAATAACGCTATCACTATTTTTAAAATGATGAACGTTTAAAACCTAAAACGTACGTTTGAATAAAATTACGTAACGCATACAAAATAAAGCGTGAGTTTTAAAGAAATAAAATGCCTACAAATATGAAAATGACATTTTACAATCCTAATAATAAAAGAAAATTATTAGAAAAAGAAAATTATTTTTACAACTATTTAATTAATTATTATTAATTAAAAACTATTTCTAACTATTTATTAATAACCTAAAATAGAAGAAAATATGAAATAAGGCTAGGAAAATAAAATTATGATTGAGAAAAATCTAAAATATTATAAAACTTATTTTAAAACTGAAAATTTATTTTTTACACAATTATTCTATTTATTATTAATTATTTACTAATATTAATTACTAAAAACTATTATTGATTTATTAAAAATACTAAATGATTAAAGAAAAATCTGAAACTTTTTACAAAATTCTAAAATAAATAAAAGAAGCTAGGAAAAGTATAAAAATGATAGCTTATGTGCAAAAATAAGCTAATGGGCAATAAGCTTCTTAACAAGAAGCTATCACTTGAGCTTATAGTGGTTCTTTTTGGTTTTTCTTTTTCTGGATCTAAATACATACTGATAATATACATGTTAATTGAAAACAAGACTTTACAAACTAGAAATAAGCAAAGCATGAGCTTATGAGCCCAACAGTTAAGCTTTTGGCTTGACTGTTGGAGCTCAAGCTCCTAATAAGCTTGAAATAAGCTATCAGCGAATAAAAAGTAAACTAGGATGTACATAAGTCCAATAGGCAAGTATGAACAAGAAAAATGGACTTGAAACATGTGAGCTTATGGTTTAGACAATCAAGCTAAAAGCTTGACTTGGATGGAATTAAGGCTTCATAGAACACGTAACAAGCTCCACACAGATAAACAAAAGAAAAATTATATGCATACAAGTAATATGAACAAGTATAGACAAGCTAATGCACTGGTATTCACCTATAAGCTAGTTATAAACTCATAAGCTCATACAGTGCACTGTATTACCAAACAGACCTGCATACCTTTTAGTTGGCACAGTTAAGCTCAGTAAATGAGCTTAAAAGTCCAAATTGTGAATTGAGGTTACAAAATGGGTTGGCAAGGATTCCAAAAAGCCCAAACTCACCTAGTGGGGTCCACTAGTGAGCTTGTAGGAAGCTTATGAAAAGTCTCCCATTTCACGAGTGTATTGGTATAAGCTAAGTGCACAGGAAATGGGACAAACAAAAAGTATGTTGCAGCCCTACTTAATGAGCTACAAGCTAAAAATTAAACTCTGGATCTCTTACTTGGGTTGCTAGGCTTCATGAAAAACCAAGCTTTACAAGCTTATGACCTAACAAGAGCTTCTGAGAAGCTTGTGGAAATGGTGTAATACCAGAATGCTTTCGGGGTATGTTGTGAATGGGCAAACACAAACCTCATATGAACCTATCAAATAAGCCTCAACAAGCTCAACTAATATTGAGGCATTGAGATGGACTGCTTGGCTTTTTGAAAAGCCAAGAGTCACAAGCTCAAGCCCATTAAGGAGCTTGTTAAGAGCTTTGGAAACCACTCCACCTCCACTGTTTGCTTCAGTGGAGGGGTAGATGGGACAAAAAGATGGGTTTGATTAAGCTATGCAAATAAGCTAAAGACTGAAAAATAATCATGCACATAAGAACTAGGCCACAAGGGTAATACAAAGAGGCCAAATACACCAGCTAAGATCAAGTAATGAAGCTTATGCAAGCTCATTAACTTGACACCTAAGCTGTGGTGCAGGGCATGCTAACAGACAAAGGACTAAAAATAAGCTAGGAAATAAGTACTCTATAAGCTGAGAAATGGTAAACTAATATTTTTATGATTTATATGAGCAGCTAAACTATACTATCCCAAAAGATGATGGGCTAAATCTTAATAAACAACACACAATAAAATTCTAGATTTTATTCAAAAACGACTAAGGAAAATTTTGACTTTTTATACAAACTGAAAAGATTGACTAAAGTGAATTTAAAAATTAAACTACTGATTATATATGATATATTAAGCTATATTGAAAGTAAGTTAAACTATATAAACAACTTATGAGTCACTGTGATGAAAATTTGCATCTTATATCCTACATGATTGTCTAATGAAGATTAAACAAGATTTTGACTTTTATAAAAAAGCAGTATTTAATGACTACACTGGGCTATTAGGTACTAATATAACACATAACAAAGATAAGTAACAACAAACAAACATTGGATTTGCTCATGTATCAACCAACCAAACAGTCCTTTAAATGAGATTACATTAGACTTTTCATAACAACCAACTGTGTAAACATGATTTATCAAATCCAGAGGTTTTAGTGTGTCAAACCAAATCTTTTTCAACCTAAACAAATAGTCACAAGAGTCTAGGTCTAGGATTTTCAAAAGCAAATATTTTGGCAGTTAACATGTAATTCCAAGCCACAATGAATTCCAAAACATAAATACCTAATTTAAAGCTATAATATCACTATATAATAACAAAGAAACACAGAATCTTAAAAATTAAAGCATATAAACATAAAATAGTAAAATGCAAAAAATTGTAAAATTGAAGCTTACAAGTGATCATGCTTGAAACAGAGTACCAAGGCTAAGAGGCCACTCCTAGCTTATTGTCAGTAAGCTAGGAACCAGAAAATCCATCCAGCTTGACTCCTATCCCCAGAACTTCTTATTTGGATCACAGTTTGACTTCCATTGATTTTCTTTGGTTTTTTTTAGTACTTTTCTGAATTTAAAGTCTATAACTGATTTAATGAATCTAAAAAGTCTTAAAGCTATTGTCAAGAGCTTAAGAGAGATATAGAATCCAATAAACAACCATTTAACTGGAAATGAAAGAACATGAAAATTTAAAGGAAATTTAATCAATACATGAAACTTAAAGGTAACTGAAATTAAACTGTAAATAACATTCCATTACACTAATTTAAGAAATGAAATAGCTTTAAAACTTTAAAAGACAATAATTTAAAGAAAGCATTAAAAATTACACTATGTGAACAATGGTAAAAAACCAAAGTTAATTTCTTCTCTGTCTTTCTTCCTCCTTTTATACTCTTTGAATTCCTTGGTGACTACGGAGTAAATCCCACTTCAATCTTGACCCTTGAATGGTCCAATTTGATCTCCACCGTTTAAAACACTTTTGGCGCCAAAGTCCAAAAGGTTGCTTGCAGCCTGATATCTTTCAATTAATGCATTTAGGATTGTAGTAGAGGCTTAGGGAACAAGTATGAGAGATATTTTGGCAAGTTGAGAGAGTTTGGAAGAAAACAGGGAAAGGGGTGAGGTTTTGGAGGTAAAAGTAGCGTGGGTTGCATTTAATGGAAGGTGGGGTGGCTTGGTGGTGGAGGGAGAAGGTTGGTATTGTAATGGTGAGATGGAAAGGGTAGTAGCGGTGGCGGTGGAGTTGTGGTAGCGGTGTCGAGGGGAGGTAGGGGATACAGTGCTAGGCGGGTTTTAATTTTAAAACATTGGGTCGGGTTTGGATGTTGGGCGTGCATTTGGGTTTGGGCTTTTAGTTAATAAAGGGTCCGGTTTGGTTTTAGCTACACAAGGACCATGGATGTAATTTGTCCAAAGTTGAAGGGTTGAATCTGTCCATTTCCCAAAGCTAATCAAAGGGCCAAACCTGCCATATAATAATAACACAAGGACCAATGTTGATAAATTTAACATTTAAAACTTTAAAAGGACCTTAATTGTTATTTTTGGATTTTGAGGGACTAAAAGTGTAATTTCCCAAAAGTTTATCATAAGGACCATTCTTGTCATTTATAAATAGTACAAGGTTTATTTTGATCAATTTCCAATTTTAAAACCTTAAGGACTATTTTTGACACTTTTGCAAAGTTGAGGGACCAAAGTTGTAATTTTGTGATTTTAAACTTCAAAGGATTATTTTGAACAACTTGTGAATCCCAAGGACCTAAAATGATATTTTACAAGTTTTTGAATTACCTGGGACTAGATTTGACAACTTTTGAAACTTGGGGGACTGAAACTGCAATTTTTGCAAATTTGATATGTTTTTCATCTGATTTTGATATTTTTGCATTTAAAACACATAAAACACTGATTTGTGATATTATGATCATTTTGATGTGAGTGTTTTCAGATGTTTTGCAGTTTATATTGTACAAAATGATGAGTATTTAGACACTCATCAATCCCCCACACTAAGATATTGCTAGTCCCTAGCAATGTTTTGAGAAAAATTAATGGATTTTATCTCTGTACCAAAAGCCATTACTCGGGTAGCCAAATGTTTTAGTTCAAGTAAGAACCTTGGTACACGATAACAAATGATTTTGAGCAAATCATAAGCTGTAACATGGATTTGATGTGTCTTTACCAGAGGCCGTTTGCTCTGGACTAGCCAACTCTTAGATAAATTATCAATATTATCTTTGGTGAGTTGATTACCAATTATGGTTTTCCACTGCCTTTACCACAAGCCATAAACTTGCGGGCTAGCCAACTCTTCACTTTTAAGGATATGGTGAGTCGAATACCATACAATTTTAGGCAAATTGTAAGCCGTCAACGATTTGAGATATCTTTACCAAGAGCCGTTTGCTCCTGGATTAGCCAATCCTTATGTGGGTTAGACATGGTGGGCTGATTACCATTTGTTGTGTTTAGTACATAGTACTTCACTAAAATTTTTTAAATTTGGCCATTTTGGGGGAAAAAGGGACTAAAGGGTACATTTATGATCAAATTCGCCAGAATTTCCCCCCCACTTAGAAATGAATATTGTCCTCAATATTCAAAGTACCGGCTGTTATGGCGAAACTTAGAACGTAAAAAGATAACATTACTAGCTAAGTGTAGAAACACAACAATTATTCTATTTTTTTATATTTACAATTTTCTCAACGTTTTATAAATCTATGTACGAAATGTGGGGCACACCCCCACACTTAGGTGGTAGAAAGGGGTAAGAAAAGTGAAAATGATTTGACGAGAAATTGGAGTGGGGTTCACTCACAGAATTATGAAGATAAAGGTATGGAGAATCTTTTTGATTTTTGATTTATAAAAAGAAAGGAAAAATATTTTTGGGTTGTTGATATACGAAACGAAAAATAAAAATTGGCTAAAAAAGGAAACCTTAATGAGATTATCAATACATGAAACTGATTTAAACCTAATCTATCACATTCCAGGAATTATACTAAGCACAGTAAATCCTTTTTAGTGTAAACATGGTGTTTAGCCAAAATTTAGACCTAGGAATATCAAGATTAGGAAAATTGACAGTAAAGTGCAAATCAAAGCACATATAGATTTCAACCAAAAAATATTTTTGTATTTTATATTGTTTATATGAAATGATTTAAACCTAACAAGTCATAATACGTAGCACAGCCTCCCCGGCAGCGGCGCCAAAATTTGATTCCTCCCGAACTACCTTCCTTTTATTTCTCCGTCACACTTGTCAACCGTTTGTGAACGGTCAACCGTAACAGATGATAAAAGGGCGACAGCCCGGGAGAGAATGCAAGTTTACCAAGGATTTAAAATATCCTTGGATCGTTTATGTCCTGGTGAGGCGTGATGTTCTGGTACAATGACTTGTGATTTGTTGAAATGATATAGTATAGGAAAAACAGGAATCTGATTGACTAACACTAGGAATGTGAATAGTAATAGCTCTGTCACAGCTACGTCCTTAAAAACGTACAATCAGAAACCTAAAAACGTAAAGATATACAAGCGTACGTTTAACTAAAAGCGTAAGCGTATAAAAAACAAAAGCGATTATAACTATAGTAGGGATTTGCATGTCTTAGCGACTTAAATGCAAATTAAAGGAAATAAAATATAAAATATATTAAATATGCGCTATCACTATTTTTAAAATGATGAACGTTTAAAACCTAAAACGTACGTTTAAATAAAATTACGTAACCGTACAAAATAAAACGTGAGTTTTAAAGAAATAAAATGCCTACAAATATGAAAATGACATTTTTACAATCCTAATAATAAAAGAAAATTATTAGAAAAAGAAAATTATTTTTACAACTATTTAATTAATTATTATTAATTAAAAACTATTTCTAACTATTTATTAATAACCTAAAATAGAAGAAAATATGAAATAAGGCTAGGAAAATAAAATTATGATTGAGAAAAATCTAAAATATTATAAAACTTATTTTAAAACTGAAAATTTATTTTTTACACAATTATTCTATTTATTACTAATATTAATTACTAAAAACTATTATTGATTTATTAAAAATACTAAATGATTAAAGAAAAATCTGAAACTTTTTACAAAATTCTAAAATAAATAAAAGAAGCTAGGAAAAGTATAAAAATGATAGCTTATGTGCAAAAATAAGCTAATGGGCAATAAGCTTCTTAAATAGAAGCTATCACTTGAGCTTATAGTGGTTCTATTTGGTTTTTCTGTTTTCGGATCTAAATACATCTTGATATATACATGTTAATTGAAAACAAGACTTTACAAACTAGAAATAAGCAAAGCATGAGCTTATGAGCCCAACAGTTAAGCTTTTGGCTTGACTGTTGGAGCTCAAGCTCCTAATAAGCTTGAAATAAGCTATACAGCAGAAATAAAAAGTAAACTAGGATGTACATAAGTCCAATAGGCAAGTATGAACAAGAAAAATGGACTTGAAACATGTGAGCTTATGGTTTAGACAATCAAGCTAAAAGCTTGACTTGGATGGAATTAAGGCTTCATAGAACCTGTAACAAGCTCCACACAGATAAACAAAAGAAAAATTATATGCATACAAGTAATATGAACAAGTATAGACAAGCTAATGCACTGGTATTCACCTATAAGCTAGTTATAAACTCATAAGCTCATACAGTGCACTGTATTACCAAACAGACCTGCATACCTTTTAGTTGGCACAGTTAAGCTCAGTAAATGAGCTTAAAAGTCCAAATTGTGAATTGAGGTTACAAGCTGGGTTGGCAAGGATTCCAAAAAGCCCAAACTCACCTAGTGGGGTCCACTAGTGAGCTTGTAGGAAGCTTATGAAAAGTCTCCCATTTCCTGAGTGTATTGGTATAAGCTAAGTGCACAGGAAATGGGACAAACAAAAAAGTATGTTGCAGCCCTACTTAATGAGCTACAAGCTAAAAATTAAACTCTGGATCTCTTACTTGGGTTGCTAGGCTTCATGAAAAACCAAGCTTTACAAGCATGACCTAACAGAGCTTAGAAGCTTGTGGAAATGGTGTAATACCACTGAATGCTTTCAGGGGTATGTTGTGAATGGGCAAACACAAACCTCATATGAACCTATCAAATAAGCCTCAACAAGCTCAACTAATATTGAGGCATTGAGATGGACTGCTTGGCTTTTTGAAAAGCCAAGAGTCACAAGCTCAATCCCATTAAGGAGCTTGTTAAGAGCTTTGGAAACCACTCCACCTCCACTGTTTGCTTCAGTGGAGGGAGTAAGATGGGACAAAAAGATGGGTTTGATTAAGCTATGCAAATAAGCTAAAGACTGAAAAATAATCATGCACATAAGAACTAGGCCACAAGGGTAATACAAAGAGGCCAAATACACCAGCTAAGATCAAGTAATGAAGCTTATGCAAGCTCATTAACTTGACACCTAAGCTGTGGTGCAGGGCATGCTAACAGACAAAGGACTAAAAATAAGCTAGGAAATAAGTACTCTATAAGCTGAGAAATGGTAAACTAATATTTTTATGATTTATATGAGCAGCTAAACTATACTATCCCAAAAGATGATGGGCTAAATCTTAATAAACAACACACAATAAAATTCTAGATTTTATTCAAAAACGACTAAGGAAAATTTTGACTTTTTATACAAACTGAAAAGATTGACTAAAGTGAATTTAAAAATTAAACTACTGATTATATATGATATATTAAGCTATATTGAAAGTAAGTTAAACTATATAAACAACTTATGAGTCACTGTGATGAAAATTTGCATCTTATATCCTAACAGTGACTGTCTAATGAAGATTAAACAAGATTTTGACTTTTTATAAAAAAAAGACAGTATTTAATGACTACACTGGGCTATTAGGTACTAATATAACACATAACAAAGATAAGTAACAACAAACAAACATTGGGAATTTGCTCATGTATCAACAGAACCAAACAGTCCTTTAAATGAGATTACATTAGACTTTTCATAACAACCAACTGTGTAAACATGATTTATCAAATCCAGAGGTTTTAGTGTGTCAAACCAAATCTTTTTCAACCTAAACAAATAGTCACAAGAGTCTAGGTCTAGGATTTTCAAAAGCAAATATTTTGGCAGTTAACATGTAATTCCAAGCCACAATGAATTCCAAAACATAAATACCTAATTTAAAGCTATAATATCACTATATAATAACAAAGAAACACAGAATCTTAAAAATTAAAGCATATAAAACAGTAAAATAGTAAAATGCAAAAAATTGTAAAATTGAAGCTTACAAATGATCATGCTTGAAACTGAGTACCAAGGCTAAGAGGCCACTCCTAGCTTATTGTCAGTAAGCTAGGAACCAGAAAATCCATCCGCTTGACTCTATCCCCAGAACTTCTTATTTGGATCACAGTTTGACTTCCATTGACTTTCTTTGGTTTTTTTAGTACTTTTCTGAATTTAAAGTCTATAACTGATTTAATGAATCTAAAAAGTCTTAAAGCTATTGTCAAGAGCTTAAGAGAGATATAGAATCCAATAAACAACCATTTAACTGGAAATGAAAGAACATGAAAATTTAAAGGAAATTTAATCAATACATGAAACTTAAAGGTAACTGAAATTAAACTGTAAATAACATTCCATTACACTAATTTAAGAAATGAAACAGCTTTAAAACTTTAAAAGACAATAATTTAAAGAAAGCATTAAAAATTACACTATGTGAACAATGGTAAAAACCAAAGTTAGTTTCTTCTCTGTCTTTCTTCCTCCTTTTATACTCTTTGAATTCCTTGGTGACTACTGAGTAAATCCCTTCAATCTTGACCCTTGAATGGTCCAATTTGATCTCCACCGTTTAAAACACTTTTGGCGCCAAAGTCCAAAAGGTTGCTTGCAGCCTGATATCTTTCAATTAATGCATTTAGGATTGTAGTAGAGGCTTAGGGAACAAGTATGAGAGATATTTTGGCAAGTTGAGAGAGTTTGGAAGAAAACAGGGAAAGGGGTGAGGTTTTGGAGGTAAAAGTAGCGTGGGTTGCATTTAATGGAAGGTGGGGTGGAGAGAGGTGGTGGAGGGAGAAGGTTGGTGGCTGTAATGGTGAGATGGAAAGGGTAGTAGCAGGGTGGCGGTGGAGTTGTGGTAGCGGTGTATGAGGTAGGGGATGACAGTGCTAGGCGGGTTTTAATTTTAAAACATTGGGTCGGGGTTGGATGTTGGGCCATGTATTGGGTTTGGGCTTTTAGTTAATAAAGGGTCCGGTTTGGTTTTAGCTACACAAGGACCATGGATGTAATTTGTCCAAAGTTGAAGGGTTGAATCTGTCCATTTCCCAAAGCTAATCAAGGGCCAAACTGCCATATAATAATAACACAAGGACCAATGTTGATAAATTTAACATTTAAAACTTTAAAAGGACCTTAATTGTTATTTTTGGATTTTGAGGGACTAAAAGTGTAATTTCCCAAAAGTTTATCATAAGGACCATTCTTGTCATTTATAAATAGTACAAGGTTTATTTTGATCAATTTCCAATTTTAAAACCTTAAGGACTATTTTTGACACTTTTGCAAAGTTGAGGGACCAAAGTTGTAATTTTGTGATTTTAAACTTCAAAGGATTATTTTGAACAACTTGTGAATCCCAAGGACCTAAAATGATATTTTACAAGTTTTTGAATTACCAGGGACTAGATTTGACAACTTTTGAAACTTGGGGGACTGAAACTGCAATTTTTGCAAATTTGATATGTTTTTCATCTGATTTTGATATTTTTGCATTTAAAACACATAAAACACTGATTTGTGATATTTTGATCATTTTGATGTGTTTCTGAGTGTTTTCAGATGATTTTGCAGTTTATATTGTACAAAAATGATGAGTATTTAGACACTCATCAATCCCCCCCACTAAGATATTGCTAGTCCCTAGCAATGTTTTGAGAAAAAATTAATGGATTTCATCTCTTTACCAAAGCCATTACTTCTGGAGTAGCCAAATGTTTTAGTTCAAGTAAGAACCTTGGTACGTTGATAACCAAATGATTTTGAGCAAATCATATTTAGCAACGGATTTGATGTGTCTTTACCCGAAGCCGTTTGCTCTGGACTAGCCAACTCTTAGATAAATTATCAATATTATCTTTGGTGAGTTGATTACCAATTATGGTTTTCCACTGCCTTTACCACAAGCCATAAACTTGCGGGCTAGCCAACTCTTCACTTTTAAGGATATGGTGAGTTGAATACCATACAATTTTGGGCAAATTGTAAGCCGTCAACGGATTTGAGATATCTTTACAAAGAGCCGTTTGCTCTGGATTAGCCATCCTTATGTGGGTTAGACATGGTGGACTGATTACCATTTGTTGTGTTTAGTACATAGTACTTCCACTAAAATTTTTTTTAAATTTGGCCAATTTTTGGGGAAAAAAGGGACTAAAAGGGTACATTTATGATCAAATTCGCCAGAATTTCCCCCCCACACTTAGAAATGAATATTGTCCTCAATATTCAAAGTACCCGCTGTTATGCCGAAACTTAGAACGTAAAAAGATAACATTACTAGCTAAGTGTAGAAACACAACAATTATTCTATTTTTTTATATTTACAATTTTCTCAACGTTTTATAAATCTATGTACGAAATGTGGGGCACACCCCCACACTTAGGTGGTAGAAAGGGGGTAAGAAAAGTTAAAATGATTTGACGAGAAATTGGAGTGGGGTTCACTCACAGAATTATGAAGATAAAGGTATGGAGAATCTTTTTGATTTTTGATTTATAAAAAGAAAGGAAAAATATTTTTGGGTTGTTGATATAACTTGACGAAAAATAAAATTTAATTTAAAGGAAACCTTAATGAGATTATCAATACATGAAACTGATTTAAACCTAATCTATCACATTTCAGGAATTATACTAAGCGATAAATCCTTTTTTAGTGTAAACATGGTGTTTAGCCAAAATTTAGACCTAGGAATATCAAGATTAGGAAAATTGACAGTAAAGTGCAAATCAAAGCACATATAGATTTCAACCAAAAAATATTTTTGTATTTTATATTGTTTATATGAAATGATTTAAACCTAACAAGTCATAAAATTACAGCCTGACCTCCCGGCAGTGGCGCCAAAATTTGATTCCTCCCGAACTACCTTCTTTTATTTCTCCGTCACACTTGTCAACCGTTTGTGAGCGGTCAACCGTATGAGATGATAAAAGGCGGCAGACCGCCCGGGAGAGAATGCAAGTTTACCAAGGATTTAAAATATCCTGGATCGTTTATGTCCTGGTGAAGTGATGTTACGGTACAATGACTTGTGATTTGTTGAAATGATATAGTATAGGAAAAGCAGGAATCGATTGACTAACACTAGGAATGTGAATAGTAATAGCTGTCACGACTCGTCCTTAAAAACGTACAATCAGAAACCTAAAAACGTAAAAGATATACAAACGTACGTTTAACTAAAACGTAAACGTATAAAAACAAAACGATTATAACTATAGTAGGGATTTGCATGTCTTAGCGACTTAAATGCAAATTAAAGGAAATAAAAGGCAAAATATATTAAATAAACGCTATCACTATTTTTAAAATGATGAACGTTTATAACCTAAAACGTACGTTTAAATAAAATTACGTAAACGTACAAAATAAAACGTGAGTTTTAAAGAAATAAAATGCCTACAAATATGAAAATGACATTTTTACAATCCTAATAATAAAAGAAAATATTTAGAAAAAGAAAATTATTTTTACAACTATTTAATTAATTATTAATTAAAAACTATTTCTAACTATTTATTAATAACCTAAAATAGAAGAAAATATGAAATAAGGCTAGGAAAATAAAATTATGATTGAGAAAAATCTAAAATATTATAAAACTTATTTTAAAACTGAAAATTTATTTTTTACACAATTATTCTATTTATTATTAATTATTTACTAATATTAATTACTAAAAACTATTATTGATTTATTAAAAATACTAAATGATTAAAGAAAAATCTGAAACTTTTTACAAAATTCTAAAATAAATAAAAGAAGCTAGGAAAAGTATAAAAATGATAGCTTATGTGCAAAAATAAGCTAATGGGCAATAAGCTTCTTAAAAAGAAGCTATCACTTGAGCTTATAGTGGTTCTTTTTGGTTTTTTCTTTTTCTGGAACTAAATACATACTGATAATATACATGTTAATTGAAAACAAGACTTTACAAACTAGAAATAAGCAAAGCATGAGCTTATGAGCCCAACAGTTAAGCTTTTGGCGGTACTTTGGAGCTCAAGCTCCTAATAAGCTTGAAATAAGCTATACTGAAATAAAAAGTAAACTAGGATGTACATAAGTCCAATAGGCAAGTATGAACAAGAAAAATGGACTTGAAACATGTGAGCTTATGGTTTAGACAATCAAGCTAAAAGCTTGACTTGGATGGAATTAAGGCTTCATAGAACACGTAACAAGCTCCACACAGATAAACAAAAGAAAAATTATATGCATACAAGTAATATGAACAAGTATAGACAAGCTAATGCACTGGTATTCACCTATAAGCTAGTTATAAACTCATAAGCTCATACAATTGCACTGTATTACCAAACAGACCTGCATACCTTTTAGTTGCTTTGCGCAGTTAAGCTCAGTAAATGAGCTTAAAAGTCCAAATTGTGAATTGAGGTTACAAGCTGGGTTGGCAAGGATTCCAAAAAGCCCAAACTCACCTAGTGGGGTCCACTAGTGAGCTTGTAGGAAGCTTATGAAAAGTCTCCCATTTCCTGAGTGTATTGGTATAAGCTAAGTGCACAGGAAATGAGACAAACAAAAAAGTATGTTGCAGCCCTACTTAATGAGCTACAAGCTAAAAATTAAACTCTGGATCTCTTACTTGGGTTGCTAGGCTTCATGAAAAACCAAGCTTTACAAGCTTATGACCTAACAGAGCTTGAGAAGCTTGTGGAAATGGTGTAATACCTGAATGCTCAGGGTATGTTGTGAATGGGCAAACACAAACCTCATATGAACCTATCAAATAAGCCTCAACAAGCTCAACTTATATTGAGGCATTGAGATGGACTGCTTGGCTTTTTTGAAAAGCCAAGAGTCACAAGCTCAAGCCCTTTAAGGAGCTTGTTAAGAGCTTTGGAAACCACTCCACCTCCACTGTTTGCTTCAGTGGAGGGAGTAGATGGGACAAAAGATGGGTTTGATTAAGCTATGCAAATAAGCTAAAAGGCTGAAAAATAATCATGCACATAAGAACTAGGCCACAAGGGTAATACAAAGAGGCCAAATACACCAGCTAAGATCAAGTAATGAAGCTTATGCAAGCTCATTAACTTGACACCTAAGCTGTGGTGCAGGGCATGCTAACAGACAAAGGACTAAAAATAAGCTAGGAAATAAGTACTCTATAAGCTGAGAAATGGTAAACTAATATTTTTATGATTTATATGAGCAGCTAAACTATACTATCCCAAAAGATGATGGGCTAAATCTTAATAAACAACACACAATAAAATTCTAGATTTTATTCAAAAACGACTAAGGAAAATTTTGACTTTTTATACAAACTGAAAAGATTGACTAAAGTGAATTTAAAAATTAAACTACTGATTATATATGATATATTAAGCTATATTGAAAGTAAGTTAAACTATATAAACAACTTATGAGTCACTGTGATGAAAATTTGCATCTTATATCCTACAGTATCTAATGAAGATTAAACAAGATTTTGACTTTTTTATAAAAAGCGGTATTAATGACTACACTGGGCTATTAGGTACTAATATAACACATAACAAAGATAAGTAACAACAAACAAACATTGGACTGCTCATGTATCAACAGAACCAAACAGTCCTTTAAATGAGATTACATTAGACTTTTCATAACAACCAACTGTGTAAACATGATTTATCAAATCCAGAGGTTTTAGTGTGTCAAACCAAATCTTTTTCAACCTAAACAAATAGTCACAAGAGTCTAGGTCTAGGATTTTCAAAAGCAAATATTTTGGCAGTTAACATGTAATTCCAAGCCACAATGAATTCCAAAACATAAATACCTAATTTAAAGCTATAATATCACTATATAATAACAAAGAAACACAGAATCTTAAAAATTAAAGCATATAAAACAGTAAAATAGTAAAATGCAAAAAATTGTAAAATTGAAGCTTACAAGTGATCATGCTTGAAACTGAGTACCAAGGCTAAGAGGTCACTCCTAGCTTATTGTCATAAGCTAGGAACAGAAAAATCCATCCGGCTTGACTCCTATCCCCAGAACTTCTTATTTGGATCACAGTTTGACTTCCATTGACTTTCTTTGGTTTTTTTAGTACTTTTCTGAATTTAAAGTCTATAACTGATTTAATGAATCTAAAAAGTCTTAAAGCTATTGTCAAGAGCTTAAGAGAGATATAGAATCCAATAAACAACCATTTAACTGGAAATGAAAGAACATGAAAATTTAAAGGAAATTTAATCAATACATGAAACTTAAAGGTAACTGAAATTAAACTGTAAATAACATTCCATTACACTAATTTAAGAAATGAAACAACTTTAAAACTTTAAAAGACAATAATTTAAAGAAAGCATTAAAAATTACACTATGTGAACAATGGTAAAAAACCAAAGTTAATTTCTTCTCTGTCTTTCTTCCTCCTTTTATACTCTTTGAATTCCTTGGTGACTACGGAGTAAATCCCACTTCAATCTTGACCCTTGAATGGTCCAATTTGATCTCCACCGTTTAAAACACTTTTGGCCAAGTCAAAAGGTTGCTTGCCTTTGATATCTTTCAATTAATGCATTTAGGATTGTAGTAGAGGCTTAGGGAACAAGTATGAGAGATATTTTGGCAAGTTGAGAGAGTTTGGAAGAAAACAGGGAAAGGGGTGAGGTTTTGGAGGTAAAAGTAGTGTGGGTTGCATTTAATGGAAGGTGGGGTGTGAGAGGTGGTGGAGGGAGAAGGTTGGTTTTGTAATGGTGAGATGGAAAGGGTAGTAGCGGTGGCGGTGGAGTTGTGGTAGCAGGGTGTCGGAGGTAGGGATGACAGTGCTAGAGCGGGTTTTAATTTTAAAACATTGGGTCGGGTTTGGATGTTGGGCCATGTATTTGGGTTTGGGCTTTTAGTTAATAAAGGGTCCGGTTTGGTTTTAGCTACACAAGGACCATGGTTGTAATTTGTCCAAAGTTGAAGGGTTGAATCTGTCCATTTCCCAAAGCTAATCAAGGGCCAAACGCCATATAATAATAACACAAGGACCAATGTTGATAAATTTAACATTTAAAACTTTAAAAGGACCTTAATTGTTATTTTTTTTGGATTTTGAGGGACTAAAAGTGTAATTTCCCAAAAGTTTATCATAAGGACCATTCTTGTCATTTATAAATAGTACAAGGTTTATTTTGATCAATTTCCAATTTTAAAACCTTAAGGACTATTTTTGACACTTTTGCAAAGTTGAAGGACCAAAGTTGTAATTTTGTGATTTTAAACTTCAAAGGATTATTTTGAACAACTTGTGAATCCCAAGGACCTAAAATGATATTGTACAAGTTTTTGAATTACACAGGACTAGATTTGACAACTTTTGAAACTTGGGGTGAAACGCAATTTTGCAAAATTTGATATGTTTTCATCGATTTTGATATTTTGCATTTAAAACACATAAAACACTGATTTGTGATATTTTTATCATTTTGATGTGTTTTAAGTGTTTTAGAGATGATTTTGCAGTTTATATTGTACAAAAATGATGAGTATTTAGACACTCATCACATACCAATTCGGTGGACCAACTCATTAAACCTAGCGGGAGGCAAGGCTTTGGTGAGTAGATATGCCAATTGGTATTCTGTACCCACGAAGTATAATTCAACTGTACCCTGTTCCACGTGGTCCTTGATGAAGTGATATCGAAGATCGATGTGCTTTAACTTTGAGTGTTGAACCGAGTTGCGAGATCGCAATAGCACTCCGATTGTCACATTACATCGGGATTCTATCAAATACGTAACCATAGTCTTTGAGTTGTGTTCTCATCCAAATGACTTGAGCATAACACGCTGACATGGCTACATATTACGCTTAGGTTGAGGACGGCGATGTATACTTGATCACTGCTTCTTCGATTGCCAAGATACTAATTTGTCACCAAGAAATTGTAGTGCTCACGAAGTACTTTTTAGAGTCTAAGCATCTAGCGTGATTAGAGTCCGAAAAAGCTATTAGTTCAAAACCGAATCCTTTGGATACGATCCCCAAATTAATGGTTCCCTTGATGTATCGGAGGATTCTTTTAGCCTCAAGAGGTGGGTTTCAGTTGGTCGCATGACGATACTTGGGAGCAAAGATAAACGACAAAGACAATATCAGGTCTGCTTGGGTATTAGATACATGAGACCCAATACTACGGTATTTGGTAGGGTCAACCAATTTCCCATGCAAATCCACTTCTTGGTATGTGCCATTGGTGTGGCATAAGTATCACAAGTCATTCGAATTTGTTCTAATTTCAAGGGCATATTTGGACTGACTCAAGAAAATACCACGGGGTGATTGATGAACTTGTAGTCCTAGAAAGAACGTAACTTCACCCATCATGGACATTTCAAAATGTTTCTTCATTAGTTTTGCAAAAGCGATTGAGTACTTTTTATGAGTTGACCCAAAAATGATGTCATCCACATAAATTTGAACAATTAAAATATGTTCCCCGTGATATTGTATGAAAAGAGTTGGGTCGACCGAACCTTTGGTAAAATTATTGGCAATGAGGAAAGATGATAGCTTATCATACCATGCCCGAGGAACTTGTTTGAGACCATCGAGCTTTGTTCGGTTTGTAGACATGGTTGAAGCGGGATCAAGCGAATCCTTCGGTGGCTAACATAAACTGCTTTTCTTTCAGTTGACCATTCGAAAAGCGGTTTGACATCCATCGAAAGACCGTTATGTTCATATGAGCTCGCGAACGCCGAGAAATATCGAACACCTCAAGACGAGCAACCAGGGCGAATGATTCTTCAAAGTCAATACCCTCTTCCTGTCTATAACCCTTAGCCACCAGACGTGACTTGTTTCCGATAACGTTCCCTTCAGCATCCAATTTGTTTTTCCAAATCCATTTGAGACCAATGACGTAGACCCTGTTGGTCTTTCAACCAGTTCCCATACTTCAAGACATTTGAATTGGTTGAGTTCTTCTTGCATGGATTCAATCCAGTTATCTTTTGTCATTGCATCCTTAATGTTTTTGGGTTCGGTTTGGCAGACAGTGAGTGCATAAATGCAATGTTCACCGTCTGTGTGAAGCGTTGTCTCATAAAGCTGGCGGTTGATTCGGGTTGCCAATAATATTTTCCAGAGGATGGTCTTTTGTCCATCGATGTGTAGAGGGTTGATGTTGGTATACATTATGCAGATTCTGAGGATTCAAATGGTTTGTAGATGATTCCGCGACATCAGGTGCAGCAGTTTCATTAGCAAACGGGTTGAAGAACGCATTTGGATCAAAATCTGCAGGTGGGGGTACTACATTCAGAACATCATCAGTTCGGTTCTGCGTTGTTGGATGCAGTTTTTTCAACTGTTGTTGTAGAGTCAACTGGTGGTGCTTCTTCAACAGAAGTTGTTGTAGCTGAGTGTATCGGTATAGGAGTATTATCGGGTTGAGCGGCGGAAATAGCGGATACACTTGGAGCACGTTCATCAATATCGTCCTTTGAAGCAGATGAGCAAATAGTCTTTCCATTTGTTGACGAGTAAGCTGAGGGCTTGTATCAACTGATGATGGGGTTTGGGGGAAGTTTAAGCGGTTGTGACCGGGTTCCAAGCTGTTATATTCAGAATCCATTTCAGTGAGTTCATCAAAATTAGCATGAATCGTTTCCATAACCTGGTTTGTCCGACGATTCCAGATCCGGTAACCTTTAGAATTCTCACAATATCCAATAAAGACTCCAATGTCAGCTTTGGCTTTGAGCTTTCCAAAGTCATCACGATCATTATTCGGGTAGCAAAGAGATCCAAAGACATGAAAGTGTTTGAGATTCGGTTTACTGTGAGAAGCTCAAATGGTGTTTTGTTGTGGCGTTTTGTAATCATTGAACGGTTTTGAGTGTAGCATGCAGTTAAGACGCAGCTTCACCCAAGTAATCTGGAAGTTTAGCATTGATTAACATCGTTCTGCAAGCTTCCACTAACGTCGGTTTTAGTCTTTCAACAACTCCGTTTTGTTCTGGTGTGCGGGCAATAGATGTTTGATGCTCAATTCCCACTTTCTCATAATATTCTTGAAGAGTTTGATTTACAAATTCACTCCTTTGTGTCGAATTTGTCTGGACGGTGTTCGGAGTTGAATTTGAATTTTCGTGAGAAAGGTGATGATCATCTGTGGAGCTTGGTCTTTACTTTGAAGAAAATAAACCCAAGTCCATCTTGAGTAGTCATCAACAATTACCAAGATGTAGCGTTTGCCATTAATCGTCTGGACGCGCATCGGGCCACACAAATCCATGTGAAGAAGATGAAGCACATGCTGAGAGCTGTGTTCTACCTTTGAAGGAAAATGAGCACGAGTGCTTTTCCCTTGTTCACAAGCTGAGCATAGTGATCTTTAGAATACTGAGAATCGTAGGAGACCTTCAACAAGTTTGTGTCGAGCAAGGTTGGTTATGGTTTAAAAGTTTAGATGTGAGACGGACGGTGCCATAGCCAAGATTTTGTAGATGTAGCCTTTGAGAGTAGACAAATGGGAGATGAAGCAATCTTGTCTTGCATGGAGATAGTGTAGAGACTGGATGAGCGTTGGCCGGACATAAGATCATTTCCTTGTAAATCACGAATGAAACAAGTTTTTCTCCCTGAAGCGACTTCCAAGTCTCCATCACAAAATTGACCAACAGAAAAAAGATTGTGACCGAGGCCTTCCACATAATAAACCCTACTAATTTCGATGTTACCATTGATGTAGTCTCCGTAGCCCATGATAGCTGCGAAGTGATCATTCGAATCGGCGGTGCCAATGAACTTTGAAACAAAGTTTGATAACAGTTTAAGATTGCCTGTCATGTGTCAGGAACATCCGTTATCAACAACCCAGAGGATGATCTGTATCACTTTGCATTACACATAGACGACACAGATGGAATAGAAGTGGATGTGGAACCCGAAGAGTTAGAGGGTTCCAGCGCTTATAGTAGAAGTACACATCAATAACTTTAGGTATTCATTTAAATCCAAGTGTGTTATATATCCATTTCTGCCATCTCCAATTAGTATTTGCTTTAGTCTTAGTGAATGCACTAGGTGGTACTACATTCCTAGGAGGTGACTGGGCTACAAGGGACATCAATGCGTTTTCTAGAATCTAAAGAAGGCGGTTTACCAAGCACAGACTTAGAAAGATTAGTGGGCCTAGAGGTATTCCGATTCTTAGGATTCCGTAAACGAGAGATGATAGCTTTAGCAACACATTTGGCATGACAATCAGAATTCATACTTTTACGACAAATAATACAAGATGCATCCGACTGAATATCAAAAGTACTTAAAGGTTTAGCATTCATTACATCACTTTATTCTATTACATTTGCGGACGCAATATTTATAGTGGAAGCAACATGAGTCTTATTCATAGTCCTAGGGTGTTGTTCTACTTCAGCATTCTTTATTGTTCTTTTCTTAGGTCGCAACTTCCTATTTTTCCTTGTATTGCTCCTAGGCTGTGAAGTGCGGACGTTTGGAAAAGAGGCAACTATTCTGTTTCATAGAAGGAAGCACGTTAGCAACTTGTGATTTGGCAGTAGGGATTCTAGGTTCGCGATTACTAAGTGTTACTGGGGCTATTCTCTTAATCCGCAGATGGCGGAAGTTGTTCATACTTTCCTAGCATTTCCATTAACTTAAAAATAGTGTGCACCAGCTCTTGATTTCGACGAAGATTTCAAGCAAAATTCATGACTTCTTTAGTGTATGCAAGATAATGATCAAGTTCGTTGGATGCTTCAACACGAGTCTGTTTGAGTAAATCAAATATGACACCATATTCCTTTTTAACTTTTGTAAGTTCTTGTTCATATTTTGAGATTTGACACTTGAAAGACATGGTTTGATCATCCAGTTGCTTAACTTTTGGATCGAAGATTTTTTGCGCATGCTAGGCGATTTTGGTTTGAAAAACAAGTTGTTGATCGTGAATATCTTTTTGACACCAATTAAGGCGATGTATTGCAGATTTGAAAGCTCGTTTGACAATCGTTCATTTTCAGCTTTTAAAGACTCGAACTGAAGCACATTATCCGTATTTTCAACATTTCAACGAGAATCAACAGTATCGTGATATAGAATCAGATGCATATGTCAAAGAATGCAATAACACAACATTATAGATATCAGTACAGATAACATCTTCCAAGAGTCGATCAACATCTTTTCTTAATAATTTCTTTTTGCGTTTAGTATTAGAAATCGATGTTTCTGTTTTTTCGAAAACTGTTTTCATGAGACCAAGTTCCTTGTGAAAATCCCTTTCCCAATATAGTGCAGAGTTTTTCAAAATTTTGACATGGGGTAAAATTCTTTTTTGAAAAATATCTCGTTGTTCTCGTGCCCATGGCGAGGTAAAATGTTCAACTTTTATTTCAGAATGAAATTCAATTCCGCGTTCAAAAGTTTGATGTCAGATAAGAAAGTGTCGAAATATTTGATAACACGACAACTTTCGGCTTTAGTTTTTACTTCACTAAGTGAAGGTAAAGGACGTTTATCTTGTGCACCATTGTGTTGGAGACTAACTCAGAAGCGGTGTGACAATCAAAGGTGTGTTTGAAGTATCTTGTTGTGTGACAAAAGTTACGGCTTTTGAATAGTTAAATGGTTTATTATAAACGACATTTTCCATTTTTGACCGACTCTCGTCATCTGCATCTAATTCCTCCATTCGATTATATTCACAACAGTCATAATTGAATCATCAATTCTATGTTCTGCACTGTAAACTTCAGGATTTGGTTTGAATGCTCTGTGTGAAAACTTAGGTTTATAATCAGCAAGATTCGGTCCATATCCATTTGGATTTGGTTTAAAAGAAAACTTTTGAATCGTTGTGATTGATTCACCATGTTTATAAACAATAATTTTAAACTCTTTGATTTTGTTTTGTAAGTCGACAATTTCCTCAAGATAGTCATCTATTCGTTTCGTTGAATGCTTTTTGTACTTCGAGAACTGTTTTTGACAAGTTAACAACTCAGCCTTGGCTTTTTGAGTTTCCAAAGTAAGAGCGTTAATTTGTTGTTTATGTTCATGTTTCATTTGTTCTATTTGAGACAACAAAGCATTCTTCGAAGCGGCTAGATCACGAATCTGTCGTTCCAAAGATTTTTCATTTTGGTGTGATTTGGCAAAAGCGGCTTCAAAACCTTTTTCACGGTTTTCTTGAGTTTTGAAAAAATTTAGTTGTGGAATTAAACATTCATTATCCCTGGTTAACAGTGCATTTTTCT
>OU343220.1:172225338-172322690 GCA_910596185.1 Chrysanthemum makinoi
CTAATTTATTTCAAAACATTAAATTCACACATTAACTTCTCAACTATCCATCATAAGAATCATTTCACAAATCCATGCTTTAAACTCTAACTGTAAGTGTATTAAGGATCATTGGGTTATTATAAACATTGGTTTTGATTTTTAAACATATCCAATGGCTAGATTTTGTGTTTGGGATGATTTTGTGTTCTACGCGTATGCGTATGAACATGAAATCATCATTGTGTCATAAACATTTTCAACATAAAAATCCACCCAGAAAACGTTTTCAATCGTTTTTCAAGAATTAGGGTTTATGCGTGGGTTTAGGCGTTTTCATTTGTGAGTGTTTCTGTGTAATTAGATGGTTATATGAAGTTTTTGACATGCTTAATTGAACAAAACAACACTTGAATCATTCCCAGAAACATGATTTGAGCTTAATTGAGTATTAGGGTTTAAGTATCATACGAATTGGGTACTTTTGATTCATGAGGTTCTGGATGTTAAAACTTGTTGCAACACATTCATATAGACTCTAAGACATCTCAGAATTAATTTGGTACATTTCCTATGGTTGATTTTCATACTCGTAAGAATTTGAAACTTAGGGTTTTAGTCTTACGCGTAACTGTTTATGATAGTGATTCCATGTGTGGATGAAAGTAGTTGAAGAAATGTGTTGATAATGATGTTATGACAAACTTATTTCAGGTTTTACGCGTGCCAAAATCAGTCAAGGTTAGCGAATTCCTGCGCGCAAGAGGTTAAAGCTGCGTAGAATATTGTCGTAGAGTAATCTGCAGCGTAACCTTCGGCGTAAGGTTCTACAAAAAGGGACTTCTGGCGTATCACGCGAAGGATATGTGAAAGCAGATCTGGCATGGAGTTTACCCTTACGAGTAAACCCGCAGCATAAAGCTCCCGCTGTAACTGCAGCGTAAGCTCTATGCCAAGGGTTCTTTTCTTCACCGCGTAAATATTTCTTACGCGCCAAGAGAGAGTTCCTACGCATAAGCTTATGCTACGGTATGGTCAGCCCCATTTCGCATAAGCTTGCAATTTCAGCAAGCCTTACTTTTAACCATAATCTTGAGCCCCATTGCAGCGTCAACGTAAATAAATAAATCATAACGTCCGCGAAACCAAATGTCTCCTAATAAGCTACAATGGTAAAGATGTTGTGTAAATGACTGTTGAAAATTTAGACTTTAAAATAAAATTAATAAACTCCTTTGAGACTTATCCGACTACTTTGGGACTATTAAGCTAAACAAGTGACGTTTCATAACATGATCATGCATATCATATTCATAATTGGACAATAAAATCAACATTGACTAACGATGTCTTTTTGATATGTTGGTTCTTTTGGCTCAATATCTTTCGGATCACAATATGGATGTCCAATGGAAGCGTGGATGCACCAATGTTTCTCACAATGGAAGACATCTTCCTTGGGTTTACCAAATGAAGATTGGAAAGAACAATCACCGAGTCGATTTTGATAACTTCCGTGTTCACGAGTCTTCTTGTCAAATTAGCGTGATATTCGAAGACTCATTCTTACAAGAATATGCTGTAATTTACGCAATTGTGCTTGAGATTTATGTTAACCAATTACGGCACCATGCGAGGAAGGTCAAAGGTCAAGAGGTTGTGGCGGTGACACTCGACAACAAACAAGTCACCGTCCTCCTCACGGACTTATGGGCTATTCTCCTTCTTCTGCCATCCGGCCTGCCGATTACATTTGCTACTCCTTCGGAAGAGTTCTCTCCAGTTCATGGTGACATAGGCTATGATGAAAGGCTGGGATTATCACCAAACACTCTTGGTAGATCTTAAGAATATTTACCGACCATGGAGAACCCTCTACATCATGATTGCCAAATCGTTTCGAATTAGAGTGATAGTGGTTATGAGCATCCCAAGCTCATGGAACTACAAAGTATTTTGGGGCATGGTCCAGCATGAAGCATCGACTTTGCATTCGTTGGGATGACATGATGTCATATTTCGAAACACGGCACCAAAATCCTTACATGAATCTGGCGTGATCTAGATGATACTCGAGAATAATTACGTGTTCCTTTGAGACTTGATGACCCCACCATCACTCAGGTATTGCTTGAGCCTACATCCGATGTCGTTAGGTTTGAAGAATCAACTCTGAAGAAACAAGGTTCGTTTTGCGGTTGCATTCTTACTAACGATATCAAAGGAACTTCATCATACAAATGTTATCACGGAAGCGGTTGCATCGAGAAAAGTGGGGTTCATTGATGAAAAATCTTACGGTACACTGTTAGGAAGACCGGTGAAGCGATCTTGGAAGTATTGCGACGAAATGCGTAAGTATCCAAAAGAGGACTCACACCCTCAAAGTTCCCATCAAAGGGTGCCATCCCTATTCCCAAACCGAGAACCAAAGCTGATGGAGGGCCGAGGACCGAGGAACTTGAAGCAGAATGGAGGCGTTATGCACTTCGAGAATGCAGCAGATAATACACTAATAGTTGAAAACCTCTCATCCAAAGCCGGCAAGGAAAAACTCGGGTGCGGCAAGAGGGAAGAGAAATTTCAGGTGAAGAATTACGTATGAAGACAAAGATTGAGAAAAGAAGTGGAATCGTACCAACATGTTGCTAAGGAGTTCAACCTACAACAAATTCATTATTTTGAAGGGCAAGTGGTGAATCTTAACACACCTTTCGGTTAGATCGGTTAATCAACGATAAAGGCTGGTACCACCATATGAATCGAAACAAAACAACTAGAGGATGAGCTTATCTTTGACTTTGAGGAACGAAAAAGAAGAAGGCCGAAAGTGCGATGAAGATATTGAAGCGGTAACAAGAAAAGAGTTGAAGAAGCTCGAAGCGAATGAAGAAAGAGTAGGGTTAAAGCGGAAGAAAAGGCTAAAAGCGAGAGGAAGCCGATGCTTATCTTCTAGATAGTCCGATACTTAGCAAGGAACAAACCTGAGCCACCAAAGGACCCTGAGCCTCTCATGAATCATCATCGTCGAATTTCTTCTCATTTATCACCACCACCATCAAAGCCACCACGGATCCGCATCCAAATGGTAAAAACCGACCGAATACTTGGATATCACGTCGCGAACAAAGGCTGTCAAAACATCCGGGCAAATAAGGAAGAAAGCGTGGTCAACAAAAGCTGAATCGGCCCGGCAGAGTTAACATTCTTCAACGTGATAAACGAGTTCGGATGAAAAGTGCGGCAGTTTCATACAGAGATATTCAAGGGGAAATGGACAAGACGATCGAAGAATACTCACAAGTTTCTCATAGACACCGGCCAGGTGACAAGAGAGATGTTCAGAACAAATTTATACAAATCTCATGCAATTGGTCAAGCAAACAATGCAATACTCCTTTAGCTGCAAATCAATCCAATTGAGCTGCGGTTGTCTCGATAGAATTGATTTCCGGACTTGTTCTACAAATGTCTAAACGATCGCAAGTTGCCAGCGAAGCTAAACTATTTGAAGCATTGCTAAAATATCAACTAAAAACTTCTAAAGCGGCAGCGAAAGAGCTAAACGCAAGGGCGATGATGATGCGGATAAATTCGAGCCAAACGAAAGAAGAAAAATGATGATTCATCTTCTATGCCTCCACCAGCCGAAAGGACCTCCACAGCTAGAAGATCTCCACCACGTTCTCTTGCAAAAGACAAACCTCATGACTCTGAGTCACCGCCACAAGCAGAGAAAACCGGTGATCACTTTAAATACACTGGTAGTGACGATGAAGAAATTCCTGAGCCCCAACAACAACCTACTTCTTCTACATCAACAAAGAAACCAACATCATCACCAAAGCCTATGAAGAAGAAAAAGATCGAAGTTGTGTCATGGCTAGATGAAGATGACTGGTTCTCTAAACTTGTTGATGCTACACCTCAGTTACCGGAAGGTCAAGAACCGGTAGATGGTCGCACAATGGAGCATGTGAAGCTTATACAAGAAAAGTTCAAAGTGAAGAAAATGACTAAAGCAGAGTTGAGGCGAATCAAGAACGACGTCTTTCAACTACTTAAGGACAGCTCCGACAGTGCCATTGAAGTCGAATATCATCTCGACAAGATAGCACGAGCCATGTCTAACAACATTGATTGGCTCAATCCTGAATAAAACATTGACTTCACCGACAGAGACAAAGCTCCATACTACATTGGTGGACCAAACCACTACCTACCATTGCCCGACCGGATCAACCTAATATTCCATACCACTATTTCTTCAACAACGACCTTGAATTCCTTCTACACGGTAGCGATGTCACAAAGAAATATGCTACATCACTCACCCTCCCTTTCCCGGCAACAATCTACTCTAATAATATAGCCATCGAGGAAGAATCCACACATGTTTGTTTGTTGACAAAGTGGAAAAGTATGACCTCGATGCAATCGTATGGGATTCATCATTGGCTTGAATGAAGACGAATCTATTACAGAAGCTGCTAGGTTCTAAAGTCGAAAAAGGAAGTGTTCATGACAAGCGGATCGTTGCAATTATGCATGTTACCCTGTCATCGAAGTGGGACTACACATTCCTAAAGAAAATTGTGGTCAAACGACAAGATGAGCAGAGAATATGACTTTCTGAGTCGATTTCGAGATTTTCGCTCAATGACATTGAAGATATGTATCTTGCCAAAGTACAAGGACGAATGCGACAATTCTCTACAAATATCCAACGCGAGTACATCAAGTCATTGCTAATATTCATAAGAAGCATCGTGATCCAAGAACGTGTAGAAGATATTCAACTTTCCGTGGAATCATATCAGAAACATGTTAATCTCACCAAACCACAACTAGACCTTCCCGATATTAACCATCTTGCCCAGTATACCATCATTAAGAAACCATTTGGGGTAGTCTACCGCAGTGAACTCCACCGCAATTGTTTCATGGCGTGCAAGGAGCTACACAAATTTTGTGATCATACGTTGAAGAAGGTTCGGGATGGTTTGGCTTATCGGTTAAAATAGATTCATCAAGGCATTGGGTCATAGAAGAGATGGAATTCGAGGGATCGGAGGGATGTGAAGAAGTTCATCACTCAGATTGATGAAAGGTTGTTCAGACGGGATCAGATAAGAATGTTGGAGAGTTTTGTAGGTGGTCGTCCAAGCATATCTCTCACGAGCTACCAACGTCCGAACGCATTCCGGAATTATTGAGGACTTCCGGTACTCGATTTCTCCTTGATCTATTTCCTTATCATTATTTGGATGTGTGATTTATATCTGACAATGGCTTATGCACACATAACGATTAATACAACCCGTACTTGTAATGAAAGGACCACGTGGTACGCTTGGGTCAACAATCCTTATAAAAAGGAGCGAAAGCTTCTTACTTTTGAGTAAAACTAATCAAAACTTTCACTTTCAAAGTTTTGCTCAAAAGAACAAGTACTTCTCATTATGATTTTCAAAACCTCAAAAGTTAATATCATTTGTTGAGGGGGAGTATTTGCTTTAAACTTTGTTCACAAATTGTTCTTCGTGGAATTCTTCCCACAAAACTCAAAATGGACATATTCGATATCAATATTTCGTCAAAAATAACTTTTATATGCCATTTTTTAGGGGGAGAAAAAAATAATGTGATAAGAAATATGTTGTGAATTGCTATTGAATCGTCGTACTAAAGACTTAACCAATGAATTGACGAGTTCTTAAATGTTAGTAACTCAAAGACTTGTCCGGGACGGGTAATAATTTCAAGCTAGTTCGCTAGTGATGTAAACGTGTACATGAAGGACTTGTCCTAGTAGAATGTACCATTCGAGAAACTCTTGGTAGACATGAACCTTGGCGGGTCAAACCTCCTCTCCAAGGAGTGTTTACAACTTCAAGCTGACCTAGTCAGTGATGTAACCATGTCTCGCGAGGAATTGTCTATCTTGAGTTGATCAATTCAAAAGTCGCTTCTTCTCTCACGTCGCAGATTTCTGTCAAAACACTTAAGCACGTGTGGAGGGGGAGTATTTATGCAAAATACAAAACTCTCACAGTGGTACAAAATGGTTCTTACTCATAACCACTTTGAGAGATTTTCATGAAAATGGTTTACGGCAACATAGGTTAGTCATGGAGTCATAAGGTGACTAAGGTTAGGAATAACCGTCTATGATCCCAGAGCCGGAGGATCTACCCAAGGACACTACCAATAGTTAGAATTAGAAGTCCTTAGGTATGATTATAAAAAGGAGAAAATGAGAATCGGAGAAAGAAGGAGTTGAAGAATTAAAAGAAAAGCAAAGAAAAGGGTGAAAAGAAATAGCCCTCCAGATTATTCAACTTAGGGCGGACAAGGGTTCAATTATACTACTACTGGTTGTCACTTGATGACAGGTATTGAAGATTAAAGTCTTCATGGACTCGATGACGCATGCACTAAACCTTCCACCAAGTTTCTCTCAATGAGCTTGTTTCATTCTCACAGGGAACCCTACATAAACTATCGGCTTTCTCTTAGAGATTGTTGGTATTGAAGAAGGAGACCTCTCCCTAGTCTCACCTCAGGAAAACCAAAACGAATAATTGAGTCTAGAGCCACGAGATTCATCAAAAGATCTCTTAGGTACACTTGACAATTCATCGCTTGTCGTCAACAATAAGAACACAAGTGATACATTATCGAGTCCTTCACGATCTTAGCAATGCGAGAAATTTATGAGGGGTTCACAACTGTGATCCTCGGATTGAATGGAAACTCTGCCAGGGTCAACATCAAACACCCCGGCGGAGTCACTTTGGTAACTCCTTGTGGGTTACGCTAGTGTGTCAAACGGTCTACGGTCGTGGGGTGATGCTTCGGTATACCTCAGACTCACCGTCTGTAGGTGTACCGGTACATCGCGTTATCGCTTGTGGGAATCCAGTTCCGGAACAGCCTTTGTGAGAATTAGAGTCGTGTTTTCACACTATGCTGCTAACACACTCGAAGTTCAAACTTGCAAGCGCTGGATTATTTCTAACCCATGTTTTATGTTTTCTTCTTATGGATGCTTGGGGAGGAAAAGATCGCGATTCTTCACATGCTCATACCAACAACATCACTAAAGAAGTTCTCTCAAATATCAAAGGCAACACAAAGTCACAATGATTCTTCATCAAATCAAAGAATCTACAAAGTTATAAAGACTCGAGAACTACTTCACATCTGGATTTCACTGTCATATGAGCGTGTGAGCATGTTGGAGAAAGACATAGAGACGCTGGAGCAACGAAGCTGACCTATAGCTGACAACAACATACTATCACATCCACCACAAAGAACAAAAGAATCTAAGAACAAAGAAATCAAAGACGTCAAAGAAGAATACTTCAAAAGTAAACAAGATCCCTACACTGGGGAGATTGTTGGAATCAAGACAATTCTTCTCACAAGAAAGAAGAATGTCAGAAGACGTCAAAGCTACTATTACATCAACACCTTCAACATTTAAAGATCACTTTAATTATTAATCAGCAACACTTAGGGGGAGATTGTTGGAATCACTCCTAAATTAGATTACAAGTGTTAGTAATTAATATGTAATAGTTAGCTTAATTAGGCTTTTATGTTAGTACTTAAGGCAAGGCTTATGTAGAAAGCCCATAAGCCTTGGCCCAAGCCCAATAAGGAAAAAGAAGGGAGCTTGTGTGTTGCCCTAGCTCCTTCCCTATAAATAGTCTTGTAAACCTTCACTTGAAGGTTGGTTGTTCACTTTCATAATATCACCTATGCCTAAACCTTTCTATATTGTTCATACGTGTGTGTGTTTGTGTTCAACCGATCACTCCTTTATCTTATTTCTTATATTGATGCTTGTGTTACAAACATGGTGACCTAACATAATCCATCATCTAAAGACAAGCTTGGGATCCTAAAATGGGTAAACAACAATTGTTATTATCACCCAAACCCGGTTCAACTAAGATTTTGCATGGAGAACTTGTCACAATCAATTAGGTCTACATGATCAACCATAGCAAACTTGTACACTCTACCAGGTGGATTAGAAAACTCACTAGTGTGGTGGATTTGAATAGTGAAGAGCTTTGGGTACGATTCTGGAAACATAAATCAACGAAACAAAAAACCCAAAATCAAAAAACATCCACAACATTATCATCAATCAAGGTAACATGCTTTACTTTCCAGATATACATTGCATAGTCATTCGAAACAAAACTAAACAAAGTACCGTAAACATCAGCAAGATGGGGAATCGGTGAACTCCGACCTCTAATTTGCTAGTCGCCCATGTTGGATCTACTGTTAATTGAGGTGATTTCGACAATATAGAAGTTGGAAGCAAGGGTAGGTGTGTATGTGTGTTAAGTGGTAAGAATTAGAGAAGATATACCTTGTTGCAAAAAATGTCCCTCAAAGCAAAGTTAGATGTGCTAGTGGGGCATGTCAGGTGGATTTGATGGCGGAAAAAGTGAAAAGACTAAAATACCCTCACGTGCAACACACGTGAGGACTAACTAACGATAATTCCTAACGAGTGTTAGTCAAAAAACTAAATTTGCAACTATAGTAACGCAGCAAGGATATAACTCGCAAAAAATGGAAAGTTTAGGGACGTTATTTGCAGATTTTTTTCGAGGACATCTTTCGCAATTTTGGCAAAGTTCAGGGATATTTTTTTGCAGTTTAATCTAATTTTTACCGTTTTAAAATTATAGTTTCGATACCTTATTGTGAAATCAAGCAATAATAATATAAACGAAAGTAAATGCAAGACAATACGTAAATAATGAAAAGATCAAACCAGGACACAAGTATTGACGATGTTTGTGGTTTTGTAATATTGATGGTGGCTAGGGGTGTAAATGAGCCGAGTCGAGCCAAGTACTACCAAGCTCGAACTCGACTTCATTACTAAAACTCGAGCTCGAAACTCGACTTGAGCTCGGCCGAGCTTTGGATTTCAAGCTCGAGCTAGACTCATCATCTTAAATTCGAGCTCGAAACTCGACTCCATCTCGATTATTTTCATATTTAAAGCTCGAACTCGATGAAAAATCAGCATATCAAGCTCGACTCAACTCGGTTTTCTGACAATTACGTAACAACATGTATATAAAAAAGGTAAAAGTGTTATATCATTGAAGCTCGATAAGGGCTCGCGAGCCTTACAAGCTGAGTATTTTCGAGCTCAAACTCGACTCAAGTAGATCGAACTCAACGCGTTTATATCGAGTCGATTTCGAGTAATTTACGTTGTTCGTGAGCTATCTCGTCTCCTTTACACTATTAGGCAATAGTAATAGTAACAAATATAGTAATATTCTATCGATCCACTTTCATCAACGAAAAAAAAAATTACGGTGACAAAGAGTACAAAGGAGACTTAGTGGGGCCGATTAAAAGAAAATTAAGGTTTTGCTTGATACCATGTTTGGAAGTATCAATTGACTCATCTATTAACCCTCGTATAATCGCTAATCGCTCACTGAGCGTCTTGATTTATCATAATCGGCCTATTTAATCGGTTTAATCAAAGATCGCTTAAAAATCAGTCAACAAATCGATTAATTGGACAAAATCGAACAAAATCGGTCTAATCGGATTAATCAAACAAAACTGCTTAAAATCGGTCAGCAAAATCGCTTAAAAATTGGTCAGCAAATTGATTAATCGGTCAAATATCGCTTAAAAATTGTCAACAAACCGAGTAATATCTATGTTTGACTTTGAAATTTGAAGAATTATGTATTATGTTTATATTTGAACACTTGAAATATTTGAACTTTGATACACTATGGTTATCTCATACATATAATATAATATAATATAATATCTAAAATTACATTTTTGTGCGTAAAAAATCCAATCCGATTAATCCCCGATTAATCCACGCCTAACCGATTAATCGCTAGGCCCTACCCGACCGCCTCACTAGCGCCTAGCGATTTTTACAACCTTGCTCAATGTCACAATATATAATCGTTAAGGATTATTTTAGATACATACGATAAATAGGGCTAGGCCGATTAGGACCTGTTTGGCTAAGCTTATTTAACATAAGTCGATTTGATCTTATTTTTTATAAGCTCTGATTTTGTAGCTTATTTTAAGACTCGTCGGTTTATATAAGTTTATTATGATATGATAAACTTATAAAAGCTGACAAGTCTCAAAATAAGCCGTAAAATTAAGGCTTAGAAAAAATAAGCCGAAATTTCATGAAATTTGGGCTTAATTTTTATAAGCCCCATTTTATTCAATATTTTGAGACTTTAGGTTTTATAAGTTTGTCATATCATAATAAACTTATATAAGCCGACAAGTCTCAAAATAAGCCACAAAACCAAAGCTTATAAAAAATAAGCTCAAATCGGCTTATGTTAAATAAGCTTAGCCAAACAAATACTCCGTAACAAAACCCATTGAGTGGGCCGCGTTCATTTCCAGCTTAATTAATAAAGTTAATCCCCGAAATTTATAGCTCTTTAAAAATTATGACCCCTAAAGTTTTAAAATGTTTGCTATTTGCTAATAACTTATAAAATAATGCCCCTTATATTCTATAAAAGTTTACAAATAACCATATCTTTGTATTGGCCAAAATTAAACACAGTTCTAAACAAAAATATGACTTATTAGAAAAAGTATAATCATATCATAGACCCTATCATAATGCAAGATATTTCATCATTTAAAATATGTATAATTATTAACCGTTGCAACGAACGGCATACCATACTCGTTGGTACCAAATTTAGCAAATACATTGAAGTATCCTACATACCAATTTTACGAGTGAGGAGAGTGTTTAGCAATGTGGTTTAGAAAATACTGGTATATTGAGTGCATAAAGATGTGATTTTAATTGTATTTTCTGTGTCAATAAAATTAAAATGAAATGTTAATTTACCGTGTATATGATTTTGTGAGTATCTTTTACCATATTGCAATTGTACCCCCCATTGTGGATCCTGTTAGTAAGGTAACTGAGTAAATGGCTCCGGGATTGGTTTGTCCATAAAACCCTTTAATGCGTCAATTCATACTGTATATAATTTTGAACAAAAAGCGTGTTACAAATTTTGGAATCTAAATCATAGGAAGGAGAGATTTTAGTCAATTAGGAACTAGTGAATGAACATTTCCTTTGTTAAAGAAACTAAGTTTTTATTGTTACGTTCAACTATAAATAGCCCCCGCTCCAATAGCTTGAAACATTAAAGAAAACACCAATCACAACCACTAATGGCATCAAAATCAGCATTTTTGTCCCTCTTATATTTTCTCATTCTCTTCCAAATAACCAAGAGTGAAATTGCTAGCCAAAACACCAATTCATCGGCCTTTGAGTTCATTAAAAGCCTTCAAGGATGTTGTCAAAAGGGCGGCAAAGTTCAAGGCCTCCATGACCTCAAACTATACCTTGCTCGTTTCGGATACCTAAATTATCAACCTGCACGTAACCAACTCAACGCAAATAACGAAAGCTTTGATGACGAGCTTGAATCCGCTCTCAAAATTTATCAAAAGTTTTATCATCTAAACATCACCGGAACACTAGATGGTCCTACGATTTCAAGAATGGTCATGCCTCGTTGCGGACATCCAGATATAAAAACTCACCAACAAATGCCAAAATCGTTACACACCGTGTCTCACTTTCAATTCACACAAAACAACCCTAAATGGCCCGTCGATAAAACCAACCTAACCTATGCATTTGCTAAAAGTTATTCAGAAACATATGTACCTCCTGTTGTTCGTGCATTCAATACATGGGCTGCTGCTTCGGGCTACTTTACATTTGCAAAAGTTGATGATTTTGCAAATGCAGATTTAAAGATTAGTTTTGAAAGAGGTGACCATGGGGATGGGGGACCCTTTGATGGGCCACACGGTATACTGGCGCATGCTTTTTCGCCAACAGATGGAAGGTTACATTATGATGCTGATGAGAACTGGTCTGTGGGACTAGAACCCGTCCCTGATACTATCGATTTACAATCGGTAGCACTTCATGAAATAGGACATTTACTAGGTCTGGGTCATAGCGAAGATGAAAACGCCATCATGTGGAGTTCATTCCCTACAGGATCTCTAAAAGGATTAAACTCGGATGATATCCAAGGTGTCAAAGCTCTATATATAGTTACTTAAGTAGTAAGTTAGTATGCGTGCATGCATTGTAGGGCGTATGTTTTAGATGAATTCGATCTTTAATTGTTACGTGATGTATGTCTTAGGTGTTTGATCATGTCTCTATATGCATTATGTAATAAATTTAAAGATATGAAATGCAGTACTATTGGTTTTTTCGTATATATACTACTAGGTGTTTGTTTAAATAATTTGATTTGTATCATGTTTTAATCTTGAGGTCAATTTGATGTAATGGTTTTCAACGTTTCTACAATACCAGCAAGAGTGGTTTTTGACCTATAGAGCGGTAAATATCTTTCCGAAACCCACAAATTCTCAAGTCAAAATGTTGAGACCCATATTGTTTCATTTACGAAACGAATATATAGATAGAGTTGTTGGGCTGGTTGAATTAGCCGGCCCGGCCCACCCAAATTGAATTGTTTATAACCCCCAAATTCAAAGGGAATTAAGAAAGAAAGAACGAAAGATGACAACAACCGATGAAGATGGAGATATGTGAGTAGTAAAAGAATTTATTCTATTTATTTAGGTTTAATTTATGGTTATTATTAGTATTATTTTAACCAATAAGCAGGAATATGGATGATCATCATCTGATGACACAAGTAGAAAAGGAGGAGATAAAAAAATCGAAACTAACTCCATTTTCAGAACTCAATGATGACCAACTGTACGTCACTTTCCTTATTGTATATTTCATTTAGAGAAATGTTATTATGCTATGGTTGCGGCGTTTAGTTGTAGATTTTCGATTTCATGTAAAACTTTCAAATTTTAACTAAGAGCTATTTACTCTTGTCAACATTTTTCCTTTACCATTGAAAATGTACAGAATTTTTTTAGAAACAGGAAGAGTTTTCATCTCTAAAATTTGTGATAGAAATAGAAAATGTGTTTAGATTATACATTTTAGAAAAATGCAAAATGTAAAAGAAAAAATTTTATAGTTAGAATTTGAAACTTGAACTTTTAACTTTCTTAGAAAAATTTTAGTTCCCTACTTTTTCAGTTGTTTGTGAAATATATGCTCCGTTTCTCACCAACTAATTAAATTTGCCACATCAACCCTTATTTGCCATTCAAGAACACAATAAATGCATATTTGCCACTTAACATTGTTAGATGTTTAACTTACGTACTTGGTGAGTTAACTTGTTCGTAATATATTCCGTTAATTTCATAAATTTATTCCGCTAAATACCAAGTACAAAGGTGCAAATACAATCTAGAAGGTGTACTAATTTAAACACTTAGTAAACCCCGGCCCCCAAATTAGAATAATAAAAAAGAACATCCAGAAGTCATAAATACTTGTTTAAAATATAGGATACGTGTTTAACATGTTTGTTGCAAACACTTGTTCAAAACCTCGTAACATCTGTTTCTTAATCATTTAAAGTCATGTGAATTCTAATGCTCCTACAAATCCCGTTCACTTTTATTTTTCTAAAAAATATCATCTAAACACGTTTGGCTCATAGTGAGTTTGTAATTTGAAAGCAATAGCATACAACAATTGTTGTTTTCTGTAGATAGGCCTAAACTCAAATTATTATTATTATTATTGTTATTAACTTGAATCAATGGTATGTGTTTATCTATTTATCTATACACTTGTGATGGCTTTGCTTATAGTTTGTTTGTTTGTTTTTGTTCATGGTATATAGGATGTCCATTTTCGGTGAAGGTCCTCCCTTTCGGTTCGAGTTCTGTAGCGTTTTTTTCAACTATGACAATTTTGTTAACGATCCTAAGCTCTTTGGGACTCTTCAGGCAGCTGTTGGCGGTTTCTCACCAGATCCGCTGCTACAACAGAATGGTTTTTCTGATATATTTTACCGTGAATTCAATAATCCCATACGCCTCCCATGCGTGCCTTATCATCGTCTACCCGGTCTCCGTTATTGTTCACTTCCAGTCTCCTCTACCTCCATCGTTCAGATCGCTGCCAAAATCTATATTACCTCTGACAAGGTCGATGACATGAAGATACTTCCTGTAGATTATCCCCGTGAACCTATAATATTAAAAGAACTTAACGACTCTGAGCGTTTAGAATATGAAGCTAAGTTGGCGCTGTTGGATGCTAGTTTAAAAAGATCAGAGCAGTTACGTTCTAAGTTAGAAGCATCTTGTACGTTTCAACCTACTGAGAAGAAGCAGCTTCAACCTACTGAGAAGAACAAGCTTCAGGACGTGAAATGCATTTATAACGAAGCGCTTAACGTTTGCGATACCGTACCCTTGAGTTTATAAACATCCCAGACAAACCCAATGGCGGTTCCGGTAAGAGTATTATAACAGGTAAAGATGGCTCTCTAGAGCTGTATTACGTTGCATTAAAGTATGCAGTAGACGCGTATCTGGAAATAGAATTTTTGGAAACCAATTCTAAAAAAACAAAAGTTGCTGGAACTTTTTTGGCTTATTATGGCAAAGGCTTTAATTACGACGATCCTGTTGATGAATACAATGTAATGCTCTTTCAAACCAGTTCTCCTGCTTATATCAAGCGTGGAAAATTAAACCTGATGCGATCTGTGTTGGCTGTACCAGCTATATCCTCCCTCATAATTGAGGCATGCTTAACTGACGATATCGCTCGTTGTGATATTTTGTGTGAAGATTGTGAATTCTCTGTGCCGCGTGATGGTAGAAGCCTCGTTGGTTTTATTAGGAGTAAGGATTTCTCTTTAAAACTGACAGTGAAGTGGAAGCTGCAAACTCGTCCGTCAGTCGTCTCGTAAACTCGTCCGTCAGTCGTCTCGTAAAGGTAAAAAGTATGTTATATGTCAGATTGAATAAATTTACAAAAATAAGAAATGCAATTGATTTGTGTAAAATTAGCCCAAGCTCTTGCTATCCCTTCCTCGTGCTAATCTACATACCATTTGTTACTGCAAAACTAGACCATCACTGATGTAAGAAAATTTGGAGCCTATTCTACATTGACCACGGTAGATCCTAATGTAAGTCTTTTAACGTGAACTTTAGATTCAGAAGCTTTATTTAAAAAACTAGAGGATATGTAAACAGTTAAGAAAATGGAGTTGTATTGTAATACAGGAACGTAATAGATGGAGCCTTCAAGAAGAAATTGCAAAGGTATTTAACACGTCACTGAAACATACTTTCAATCCTCGAGAAGCCGTATCTTGTAGTATTTCTACTTGCACCAAAGAGGACGGTGGTGATTACCTATGGTATATATGTTCATTCTCATACTTGTGCAGTTTTACTTTCTTTAGTATGCATTATATTTTTCTGAATAATGAGTACTAATCCAGAATATTTTCATTTGGTAATAGCTCCACTGTCATGCACATATGGCCTGAAATAAAGGGAACTCACAATTACAAAGGACCAAAACATGCTGGAGTGGTAATATTTTTTTTGTGAGTGAAATATCATGTATTTTGAATGTACTGCCAAGTATCTTTACTCTTTTTTTTTCATAGTTTTTGAAGGATAATATCATGGGTTCTGATTATAAGGACATGATAAAAAAATGAGTCGTATGTGGTCCTGGTTTTGTAAAGTTTAAGTTATCTAGGAAATGGATCGCTAAGGTAATTTTATATAAGACACATGACAATGCTGACCTTAATTCTTGTCTACTTCAGTGTCGTCACTTTTTCTGTTCTTTTCTTGCAGAGTATTCATAAGATGCTATCGGATGGCATAGACACATGGGCACCCAAAGTTTCTGTGAAAAAAGCAGTTGTGTACTTTTTGTCACGTAATATAACCGAGGAAATGCATATGGGTCATTTTCGATCCACTTTAATTGGAGAAACGTTAGCTCGCATGCTCGAGTATTCTGGAGTTGTTGTGCTCCGAAAAAGAATCCAAGATGAGGATCATCTGGACATTGAGGTACATGCAGCTGGTCTTGCTGTTTGAATGTCTTATTTTTGTTGTTTTTGAGTTTAATTACATTTATTTTCAGGGTAAATGCTCTTATGATCTCTACATTAGCGAGGCTCTTGATTTATTGAAGGGAAAGGGTTTGACTATAGTCAGTGAAGGGGATGAGGCGGTATTTATCGAGGGACGAAAATTACCTCTTGTGTATCTCACAGCTTTGCGGTTAGTTTACTTGCTATAAATGCTGATTTGGTCAAAACATATTTCAATTGGCTAGTAACACATTTTTTTTCGGGAAAAAGCTCAAAAAACCTCTACTTTCTGCATATGCAGGCATGCACTTGATGTGGAAAAAGCAGACTCGATAGTGCATGTGACTGATGTAGGGCAACGAGACTATATTGAAATGTGCATCACTGTAAGTAACGTTTATACACCATAACTGATAAACATCTTCCAAAAAAAGAACAAGAAATCGAATTGAATACTTATTGAGCTCTACTGTTTGCATATGTAGGCTGCTAATCGTGTTGGGTGGATCACAGATGATCATTCTAAATACTCTTTAAGCCATGTTGGATTTAGTCATGTTCAAGGTGATGATTTTGAGAGATTCCAAACTTTTGATACTAAAGTGGTTAGCTTTGTTAATCTGCTTGGCGAAGCCAAAAGTCGATGTAAAGTGCTCCTTGCGGGACAAGGTATACCACATATATTCATTATGGCTTTCAACCCGCTTGACCTGTTTCGCATTTAGTTAATGGGTAGATTTAAAATGACAACGCGTGCATTTCTTTTAGCTGGCATGGCTAATGAGTGGACTGCTGAGGATCTTGAGCATGCTGCTGAAGCACTTGGATATGGTGCCGTTAAGTAAGATTCTTTTGATTTATCATAAATATTACGACTATTGTAGTTATGCTCTCAGTGCCAATAATATGAGTAGAGAAGTAGATTTTAATTTCCGAAGAACTTGCTGTAATCATTTTTTTTATTTATTTATTTATTTATTTTTTTGAAAAAGAAGTGTAAATAAACAAATATACAAATTTATTTATATTGAATTAAACAATGCTTACGGGCTATTTCCTTTGTTTCATAACACAAGATACCTTACTTTTTGATCAAGTTTCGTGCTTATTCATATTCTATGCTTGTGTTCTTAACAGGTATGCAGACTTGAAGAACAACAGATTGACTGATTATACATTCAGTTTTGATCAGATGCTTAACGAAAAGGTAGTCTTTATGATGTTATGCAATTGTTATTGTATCCCCTATATCTTTACACAACCTTTCTCTTATTTGCTCACATTTGTTTATAACTAGGAAAATACTGCTGTATATCTACATTATACACATCATCAAGTTTGTTCAATTATCAGGAGTTCTAGTAATGACATCAAGGAGTTAACGGTAAGAATTTCTCTTCGTTTAAAATTATTTTATAGACAAACACAAACACTATATATGTAGGGTTAGGATTCAGTACATTCGAAAAAGCTCACAGTTGATTTTAGCGTGAAGTTCTTTTTTTTTTTAATTGTAGTGAAAAACATATTATGAAAAAGCAAGTTTGCTTGCATGTGTGTGTAAGATTAAGGTAAAAGAACCGATTTCATATATTAAGACGATATTATAATTGTTTGCTTCAGGCTGAAGAGTTAATATTGGTGAACGATGATGAGCGTGAGTTGGGATTACATTTACTCCGGTTTACTGAGGTAAGATAATGATTGTTTAAATTTCCGGTATGCAATAACCGTTCCAATATAAATTATTAATAAAGATGTGGAACTGTTTAAATGGCATCTTAATGTTGATTAACAGAACATTAATTTTTTTGGCTCACCATTGCTCTTATATGCAGCACCTTTTTGTTTTTTTTTGCCATTAAATTTTTTATAATTACTTGTAAGTCTTTATCTTTATCCTATGATGCACAAGTGTTGTGTTGTAATGACTCTAGGAATAGTCCTTTTATTTATAAAAAAAACTCTATGTTCAGACCATACTAGACATGAAAACGAAGATGGATCGAAATGTAACGCTACATAGAAACTCAACTAGTCAACCACTCCTAGGTTCCTGTTACACACATATGGCTTAAACTGATGCAGAACAAAATTGTCCTATGATGTGATCTTGTTTTCGAGACTTATATGCTCTCCCTCAAACTGTCGGCTCATGCTTTCTCTAGGATTCTGTGTTTGAGTTACGTTACAGATTAGGTATAACATGGGTATTTGAAGAGGAGTGGGCGTGAAAATCTAGGAGGATTGAGTCATACGGGATCGTATCTCACTATCTCAGACTATGTCCATCTCCTCACAAGATTCTTATGGTTCTTCATAATTATCGTTATAACATGGGTGTTACATAAAGCATAGTTGTTGGAATTGAATACTTAATAGTTTAATGAATAATTAGAACACATATCAAGATGTTTTCAGCTTTTGATTGGTTAAGAGAAAGAAATATATTATAAATAATAATAGTTGAATTTGTATGATTATGTAGATTATATTATACCATTAATAATCTAACTTTCTTTTTTTAGGTTCTCGGAGAGGCTTCCACAATTCTTGCGCCACATATCCTGTGTGAATATCTTTATGAATTATGCGAGAAGTTTAACGGTTTACACTCTTCCGTGTGGCGGGTATATTTACTTACATATACGCTTTTTCTCATACGTGTTGAATTTAGTCTTTAATTATAGAAGGGCAAATCGCCAAATCTGATGATTCTTTGTCAGGGTTAATGTAACTTTGAATGTTTTGGCAGGTTGTTGGGTCTAATGAGAATACGGGCAAATTATTATTGTGTGAGGCAAGTGAAGTGGTTATGAGGAAATGCTTTCATCTTTTGGGGATCACTCCTATTTGTAAAATCTGATCGTTAACGTTACCTTTTTCTTGATTACCGAGTGATCGTTTGAGAATCTGAAAGTGGACTGTAAGCTGCCATTTGGAGCTCAACTATTGCAGCACGTTGCCCTTTGTTTCATATTTTAATTATGTCCTATGGTTATGATATGATGGCTAGACAAGCTTATGATGTTGGAATTTTATCCAAGTGGTAGTAGGCTTGTTTTATGTTGGGTCATTTTATCCCTCCAAAGATGTAAAATTGCATATATATCATTTGCATGCATAAAAATCATTGTACTATGTGCATAAAAAACTTGTAAGAAGGATATATATGGAATTATTCACCTTTGGAGGGATATATATGCAATTCCCCCTATGTCTTTTACAGATTCTTATATTCGAAACCAAGCTGGTTCATTTAGTCAATGTTGTTTAAATCAGTTTAGGTATTAGTGTAGTACTACATACTAGGACTTGTCCTGTTTTTCAACAAGTGACGTTCGTGTATGTTTGTTTGTTTGTCTATACGGAGTAGTTTATAGTTAATGTCTTCAGTGCTACCTAAAACTTGTACTCGATAAGAATTGTTTTACTATTGCAAAATGTTTCATATGATGTTATACTATTCAGATGACAAATGAGATCAGACCAAAATGGATATTTTTCTACGGGTCAGGCTGGGTTGACTCGACAAACTTAAAAAAAGGTTTACTTACTTTTTGTAAATATAAAGGGGGTGAAAGCAGTGATAGCCAAGAGTTTTGAAAGAATTCATCGTAGTTCATCCCACTTTGTTTTAAGGCGGGTGAGGATGCAGATACACTAGGATTGACGGGCCACGAACGTTTCACCATTGACCTACCATCAAAAGTCGGTGGAACTACCCTTATGAATTATTGTTTCGTTGATTTATTCAGGGCCGGCCCTAGGGGTGGGCGGTCAGGGCGACCGCCCAGGGCATCACACGAATAGGGGGCATCAATTTTGGGTGTTATGAATCGTGATTATGTGATGAATATGGTGTTGTGATGATAAAACTGAATGTTAAACACTTGAGTCAGTTTTAAACTTTTAATAAGCTGTTTCAATGGATAAATATGTACGGTTTCCGGAAAAAGGAATGGTCGCCGGAGGAGGTAAAGGAATGGTCACCACAAAGGAAGATGAAGACTAAAAGTATTATAACTTTCATTTTGATACACTCGTACTTTTTTGTTTGACTTGGTCACGTGATTAGTACATAGGGAATATAAATTTTATTTAATTATGTCATTTACTTTTAACTTATTTTAATTAACTATAAATGATAGTACATGTTATAGATGCCCAAAGAAGTATGACATGCTACTCATTTTTAAGTTTTTTAAGTTGTAAGGATAAATTATTCGTGCTTTTCATATAGTATAGATAAATTTACATACTTATCTAATCTTTGTTTGCAAAGTAATTATCTTTAATTTACTAGTCTTAAAGGTACGCCATTCCATATAGATGTATTTTAATCAAATGTAACGAAATTATGACATTCTTCAAGTTTTATCGAGTCTATATGTCTGGTTTTAACAGTTTATCGAGTATATATCGCAGCGTATTTTTCTATAACATTTTGTGAGGGCATTTTTCGATCATCTTGCCTAGGGCATCAAAATCCTCAGGACCGACCCTGGATTTATTAGTTGTTTTGTGAATTTAACTTAGTTTTTTTTAAGATTGTGAGTTTCATTAGCTAAGTTGTTTATAGATTGCTAATAACTCATCATGTTAGGTCGTACAATAGCTGTGTTATCATGTTTCTAAGCCGTTGTAGTTTTTAATGGAAAAGATTTAAGTTTATTCAAAATCTTAGTTGTCTCTTCTGTTAGTCACTAAAAACATCAAATCTACTATTTTTTGTAATACAAACACTTCTCTATGCGTAGTGTTATTTACAACTATTAACGTTTTTTTTTTTTTTTTTAAGTTGACTTGCTGCCCATCCAACTCAATTCTCATTACATCAGAAGTCATGGGTGAGTTGTATGTTTAAAAAACTGATATCATTATGAGGTTGTACATGCAGATCAAGTAGCAATGTTTATGCATAAGAATTCAGTGCTCATTTTCCCATTAAGTTTGAAATAACAAGGACCGAGGAATCAAACCAAACTTTTAACTACAATGTACGAAAACTATAAGCAAACACAAACCATAACGGAACTTCACCTATCTGAGGTTGTCCCTTTATTCATTCACAAATGGAAAAGATTCCTTCTAATTAAGGAATATTTTTTTTAGGAAAATCCATTGATAAAAGTTTGTTGTTTTGCGATTAAAGGGTACAAAGTTTAGTTTTGTAGAAATCAAATCGACAAAAAGTTTTCTTTTTAATGATTAAATGGAAAAACGTTATTGGGTGGGCGAGCAAATGATGTATGCTACATCCATTTCCTTTGACAGGCATATACGATGTACTTAAAGAGGATCAATAGTCAAGCTAATGTGGTGGTTGCATTTGGAGGTGACATTCTGAGTTCTACGCTTTGTCCAAAAGGAATTAGAACATCAGATGTTTACCTATTTTGGTGTTTAAATAAAAGATACAAGATGAAGGCTACTTGAGGTAATAATTGTTGCACTTTGTGGTTAATTAATTATTTAGTTGGTTAAAATGTGGTTTAAATTTTTCCAAAAATGGAACATTGTTGGTTTAACTCCAGTTATCGTTTTTTGCTGTGTGAATATGATGGTTGAATTAGAGTTTGTATTGTTTTGGGTTTTTCTTTATTTGCTTATGATTTTAAGACTTTAGATTACATAGGTAATTTTGTTTAGGGTTTTCTCTAAATTTATTACCTTTGCAAAAGTATACTTCTAAGATCGATGTTCTCCATGTTTGGATGCTTTCGATAATGTGGGATGAATGTGTGATTATTGTAATTGCCAATATCATTTGTTTGTGATTTTAATGCCACAAGCATTAGAACTCATTCAAGTTCAAACTCAATTAGACAACTAACCTTGCAAACATTAGCCTTTCACTTTAATTTCACAAGCTTGGGAGACCTATGGATGATACGAAACAGGCTGTGATAATAATGTTATTCTTTTTGGTGTAAAGGGTTTATAAATGTAAAGATGATTGTGTAGCAGACAATGGTTGCTACTGTTGCGGAATTTGTTGAAGTTGGTGTTTGAGATACTCCATATTTGTCTCTCGAAAATAGAACCCGATATTTTATTTCATGCACATTAAGTAGAAACAGTTCATTAGGGACACATATTTAGGCACATTTTAATAGCATGTTTTGGAAAAACTAATTAAATTACGTTTATCGTTTTATTTTTGATGGGGTGTTTGGGTACACTAAAATAGACAGCTGAACCTTTTTTTATATACTAAAATTGTTTTCTTAGCTTATGCATCATAAATACACAAGGTAAGGAGATGGTGTTTGGCTGAGCTTATGCCCTATTAATATGTAGTAATGTTAGTGAAGGAAAAGAGCAAAAAGAAAATAAGTTATAAAGTTTTAAATAAGCAAAAGCACTTGCAGAATAAGCAAAAGCGATAGCGTGGAAGCTTATAATAAACAACTCAAATATGATAATAACTTTAAGCTTTTTAGCTATATATATATCCTAACACTCAAAACAGGTTATTACATTTTTGTTACGCAATAAGTTGGATTCTAAGAGACAATAAGGTAACTTAATGAGGGATGCTAAGAGATGATAAACTGAAGACTTGAGAACAACTATGACACTGCAGGCATCCGTGATTAAGGTATATGAAAGGAACAACTTAGCTCATATTAAAATTAATCAAGGTTGAAGTTGCATTATAATTTTAGGTGGTGTTTGGATTACATTATATTGAATGAAACTAAATTTACAAAAGTTCATGAGAAATATCATCAAATCATTTAACTAATATTTAGTACATTTGGGTGGGTAGTAAGTGGATGTTCGAAATTTTTTTTGAAGGTAAATCTAGAATATGAAATAATCATAATTGATAATTAAGTATAACCCCATGAATTGGTCGGCCAAATGGTCGGAAATCATGGTAAAAAAAAAAAAAGTATAACAAACAAGTTACATTGCAAAATACAAGAGCGTTTGGATATGGTTTTGTTTTAAGTTGTAATATACAGCTACCGGTCCTATGTGTGCATCACAGTTTTCAATGAAGGTATTCACGAGGAATAGGTTATGTCTCGATTAGAGGAGGTGGAGTCTTTGTTTCATGGATCCTTAGACAAATAATTGACAGCAGATTCTCAAGAATTACAGGTAATGTACAAATTTAAAGTGTATGGTTGTTTTTATAAGTCAGTTTCGAGTCTTCTGTAGATGATGTAGTCGTTCTGGATTGTGTCCTTTTCCTCTAACAGACCAAATCAATAAAGTTAGCTAACAATAGGAATGCGTCAAATGGGTCGAACGGATTGAAAGTTGCCTGAAGTCTAATGTCAATGCAAACAATTTCCTTAAGCAATTTTAATTTTCCATTTTAGACTATAACTGTAATGATATTCTTTTTGTAAATATATGTCATGAACTAATCTTCCATACAAATATTAGAAAGTTGAACTAAAAAGCTTGTGTGGGTCAACCCAACTCGACAAGGGCTGTTTTGACCCATACTAAAAGTTGACCCGATTTAATGTTGGAAAAATGAGTTTTGCAAAGTGGTTTTTGCAAATTTTGGACATTATTTAATGTATGTATTTGTTACATATATTTGTGTTGATTGGGGGGCATTTTATTCTCCTCAAAGAGAGCTTCGCAACGAGCTAAAGTATGTCCAAAATGGAGTAGAAATGAATGAGATATCGTGTCTCAAAGTGAGACACAAAATCTGGAAAATAAACTATCCCACATCGCCTAGAAAGGAAGTGGAACTATTTTATAAGGAAATCCTAATATTAGCTATCAAATTCCTTTAGGTTGGTTATGCTCCCACCCCTACGTCTTGGCGTGCAGGGGTGCGAGAAAATGGGATTTCGGGCCAAAATGAGTTGAAGGTTCGAACTCATGCAGCTATGCAGCTCAAATCTAAGCCTATGCGGGTATCTTTTTCTTTGAAAATTCGTTTCCTCAGTTTATTTTCTGGCAGATATTCTGTCCTCTTTTTGCTGAGAATTTCGTTTCCTCAGTTTATTTTCTGGCAGATATTCTGTCTTGGTGACCAAGACATGTAGTGCCTATAAAATAAAAAATTTCTCATTCAGTTTTGATTATCCAATTTCGTTTCCTCAGTTTATTTTCTAGCAGATATTTTGTCTTGGTGACCAAGACATGTATTGCCTATAAAATAAAAATTTTCTTATTCAGTTTTGATCATCCAAAAACGCAGCTCATTACCTTCCGAATTCCAGCAGCCTTCTCGATCAAGAACGCACAGTTTTTTCGTGAATTTTCAGGCAAGTTTGTCGGTCGGTGGCCCACGGCTTTGGGCGTTGTACCACGGAAGCAGACGGCGAATCTTTTATTTTAAGGCAATCGTGTTGAACACGAGCCTCGTTCCACAACTTTTACTGCTTTCATTTAATTATCAATATAGAGTCTGTCTTCTGCTTCTACCCCTTTCTGTCTGTACACCGTTTACCACATTTAACCCATCATCCAACCTGTATGACCGGTCTCTCTCACCACCTCTAAATTTATCCTAATGTACACCGTTTCCCACATTTGGTTGAATTGTCTATGACATAATTTTTCAAAAAATATGGTACAGTTCAAGAGTATTATGAATCATTTACTTTACCATTTATTAAGGAGGGTTTGAATGAACGGTATCTAGTTAACTATTTTGTGCGTGGGTTGCCATCTTAAATTACATATGATTTTCGATTTTTACCACCCAAAACCATCTCAGATGCATATCATTTGGCAAAGTTGGAAGAAAAAAAGTACCACCTAATCAATGGAAAAACGAATCCACCGTCACTTCTTAGTTCACACTCTAAAGATTCCAGTGGAATCCAAGACAATGGCGGGAACAATCAAGAAAGTTCGTTGACCAGGTCAACCACTATTGGGAGTAAGTTGGGATGTTCAGTGATTAATATTCATACGTATGGTGTGACTTTTGGGGAAATCAGAGGAAGAAACAATAGAATTGGTAATTGTATAACTGATGCATACAAAGTGTTCGATAAAACGCCACCAGAAAAACTTCCTAAACAAGAAGGTTTGATTAGTGAGTATTATGATGCCTTTGTTTCTTTTGCTAGTAGAGAGGGTTGGGATGAATTATTTGTTGTTCGTATATTCATTTGGGGCTTACAACCGGATATTCAAAGCAGCGTTATTTTTTTCAAACCTAAAACACTTGATGTTGCATACTCATGGGCTAATTCAATTTGGGAGTCTAGTCATTCAAGAGGAGTTGGAAAAAGAAACAGTGAGTCAGAGGGGTGTTATGAGTGTTGCGAAGAAATTGCAAATGGTGATGAAACAAAATGTGTGGAGTTGTCTGTTCTTGATGAACTTTGTGAAAAGAATGTTGAGGATATGGGAATGAAATCAAAGGATTTGATTGAATTGGATGACAAAAACACTGGTATGGTGTGTCTTGATAGTTTTGAAGATGCTGATATGGGTGGTTATGATACTCAACTAACAAATGTTGGAGATAAGGAAAAGTTTGAGGAGCATAGTGTCAAGGAGAGTGAAAATGAGGGTGTGGCCATGGAGTGTAATGATGGTGAAAGTAAGGAATATGAGACTTCAAAGTTTGATGAAATATTAATTGCTAATATGCGGGAAACAGTCTCAAAAAATATCAAACTTAACAGCAAGAGTGGGATGGCTTTTGATAGTTGTTGTAAGGGAAGTGAAATCATTAATGGAAGAAAGATGCGAAATGGCATTGTAAGTGATGTTCCTTTATTGTTTCAATCAACTGATGATGTGTATAAGTTTTTGACGCCTAGTTGGAAGGAAAAACTCAAAAATGATTTTAGGAAAGAAAATGGTAGTAGCTTTGTTGATGTATTGGTAACAAAAAAAATGGTTGAAGAGACTATGGCATGTGTTAAAATGATTCAAGAAAACAAAGGAGATTACATCTTTGGAACCCACGACAAAAGGGATAATAGTGTGGTCAAGGGGAACATAAAAAGAAGGGATTTAAGTAAATCAATTTTTTGTGATGATGGTATGAATGAAATTTTCAGTGGGATTGGAAACTCATATTGTGTGGTTATGGGTGTTACTGAATTTGTGGATGATGATGCAAAAGGAAGTAAAGGAAATATTGTTTTGAGAAGCAATTTGAGGTTCTTAGTTGATTCTTCAAAGTTGAATACTAAAACCTCTGCTAGTGTGGGTTGTAAAACTCAGTGCCAAACACTCCTTCAGGACCCTAAACCCTCAGTTCCTCATTCAATTCCTAAACTTCTTCAGTTTCAGCTACAATTTCAAATTGATGTTTTTGGTAGAGTAATTGGTATTCTAAATATGAGAAAAAAGAGTGTTTTTCGTATAAGTGTGTTACTAAACAGTGTTAAGGAGGCAACCAAGAAAGAACCAACTTTTGATCAATTGATGTTTGATACTTGGAAATGGTTGAAGAGGAAAAGGAAATGCAACTGAAGGTGCAGTTTGACTGTGGAAAATCAAATGTTAAGGAGAAGGGATTTGATCTGGCGCCATTTTAGTACTGCTAGCCTTAGTTAGTACTGCTAAGCCTTAGTTAGTAATGCTAGTCTTGATTAGTCTTTGCTAATATAGTAGCCAAAAGTCTGTTATGACTTTTGGCGGGAAATTCTGTTTTGCTTCTTTCCCTTTCCAGCTTTGTATAAATACTTCTTTCTATTACACTTGTAAATCATTCACTAAAAAGACTTGTAATCTTCCTCTCTTAATTCCATTACAAACTAAGTGAATCATTTGATTACAAATACGGTTTGATTTCTTCTTATGTGATCCCCTGTTTGTTTTCATAAGCAACTACATTTCATAACTAATTTATGGTTGTTTTACAATTTGGTATACATCAAATACCTAAATATTATCAGAATTTATAACCGTAAAACATGTCTAGAAAGCAACAAATCAATTGATAATAAACGATTATCTATGTGTCGTTCCTTGTTATCAATTTATATTAACTTGATAAATATTATACTCCCTCCGTCCCATTTTTATTGTCTCATTTAACTTTGAACAGTCTTTCTTATTCAACTTTGACCATTAATATATTTATTTGTGTTATATAGTACTTGATGAAAATTATACCAAATGAAAAAACATTTAAAACCCAATAAATTCGTATATTTTTCATCAGGTATTATATAACACAAACAAAAATAATTATGGTCAAAGTTGAAGAAGAAAGATTAAGAAAGTCTGTGGAAAACTAGAATGGGGGGTTGAATAGTTTTACCAATTTAAAACTTCCTTTTAAATATTTAGATCGACTTATTTCAATCTATTTGATTGTTTATGTTGGACGTTGATAGATGGATATATAAAACGTGAAATGAAATATAAAGAGTAAGAAGCACATCACCACAACACAAGTTATTTATAGTGGTTCGGCTACAAGGACACCTTCCTTGCCCTACTCCACTCCCCGAGTCACCTACTCGAGAGTTCGTAAGCACTACACCAACTCCTTGTGGCGGAGAAGCCTTCACAACGTCGCTTAACCTTTTTCCGGTACAAAGCTAAATACCGAGTTCTTTCACACCAAGGTGAACCACACCTAACACAACGTCGCCTACCCTTTATACGGTGCTAGGCTAACCACCGAGTTCTTTCACACCTTAGGAGAACTAATCCTATCACAACGTCGCCTACCCTTTATTAGGTACTAGGCTAAGCACCTTAGTTCTTTCACACCTTAGGTGAACTACACTTTCACGACACAACACCTAATCTCAAGGAGTTCTACTCCTTGTTACAACACCATCAAGGATATCACCATCCTTGTATATAAACAAATACATATATGTATAACGATGCAACTCATCGATTATACGACCTAAGCATTCTCCCCAAATGCTACTTGATTTGATCCTTTGGCATCCTTCACTAATGCCTTTGACACAACGCTTGGCACCCTTCACTAATGCCTTCGTCTTGACACCTTTAGCATCCTTCACTAATGCTTTGACACGAATGATGAGCACCTTTCACTAATGCTTTCATCTTGACACTTTCGGCATTTCTCACTAATGCCTTGACACGAATGATGAGCATCTTTCACTAATGCTTTCATCTTGACACTTTCGGCATTCTTCACTAATGCCTTCAACCCAACATCTATGGAGAAAGTAAGAACTATCAACAAGAGAACCTTAGTAGTCTTGATGATGACAAAGCATGACAACTCATGGACTTTGAGCTTGCACGTCTTCAAGAGGTGATGATCTCTCCTTTATAAGGAACCTAGTATATCACACAAAAACAAAAGACAAACTACATAGATCACTTAGATCTGAGGTTAGAGGGTTAGAATACTTTGGGGAAGTATGTGTGAAAAACCATGTGTAGAGAGAAAGAAATGGCTCTCTATTTATAGAGAAATTCTCTTTTGTTCCCCGGATCCCACGGATCCCTACCACAAGGGATCCGGTTAGCACAAAGCTAGGGATCCGTGGTCCGCTCCTCTTTGCCCATGGGTATTTTTGGTTATGGGTCATGGGTCATGGGTTATGGGTTGATCCATGGTTTTCTTTCTAGATACAATGAACTTGGTTAAGTGGTATATATAAAACCATGGGTTATGGGTCAAAACCATTTGCTAGTATTTACCCATTTAGTATATACTTGTATTTACCCATTTTTGCATACACTTAGTTTTTACCCATTTTAGTATACTTAGTTTAAGTATATGTTTAACCCAATATGTAAACACTAGTTGTTGTACATATGTATCTAAATCATAAAATCACTTATACTTGTTTTAGTGTTTTATGTGTCAACTTAATTGTGTTAGTAAACTATTAACTCAAACTATTTACGTACTCTATTTGTTTCGTTAAAATGATTTTACTTTTGTTATCGACAAAACATTAGAAGATCGTAAAATATAAATAAATGTTTTTACGGCTTATTTGTATTAACAATCTCCCCCTTTTTGTTGATGACAAAACATAAAATTATTTTAAGGAAAAAAGCTAAAATTCGTAAAAATTTGAATTTGTAGTTTTTGCTTTCATCTTCCTCTTTTTGTCGAAACAAAAAGTGTTTGAAGAAACTAACACAATTTTTTTTTTAAATGTAAAAATGTAAATAGAGCAAGTGGCGGGAATGGTACTCGTCTTAACTCCCCCTTGACGAGTCCATCCCTATGTAAGGGCGTCAAGGACATAGCGTAAAATAAACTAATTGTGTTTGCAACTAAGTTTGCAAAGGGTTCGCTCTAAGTGACGAGCGTGCTCCCCTTGAATATTGCAATGTTGCAATGGGGTGTCATGAAGTGTAATCCAAAATTGGATTAAGTTGCAAGTGATTTTGCAATGTTGTTTGACACAAAGCTCCCCTAGCTTTATGGTGTCAATATCTTCATGTGTATTTTGAATAACTACAAAACAAATGTTAGAAAAACAAGAGTATAGTGCATAATTTCCTGCAAAAGAGACTCAAGTTAGTATAAATTTGTACTCTTGTACCACGGATCCCACGGTTCCCTTCAAGGAGGGATCCGTCTAGTTATCTGAAGGGATCGGCTATCTGTTGACCAGGTATCTTCAGCAATGAAGAAATGTCAAGGAATGCTATTTTGAGAGAATGAGATATATGTTCAATATATCAAGCACAACAAAGATAATCATAGCATATAAGTATTCATTCAATAAAACAAGAGATACACCACAAAATCTCTAAAACTAAGAGAATGAACTTAGCCAAACAAGTGCTACTAATGCTAATGAATTACCCCAAACTTTAGATTCAACTAAAATCTTTAATGATGAGATGAGTTTTCCTAAACATTCTCAGTTTGAGTTTGTAGTTCATGTATCAATAAATCTAGTTCATGTTTCAATCTTTCAACATGTTTGTAATGATCGCACTCTTTGTCATGGTTTTGAGTTTCATGAAGTGGAGGTTCTAGCGAAGTGGGTTGAGGATCTTCAAATGATTGTGAGGTGGCTCTAGGCACTAATGAAGTAGGTTGAGTTGTGGAGGGTATAGTAGAATTATGTGATGAAATCCTAGTGGGAGCACTCTTCTTGTGAATTAGTTTGATTGGTTTTCTTAGTGTGGGAGAAATCCTAGCTTTGGTGGACTTAACCGAAGGTGATTCGGTTGAGGAAACTTCATGCATAATTCTAGAAAGTTTCTTGGGTGGTTCTTGAGTGGATGAGTTAGCACTGGGAGCCTTAGTCATAGTGATGGTGCTAGTAAGAATTCCTTTAGTTGCTGATTTAGAGATGTGATTTGAGAGTGGTACCTTGATTCTAAGGTTGTTTGGTTTATAAAGGGTAATTTGAATTAGAAAATTAAATTCTTGGCTACTTGAAAAGCTAAGCATGCTTTTGGGGTTTTGATCAGTTCTAGGAGGATAATTTATGAATGCTAAAGGTGGTTGGAGACCCAAAAGGTGACTTGAATTTAAATATGGAGCTGGTTTATGCTCTCTGCATCTACGGATCCCACGGATCCCTTTCAGTAGGGATCCGCCGGTTAAGGATCCGAGGATCCGCTTTGTCAGACAAGGACTTGGTGAAATCATTATGCTGTTGTAAGGTTTGTTTGATCATGGATTGATTTAATTTTGAAGTCTTTAGCTGTTGGATATCTCAAATCCTTAACCTTAACAAGTAATTGTGCTTAATGATGGTTTTGACCAAGAAAATTTGACCTTGGGTAGTCTAACTATATGTTTGATGACTAAAGTGTTCTTGGCAATGTGATGATTAACATGCACAAGATTGAGATTCAGAGTTTCAACGATCTAAGAACTCATTTAAGATGAGATGAAGTGTTTGAGTTAGGAAGATGAGTTGAAATGATTGTTTTAGCTATGTTTGACATAAACTGTCACACGGATCCCACGGTTCCTTCCTTGAAGGGATCTGGCTAGGCTAATCCTAGGGATCCGGCTCAGCTGATTATGACAGGTTTGAAATGAGGTTTCTTAGGAGCCAAAGCCTATCTTATTTTGAATGTTTCAGTTTTCCTAAAGGTTTAGGATGAAAGAGTACTTGAATGATTAGAGGTAATAAGTGTTGTAGCAAATGATTGCTTTTATGGAAGGGGGATGGGACAAGATGACTACCAATGGTTGTCTTAGGATAACATTAAGAGTTATGAAGGTGTCAAGTCATAATAAATGATCCTAGTGATCGATTTAGGCTTGAGTGATATTAAGAAAAATTCTTAAAGACTACAAAAATTGAAAAACTAATTTTTGTCTTATCTTGAGATATAAATGACTAGAAGCAATTTCCTAAAATTGCTTAGCTTATCTTCTTAAGTGTTTTGAGAGGTGAGAAATAGTTTGTGAGTAGTTGAAGCGGAAATATGGTGAGTTTAGATGTGTTGATAAAATAAAACTAAGATCTTGAGTAAGCCTTTAGTGAGTCTAAGCCTTTCTCATCCTAGAAGTGGACTTAGTTGGGTTCTAAAATCATATGCTAAGCTAATGTGATGTTATCTAGAAAGCAATTTTGATGTATTGAATGTTGTATTGACGTCGATGTCACGGATCCCACGGTTCCCTTAAGGGAGGGATCCGACTAGGCTAATCCTAGGGATCCGGCATCTGCAGATCAGAACCAACACAAAACCTACGAAAAATGATCGCAATTTATGCACACTAGTAAATCCACAGATAAACAGTAGAAACAAGCATGTTTATCACAAAACACTAGTTAAAGACAATATCCAAGTAATCATAAACCGAAAGAGCTAAAATGTAATCATCCAAACATAAGATAAAGAAAACAAGCACAATCCTATTGTCTCTTTCGTCAATCCTTTCTTTTCCTTTTTGACGGCTTAGTGAGGTTGTATGCGAGGTTTTGAATCATGCCTCTCAATTGCTTAAATTCTGCGGTCTCGTTTGGAATGGTCGGAAGTTGTTTGTGGTATTCAAGGATTTCCAATTTGATGTTGGCTACGGGGTCGACATCTTCTTCATCTTCTTCTTCTTCACCGGCCGAGGAGTCCGAGAGAGCATCCGGTTGCTCTCCATTGACCATGAACCGTTTAGAAGGTCGTTTGGTAAGAGGTACCATGACGTGATCGGAAAGATAATGATCATCGTTGATAGGAGATGGTTGCAATGTACCAACATACTTACAAAGTCGTGTTAGAAGCATACCATACGGAAGTACCATGTTGGAGGCTTTGAATACCCCAACCATTCTCCTTACCATGTAATAGGCAAGATTAAATGGCCTTTGATGGATAAGACAATAGATCATTTGCACAAGACATGCGTTTGGATGATCTTTGTTTCCAACTAGGCTAATGACATTTTCCCTAAGGATTTCTTCCCATTTTCTAAACATGGGGTGCATTTTGAAAAGTTCCATTTGAAAGGGATTGCGGTGAATGAGCTTCTTGTTTCGGTCGAAGCGGGATTGGTCGGTTCTTATTTTGAAAATAGTGTCTCGGATGGTTTCGGGTTCATCAATAGGAGTGTTATAGAGAGGCTTAGGGTCAAGTGCAAGGTTTTGAACGTTAATTGCCCAATCTTGAGAGTACATACAAATTCCTTCACAAGGAATGCGAAGAATTTGAGCAAAGGTGTTGAGAGGAAGAGTGAAGTTTTGTTTATTGATGATGAAAGCGATTGAAATTCTATCATTGGCGTTTCGAATGATCCTAAAGCTTTTGTAAAATTCAAAAATGAAGACCGAACAAATTTGTTCATCTATGTCAAGGAGACAATCAAAGTTGATTGTCGATAAAACTTGACGAATGTCGGTATCTTCAAGGAAACATTCCTTGACTACACGACCTTCGTGGATAAGTCGTTTAACAAGGCTTTTGAAAATTTTACGGTCGGTTTTGGTCAGTCCCTTCTTACGATAGTAATGAGTAAGGTAGTGGATGGTGTCATGATGATCTTGTTGAGTAGCTTTGGGCATGGTTGGTCCTAAAAATACAAATTTTCCAATTAGGTAAAATTAGTTGGGATGGGTTTATGGTTTTGATTTGTATTAACAATGTTGTGAACACAATGTGATTTTGTTAAAAGCCCTTTTCATGATTAATTTAAAAGCCCTAATTAAATTAATTGATTAAAAATTAAGAAACCATAAACCCTAGAATGAGGATGAAAATTAGAACAAGTTAATGTAATTACTTACAATGATGTTCTAGGAAGGAATACTTGAGAGTATGGAAGCCAATGAGGATGGATTCATAGTTTAGTCGTTTTAGTATTATTTGAATAGAGGAAAAAGATCAGTGGTGAATTTTTGAAGCGTATAGCTGAGTTCTGTTCCACGGTTCCTCCGGATCCTTTATATTTGGTATCCGGCTAGTACAACTAGAGGGATCCGCTCTTGTGGACGAAAGGGAGTTGTTTGGTATTATTTTGTAGTAGGCTTATAAATTAGCTTGCCCAAAAAAAATGGAGGTATTAGATGAGGATTGTTTTTGAATGATGATTTTTGATGAATTACATATCGAGAGTTCATATGTGATGACGGCGTTAGTTTGACGAAAAAAAATAATATCATCCCCTATGTTGAAAAAGACTAAAGGTGACGAAAGAGACTTCTAATGATGTTAGTGATTAGTTAAGCAAAGATAACTTATGACAATAAATGGGACTTATGTAACCTATCTAATGAAGAGTAAAACATACCTATATGCTTCTTGATTTGGTATAATACCAAAAATACTTCATGAGCTTTTAAAGTAATCCTTTGTACTTGGTGTACATAGGTTGTGATTACCTTTTAGATCCTTCCTTGAATGTTGACTTCATTAATCTTTGAATGAAGACTTTGAAGAGATTCTAGCACGAAGATTTCTTAAGAGCAAAAGTGATTAGAATCATCTATCAATGTCCAACAAAATGATTTAAAAGAAAATATGACCAACAAGAAAAAATCCTTCTTTGTAGTTTTCAAACATACGCGGATCGTATCAAGTCTTTAAAGTACAACATACTTTAAGAAACTTGGTAACGAAGCTCAGATGCCAATTGTGGAAAACTAGAAGGGGGTTGAATAGTTTTACCAATTTAAAACTTCCTTTTAAATATTTAGATCGACTTATGTCAATCTATTTGATTGTTTATGTTGGACGTTGATAGATGAATATATAAAACGTGAAATGAAATATAAAGAGTAAGAAGCACATCACCACAACACAAGTTATTTATAGTGGTTGGCTACAAGGACACCTTCCTTGCCCTACTCCACTCCCCGAGTCACCTACTCGAGAGTTCGTAGCACTACACCAACTCCTTGTGGCGGAGAAGCCTTTACAAGCGTCGCTTAACCTTTTCCGGTACAAAGCTAAATACCGAGTTCTTTCACACCAAGGCGAACCACACCTAACACAACGTCGCCTACCCTTTATACGGTGCTAGGCTAACCACCGAGTTCTTTCACACCTTAGGATAACTAATCCTATCACAACATCGCCTACCCTTTATTAGGTACTAGGCTAAGCACCTTAGTTCTTTCACACCTTAGGTGAACTACACCTTCACGACACAACACCTAATCTCAAGGAGTTCTACTCCTTGTTACAACACCATCAAGGATATCACCATCCTTGTATATAAACAAATACATATATGTATAACGCTGCAACTCATCGATTATACGACCTAAGCATGCTCCCTAAATGCTACTTGATTTGATCCTTTGGCATCCTTCACTAATGCCTTTGACACAACGCTTGGCACCCTTCACTAATGCCTTCGTCTTGACACCTTTAGCATCCTTCACTAATGCTTTGACACGAATGATGAGCACCTTTCACTAATGCTTTCATCTTGACACTTTCGGCATTCTTCACTAATGCCTTGACACGAATGATGAGCATCTTTCACTAATGCTTTCATCTTGATACTTTCGGCATTCTTCACTAATGCCTTCAACCCAACATCTATGGAGAAAGTAAGAACTATCAACAAGAGAACCTTAGTAGTCTTGATGATGACGAAGCATGACAACTCATGGACTTTGAGCTTGCACGTCTTCAAGAGGTGATGATTTCTCCTTTATAAGGAACCTAGTAGATCACACAAAAACAAAAGACAAACTACATAGATCACTTAGATCTGAGGTTAGAGGGTTAGAATACTTTGGGGAAGTATGTGTGAAAAACCATGTGTAGAGAAAAAGAAATGGCTCTCTATTTATAGAAAAATTCTCTTCGTTCCCGGATCCCACGGATCCCTACCACAAGGATCCGGCTAGCACAAAGCTAGGGATCCGTGGTCCGCTCCTCTTTGCCCATGGGTATTTTTGGTTATGGGTCATGGGTCATGGGTTATGGGTTGATCCATGGTTTTCTTTCTAGATACAATGAACTTGGTTAAGTGGTATATATAAAACCATGGGTTATGGGTCAAAACCATTTGCTAGTATTTACCCATTTAGTATATACTTGTATTTACCCATTTTAGCATACACTTAGTTTTTACCCATTTTAGTATACTTAGTTTAAGTATATGTTTAACCCAATATGTAAACACTAGTTGTTGTACATATGTATCTAAATCATAAAATCACTTATACTTGTTTTAGTGTTTTATGTGTCAACTTAATTGTGTTAGTAAACTATTAACTCAAACTATTTACGTACTCTATTTGTTTCGTTAAAATGATTTTACTTTTGTTATCGACAAAACATTAGAAGATCGTAAAATATAAATAAACGTTTTTACGGCTTATTTGTATTAACAAAGTCAATAAGAGACAATAATTTTGTGACGGAGGGAGTAATAAACATGTCTAGAAAGCAATATATTCATATAAAAATTATCATGTAACATAAAAATCATAACCGATGTTTCCAATAACATGAACGAGTACAAGAGAGGGACGTACCTTTAAGGAACATAAACCTTTATCACAAGTGATCTACAAGTATATAACTCATGGTAATGTTCAATGCAAGTAATAACCATATAAGATATTCTAACGCATCATACATATGAAACATTTAAGAAAACGATAGAAAACGAGAGTAAACAAAACCAAAAAGCGTTACGTCGCATGATTAAATTATTCCTAAAATTTGATATGTGTCCAATGTTTCATAACGAGTAGCATGAACCCGCCGCGTTGCGGCGGGGGTATTTGCTATATTTTTCGATCTTTGTAAGCGTAAGAGTGCCGTTGGTAAATAGTACAGTTGTAGGTAACCTAGTACTTACATTATAGTTGCTGATTAGACAAAAGCCTAAGGAATGAACATGTTACAACAAAAAAGTGCCGGACATTTGGAAGAAATGGAGCGATTGGTGCTATCTGTGGCCCTCGAGCTTGTTGTGCATTTGTTGCTACGTGCTTGATGACACGACTCATATGTGTATGCAATGATAGTAATATGCCAGGTTTGATAAGAGGCGGCCATGCTGAAAAAGACAAACAATTACATCTCACATTTATAGGAGGAGACAATTTATAGCTACGAATATTACGGTTGTCAAAATACCACTTTTGATGAAATTCATAAACATAAGATACAAAGTGGAAGTATACAAACAGTAGGAAGATATTTCTTCAACTTGTCGGCCTTGTCCTTATGCGTGGGCGCGCATTATTGTGCGGTACTTTAAACAATGAACCTTTAGGTGAAACGATATCGTTGCCTCTTTTGATCTTAGATGGCGACCGTCTTTCCTTCTTGCAATGAGAAGGAAATCTTTCATCTCATGAATTTGCTCGGTGAGTAACAAAGATAACAAAAACTATAAGTTAATTATCCGACCATGACTTTGACTATAACATCTTAAATCCGTCATAAGCGGTAGGTGTTTGCAAGCTGTATATATGACACTTGGCAAAAGGAAAGTTATTGCAACACGATCAATAACACAATTCACAAAACAATCATGACGCACTCACTACGGTCATCAATCATCATACAATAAACCAAATATCTAAAATAACATGATAATTCATAAAAACAATGATAAAGCTACATTATTTACCTAAAGTACCCTAATCTGTAAGTCTTGAAAAGAACATGATTAGCAAAAAACAATAAGTAATCCATCATATCAACGATTAGCTTACCACATACAATAGTTAATACACCATAATTCACAACAATCAAATTTACATCATATCAATGATCAATTAAACAAATAACGCCGCATCTATCTTACCACGAACTACCCATATTAATAGCCGGGCTGGTCCTCTGAAAGCATGTGGGCAACATCGGTTCATGCATAAGTTTGAGGTTTATGGGTCAAGAAAAACTATGGGATAATAGTTTCACACAGCTACAAAAAATTATTTGGTTTGCCATTACCCTTTTTAGGTTATTTAAGATGAACACTAACTGTCAAGCTGTTAGATCGTGAACTTGCAATAGCAACCACTGGCGCAGGTATTATCATTATATTGCCTCTAAAGAAAGTGTCTGACAGCTTCAGTTTGTCTTGATTAATTGAAAAAAGGATCGAGATTACTTGTCTACAACTTCATTTCCAGATTTGAACTTTAAAACAAAACTAATCGACATTACCTTGCATTTGTTTTGGATCTGGACGAGAGAGAGACCGTGAATGACATCATTGATAAAGCCATCTGAATCAAACACATAGGAAAACTTGAGAGATCACCAAGCTTGCATAAAAAGAGCTTCAAAATTTGATAAGTAACAACAAATATTTCGGCACAAAATTAATGTTGTGGAAATCCCTTAAAGTAACTACTAACTATTCAATGGTACAAAGGCTTTCATAAATGTTTGTATCATATCGAATCTTACCATCCTGGTGGAAAGGAAAGGCAAAAGCAACATCATAGTAGCCAAGCAAAGAAAAAATGCAGAAACTATGACGTACATTCGGATAATGAGTTACGAATCTTGAATCATATGCTTGATGTCTTGCGGCCATATGATTTTCAAGAGTAGTACTTTTAAATGCACAATTAAAAAAAACTTTAAGTAAAGGATATGTGATCACACGGTATCACGAGGTGTGCGAAAACCGGTAGCATCCTTGTGCCATAGCAAAGCGGCATGTAATCGTATCGAAGCTACGATATTTGGCTACAACATCCACGGAAATCAAATTACACTAGAAAAATAAGCCAAAAAGCTGTCCAACATTGTATATTTTACCCCAAAATAGACAAAAAAAATCATTGCAATTGATTACATGCCTAAAGTGAGCAATCTTTATCAGTAAAGTGTTTTGTGAACATACAAAAACCGTCGAACATTGTATATTTTACCCCAATATAGTAATGGCGTACTTTGAGATCTTTGTAAACCGATCTTTTCAGCTTTCTTTATTTGTTTGTGATCTTAATGGTAATACAATCTTGAAACTAACTAAGATCAATGCTAATTAAATAATGTATTTCACAAAGTAATACCTTACGGGAGCGATAAATAAGTCTCTATATATACACTTGTAGTCGCGCTTGGTTTTACATTCCACATAGGTTTAACTGCGGTAATTACAGGATCTCTTCATTAGAGTCAAAGATCTGAACCCTTCCATTTTATTGAATGGGCATTTTAGTACTCCACTGGCAAGTGATTGTGGTTCAATGTGCTATTTGGGGAGTAACCTTTGGTATATTTTTCTACACTTGTAGGTCTTGATTGCAAAAGCCATCTTTTCCTTTCCATATTAAAAGATTCAACATAAATAAATCAATCAATATTTATTCAAAAGACAATCAAGATGGAGAAAAAAATTCTTCCACAAAGTTTTGAACATCGTTATTGGTTTGATCTATTTTTAGTCATGTTAACTTCACCAAAACTTCGGATCTTATTTTCTAAACCAAATGGCCCGAACCTACAAACCTACAACTGCATAATTAAATTAGGTATACAAAGAGATCGGGTATGTTGTTTACTGTCTAACACCAATAAAACCGACAGCGGTGAGTGCGTGGGTTTTCAAAGCCGCAGAACCAAAACCCACATTCTCTAATCATTGGCGTGATCATCCCCCTCGATTCGGCTTAGCGTATGAGTGTCGATTTCTTTGATAGTCGACTTGCGAGAAAAATATTGTGGATTAAATATGGAAGTTAGGAAGAGGAAGTGATGAGGTTCTACCGGAAACTTTGAGAAACTCAAGCGCTGATGTATATCTTTAAGCTTAAAAAATAATAATAAATAACGGTGATGTGTATGGTTATGTATATCTACGAAAATCATTTTTTTATGACTCTCTCCCACTCTCAGTGAGTAGAAAGAAAACATTTTTTTAAGTACCTTGACCAGTGAGTAGAAGGAAAACGCATTTTTTAATACCTTGTGAAAAAGTTCCTTACGCGGAAACTAATTTTTTATACCTTTGGGGAAAGTGCCGTCGGCGAATGTTTTATATAGATAATATAATTAATGCATTGTGCATAGTGGTTATTAAAGTGTAATATGTCATGCATTAAAGAAGCATTAACAAACCTAATTTGTTTCTACGGAAAATAATTTGTATTATTACGTAGCACATGCAGTAATGAGTAAACATTATTAGCCATATTAAAGAACTCACACATACCTTAAAAAAGCGACTAATGTAGAGCGTGTTAATAACGTGTTGTTAACACAAGTTTTGAAAAATGATATGTTATTGATGTAATCAATCAATGGATCTATATATGAATACAATAAGATAAAGGTTAACTAAATGGTATATCTTCTAATGAGATTCACACTTTGATTTATACTTGAGGATATGGACATCCACATGTAATTATCCATAACAATTACTACTTTTTATGAGTATTAACAACCAGTGTCGAGAGCTCAAAACTTTGAATGTTTTTGATAGTGATGCTCAAGACCCCAAGAAAGATTATTTTGTCGTTGTTAGGATAAGTACTAAATAGGTAATGTTCGGTTTTATTAACACTATGCACACAAGTCATTAAGAAATTTAGAAACGACATGTTTTGAAAAATATAATTTAAATAAATGAACTCTCACTCAAAGTATATTTACGTTTTTGTATCATTGCTGAATAACATTTCAAGAAACGTAAATAGTATTGAAATTTTGTGAGAGAGATGTCGTTGAAGAATATTTTTGTGTTTTTCATTTTTTAAAACGTGGAAATGTTTTTGTATTTTTGTTGATATTATAATTTTGTGTTTTTGTTTTTGTTGGTTTTCTATTTTTTTCTTCTTGTTTATGAGAAAAGTATTTACAACGAAGCTTTTGATATCTCAAGAAGATTGTTTTGAAAAACAGTCTAATTCTTGCAGAGTTAAGCTTCACATACCAAGACTTAACCGTCTTGCTTAATTCACATAATTCTAATTTAATGTTTTCTTTTCATTTGATTAAATATACTACATTTGAACATTTCTCTTTTAGACTAGCTCCAAGTCAACGTGGGAGTTCTTTAAGAGTCAACTTGGAGGTACAAGCTTTTCAGTGCTACGCTTGCTATAAATAGACCTAATAACTTGTAACATTAACCAAAAACACAAAAAGAATTTCCATAATGGCATCTAAAATGGCCTTACTATCTTTTTTGTCCATTTTGTTCTTTTTCATTCTCTCACCCAGTAAGGTTAAAACTAGTAACGAAATAAAAACATTAGCCTTTGAGTTCATAAAAAATCTTAAAGGATGTTGTCAAAAGGGTAGCAACGTGCAAGGCCTCCATGACCTTAAACTATACCTTTCCCGTTTTGGATACTTAGATTACCAACATGATACTAAGTACACCAACGTCAAAAATGAAAACTTTGATGAAGAGCTCGAGGCTGCACTCAAAAGTTATCAAAGCTTTTACCATCTAAACACTACCGGAACACTAGATGCCCCAACAGTTTCAAGAATGGTCATGCCTCGTTGTGGACATCCAGATATAAAAAGTCACCAACGAATGTCAAAATCGTTATACACTGTGTCTCATTTTGAATTCATGCCCGGTAACCCTACGTGGCCTGCTGATAAAACCCAATTTACCTATGCATTCGACTCAAATTATCCAGAAACCTATGTACCTCCCGTTGACAGTGCCTTTGACACATGGGCTTCTGCTTCCGGCTACTTCACATTTTCTAGAGTCAGTGATATTGCAAATGCAGATTTAAAGATTAGTTTTGAAAGAGGGGACCATGGAGACGGGAATGTGTTTGATGGGCCGTATGGCATATTAGCGCATTCTTTTCCACCAACAGATGGAAGGTTACATTATGATGCCGATGAGAATTGGTCGATTGGACCGGAGCCAGTTCCTAATGCTATTGATTTAGAGACAGTGGCACTTCATGAAATAGGACATTTACTAGGGTTAGCTCACAGCGGAGATGAAAATGCCATCATGTGGAGTACTATCCCTCCTGGATCCGTAAAAGGTTTAAACTTGGATGATATTCAAGGAATCAAAGTTCTTTATGGACTTAATTAGTTACAATCTTGTTGTATCGATTATGCCTGTATATGCATGGAATATTACACTTGATTAATATGTGTTCACTTTTAGATTGTTGTATGGTATATGTCGTGGGCGCTTGGTCATTGAAAATTGAGAATTATGCATTAAGTAAGATGTTCTAGATATGAAATATGGTACTAATTAATCTTTAAATATATGTGCCATGGGTTAATTGAAATATGTTTGCTTGAAAATTTTGATTTAATTTTGTATACATTTTAAAATAAAGGTTTCAAAAGTCTTGATAGTACTACAAGGTGATTATGGTTGTAATAGCAATAGCTACATCCTTAATTTGATTAGTACTCGAAAGTTATTAATCTTAATTATTTGTGTCCCTTTTACCTTTTCTTTAACTAGTAGATTATAAGAATATGTATTATATGGTTTTTAATATGCAAGTTAGGCATGTTTAGTAAAGAAGGAAAAGAAACTTCTCAAATAAAACATACGGATCTAACTAATTATTAACTTTGTTATAAAAATATAAGGCATGGATTAAAAATCGTTTAAAAACAGTCAACAATCTTTTTTTTATAGGGTTAAAAGCAAACTATTTGTTATTCCCAGTTAAGTGATTATAATTTAAGTACTAAGCTAAATCCCTTACCATAAAAATGAATAAAACAGTTTAAACCATTTTATAATAGATACATAAAACAATATAAAGATAATAGCACAATTTAATTTTCAACATTTAAAATTCTTATTTAAATGAGTCAAAGAATATGACAAGGATTACTTGCGGAATAATAATCGTAGTTAAATGATAATTGTGGTGATCTCCTCAATGACTTAAACACAAAACCTTAGTTTTGGTTGTGTTTAAGTCTGAACAAACATTTACTCGCTGAATGTTCAGTGGACGTGGTTCAATTCGAGGAGTAAATGCTCTTGAATATGTATCACATTGATTGCAAGTGATGCATTTACTTCAAAACAAACATTCCCTTTTACAGCAGGGAATCTATTAATACTATTAAAACAAGGTTTATGCTAATGTCATCTTTGACTATGTGTAACTTCTCTATTGGTTAATTGAATTAAATATTAATAACTGATGATGTCATAAATGTAAATAAATTTGTCTAATTTTTTAGTAATTTTTATAAAAGGAGATTGCTGTGTATTTTTAACAAGTATACCAATTTGCATGTTTACAGCTTCTTCCATTGGCTACTTTATGAGATGCATCGGGAGAAATGCTTTTGCAGAGGAGTTTCAAATTCTTTTTTATTCTTTCGAAAACATCTTCGTTGGCTAATCAATTGAAATTAAAATTCTTCAATTTTTTCATCTTGGTCTTCTTTCTCATCTGAAAGTCCTTAAGAATTGAGGAAATGCCCATGAAGCTTTTGATGATTGTAGATGAAGTAAATGGAGTCCTTCAGAAAGAATGGAGCAGGGGCACTTTTACAAGTTGAAAATGTCATTTCAACTTTATAAAGAATAACTATATTCTTGCTCTTTTACAAGGTGAATACAAGTTTCGTTTTTACAGCTTTATTTTTCACAAATGTTATGTATCCGTTTTGATGTTAGATTGGGATTAAGGTAACAACATCTTTTGTTGAACTCCAATTGTTTGATGGAATGCCCATATGAGTATATGACTCTGTCATTTTAAAATGTCAACCCTGGCATTTGAGTGATTCCAAATTCATGCAAGGGTACCAATGCCCACTCCACTCATGTATCTTTGCAGTATATTTTATTCTTTTGCTTTTGACTGTTGTGATTTGGTTAATATTGTTTAACCGACGTAAGGAGAAGGGAACATTCTTAATTTTTTTATCCTCAAACCATTTTTCAGGTATGTGGCTTTTTCTCATTATAAACATTTGTTTAGTAATTTTGAGTTTTTAATTTGTATTTGTATGATGTTTTAGTTAGCTTGGTTTATGAGGTTTTTCCATTAGTTATGCTTCACTAGTGCATTAAACGTAAATACTACCTTTGTCAATTTAGACTCCTTCCAATTACAACATGATTATATAAAGAGAGATTAAGCCAACGACTTCTGCAATACACATGAGTACATTAAACCGTGAATTTTCAATTTTTGGTCAAAGCTCTACTATGATGTATATAATTTACATTTTATCCTTCAGTTTACATATTCCAAATCATCTAATAAATTAGGTTTTAGCTTTAAAGAGTTCATTTTTTTTCTTATATGTTGTACTATACTTATCAACAGTTTCCTATTCGTTTGATGTCTTCGATATGTGAAATGCCCATAATAACCTTTTAATCAGTCGCAAATTCAGATTATATGTCATGTAGCAGTTACTCATCTATGGAAGGCGTCTCTGTTGTAAGCCTCACTTTGTATAGCTCGGCAATGAAAGTGTTAATTTATAAGTGTCTTAATGTTTTAATAACAGGAAATACTACATGCCTGCCCCTTTGAAATTTTGTCAGTTGCTGTAAGTTAAATGTAGATTGTAACATATATCGTCATTCATTTTTTGGGTAATGGTTAAAAAAAGTACTAAACTTGCCACCCTTCCTTCTTCAGAGTAGCGAACAAATTTTTTTATTTTTGAGGGTATTATATTTTCAAATTCATCCTCTTTAGGGTATTTTGTTAAACAGTTGGACATTTTTGCCCCTATTACCCACAAGAGCAAATGATGGCAAGTATGATACTTTTTTTTATCATTTGCCTTAGTTTTTTATTATGTTAAATTTTGGATATGTATTAAGATAAATTATTTAATGATTTATAATTGTGTTAAATCTATGATAAAAAATGTTTTGTTTTAAGTTTACACTATTTACTTATTAAGATAATTTAAGTTCCACCATTAACTTCCATTTGCAAAGGACATGTACCACTTCTCAATTGAGTGGGTGTTGTTTATTCGAACATATGTACTTCGGCTTATTATGTTTAGCTTTAAGGGTTCGGTTTTATTTGGAGATTTTGTTAATAGATATTGAATGTGCATATTTTGTTCTCAGTCGAGTCTTAATAGCTCTTGTGGGTTCAAGTCGAGACGTGTGGTCACGGGTTGGTCTCGATTAGTGTTGTGTTTGGTTTAGTCTCGAGTCAACATGATATGAGTTTAAATAAGTATCTGGCGTGCATGGCGCGTGTGGAGTTCAAATAAGCGATTTAACCCTTACCATTTACGGGGAAAAGCCGTTCTGACAGTCATTTTCATCATTTCATTTGTATATAACACAATTCATTTCACATTTGTAAGCGGTTTTGATTTTGTAATTCTCTCTTTGTAATAAACTTCTATAAGTCAGTAAGCCATAACAAATCCCATTAACTAATTCTTGAGCTCAATTCTTATTGTTTGTGTTTTTGGTTAGTTATACTCTTATTTGAATCTCGTTGATTCCTGTAGAGTATATCAACCGTATCAAAGCAGTCAATTCGGCATCTTAACCCATAAACCTATTGAGTTTGATCGTCAGCGATCAAATTCGGCCAAAATACATTCGTTTCCCTATCACAAATACGCTTATCCTTGTTAATTCTTATTCGTTCTTAGCCAAAACACGTTTTCCATACGGCTAGTACATTATTTATTCTTTAAATTCCATTTTTCAATTGAGAAGTACATGTCCTTTGCAAATGGAAGTGGTGGTGGAACTAAATTATCTTAATAAGTAAATAGTGTAAACTTAAAACAAAACATTTTTATCATAGATTTAACACAATTATAAATCATTAAATAATTTATCTTAATACATATCCAAAATTTAACATAATAAAAACTAGAGCAAATGATAAAAAAAAAGTATCATACTTGCCATCATTTGCTCTTGTGGGTAATAGGGGCAAAAATGTCCAACTGTTTAGCAAAATACCCTAAAGAGGATGAATTTGAAAGTATAATACCATCAAAAATAAAAAAATTTGTTCGCTACCCTGAAGAAGGAAGGATGGCAAGTTTAGTACTTTTTTTAACCATTACCCCTTTATTTTTCTATTGCAACTTAACTATAATTAAGTCTATAATGGAGTAAAGGTGTTTCTTTAGTTTTTTATAAAAGTTTTGAGCTATACCCATGTTACAAAAGGTGGAGTATTTTTGTTACTTTAGGATAAATGTAAGCAATGAACACTAACTATGTTCAAGCTTAGCTGTTTTTTATTTATTTTGATTGATATAACAATATAAACTAAAGCTATCCTCATATTATCATTAGGACGTGCAGCAGTTAAAGAATACTAGAAAGGTACCCGCGCAATGCAGCGGCGGGTACTCGATGATTATTTTTGTGGCGAAGCAAATATTTTTCATTTTAAACCTTTTTTATTTAGCATATCCCAAATATTTTACAACGTAGTAGATATATGTTTTTCAAAAGTAGAACGTCTAAATTTTTAATTGTGTAAATAGTTAACACTTTTATTTTTCAAATTTTAGCATTAAATTGATGGTTATAAGTTTAGTGAGCTTTTTTTTATAGACATTTCTATTAAAATATATCATTAATGGAGGGGGTTACTATATGGTTTAAATGAGACTTAAATTTTACATTAATTTTCCTTTTATAGTAATGTTTTTTGTCTTAAAATTTTAAGATTTACTTTTATAGGAAGTCCCAAATGCTTTATAATGTAGTATAGATAAGAAGTGAAAGTGAGCTACTAATATCTTAGAAAGCATAAATGAATGGCCAAAAATTATCTTCATTTATTCTTTTTTGTATGTTCATATTTTAGGAGGTGTTTGGCTAAGCTTATATGATGGGCTTATGAGCTTATTAGCTTATATCAAATAAGCCCAAACTAAGTGTTTAGCTAAGCTTAAATGGGTGGGCTTATAGGCTTATATAAGCGGGCTTTGATAAGCTAAATACTTGAGTTTAGCAGCTTATTAAATATAAGCTTATCCAAACACTCGTCATGGGCTTATTTTTGGTTTATTACTTCTTTTAGGCATAATTCAAATAATGCTTGGTTTTGTTCTGCAGATTTTGTGGGTTGCAAACTTGGCGAGTTATCCATTTGACACTGAGTCATACATGTATATTATTGTTATACTGTATTAAAACAAAATTCATTGCAATTTAGCATGCTCCACAGCTCCACATCTTTGGATTGTTCTTTTAATGTGTGTTCGTTTAGTAATAACGAGTGTGGGAACCCGCGCGATGCAGCGGGATTGCTTTTGTAGCCGTGAATTTGGATAGGGACTATTTTTGCCAAATTGCTATAAAGGACTTACTTTGCAGCGACACTTAAACCTTAAGGACTATTTTTGCCAACTTAGACTTACTTTGCAACGACACTTAAACCTCAGGGACTATTTTCGCCAACTTTTGAAAGTTGGCAATTAATGTTTGCATTTGCAAACACTGTTGCTCGATGTATAGTTATATATATAATTTAGTGATGCTTAGTTAAAATGTATCACAGCAAGGTTTTTTTTTTAATGGAATATTATTGAAACTTTTATGTTGTATTTTGTGATTTAGTTAATTTCATGAAATTACGGTATGATCACTTTTATTTTCTTTCCACGTGACCAAGGTTTATAAAGTAAATTTAGTTCATACTACCAGTGTATTTTAATTTTAATCAAGGATTATGCAATCATTGTTTAAACGAAGGCATGGGGTGAGGTTATCCCTAAAAAACTTGACTTACCTTGATGTTCTATCTTATATTAATCCAAGAGTGTTATGTAATAATTGTTTAAACAAGGGCCTCACGGGTGAGATTGTTCTTAAAAATCTTGACAAATGAGAAGATCACAAAATTAGGATGCAGCTGAACTCGGAGCCGAAGGTTGCACAAACGAAAATTGAAGTTAAACATGAAGCTCAAGGTGCGAGAGTAACTAAAGTCAGATGTTGCTCAAGCTAAATCAAAATGTTACATAAGGTTAATGTTATTTGTAGAGTTGGTTGACAGTTGATACACACAAAACACATAAGTCAATTTATCAGAATTAAAATAATTAAGTTTTATTTAACTACCCCGTGTATTACACGGGTCTTAAACTAGTTAAGGTTACAAAAGGGTTTCTGCTTTAAACGTGTTAAGCATTTAATGGGTGGTTCAGTACACTGTTTGTACTTTTATACCAACTTTAGAAGGTAATATTCCCAAGAAGATTTGCTTTATTCTTTTTGTATAAAGTAAATCTTTTTTCCACCTTTGAATAAGATTGTCACTTATATCCAGTCAAGATTTGATTCCAATGTTTAAAACCAAACACCCCCTCAACTTAACATGCTTATACATAATTAACAACTATTAACATGAATCTTTCTATACTATTAACCATAGCTTAACCACAGTATTCTTGGCATGTATTCGTTATAATAATAAAACTTATGACATGAATTTCATCATAATTCATTTCTAAGTTTACATAACCTCAAATAAGCATAAAACACTTAAAAAACATTAATTTGAGACTTAAATTGAATCTTACCTTGAAAGAGATAGAATTTATAACACTTGAACACTTCTTGAATTACTCCAAAACACTAATAACTCTATACTTAATTATGCCAAATTTTGGCACTTGATTCCTTAACCTACATGTAATAATTTTCCTCAATAATGTGATAATGATCAAATTCCCTCCAAAATACCTTATGAAGCCGCATAAACATACGTGTGTTTTTGTGGTTGTTTCCTAAAAATAAAAGCCTTCAAGTCATAAGGGTAGAGTAGTTATTCACGCCTTTAATGGTCGTTAGTTTCTGCCGTCAAATCTCTTGCATCGTTAGTCCTTTTTGCTAATTGATTGCATTTTAAGTCCACATTCTAAGTAAAATCTAACGAGATAACATTTATAATGTTCTAAAATAATATAAAAGTCTATTACTAAAACTTATAAAAATCGAGGTGTTACAAAAGCTCCGTATATATATATATATATATATATATGGAATATTATAAAATAGAATGCAAGTACGGGTTTCTATGATATGTAAATAGCAACACGAAATTTAAATATACAAACGACTCATGTTTTATGTATAAGAATATTCGATATCCTCGGGTGTGGTTATAACATGCTTATAATAAAAGCATTCAAATGAATCATTGATAAGAATTCCAAAATAGAAAAATTAGAAAAGTCATTAGTTATAGTTATTTTTAATAAAAAAAAATACATTACTAAAAATATGGGTGTGTTTGGCGAAACTAGTCGGAGTTGAGTTGGAACTGAACTTATTTTATAAGCTGAAATTTGAAGTTACATATTTTCATAAATTTGTTTGGTTAATTTTTAGAACTGAAACTTATTAATGAAAAATGGCATGATAATACATCTAATTAAATTCACATATTTACAAGCTTTTGTATTTTTATTCATTATATTATTGAGGGTATTTATGCAAGACGTTTTAAGCTTTTGATAAAAACGGGTTTTGAGATGTTACAATACTTAATTCACATAATTCTCATTTTAAGTTTTCTTTTCATTTGATCAAATATACTACATTTGTACATTTCTCTTTTAGACTAGCTCCAAGTCGACGTGGGAGAACTTTAAGAGTCAACATGGAGGTACAAACTTTCCAGTGTTATGCTTGCTATAGATAAACCTAATACGTAGTAACTTGTAACATTAACTAAAAACGCAAAAAGACTTTCCATAATGACATCTAAAATGGCCTTACTATCCTTTTTGTCTATTTTGTTCTTTTTCATTCTCTCGCCCACCAAGGTTAAAACTAGTAACGAAATAAAAACATCAGCCTTTGAGTTCATAAAAAACTTTCTAGGATGTTTTCAAAAGGGTAGCAACGTGTAAGACCTCCATGACCTCAAACTATACCTTTCCCATTTTGGATACTTAGATTACCAACATGATGCTAAGCACACCAACGTCAAAAATGAAAACTTTGATGAAGAGCTCGAGGCTGCACTCAAAAGTTATCAAAACTTTTACCATCTAAACACTACGGGAACACTAGATGCCCCCACCATTTCGAGAATGGTCATGCCTCGTTGCGTACATCCATATATAAAAACTTACCAACAAATGCTAAAATCGTTATACACTGTGTCTCATTTTCAATTCATGCCCGGTAACCCTACGTGGCCTGTGGATAAAACCCAATTTACATATGCATTCGACTCAAATTATCTAGAAACCTTTGTACCTCCCGTTGACAGTGCCTTTGACACATAGGCTTCTCCTTCCGGCTACTTCACATTTTCTAGAGTTGGTGATATTGAAAATGCGGATTTAAAGATTAGTTTTGAAATAGGGGACCATGGAGACGGGAATGCGTTTAATGGGCCGTATGGCATATTAGCGCATTATTTTCCACCGACAGATGGAAGGTTACATTATGATGCGGATGAGAATTGGTCTATCGGACCGGGACCAGTTCCTGATGCTATTGATTTAGAGACAGTGGCACTTCATGAAATAGGACATTTACTACGGTTGGCTCACAACGGAGAAGAAAATTCCATCATGTGGAGTACTATCGCTCCTGGATCTGTAAAAGGTTTGAACTTGGATGATATTCAAGGAATCAAAGTTCTCTATGGACTTAATTAATTAAAATCTCATTGTATCGATTATGCCTGTATATGCATAGAATATACATTCGATTAATAAGTGTTCACTTTTAGATTGTTGTGTGGTATACGTCGTGGACGCTTGGTCATCAGAAATTGAGAATTAGGCATTAAGTAAGATGTTCAGGATATGAAATATGGTATTAATTAATCTTTAAATATATGTGCCATGGGTTAATTGAAAGATGTTTGCTTAAAATTTTTGATTTAATTTTGTATACATTCTAGAATAAAGGTTTCAAAAGTCTTGATAGTACTACAAGGTGATTATGGTTGTAGTTACAATAGCTACATCCTCAATTTGATTAGCACTCTAAAGTTTTTAATCTTAATTATTTGTGTCCCTTTTGCCTTTTCTTTAACTAGTACTACGTAGTTTATAGGAATATGTATTATTTGGTTTTTAATATGCGAGTTAGGCATGTTTAGTAAAGAAGGAAAAGAAACATCTCAAATTAAACATACGGATCTAATTAATTATTACTCCGTAATTTTGTTATAATAAATATTAGGCATGGATTTTTTTTAAAAGGTTTAAAAGCAAACTATTCGTTATTCCAATTAAGTATTATAATTTAAGTACCAAGTTAAATCCCTTACCATACAAACGAATAAAACAGTTTAAACCATTTTATACTAGACACGTAAAACAATTTAAAGATAATAACACAATATAATTTTCAACGTTTAAAATTCTTATTTGAATGAATCAAAGAACTTGAAAAGGATTACTTGCGGAATAGTAATCCTAGTTAAATGATAATTGTGGTGATCTCCTTGATGACTTAAACACAAAACCTTAGTTTTGGTTGTGTTTGAGTCTAAACAAATATTTACTCACTGAATGTTTAGTGGACGTGGTTCAATTCGAGGAATGCTCTTAAACGTGTATCACATTAATTGCAAGTGATGCATTTACTCCATAACAAACATACTCTTTTATAGTAGGGAATTAGATTTACAAAGGGTTCCTACTTTACAAATGTTAAGAATTTAATGAGTGGTTCAGTAAACTGTTTGTACTTTTATACCAACTTTAGAAGTTAGTTATTCTTAAAAAAAAATTTACTTTATTCTTTTTGTATAAAGTAAATCATTTTCCCACATTTGAATAAGATTGCCATTTATATCCGGTCTATATTTGATTCCAATCTATCTATTTATAACAAACACATTTAATTTTTACATAAGAAATAAAAGTTAGGCATTTGTATGAACAAAATATTTTATAGTCTCATTCGATTCAATTGAATCATTAAAGTTAGGCATGTTTTGAATATGGTAATTTGTTAAGAGAATTGATAGTATTGGCTCACATTGATACCAAGTCAACCGATTAGTTAAGAAAGTCATTTAAAATTGGCAATTGTGTTTTAAATTTTGGAAATCATTTATGTAGAAAGTTTATATACCCATTTACTAATATTTGAGTCATTAGCTTTCTAAAAAAAATCTTTTAGATGTGTACATTTAAAATGAGTTAACCCAATTCGATTTTAACATGGCATTTCATTAATAGATTAAAATAAAAAAATAAAAATAAGTTGAGTTTTCATTTTGCACAAGTTTTTACTATTTTATATAGATGAATGACTAGTTATTTTTTTCTACTCTTATTATTGTTTCTCTACTCAAGAAACTTTCTTTCTGTATTTGTTTTTGTACAGAAGGATGTAGAAAAACCATGTAAATAGGACTGTCACCGTTTTCTTTTAAAGGTATGCAAATTTTTGATAAGAAACATGTTTAATGTAATCACATGCTTTGATATGTTTTCGGTTTATTTATGTTTTGATGTTTAGGTTTTTTTGTGCTTTGTTACACCAATATCAAAATCTTCTCCTCATTATGTGAAATCTGAAATTGTCTTGTTCATATAGTATTATTATTTTATCTTGATTTTTTGAAGATCATTAGAAAAATCAAGCATAATTTGCTTGGATTCGTTTAGATTTTTAAAAGTGTTAATATTGAGCATATGGTACGTAACTTATTGGTAAACTTAAATAGTTGCTTGCTAACTACTTCAATTGCATGCATACATATTAGATATAGGGAGATGATTTGCACATATTAGCTTTTGATTAGGACACTCATATGTATAACCGGTTAAAGCAGAATATATGTATAATACAACAGGTTAATGCACAATATGGAATGTGCCAATCAAAATGTTGAGTGTGCAAATCATTTCCCTTAGATATAATGACTATTGTAGAACCATGGCTGGGCAATTGTTGGTGAAATGTTCACAATTTCACCGATTCAGTTATGACAACACATTTGCTTTTTATTTCAACATTTAAGTGGATAATTATAATAACCAAGGTTTTGAATTTACTTCATTTTAACTTTTATATATTGGAGTGAGTTTCCTTACTTTCGTGTTTACCTTGTGATAAGAATATGATCAGTTTACATTTTATTTTTTCATACCCCGCTCCAACAAAATGGGGTATTGTTGTTGTAACTTTCTTATATATAATTTAATTTAGTTGTCGATAGTTGATAAAAGTGAAAGGGTGGTTTAATTAGTGATATTTACTTAAAAGTAAATAATAGATACTAATAAAATACTAGAAGGAAGTTTAGGAGTTGAGAGATTGAGATTTTACGTTTTTACTCACTTAAACTGGGGTCATTTATGAAGTATTTAAGAAGGTAAAATATCAAGAATTAGCCATTGTATATATGTAGAATCGAGCTAAGATGGAAAGGAAGGAACAAAAGGAGTATGCATCAAGTAAGGAGAAACAAAAGTGGTTCATAATAAAGGTGTAAAGGTTTTGCTTCAAGAACCTGGTTTGATGAGAAGTTTTTGTGATATACAATTTTACAAAGTGAGTTTTATGTTATGTTTTGTGGTTTGCTTCAAGGACGTGGTTTATGATTTAAAATTATTTGAGAACAAAACATTCTTTACATACCAAGGGATCAATCTCCATCATTCATCTTCTCTCCATTTTATTTAATCTAATGGATGATATTAATACCAAGAATTTAAAAACCCACTTTCATCTCTTTTTTCCAAGTTAATCATTAAACGATAAAAAATATACAATTACAACAAACATTTAATTATCTTTCTATATATAGACACTTTGATATACTTTCGACAAATTTTTTTTTTGTGTTTTTCACGTTTTTTTATATTTTTTTCGTTACTGAAATTTGTATAGGTCCAAAAGTTTATGGATCTAAGTAGCCTTGAATGACTAATAGTAAACTTGAATAAATTCAATTTACCACATGAAGAACTCTTTGAAAAAGCTTAATGTGTTAATGCGGAATCTTAACACACAAGTATGAAGAACACAAGAATTACTAACTTCGTATTTTCTATTAATTTGCTCAAAGGCTAATGCTTACAACTCGTACATTAACCTAACACCTTAGGAATACTTTTATGCACCAAGGAAACCCTAATCGACTAACAAACTTGTAGAAGGGTAAAGATATCTTCTCCTAAGATATCTCTACATATACATATCTATTCCTAATATAACTGTAATAAACTATTCTGTTTTGGACATAAACAGACTTAACTCACGACTATTTGTTCTGCCAGACTTAACATCTTTAGTAGTGGCAGACTTAACTACTAACAGACTTAAGTCTGATCTACCAGACTTAACTACCAAAGCTACCAGACTTAACACTGAACAAGACTTAAATAATACAAAATATAATTCCCAACAATCATCCCCTAACTTGATCGTCACTTGTGAACTTCAAGTTCTTTTAAACTCCTGAGGATCTTGGAATTATCTTTAAGCTGCATCCTTGAGATTGTCTTCATTATAAGTTCTGTGCAGCATTGTATCAGCAAACATTTAGCACTCCATGATCTTTTCAGCAACTATGACTATCTGTACATCAAAACATGAAAGTTTCATACTATTCTCATCACTTCTAGATGTGCAAACTTCTGTGAGAGGTGAATCATAGAAAATTTAAAGGATTTGATGTCTCTTTACCAATTAGCCATCACTATTGGAGTAGCCAATGTTTTTTGTGTATAAGACCATGGTACATTGATAACCATCTGATTTTTAGCAAATCAGCAGCTATCAACAGATTTGATTGGTTATTACCAAAAGTTGTACCCTTATGGACTAGTCATGGTTTTCCACAGCCTTTACCACAATCCATGATCTTGTGGGCTAGTCAACTCTTCATCCACACATATATGGTGAGTTGAACACAATACAATTTTTGGTAAATTGTCAGCTATAAACGGATTGGAGATATCTTTACTAGAGCCGTTTACTCATGGATTAGTCAGTTCTTATGTAGGTTAGACATGGTGAACTGATAACCATTTGTTGTGACAGTACAAAGTACTGTCACCAAGTGCCTCCCCTCAAAATCCATTTTATTTATCAACTTTTAAAACCTACCCAACAACACTTAGAAAATTCTTCCCAACACTTAAAAATTATTGTTGTTGAGCTTTTGATTCAACTAACCTCAAAAGCTGATAACGTGCAGCATCCTCTCATTTGATGTAACTCAGTTTTCCTTCTCTGATTGGAAGACTTTTCAAGACCACATCATTAACGACCATAACTAAAATCCCTATGAAATCTGCCAAGCAAACTATACATACTATACATTTAACCTCCCCTTAAATATAGCTATGGTTTCACCATACCAATGTTAACCACCAAGAAATTGAACCTGGGTCCTTCAAATGCTTTGGTCAACAGATCAGCCACATTATTATCAGTATGAATCTTTTCCACCCTTATAAGACCCTTCTCATAACAATCCCTTATAAAGTGATGCCTAATTTCTATGTGTTTGGTCTTAGAATGATAAACGGGGTTCTTAACAATACAAATAGTGCTTTCATTATCAATATGGATTGGGGTGTTCATAAAGTTCAACCCATAATCCAACATCTGATTCTGGATCCAAAGCACTTGTCCACAACAATTTGCAGCAGCTACATATTCAACTTCAGTTGTGGAGGTAGCCACAATTGTCTGCTTCTTGCATTGCCAAGAAATCAATCTTCTTCCAAGAAATTGACAACCTTTTGTTGTGGATTTTCTGTCTATACTAGCCCCAATATAATCACTGTCAGAAAAAGCTTCCAGATCAAAAGATGACTCTCTAGGATACCATAAGCCCAAATTGGGTTTGCCCTTAAGATATATGAAAATCCTCTTCACAGCATGAAGATGCGAAGTCTTTGGAGTAACCTGAAAACGAGAACAAACACACACAGCATGCATAATATCAGGCCTAGAGGCTGTTAGATACATTAAAGATCCAATCATGGATTTGTACAGTCTGACATCCACATCAGCAGCCTGCTCATCTTTTGTTAAGGGCACCCTGGTCTCCATGGGTGTAACATCAGATTTTACATTTACCAGATCAAACGTTTTCAACATATCAGCAACATACTTGTCCTGAGAAATGAATAGCCCATCTGACTTCTGTTTGACCTGTAATCCTAGAAACAAGGTGAGCTCTCCCATAGAACTCATCTGGAATCTGCTTTTCATCAAAGATTCAAAATCTTCACACCAAGATCTTCTTGTAGAGCCAAAAATGATATCATCAACATACACCTGCACAAGCATGATATCCTTCCTATCCTTTTTAATGAATAGGGTTGTCGATTGTGCCCCTTCTATAACCATTTTGCTCAAGGAAGGTGGAAAGTGTAGCATACCAAGCTCTGGGAGCATGATGAAGTCCATATAATGCTTTGATGACTTTAGAAACCCTCCTAGGATGAGCTGGATCAACAAAACCAGGAGGTTGAGCAACATAAACCTCCTCATCAATAGTGCCATATAAAAATGCACTCTTAACATCCATTTGATAGACTATAAACCCCATATATGATGCATAGGCCAAAAATAACCCGATGGCTTCAATTCTAGCCACAGGAGCAAAAACCTCATCATAGTCTATTCCTTCCTCATGTCTATATCCTTGTGCCACCAATCTAGCCTTATTTCTAACAACCACACCTCTTTCATCCTTCTTATTTCTGAAGACCCACTTTGTACCTATTACATTAGCTCCATCAGGTAGATCTACAAGAACCCATACCTCCTGCAATTAAAATTGAAATAAATCTTCTTGCATGGCCTTTATCCAACTCTCATCTGTTAAAGCTTTAGCAACAGTCAAGGGTTCTTCCTGAGATAAGAAGCAAGCAAACCGACAATGCTGATAATCTTTGTGGTTGTTTCTTTCTTTTCGAATATGACCAATTAGTGCATGAGTTCCGAAAATTTTTTGAACTTTACTCCTTGTCTGAACAGCTGATGTAGGATCACCAATTATATTGGCTTTAGGATGATCTTTGTGAATCCTAAGAGTAGGAGTGGGACTGACATTAATTTCAAGAGGAAAATTGTTGAAGTCAGTTACCACACCATTTTCATTATAAGAAGCCTCCTCAAAAATTCCTTCAACAGGCTGATCATAAACACTCGATCGGCATTGCTAATTCATAGGAATCATCATCAACATTTCCAGGTTTAGCAGATGCACTACCAGTACTATTGAAGTTAGTATTGGTGGGCACAACATTAGGTACTGGTGAATTAGACTTGCCATAATTAACAGCTCCATTACCAGTATTAATATTGGTAGCCTTGAAAGTATGTTCTGGTCCCAGATGCTTTACAACAATAGCATCTAAATCTCTTTTGAATGCCAGAATGGCATCTGAATCACCAGTTGGGATGCTTGACTGCTGAAATGTTGTAGACATAACCATTTGCTCTTCTTCCTCCTCAGAAGCTTGAGATCCAATTCCTACATTGTTAGTGTCTTCAGAGGACCCTGCATTTCTGTTAGCTTGATTGTCCGGAGACACAACAATATAGTTCATAGAATCAGATAGATAATCAATGTCAAACATCCATCTATATCCTACTCCCTTTACATTTGGCTTTTCCTCAAGAAAATTAACATGCAGAGTTACTTCTACTCTATTAGTCACTAAATTATATACCCTATACGCCTTACTATTTAGTGATACCCAACTAAGAAACCATCATCGGATTTGCCATCAAATTTCCCAAGCGCACTAAGGGTATCAAGAATTGTGACATGGCACCCAAAAGGCTTTATGTGGCTAACAGTAGGCTTATTCCCAAAAAGAAGCTCATAAGGAGTCTTGAGCTAAGGTTTGGTCACTCTTACTCTATTGAAGATATATGAAGCACAGCTAACTGCTTCAGCCCAAAAGGTAATAAGCAAGAGTGAGTCAGCTAAATAGGTTCTAGCTGCCTCAATAAGGGTTCTGTTCATTCTTTCAGCAACTTCATTCTGCTGAGGAGTTCTAGCACTAGTGTATTCCGGTTTTATCCTTTTTTCCCCACAGAATTCAAGCATACTTCTATTCTTAAATTCAGTGCCATTATCTGATCTAATAATCTTAACCTTATGGTTAATCAGATTTTCTATCTTCCTAATGAAAGTTTAAAGGATGCCTGAAGTCTCATCCTTGGTAGATAGAAAGAAAACCTAACACTACCTGGTACAATCATCAGTAATGACAAGACAAAAGGATGCATGGTTTATACTTTTTACAGAGGTTGGTCCAAAAAGGTCAATATGCAAGGTATGCAATGGGCAAAGATGTTCTCTTTTCTAACTTGGCCTTGCATGATGCTCTGTGTTGCTTTCCCTTATGACAAGCAACACAAGTATAGTCATTTTTGAAAACCTTGGAAGGTAGACCTCTTACAAGGTTTTCCTTCACAAGTTTATTTATATTTTTAAACTTTATATGACCTAACCTTCTATGCCATAATTTAGACTCATCAATAGTGGCCTTTACAATCAAACAGGCAATACCTTTAGGAGGTTCAAGTGTCTTCATATCAAAACTATACATGTTGTGTTGTCTTAGAACCCTAAGAAGAATCTGATTTTCATCAGGCATCTTAAAGTCTAAAGTCAACACAAAACATTCAGTCTCAATAAAAAGAACCTTATGCTGCTTATCACAGATTTTTTATATTGAAAACAAATTAAAATGGCCCAGTTCTTTTACAAAGGACACACTATCAAATTCTAAATTACCAACCTTTATTCTACCTTTTCCTGTGATGTAGCCTTTGCTACCTCCAAAAGTAACCGAACCACCTTTGATATCTTCAAACTCATCCAAGTAGTCCTTGTTACCAGTCATATGCCCAGAACATCCGTTGTCAAAGATTCCTCTATCACCCATGTTCAAGTAAGGATGTTCCTGCACAGAAAAGAGAAATTAGTTTCTCTTGGGGACCCAAGCCTGTAGAGGCTTGGGTCTGCCTTGTAGACCTTTAGATTTGTTAACATTAGAATAAACTGGTCCACTATTATACTTGAAGTTTGGTCTAGTCTATCTCCAAGTATAACCTGCCAAGGGCTTAACAGCAGTCCCCCAATTACCCCTTGCAGCAGAAGATTGAAACATTTGAGCTACATTTTGAGACATGGGTCTTCTCACAGGTGAGTGAGAACCATAATGAAGTCTTTGATTGAACTGGTTCACCTGTGGTTTTCTAAACTTGGGACTAGGTGATTGACTGGTAGGTTGAGATTTATCCATAATTAACTTTAGCTTGGTCAGGCTTAACATGACCAGTATTAACTCTAAACATATTACCAGTATTAAAATTTTGCCTACCAGTATTAACTTGAACACCAGTACCAACTTGAACACCAGTACCCACCCTTGGTCTAACAGAATTAACATAAGTACTACCAGTATTAATGGGTACTGGTCTAGCAACAAACTTATTAGCATGGTTAATCATGTTCACATTATTCCACACTGGTTTATTTACCTCATTCCCAGTGTTTACATCCATTTTATTTCTTTTCTCAGCTTCTCTAGCCATTTTCTTTTCATGGAAGTCACAATCTCTAATAAGATGGCTTAAGCTATTGCATACAAAACATCTTTTAACCCCAAAGGAGTAACCTGCACCTAACTCCTTTTCCATTCTAGCATTCCAGTTAACCTTGTCAGTGTTATGTATTTCTATTTTCTGCCTAGGTGTTGTCTTTTGAGGAACAAAGCTAGGTGAATCTGATTTTAGCTTAGATTGAGACACATTAGGTTTAACTGGTTCATGTTTAGAGATCCTTATTGGTTCAGACTTAAGTTCTAGAGAACATTCAGAGATACTTCTAGTGGGTCCTTCATTGTCATTAGATTGACAGGAAGAGTACTCACTGGTCTTATCTTCTGAAATACTGCTTTCAGAACTTTTCCCACAGAATCCTTTACTGTCATTGAGTTGACAGTTAGTAAATTCAATTGATTAGTCTTGAGAAGCAACAGTTTCAGGGTTCTTCCATTTGCTATAGCCAAATAAGGACTCATCATATTCTTTTTCAGGTTTAGGAGTATAATCATCATTAATTGGTGGTGAAACTCCCTTGTAATTGTCAGTTTTAGCAAATCTATGATATATAGGTTTACCTTCAAAATCACTTTTTGAATTAACAAAAACATTTTCCATCACCTCTTCCTCATATCCTAAAATCTCTTTATCATATTTTATCCCATACCCTAAACCAATTTTGCTTGTTGAGCTCATTCTAGAATTTACTAGCCTCCATAGATTTTTATTACTATTTTGCCATTTTTCAACTATCTTTTGCAGCTCTTCTTTATCTTTAACTGCCTTCATTCCTATTCTCCTATATCTTCTAAGCTTCTCATCCTTTTCAAATATTTCATTACCTAGGAAAGTAATCTTTTCATTAAGAGATGCATTTTGTTTTTGAAGATTATTTACTTGTTTTTCTAATGTTTTAACATCACTTTCATAAGCAAGTAATTTAACTTCTTGATCACCCAATTCACCCATCTGTTCATCATAAAGGGACTGCAGTTTATTGTATGAATCAGTGCATATTTTTAGCATAAAGTTACCTCACTGCTGGAGCTTATGGCCATGAGAGCATGCTTGACTTATGTCCCATCTGTAAGATGCTCTCCCCAGTTTATCACACCAGCTTCCAAAGTTAGCAGCCCTGTCTGATTCTTGTCTTCCTTCTCAACATGCCTAGGATAGAAGGAATCCCTTTTCTTTACTTCATTTTCCTCCTTTACAGTACACTCCTTAGCAAAGTTACCCCTCTCTTGACACCTATAGCACTTCAGCTTTGACTTGTCAAATCATACTGGTCTCTTTCCATCAAAACACACTTGCCTACCAGTCTTCTTGAAGAATTTCCTTATCTTTAATGCAATCATAGCACACTGCAAGTTGATATCCATTTCCTTCATTTCCTCATCTTCAATCTGATCCAATTCTTCATTTAGAATGTTTTCAGATTGATTAGAAAACAGTGAGTAGATGATCTTATCAGCAAAACCAGCAGCCTCATCCTTTTCCTTTACACCAATACTAACTGTATAGCTACCAGAACTAAAACCACTACCAGACTTAACTCTGGTTTTTGTGTTCTTGCCTTGAGAGATGAAAGTAACATTGTTGTCACTTGAAGAAGCTTTTGAATTCCCTTTGATGTCTTGTTCATAAACTCTGAGATTATTATACAAGTCATCTATTGACAAAGTGTCAATATCTTCTTTATTTCTCATGATCATTGCTAGATTTGACCATTCATTGGGCAATGATCTGAGAAACTTCATATTTGCATCTTTATTAGACACTTCAGATTCATGTGCTTCCAACTGTGATAGGAGTTGTTGGAACCTGTCATAGCCTTTCTCTAGGCCTTCAGAACTGCTAATGTTAAATGCCTCAAACTGTTGTTTATAAACAACTTTTTGCATTTTCTTGGACTTGGCGTTTCCTCCAAATCTTGTCCTAATAGACTCCCATATCTCCTTAGCATCATCTAAATTGTGGAACCTTCTGAGATGTTCCTTTGGTATGGCCATCTTTAGGAGAGTTCTTGCCTTTCTTTCTTTCTCCTCGCCAAGTATCTCTGCGGATCGGTGGAAGGATCCCGACTATGCTGATATCTTGCTCCATCTCCATGGCCCATATGTCGTATTCTTCCTTTTTCAGAATAGGAAGTTTGAGGTTGGAGATAGTTGTTGTTGCAGGAAGTTGTTGTTGTTGTTGTTTCTTTGTTGTTTCTTAGATCCTGCTTCTGATGCTTCAGTTTTCTGTTCAGATACCTCTTCATCACTGTGATGATTTGAGAAGTTATCATGAAGAGACATTCTTAAGGGTTTTTAAGTGAGATGAGATGAGTGTTCTTGGTGTGTTTTGTTTCTTCAATTCAGAGTCCTTCAACAGGCTCTGATACCACTTGTAGGTCTAAAAGTTTATGGATCTAAGTAGCCTTGAATGACTAATAGTAAATTTGAATGAATTCAATTTACTATATGAAGAACTCTTTGTAAAAGCTTAATGTATTAATGCAGAATCTTAGCACACAAGTATGAAGAACACACGAATTACTAACTTCGTATTTTCTATTAATTTGCTCAAAGGCTAATGCTTACAACTCGTACATTAACCTAACACCTTAGGAATCCTTTTATACACCAAGGAAACCCTAATCGACTAACAAACTTGTAGAAGGGTAAAGATATCTTCTCCTAAGATATCTCTACACATACATATCTATTCCTAATATAACTCTAACAAACTATTCTGTTTTGGACATAAACAGACTTAACTCACGACTATTTGTTCTGCCAGACTTAACATCTTTAGTACTGGCAGACTTAACTACTAACAGACTTAAGTCTGATCTACCAGACTTAACTACCAAAGCTACCAGACTTAACACTAAACAAGACTTAAACATTACAAAATATAATTCCCAACAATTTGCATGAAAAAATCACATGTGATTGAACACTAAATTGAATACCACATTAACACTAATATCACATGTGATTTTCAAATTAGTGTTTAATCACATGTGATTTTTTCATGCAAATCTTAGATTCCAAAAAAAAGGACGAAAAACGTGAAAAAACGATTTTTCTTTCTTTTTTCGAAAGTATATCAAAGTGGCCGTCTATAGAAAGATAATTAAATGCTCATCGCGATGGTGTAGTTATTTCCGCTTAACGATTAATGGTTTAAGAGATATTTAAATTATTAAAAATAGGTGAAATAATAAAATCCTTTTAATCTCAACCATTGATTTCTCTTTATATGGAAGGTGGGGATGAGTCCCTTGGTATGTGAATAAATTTTGGTATGTAAAATAACTCTACTCGGTGGTTTATTTGGTAATAGAATGCATAGGATATGTTTTGTAGAATGATTTTTCTTAAATATATTGATGCATAAAAACTAAGGATAATTATGTAAAAATGTATTTAACTTGTCATTTTTTCTAATTGTGTATAACCATTTTATTTTTTTGTTATTATATATCTCAAACTTTTGAATTTTGAACTTTGTATGTATTTGTTCATATAAGATGACCATTTTACCCTTGTATTTTGTAACTACTCTATTGGCAACCAAGTGTAAAATGGCTATTTTACATGCATGAAATACACACAAAAATCCAAATCAAGAGTTTTGGATATATAATAGCAAAAAATAAAGAAGGCTACACACAATTGAAAAAAGTGACAAGTTAAATATATTTTTAGATAATTATTCCCAAAAACTGTGAATTCATTAGACTTTTGGTTTAACTCCAAACTGTTTTCTAAAATTTTACCTCAGGTTAGTATTACGTAGGAAAGAATGCACGTCTCTAGGAATTTGTCGAATGATATGCGAATACTTTCTAGATTGAGGTAAATTTATTTTCTGTTAATCAGGTTGAGCCACGAAAATTATAAAAACACATTCTTAGGTTACAAGAGTTTCTACATACTAATTATCTATTACCATTATCATATAAGGAAATATTTCTTCAGTTTCTTAGTCACAATGAATTTTCTAGCCCACTCCTAATTTCAAGACCAAATTTATCCAACCCAGTTACCCATCCTACCAACCGCTACTTCCTTATCTCTCTCTAACCTGAAAATCCTTGGATAACGATCACAAAGTTTGGCATACCCTACCTACTTATCAAGCCAAAACAAGGTATCTAAACCATTACTGACTGTTTTGTAAAAGTTATTAACAAAATCCCCATCTAGCCTATCAAGCCTCGTTCCAACCTTAATAATGTCAAACCAAAATCCCCCTAATTCGAGACCCATCTCCACCATCATATCCTCCTTCAACACCATATATGCTTTTTAATACTTTTCTCTACAAAGCATTTTTTTTTCACCCTAAACCACCATTTCCCTAATAAAGCCAAATTTTTAACTTTTAAAGAACCAATATTGCAGTGTTGAAGTTGGAAACGGGGATTACACCAAACTTTAGGTGTTGTAAACGGGTCATGCTCTTCACATGTTTATAAATGGAGAAGTTTCGGGTACGACATAGTGATTAATTTTGTAGAATAAATAAATATTAAATATAAAAGAGTCATATAAGAGTTGGATGTTCTTATATATAGGTTCAACTTTAGGAACAAGGGATCTGTTGGGCTTAACAACAGTTTCAAATGGGTGATTAGGTCGTTTTTAGGGGTTTTTTGGGGCTGGCAAAAATTTAAGTATTCATTAGGTTTTGTGGTCTTTTTAAGGGGTGTATCGATTTGCTTAAAAAACGCACTTTATTTGTTGTTTATGTCAATTGCAAAACAGAAGTTCAAAATGGGTGTTCGTGTATACTTGGTGATGTTTTAAGGGGTGTTTAGGCTGCTAACAATTGATGTTTTAAATGGCCATGGGTTAATTGAAAGATGTATGCTTGAAATTTTTGATTTAATTTTGCATACATTTTAGAAAAAAGGTTTCAAAAGTCTCGATAGTACTACAAGGTGATTATTGTTGTAATAGGAATAGCTGCATCCTTATTTTGATTAGCACTCTAAAGTTTTTAATCTTAATTATTTGTGTCCCTTTTACCTTTAATTTAACTTGTAGATTCTAGGAATATGTATTATTTCGTTTTTAATATGCGAGTTAGGCATGTATTGTAAAGAAGCAAAAAAAACTTCTCAAATAAAACGTATGGATCTAACTAATTATTAATTTTGTTATAATAGATATAAGGCATGGATTATAAATCGTCTTAGTAAACAATGTTTTTTTTAAAAGGGTTGCAAACAAACTGTTTTTTATTCTCAATTAAGTGATTATAATTTAAGTACTAAGTTAAACCCCTCATCATACAAACGAATGAAACAGTTTAAACCATTTTATAATAGATACGTAAAACAATTTAAAGATAATAACACAATATAATTTTCAACGTTTAAAATTATTATTTGAATAAATCAAAGAAGTTGACAAGGATTACTTGCAGAATAGTAATCCTAGTTAAAAGATAATTGTGGTGATCTCCTAGTTCACTTAAACACAAAACCTTAGTTTTCGTTGTTTTTAAGTCTGAACAAACATTTACTCGCTGAATGTTCAGTGGACGTGGTTCAATTCGAGTAGTAAATGCTCTTGAATGTGTATCACATTGATTGCAAGTGATGCATTTACTACATAACAAACATTCCCTTTTATAGCAGGGAATTAGGGTTACAAAGGGGTTCCTACTTTACACATGTTAAACATTTAATAGGTGGTTCAGTCATTGTTTGTATTTTACCCCAACTTTAAAAGGTAGTTATTCCTAAGAAGATTTGCTTATTCTTTTTGTATAAAGTAAATTTTTTTCCCACCTTTGAATATGATTGTCATTTATATCCAGTCTAGATTTGATTCAAATGTTTAAAGCCAAACACCCCTCAACTTAACATGTTTAGGCATAATTAACAACTATTAACATGAATCTTTCTATACTATTATCCATAGCTTAACCACATTATTCTTGGCATGTATTCGTCATAATAATAAAATTTCTAACATCAATTTCATCATAATTCATTACTAGGTTTACATAACCTCAAATAAGCATAAAACACTTAAAAGACATTAATATGAGACTTAACTAAAATCTTACCTTGAAAAGATAGAATTTCTAACACTTGAACACTTCTTGAATTACTCCAAAACACCAATAACTCTATACTTTATTATGCCAAATTATGGCACTTGATTTCTTAACCTACTTGTAATAATTTTCCTTAATAATGTGATAATGATCAAATTCCATCCAAAATACCTTATGAAGCCGCATAAACACACGTTTGTTTTTGTGGTTATTTCATACAGATAAAATCCTATCAAGTCATAAGGGTAGAAAGTAATTCACCCCTTTAATTGTCATTAGTTTCTGCCGTCAAATCTCTTGCATCGTTAGTCCTTTTTGCTAACTGATTGCATTCTAAGCCCACATTTTGAGTAAAATCTAACGGGATAACACTTATAATGTTCTAAATAATATAAAAGTCTATTACTAAAACTTATAAAAATCGAGGTGTTACAAAAGCTCCGTATACATACGGAAATATAAATATTAGAATGCAAGTATGGGTTTCTATGATATGTAAATAGGTACAAGAAATTAACATATATAAATGACTCATGTTCCATGTTTAAGAATATTCAGTATCCTCAGGTGTGGTTATAAGATGCTTACAGTAGCAGCCTTCACATGAATCATTGATAAGAATTCCAAAACTAAAAAAATTAGAAAAATCATTAGTTAAAGTTATTTTTAATTAAAATAAATAAATTACTAAAAAATATGGGTGTGTTTAGCGAAACTAGTCGGAGCTGAGTTGGAACTGGAACTTATATTATAAGTTGAAAGTTGAAGTTTTAATTAGAAAAAATTAATTACTAAAAAATATGGGTGTGTTTGGCGAAACTAGTCGGAGCTAAGTTGGAACTGGAACTTATATTGTAAGCTGAAAGTTGATGTTATATATTTTCATAAAGTTGTTTGATCAATTTGTTAGAGCTGAGACTTTTTTGGGATTACGTGTAATCAGTAGAAAGTGTCGGTCATTTAGAATATGTAATAGGTCGTTTACTATATCAAGCTTGTAAGTTTGTTTAGAAAGGACCCCCATGAAGCAAGCCCATGGGCGGCCTCCTTATGTTTTCTAATATAAATACTTATGTAACCTCACTTGTGTGAGGTGTTGGTTCTTTGTTTATTTCACTTTCATAATCAATATATGTAGGATATAGGATTTCACAAACACATTAAACCATAATCATATGAGGCGTTCAAGATGTTTTAGAGAGAGAAAGTTCTAGAGAGAGAAAGGGAAGAGAGTTGGGAACTATGTGAAACAAAGAAAAATGGTATTGAAGCTCCAACCCTCTACCTTGGGAGGTAGAGGGTATTTAGAGTGTCTTACAAATAAACGTCACCTACGGGCTGTGGATCAGGCATACAGTGGGTAAAGACCCGTCCGTCCTCCACGGTGTTACTTAACAAACTACTTACTAACATATTATGACAACGACTACGAGCTTTCTATCGAATACATATACTTGAGGTGACCGACTCTTTAACGACTGAATTTTCTAATTCCTAACAATCTCCCCCTATGGGAGGTCACCTTAATTTACAATGAATACAAACGGATATAACATTATATTGTTCTAGGATTCTTGATTAAGTTCTTTGCTCAGTAGCTCGAAGTCTTTGATTCTTCATGTTCCACATGTTTGGATAATTTCAAGTGGAGGTCTTTAACTGATCCACGTGATGATGAGTTTTGAGCCAGCTTTAAGATCATCAGCTATCATAAATCTCTGACTCATCCTTTGTGGTGTTAGTATTATGTGATGTTGTGACATTTGGACCGACATGCTCATATTCTAGATCATGATTTCTTCTCATCAGAGTAGCGGAAGCTTTCGTTGATTCATGATATTGGCGTGCGTAAAGCATGGAGTGAAAATATCAGAGTCATTGATGCACTAATCATGATTTCTTATGAAATGAATGTGATGTGTGAGCATGCGGCTATGGATTGACCGCTTCATTCGATCATTTACTGCAAACGCCGGTACTTTTACGCATACAACAGTTAGCAATAAAGCGCATGAAAGTGTCTTTGATCAATTTCGTTGAATTGAGGTACCGCGCCACGGTTCCCGCTTGATCAGATAAAGTCTTGCCTGTGATCGTGTAAAATTCGAAGAATTTCCTTGACAGGTTTCGCAGTGCTCTAGCCGTTCTCAAACGAACGTTCAAAGAAGACAACACGGAGTGAGTGAACCAAATAATTGAGATTCACCGATTGATGAAAAGAGATTTGAAAACAATCGGTACCGCACAATAGAAATTGTTTTTGTAATACAACGAAGGTTTTAATGAAAATCAATTATCAATCATAAACACCTTTTATTTTGAAATATTAGTACCGCGATCGTGTAGAAAAGAGTTTTAAGCACAACGACGTTTTTAAAGGTATCTGTCATCAATCCATAACTTTGAACCGTGATTGATTCAAAAGATTGAATCTCCCCATTGTTTCGTTCAGTTTGTCACATGGTTGATCTATTGAATAGATCTCACATGCCACCCACCATGAGCTTATTTGATGTTGGCTCCAGAAGGCTTTCCATCTTCATTGTGAATATGTAAGCATATCACTCAGATGTTCTGGCAATACCACAAGGATAATGCGTAGGACTCATAAGATAAAATCTCTCTTTCCACTTTGTGTTAAACAGAGAGTCTTCATTGACAGTGTCCTAAAGAGATTTATTGATGATCTCGTGGCTCTAGACTCAATAGTGCATATTTGGATTCCTATATCGGAGACTAGGGAGAGGGTCTCCTTCTTTAATATCAACGAACTCTAAGAGAAAGTCGATAGATAAAGTCGGTTCCTTGTGAGAATGAAACAAGTCCTTTTAAGAGGAACTTGAGTGGTTTGGGAAGTTGTAGTGCGGTCGTCCATTGGGTCCATGACGACTTATCTTCAATACCGATGTTACCTTGGTAACCACTAGTAGTATATGAATTGAACCCGGTTTCTGCCCTAAGGTTGAATAAATGGAGGGCTATTTCTTTTCACCCCTTTTCTCATTTAATTCTTTTTCATTCTTCAACCCCTTCGCTTACTACGAGACTTCATAACAAGAACCTTGTTGGGTTTATTCCATACTAGCTCACTCATCCGCACTCTTTCCATTTCCCACTTTTCTCCTTTTTTCATCATACCTAAGGACTTCTACACTATCTAGTGGATTGTCCCTGGATAGATCCCTCCGGTTCTGGCGGATCATGGGAACAAATACCTAACCTTATCATCCTTATACCACCATGCATAAAGTAAATTTGGTCGGTCTATTTGGTATTGTTCATCTGCCATTGGAACCAATCGAAAACCATTTTAAAACCAATCCCGATACTTGTGATATATTATCAAAGCATTTTGTACCTGAATTGTTTTTGATAATTTTAGAAAAAGAGCTCCCCCTCAACATGTGCCTTAGGTATTTGAAATCATTTTGGCACATGGAGGCAAGAGGAAGAATTAACTTCTTTGATTACCATTTTCTAAAAAATATCAACATCACTTCCCTGATCAAATCAAGTAGGTAAAGTATATTAAGGAAGGATGAGGTTTTCATAAATTTTCTCCCCCTCAATATGTGCCTCGAGGTTTGAAAGAGTTTTGCACATACTAGAGGGAACCTGCACTTAGAGACAAATCAATCACGTTTCAATTCTTAGTAGTTTTAAAAAGATGCTCCCCCTCAACATGTGCATGGAAAATTTGAAATCGTTTGGCACATGTGGGGAGGAAAGCTTGCTAAACACTTATAAAACCAATTATCAAGTTATCAGTTTTAATCACAAATTCTCCCTCGATCACACTTTCCAAATCCTTTAAGAGTTGTGATCTCTATTGATTTAAATTAAATTTTGAAAGCTTTTTGAGGAGAATAGTGACTTGCATTTGAAAAGAACATTTTAACTGATAAGGATCAGATTTTCAGACTTTAAACTCCATTGTTTAAACATGCAAGAGTATCTTTTGAAAACATAACATTAGCAAAGGTTTTGAATCAACTGTATAAAGTATTGTTCCTTTTGATTTTCCAAGAATAACCCTTGCACATTTACGTGCCAATTGTTTGAAAAATGACCTTTCAAAATAACCTTTTAATTCGAATAAAATCATTCTCCCCCTCAATCAATGACATAAGTTGTTGATTGAGAGATAGAGATTTTGACAGATGATAAGCACAAATGATTTACACGAATAATAGAGTACGAGGTATTTTCAAAGCAATTTAGTTTTCATTAGAATGGCAAATATTTTTCAGAAGAATCATTAGACGGAAAAATATTTGGAAAGAGAAACATTTGTCTTTTTGATGACAAACATTTGTTTTAAGAATCAGAGCATGAGATTTGAAAAATAAGATAAAGCATGGCTCGTTCTTTACTTTTAAAACGGGTTAGCATGCGAAATGACAATAAACCACCATTTTTCTCCACATTTTTTTTTTTTTTAAACAAAACTATGTACATTCGAAGAACATCTAAAGACCCGTGACATTCTTTGAATGTCAACACAAAGTCCGTAGATGATATCGAATAAGGAAAAACATGACAAAATATCAATATTTTTGGAATTTTTCAAGATTTTCTAATTTTTATGGATTTTTGAAAGTTTTATATTTTCTCTTTGCTTTTTGTTGGTTTTATAATTTTGTATTTTGGTTTTTGAATAAATATATACAAAGAGATGGATGAAGAAAGACATGTTACTCCTCTTCTTCCTCTTGAAGACGTTTAAGTGTTTCCGGTTGAAGACTCTTTAGACCAAGTCGTGGGAGAATAAACTCAAAACGTTCTCTAGGAAGAGCTTTGGTGAAGATGTCTGCTAACTGGTATTCAGTCCTCACAAAATAATGTTCCACCACACCGTTTTCTACTTGCTCCCTGATGAAATGATGTCGAATGTCGATGTGTTTTGCTCTTGAGTGTTGAACGTTGTTGCATGAGAGAGCAATAGCACTTTTATTATCACAGTACAAAGGGATTTTGTTGAATTCAAAGCCATAGTCAGATAATTGGGATCTCATCCATAGGATTTGAGCACAAAAAGATGACATGGCAATGTATTCAGCCTCTGTAGAGGAAATAGAAGTACTCATTTGCTTCTTTGAAGACTAGCTCACAAGCTTATCACCCAAAAACTGAGCACCTCCGCGGCGTGCCGACGTGTATCTTGACATCCTGCATGATCGACATGCGCATAGGTGTTAGTGACATACCTGTGTCCTTCGGGTACCAAAGTCCCATATTGATGGTACCTTGGAGATAACGAAAGACCCGTTTAACCGCTTCAAGGTACTTTTTGGTAGGCTTAGCCTGATATCTAGCACACATGCAAACAACGAACAAGAATATGCCGGGTCTCTTGGTCGTGAGGTACATCAGGGGATCCAATCATATTACGATATTTTCGTTTGGTCTACCATGATCCCGAGTGGTCCTCATCCGTTTGTGATACGCTATCATGGGAGTGTTAATAGGGTCACTAGAATCAAATCCAAATTTCTTTAAAATCTCATTTGCATACTTAGATTGATTTATAAAAATGCCTCCGAAAAATGACATTTGTCCCATCATTGACATTTGAAATTTGGAACTCATTTCATTTGAAAAACGATCACATTCATTGGGGTCAGTCGCGGCAAAAATAATATCATCAACATATATTTGAACGTGAATTAAATGTTTGCATGACTTTCTGGTGAACAATGTCGGATCAACTGCTCCTTTGTCTTTGAATCCAGATAGAAGAAACTTTAATAACGTATCATACCATGCCCTTGGAGCTTGCTTCAAACCGTAAAGAGCTTTCTTCAAACGATAGACGTGAGTAGGATGCTCTGGATTCACAAAGCCTTCAGGGTTGGTGGACGTATACAACTTCTTTGGATCTCCGTTAAGAAAAGCCGTCTTTACATCCATCTTATAGACTACCATGTTCTTACTTGCAGCATTAGCCAAAAGATTCGATTGCCTCGACACGAGCAAAGGAGCAAATGATTCTTCAAAGTCAATACCGTCCTCTTGACGGTATCCTTTTGCAACTAATCGAGCCTTATTCTTTAAAACATCACCATGCTCATCAAGTTTCACTTTGAAGATCCATTTTAGAGCAATGATCATAGCACAATCTGGGCGGTACTAATTCCCATACATCTAGTCGATCAAACTCATGAATTTCTTCTTGCATGGCATTGAACCACTTTTTCATTCATGGCAATTTTAACATCTTTTGGTTCGACCTTAGAGAGTACGGAGTTGAAGAAGCACCATAAGGCATCGGTTGCAAGTTGTTTCCGTAGATCTTGGACAAGAAGGGTTTCCAATGATGTTGTCCAATGGATGATCATGTGTCCACTTTCTAATGTGTTCATGTGGTTGTTGTTGAGGAACCGATGTAGCAGAGTCGATGTCTCCGATGAAGATGGTTGATGATGATTCAGGAACGAATATGTTTTCAAATGGAGCATCTTCGGGAGTAGCAAAGGGATTAACTTCATCATGGGTGCCAGAAACAACTCCATGATGTGCATTCGATGATTGATGATTTGTTGATGAGACAGTGATGATCGTGCAGCTTCTTGGCTTAATGATATTGAAACAAAAGGGTTAACTTCATTGACAGGATAAGAGCGACCTCGATGATGGAATTGACAATTTATTAGCATTTGGCTCATAGTGTTCATCAAACATTGGATCAAACAATTTCTTTAAATCATCTTCGATGGAGGTACATAAGGAGTTGCCGGTGAGGGATTTGAAATGAGTAGAACCGATAGGACTACTTGATGACATTGAGATGCGGGTCCGAACGGTTTGTCTGGAGCCATTGGACCGGTCACTCATCAAACGTAACGTGAATTGTTTCCATTATACCGGGTTCTTTTGTTGTAGATTGGTATCCTTTTCGTTTGGTGCATATCCTACAAAACTCAATATCTCGCTTTAGCTTTAAGTTTGCCTAAATCTTGGCCCTCATTAGTTGGATAACACAATGCACCAAATACACGAAGGAATGAGAGATTAGGTTTTCTATTGTGGACAAGTTCATATGGAGTTTTTCCATGAGCAGTGTGAATTAGGGATCGATTTTGAGTGTAGCATGCAGTGGCAATGGCTTCAGCCCAGAAAAACATTGGAACCTTTGAGTAAATCAACATTGTTCTTGCGGCTTCCACAAGAGTTCGATTTCATCTTTCAACTACACCGCTTCGTTGAGGAGTTCGTGGAACACTTCTTTGATGACTGATTCCAACACTTTCATAAAAATCACTAAGTTGTTTATTAACAAACTCGTTCCATTGTCTGCTTCGGATGATTCCGACAGTTTTGTTAAGACGAACCTGCAGTTGTTTGATGAGTTTGATGATGATATCTGGAGTTTCATCCTTTGTCCTTAAGAACTTAACCCATTTAAATCGAGAGTAATCATCAACCACAACTAACACATATTTCTTCCCAAAGATATTATGCACTCTCATGGGTCCACATAAACCCATATGAATTGTATGAAGAACTTCTGTAACTGAGTTTGTAGGTTTGGGTTTGTGGGCATACTTCTTGCTTTTTCCCAATTGGCATGCTGAACAAAGATGATACTTTTCATACTTTAGTCTAGGTAAACCTACAAATAAGTCCTTTCAGGAGAGATCATTGATGGTGCCGAAGTTCAAGTGATTGAGACGACGATGCCATAACCATGACTTTGTTTTCGAAGCCTTTGACAACAAGCAAATTGGAGAAGACTTCATCATATCTTCGATAGAGATGGTGTATAGATTTGAACCATGTGTTCCTCTTAAAAGTTCTTTACCATCAAGTTCTCTAATGAAACAAGTATGTTTTCTGAAGGCCACTTCTAGATCAGAATCACATAATTGACCGACAGAGAATAAGTTATGACCAAGACCTTCTACGTATTAATATACCACGGAGATAACACTATCACTGACAACATAATCTCCATAGCCCATAATTGCACCGAAATGATCATTCCCGAATCCTATGAATTTACTCACGAAGTTCATGAGGAACAGCTTGAGTCCAGGTACCACAGAACGATTTGAACGATCTGCAGTTGAACAAAGACATGAATGGATAATCGGATAATTGGGAACCCCATGTAATAATGGGTTCCACTTGGTTAGTAACATTATTGATTGGAACATCCACATCGGTAGAAACAATGGAATCATCAGAAATAGATGCAGTGCTAATTTCCGTATTTGACCTATTCAAAGTATGTTCACTTCTTAAGGGAATAGTTCTACCAGTAGGCATCTATTTTCTAGTGGGCATTGTCTTAGCAAATTGAGGACAGAACTCATTAATCTTACGGCCAGTAGGTATCCATTGATAACCTATATTACTAAATTTCCTTCCTGGGTTTCCCGTTTCTAACTTTCATTTGCCTTTGTCTTTTAGCCTTCTTAGCTTGAATTTTAATATTAACAGTTTTATCAGGGCATTTGACAGCATTAGACAAAACATTCACACCACATTCATGATTAGTAATAGAAATCAAGCAATCATCATTACATGGTTTGCGAATAGTAGTAGAATTTGAATTAATTACAAGACGCTTATAGCTAATACTAGAATCAACACGATTCGCTTTATTCAACTCAAACTTAATATTCCTAGGGTGATCTTCTACTCTCTTCCAATGCACATTCTTAGCTTTGCAGGTCCTAACTTGCTTGGTATTTCACGGAGGCTTTGACCCGCTTGCTTTTTGTCACCGATTACTCTGTAGAGAATTATGGGAACATTAGTTGGTTGATCTACTTTTTGCATTCCCTAACTAGACGTGCAGGGGATCCGAAATACTTGAAGGCACATTAGTGTTCACTTTCTTAAAACTGGGCATAGAATGGTTTGTATGCTTGGCACTAGGCATAGAACAAGGCATCACAGCTTTACCTTTTGCACCTAAGGATTTAGGACATGTTGCAATTAAACATTCTAGCAGATCTTGAGATCGTTTGGCCTGAATGCAAGCAAACCTAATTTCTCTATCAAGAGGTTTATTAATGAAATCCTATTCAACAATCTCACGGAGACATTCTAGACTATCCTTAAGGTGAGCACAATAGTTATGAAACACGGGTTCATTATTCCTAAGATGAGGAGGAATGTATTTACTTGACAGTCACAATATATTTGCGATACGAGGATGACTTTGATGCAACATTCTCATTAAAACAAGTGGCGCTTTCCCTTTTTCCCGACTCCTCGAGTTCTCAATTTCCTTTTGCAAAGACGTTATCTTTTCGTTGTTCTTGTTACGAGTGACTTTCATTGAATCATATAACTCTTTAAAGTGTTGTTTGACCTTTTCATTTTCTTCTAGAAAACTCTCATTTTCCTTTTGTAAAACATTAATCAAGTTTTGAAGATGAAACGTCTGAGAACTCGAGAATCTAAGGAGGAGGCATTTGAAAGCCTGTCACATTGTTCTTTTCACCCTTTAATTGTGAAATTTGGGTTCTCAATTTTCTGATCGTGTTACAATGAGCTCGAATCTGTTCATCACGTTTGCTAATTTCAAAAACGCATCAAATTGAGCATCCAAGGACGTCTTGATATTTGAGGTTTTAACATTTTCTTTAGATGTTGATATTTTAATTGCAAAGCAAGATGCTCAACTTCCAATTTAGAACTGTTTCACCAGGTTATCATGATCATCCTGTTCAACTTTATCATGCAATTTAGAGTTAGTTTTTCAAGCTCAATGACACGATCATGAGAGACTTTCGAGCAACAATAATTCATGAAAGAAGCATTAATGGAACAATTAGTATGATGTCAAACACATCTTGAGCAATACATTCAGAAATAAGATTCTCATTCAAGGTGTGCAAGTTCTTCCTCTCAATCTCATTATATTTTAATTCTCGCTCATAGTCACTAACCTCAACAATCATCGCATCAAATTCCTTTTCCATTTCTTTAATATCTAAGTCCATCCCCTTTTAAGACTCTCAAATTGACCTTTTAATTGTTTAAAGAAAGGCATGACCTCGGTTAAATAGCATTCTTTAGTTTGCTCAAAACCCCTTTCTCCTTCGATTATCCCAAGGGTGTGATCCTTTTCTTTCAAGTTTTCTCAAAATCAACAAATAATTGAAAAATTACATATTGACCGATTGGTCTTGCTTTAATTGGCAATAGTTCTAGGAACTAAATGCATTGGTGTATTCGGAGGATACATCATTTGAGCATTTTCCTAAGAGGGGTGTTTGTTACAACAAGATTCTCTGCTTTTTGCTTATCTAAATCCTTTTTCCAGAACACTTGTTCGGGCGTTAACAATTGATTGGTGCTGAAAAACAGTCAAGCTATATCACACAAGCTAGCCACTTGTGAATGGCTAACCGTAATAAACTTAAAACTGCTCAGAAACCAATACAATGAAGATCAGAGAATATAATGAATTCACGGGTCGTTAAGTCCCACGGAGACTCAATGGTGTGTGAACACTTGATCAGATGATAGAATGATCACTAAGGATAGTGATCAGTAAAGATTTTGATTGAATTATTACACTACTGATTGAATGGAAAGATATTTGGACGCAATTGATAAGCACAACAATCGATGAAACAAACGTAAAAGCGTACGTTTAAAACGTAGCGTTACAAAATAAAAAGTTAAATCTAAGAAATAAAAGACCTAAAAATATGAAAATGACATTTTTGAAATCCTAAAATAAAAGAAAATTATTAGAAAAAAGAAAATTATTTTTACAACTATTTAATTAATTATTATTAATTAAAAACTATTTTAAACTATTTATTAATAACCTAAAATAAAAGAAAATATGAAATAAGGCTATAAAAATAAAATTATGATTGAGAAAAATCTAAAATATTATAAAACTAATTTTAAAACTAAAAATATATTTTTACACTTTTTATATATTTATTACTAATTAATTACTATTTAAAATACACTTAAATACTAGAAAATATAAAATAAACCTGGAAAAATGAAATTTGAACTTGGAAAAATCTAAAATATGATAAAACTAATTTTAAAACTGAAAAGATATTTTTATGCTTTTTAATTATTTATTACTAATTATTTAATACTTTTAACTATTAAAAATTATAATAAATACTAAACAAATTAGGAAAATTATGAAACTTTTCTAAAATAACTTAAGGTGACAGAAAACTAAGAAAAATATAAAAACTAGATTTGCTTAATAATAATATGAAAAGAAAAATCAAAAAGCTAAAAACTATTAAATAAACACTATCACTATATTTAAATTGATGTTTTTCGGTTTTCTTTTTGAAAACAACTTAACTACTTAAAATATGAAACTTTAATAAACACAAAAATTTTACAAATAAAAAATAAGCTATTTGACAAGCTTATGAGCTTAACAGATATGCTTATGAGCTTATCTTGGTGAAATGAGCTCAAACAAGCTTGTAAAACTGAAAAGTTAAATAAGCTACAAATAGGCTAATGCTACTTATATAAAGCTAAATTACACAGATAAGCACACTAATAAGCTAGAAATAAGCAATAAGCACTTATGCTAAACTGAAAAATGGACAGAACAAAAGGCCACTTGCAGCCCTAGCAAACAAGCTTCAAAATGAAAACTTAAGCTTGGAACTTCAAGATGGCTAGGTTGGCTTTCCAAAGAACCAAGGATCACAAGCTGAGGCCAACTAATAAGCTACTTGTGAGCTTATCAAGATGGTACCACTCACTGTGCACAGGGCACCATTATCAGATAAGGGTCTAAAAGAAACTAGAAAATAAGCACTAAATAAGCTAGACAGAAGTGAACTAATATTTTTATAATTAAGTTTAGCAACTAAACTTTGATATTCCAAGAGCTTATATCCTAAATCTCAATATTAAACACACAGTAAAATTAGCTTTTTAATTCAAAAATGACCAAATGAAGATTTTGACTTTTATAAAAACTCACTAAGTTTGACTTAAGTGAACTTTGATTTGATCTGTGTTGAATAAGTTGTATTAAGGTGTGTTAAGGCTGATTTGAGCAATCTTATCAACTTATAAACACAAAATCATGACCATGAATCATTAAAATCCAACAGTGAACACACAAGATTTGATCTAAGATTATTTTGACTTTGGATGAAACAAGGACTGGTTTTCTTGACTTGCTTGAGTTATTAGACACTAATGAGACATGAAACAAGTAAAAGCAAATGCTAGAATACCTTCTAACACAAATTGCACGATAAAACCAAACAACCTTTTCTAAAACTGTTTTGATGATTTTCAAAGCTAAACACAATTTAAAACCATGAGACTAATTCTTGACCTTATAATATCATTAAATAAGACTAAATAAACATGAACCAACAACATTAACAACATGAAACACAAGAATGATGATTATACTAATTTGACTGTCCAAATGAGATTTTTATAAACTACAAATTTAAAAGAACAACCAACTGATTTTAATGGTTAATTATACTTAATTGTAACTAATAAACATAAACAAACAGAAATTACAGCTACTAAATGATTAAAAGCGGTGAAATGCAAAATGAACAAAAAGCTTACAAAGCTATCTAATGAAATCACGAGAACCAAGATCACAACCTCCTATAGGCTTACCACTAAGCCACTAACCCAAGGCCATCAAAATTCACCCGCTCCATTTGTGAACACCATTTCCATGAGATTTTTGAATTTCCAACTATTTATTTGGTATTTTTGGTGATTTTTCCTTTTTAATGCTAAAATGAATTTTATTATATCTAATAGCTTTTAAAAGCTATCTAGGAGCTTACATGAGCTATATCAGTCCATAATAACATCTAACAACAACATTTGAATCGTATGAGATTTTTGAAAGGAAAATTGCATAAACTGAATTGGACTTAAAAACTTGAAATTGCTTATTAAGAAAGATTCACAATACATCAACACTTAAACAAAATGCTTGAAAGCTTTAAAATACACCGAAATTAAAAATACTTAAAGCGACATAAGAAAACTAATTTTTACACTAGATAGATTGATACATTGCTTCTCTTCCCTCTTTTATAGACTTTTCCACTCTTGTTGACAACTCTGATTGTATCCCACCTCATCTGAGCCATTGAATCTTCAAATATCATCATATCTGTCCAAGTGTAGATTTGGTAAAAGTCTCTTAGCAGGTTTTTGATATTAATGGAGTGGTTTGAAACAATTAAAGATCTTTGGGCGTTAGTGAAGGTGGAGGGGACAAGGTAAGGAGGGATGGAGCAAATCATGGAAACGACTCACGGTTTTAGTTTGGCTGTGGCGAGGAGGATGAACAGTGGCCAGTATTTGACTTATTTGACCGTTGGTTTTAATAGGTGGGAGGGTTCACAATTGGCTATGGCGGGGGTCAAGGGATATGGCGAGGTTCTATTTGTTTTGGTTGGGCTCAAAATACAAAGGGAGTCCGTTTGGTTTAGTAAGTATACAAGGACCAAAAATGTAATTTGACCAAAGATAAAGGACTGAACATGCCACTTTTCCAAACTTATCACAAGGACCAAACTTGACAAACTTTGATAGTACAAGGATAATATTTGATCATTTTTCCATTTAAAATATCCAAGGACTAATTTTGCCATTTTTCAAAGATGATGGACCTTTTCTGCCATTTGATCAAAGAATCATTCAAGGACCATTTTTAACAACTTAGAATATTTCAGGGACCTTGAATGATAAAATTCTTGATTTTGAAATACCGAGGGACTATTTTTGACAACTTTTGAAACTTGGGGGACTAAGCGCCAATTTTGCAAACTTGAATCATTTTCATCGATTTTAATATTTTTTCATTTAAAACACATAAAACACTGATTTGTGATATTTTCATCATTTTGATGCATTTCGAGTGTTTTAGGATGATTTTGCGCTTTAGATTGTACAAAAATGATGAGTATTTAGACACTCATCAATCCCCCATACTAAGATATTGCTAGTCCCTAGCAATGATTTAGATCTTTAATGGATTTTAAAACTCTTTACCAAAAGCCATCACTTCTGGAGTAGCCAATTGTTTTGGTTCAAGTAAGAACCTTGGTACAATGATAACCAAATGATTTTGAGCAAATCATAAATTTATGTGGATTTGATTTGTCTTTACCAGGAGCCGTTTGCTCTGGACTAGCCAACTCTTAGATAAATTATCAGAATTATCTTTGGTGAGTCGATTACCAATTATGGCTTTTCCACTGCCTTTACCACAAGCCATAAACTTGGGGGCTAGCCAACTCTTCACTTTTTAGGATATGGTGAGTTGAATACCATAAAATTTTGGGCAAATTGCAAGCCATAAGCGGTTTGAGAAATCTTTACCAAGAGCCGTTTGCTCCTGGATTAGCCAATCCTTTTGTTTTTTAGACATGGCGGATGATATTACCATATGAGTAAGTGAAAAACACTTACTCAAAAAAAATTTTGGCCAAAACGGGGAATTGGGTGGAATAACATATGACAAAATTAGTGAGAATTCCCCCCACTTAGAAATGAATATTGCCCTCAATATTCAAAGTACCTACGGTTATGCGAAACAAAGAACGTAAAGGGAAATATTACGGCCATTATTTTGCAAGATTATTTTTTATTTTTTTATTAGAAAAAGATTTATATAAACAACAATAGGGGCAATCCCCACACTAGGGTGGTAGAACAGAGAAGAAAGAGAAATATGGGTGAAAACCCATATGGTGTGTGCTATTGTTTTTGATTTCCGAGTCATTAGCTTGACTCGATCCCGCATTCATTGGTTCATGGGGAAAGTTTGTAGATCCGGGACAACCACGGATGGAATGTCCTCTACAAAGTAATGCTTCACTCGATGACCATTCACTTTAAAATTAGGACCATCGGGTTGAGATAACTCAATGGTACCATAAGGATAAACCTTAGCGATAGTAAATGGACCCGACCAACGGGACTTGAGCTTTCCCGAGAAAATCTTCAATCTTGAATTGAAAAGAAGGACTCGATCACCAATGTTGAAAACGCGGTTCTTGATTTTAGAGTCATGAATCTTCTTTGTCTTTTGCTTGTAGATCAAAGAGTTCTCGTATGCTTGATCACGGAGTTCATTTAATTCATTCATTTGAACTTTTACGTGATCACCGTATCTGAATATCGAAATTTGCATGTTTTAAGGCCCGGTATGCCTTGTGCTCTAGCTCAATCGGAAGATGACATGCCTTTCCGTACACTAGCTTGTATGGAGTACACCGATGGGTGTTTTGTAAGTCGCAGGAAGGCCCAGAGTCGTCATCCGCTTTATCCGACCGGGATGCACGGTTTTCGCCTCTTGTCCTTTCAAGAATTCTTTTAATACCACGGTTGGAAACCTCCACGCCCTTGTTTGGGGGTGGTATGCGAGAGAGGCGGTGGGTAACACCATACTTTGCATGACTCTTTCAAATTGGTCATTGCGAGAAATGTGTACCACGATCACCGATTATCGCTCGGAGTTCCAAATCTGGAAAAAAGAGATTTTAAAAATTTCACAACAACTCGGGCATCATTGGTAGGTAAAGCTTTTGCTTCAACCCATTTTGACAAATAGTCAAGCACCACAGTATGTATTTGTTTCCTTTAGAAGATGGAAATGGCCCCATAAAGTCAATACCCCATATGTCAAAGATCTCACAAACTTGAATGGCATTTTGTGGCATTTCATTTCTTTGAGATATATTTCCATGACGTTGACAAGCGTCACAAGCTTTGACAAATTCGTGGGCATCCTTGTAAATTGTGGGCCAATAAATCCGGAATCAAACACCTTTTTGGCGGTGTAGTTTGGACTATGATGGCCCCGTGGGTCCAGGCATGGCAAGCCGTGAGAATATCAATAGCTTCCTGTCCATAAACACACCGTCGGATGACTTGATCCGCACAGATTTTTGAATAAGTAGGGTCGTCCCCGAAATAATGTTTAACATCCTTGAAGAATTTGTTCTTTGTTGGGTATACATCCCTTTCACTATGAAGTTACCGCATGGTAATTTGCTAAGTCAAGCCAAACCATGGGGTGGTCGAGTTTCCACGAAAAGAAACCGCATTGAGTGTCTCGAGAGGAAATGTTTCATTTATTTCCTTTTCTCGAAAACATCTTGGTGAGGGTTTTCTAATCTGACAGACGGATGGTCGGCGGCTAGATTCTCGGCTCCTTTTTTATCACGTATAATGATATCAAATTCTTGCAGGAGGAGAATCCAGCGGAGCAATCTCGGCTTTGCATCTTGTTTAGCAAAGAGATATTTGAGAGCCGAGTGATCCGTATACACTACACATTTGGTCAAGATTAAGTATGGCGAAACTTCTCAAGCGCATACACCACGGCTAATAGCTCTTTTACGTGGTGGTGTAATGAGTTTGAGCTCAGCCATAGTCTTACTTGCGTAGTGGATAGATTTGAAAATGTTTGTTTCTGCGTTGCCCTAAGAGCTGCACCGATAGCAAAATCACTTGCACGCATATGCTCAAAGGCAAGTCCCGGTCGGAACAGCGAGAATGGGTGCTTGTAGCTTTTTCTTCAATGTTTCAAAAGCTTCTATGCACTCAGGTGAGAAGATAAAAGGAGCATCCTTTTCAAGAAGATGGGTCATAGGCTGGGCGATTTTAGAAAAATCTTGTATGAATCTACGATAGAAACCGGCATGACCTAAAAAACTCCTAATACCTTTGACGGTAGTAGGATGAGGCAATTTAGCAATAACATCGACTTTTGCTCTATCAACCTCAATCCCATTTTTGGAAATCTTATGGCCAAGGACTATGCCTTCTTTGACCATAAAGTGGCTCTTCTCCCAATTTAGACAAAGATTGGTGTCTTCACACCTTTGAAGCATTTTATCTAAATGGGAGAGACATGTTTGAAATGAGTCCCCAATGACCAAGAAGTCATCCATAAACACCTCCATTGTTTCCCCGATCATGTCGTGGAAAATGGCCATCATACATCGTTGGAGCGTGCGGGAGCATTACATAAGCCAAAAGGCATACGTTTGTAGGCAAAAGTTCCGTATGGGCGGTGAATGTTGTTTTCTCTTGATCACGTGGATCAATGGGGATCTGAAAATATCCTGAGAAACCATCAAGGAAACAATAGTACTCGTTTCCTGCTAATCTCTCAAGCATTTGGTCCATAAAGGGCAGAGGAAAATGGTCTTTACGGGTGGCGTCATTCAACTTACGATAGTCAATGCAAACACGCCATCCGTTACCAATCGAGTTGAAATTAACTCGTTTTCTTCATTTGTGACAACAGTTATGCCACCCTTTTAGGAACACAGTGAATTGGGCTAACCCAGGACTATCGAGATAGGGTAAATCAATACTGCATCAAGAAGTTTGATAACCTCTTGTTTGATAACATCATGGATTTTTGGATTCACCCTTCTCGATGTTGAACTGCTATTTGAAGTCATCCTCCATTAAGATTTTGTGAGTACAAAATTGAGGTTGATGCCTTGATGTCGGAGAGTTTTCAAGCAATTGCTTGCTTGTGTGACTTCAAGATCTTTATGAGAGCAGACTTTTCATCTTTACTCAAATCTCGAGCAATAATGGCGGGTAATTTATCATCACCTTCAAGAAATGCATACTCGAGATGAGGTGGTAAGTCCTTAAGCTCAACCTCAGGAAATTCTTCAGATTTTCTCAACTCACCGACTTGACTTCCTTGTTATGAAGCTCGGCTCGGGAGGAGAGGAGGAGAAGTGTCATGATTTAACAATTTCTCAAAAGAATATCTCCCTCAGTTAATCTCATCCGAGGGAATTGAATCACTCGAGTGAGGAGTTGATGATGGATCATCATTAAGCAACTTCTCAATGAGAAGTATGTCCCCTCGATGTCGATTGGAGCGTGATCAATTTCCCATGGAGCAGAATCACTAGCCAAGTATGCTTCAATCTCTTCCAAGATGAAGTCTCTTCCCTCAAAAGGAGTGATAGAAGGAGTAGAATTGGCTATGATAGGTTGAGAAGATGTGGTGGGATCCCCACTCACGGAATTATGAGAATAACCAAGAACTTCGAGAGTACTCTTCGAAACAACATCAATGATATCTATTCGGTTAACCGGCTTCGGAATCATAGTTTGCAGTACCTCGAAGTTTGATCAAGGTTAAAGGTGACAGCTTCATTCCAACCACGTAATGTGATTTCTTGCTCAAATACATCAATGAGAGCTCGTCCCCGTTCTCGTGAATCCTCGACCAACAATGAGAGGAACCCGATGATCGGCATCAAAATCAACAACCACGAAGTCGGCTGGAAAATGGAACTTTCCTACTTTCACAAATACGTCCTCGGCAATGCCAAGAGGGCGGGATATGGAACGATCTGCAAGCTCGAGAGTCATGCATGTAGGAGTAAGTTCCGGAAGAGAGAGTTTCTTCCATCTTGAATAAGGCATTAGATTGATGCTTGCACCAAGATCGGCAAAGGCAAAGCATTCAACCATTCACGGAAATACACAAGGTAAGAGAAATTTTCCGGGATCTCCAAGCTTTCGGGAAGCTTCTTGGGATCTTCTTGGGCGGTTCGTTCAAAGGAGTTTTGCCATTTCAAAGCGGCTTTTCCTTATTGCTCAACATGTGTTTGAGAGTTGATGCAAACTTGGGCATCGGCATGATAGCATCCGCAAAGCTTATGTCAAAATGTAACTCTTGGAAAATTTGAAAAAATTTGTCCATTTGATGGTAGCTTTCTCGCGGAGCTTTGCTCATTCAAATGATGGGTAAGGAATAGAAGATTTGGATTCACGGTTTTCAGCGGGAGCTACTGGAGGTTCAAAACAACTCTTGGATTTGATTTGGGTTTCTGGACAACTTGAGGTTGGACTCCGAAGGTGGGGCGTGTCGCGGTACCGTGGGCTTGAAAAATGAACCTTGTCCGTTGTATCCTTGGTAACTTGACTCATTTCTCCTAGTGGAGGAGGCATTGGAGTCGTAGGTCCATTGTGTGTCTTAGGTTCACTTTCCACTACCTTTGGGATAGAAGAAGAAGAAGAGGTAGTAGGAATAGCGGGTCCATCATATGAAACACCAACGGTTGTGATCGCTTAGCATGCGCCCTCGGGTTAGCGATCGTGTTGCTCGGAAGTTATCCTGAGCCCGAGGGTTGATCATTTAAAGACTTCTTAAGATCGGCAATCGGTGACCAACAACTGTTCATTTCATCTTGGGATTTCATGAATTGCTTCAACAACTCATCGATGATGGTCCGTTGGAACAATGGCGGGAGGTGGATTAGGAAAATTCTGGCCTCTAATGTTAGGAATAGGGCCTTGGTTTTGAAAATTTCCTTGATTAGGATTCATATTCCCATGAAATTGATTCCCTCGATTGAAGTTGTTTTGATGAAGGTTTCCTTGATGTTGGAAACCTTGATTTGGTCCAGGATAGAAATTACCTTGGTTTTGATAACCTTGGTTCATTCTAGGTTGGTTCGATTCGGTTTTGCATGTTATGATTACGGTTAAACCGGGTGGTGCACGATTAGTGTTAGCGGTAGTGTGGTTCATTCGGGCGGTATTGATTACCTCCACGATGTGCGATCTGCGGCTAGAGCATTGGCTTCAAATGGACTACCATCGGTGGTAGTACAATTGTAGTATGCATGAGGACCACCACAAGTAACACAACTCTCGACTTTCTTCACTTCACCATGTGTTGGTGTGCAGTGAAGGTCACTTTCTTTTAGTTAGCAAGAACCAAAGCTGAACAATATCGTGAGTTTGTCAATCTTAGCATCGATTGCTAGATGTACTCACGAGGAGATGAAGAAGAAGAAGGTCGGCATGAGGCTGATATGTCTTTGCTCCGGAAAGAGGACACGAGATTTGTTCTCAATGATTTGCAAGGCCTCTTTGGTGGTCTTGCTCGAGAAATACCTCCAGCGGGCATTCAAAAGTCTTGATTGGTGCGGTTGAGACCATTATAGAAAGTATCCATTTGCATTAACGCGGTAAAACCATGATGCGGACACTTGCGGAAGCAACTCTTTATAACGATCCATGCCTCGAGCGATTCATCAAATCTCTAAGAAAATTTCATTATCTCATTCTTAAGACTTGTGGTTCGGGATGGAGGATAGAACTCGTTAACGAACTTGGTGACTAGATCCTCCCATGTCTCAATAGAGCGAGGGGTTGTTTCGAGCCAATTCGGGCTTGTCCCTCAGAAAATGGGAACGAGAAGAAGCTTGATAGATTCATGTGGGACATTCTTGTACTTGATGGTAGATGCAATCTTGTTAAACCATAGAATGTGTGCATGAGGATCATCCCGCTCAAAACCATAGAATTGGCTTTGGGTTACTAGATTAAGCAACCAGGTTTTGAGCTCAAAGGTATCGGCCGATGGCTGGGACAACAATAGCATCTCCGTAACCCTCGATGGGTGCTTGGAGAGCTCATTCATGGGCATCTTACGCCCATTCACGGCGGTGGTGGTGGTGGTAGGCGTTCCTCGATCCGCGGTGAAGGGCGAGCGTCCTCTCGTCTCTGAGGAATGTTTCCAAGCTTCGAGAAAGTGGACTTGTAGGCTGGAAGAAGTGCGCATGCACTAAGTATAAAAATCAGTTTTCAAAACAAATGCGAGGCAAAGCGACAAGTGAACTTAACCAATAATCACAAATGAAATGGCTTCTTTGAAAAAGGTACACCAAATCACAAGGACACAAAGGCAAGTTTTAAATCTGTTGTTCTGGAACTTATTATGGTCACACCCGGTTAGTAGGTGTCTTGCCTTGATTCTTGGTGGTTGATTTTATGTATTTATTAAGTACCACTGAAAAGACGTAGGTATGGATTTGTGCTGATGGGTTTAAAAACTTTTGGACAATATTTTTGGCATCGTCTCGTTTAACCAAATCGTATCTCTTTAAGAATCACCTCAAAGAAAATACAAGATAGAAAACGTTCTGATTGTTTTGTTGTTTTATATTTTTTTTGGTGTTTTTAACACTTTAGGAAAAGTGCTAATGAACTTTTTGAGATTTTATATCTTTACAAAAACTTTTTACAAATGGTGGGATATGTGCAAGAATGGAGTGCGAAAAAGGTTTAACAGCGCTAAAGCCTCCGTACGTATGTAAAATTTGATTGGTCTTTGAAAAAGCAGTCAAGCTATATCACACAAGCTAGCCACTTGTGAATGGCTAACCGTAATAAACTTAAAAGCCTTTCGAAACCAATAATGAAGATCGAGAGAATATAATGAATTCCCGGGTCGTTAAGTCCCACAGAGACTCAATGGTGTGTGAACACTTGATCAGATGATAGAATGATCACTAAGGATAGTGATCGATAAATTTTGATTGAATTATTACACTCTTGATTGAATGGAAGATATTTGGACCTGAAATTGATAAGCACAACAATCGAGATGAAACAAGCGTAAAGCGTGCGTTTAAAACTACGTAAGCGTACAAAATAAAGTGAAATCTAAGAAATAAAAGACCTAAAATTATGAAAATGACATTTTTGAAATCCTAAAAATAAAAGAAATTTATTAGAAAAAGAAAATTATTTTTACAACTATTTAATTAATTATTATTAATTAAAAACTATTTTAAATTATTTATTAATAACCTAAAATAAAAGAAAATATGAAATAAGGCTATAAAAATAAAATTATGATTGAGAAAAATCTAAAATATTATAAAACTAAAAATACATTTTTTACACTTTTTATATATTTATTACTAATTAATTACTTTTTAAAATACACTTAAATACTAGAAAATATAAAATAAACCTGGAAAAATGAAATTTGAACTTGGAAAAATCTAAAATATGGTAAAACTAATTTTAAAACTGAAAAGATATTTTTTATGCTTTTTAATTATTTATTACTAATTATTTAATACTTTTAACTATTAAAAATTATAATAAATACTAAGCAGTTAGGAAAATTATGAAACTTTTTCTAAAAATAACTTAAGGTGACAGAAAACTAAGAAAAATATAAAAACTAGATTTGCTTAATAATAATATGAAAAGAAAAATCAAAAAGCTAAAAACTATTAAATTAACGCTATCACTATATTTAAATTGATGTTTTCTGGTTTTTCTTTTTGAAAACTACTTAACTACTTAAAATATGAAACTTTAATAAACACAAAAATTTTACAAATCAAAAATAAGCTATTTGACAAGCTTATGAGCTTAGGATATGCTTATGAGCTTATCTTGGTGAAATGAGCTCAAACAAGCTTTAAGTGAAAACAAAGTTAAATAAGCTACAAATAGGCTAATGCTACTTATATAAAGCTAAATTACACAGATAAGCACACTAATAAGCTAGAAATAAGCAATAAGCACTTATGCTTAAAGCGAAAATGGACTGAGAACAAAAGGCCACTTGCGGCCCACAACAAACAAGCTTCAAAATGAAAACTTAAGCTTGGAACTTCAAGATGGCTAGGTTGGCTTTCCAAAGGACCAAGGATCTGGTGAGGCCAACTAATAAGCTACTTGTGAGCTTATCAAGATGGTACCACTCACTGTGCACAGGGCACCATTATCAGATAAGGGTCTAAAAGAAACTAGAAAATAAGCACTAAATAAGCTAGACAGAAGTGAACTAATATTTTAATAATTAAGTTTAGCAACTAAACTTTGATATTCAAGAGCTTATATCTAAATCTCAATATTAAACACACAGTAAATTAGCTTTTAATTCAAAAAGCGACCAAATGAAGATTTTGACTTTTATAAAAACTCACTAAGTTTGACTTAGGTGAACTTTGATTTGATCCTGTGGACTGAATAAGTTGTATTAAGGTGTGTGAAGGCTGATTTGAGCAATCTTATCAACTTATAAACACAAAATCATGACCATGAATCATTAAAATCCAACAGTGAACACACAAGATTTGATCTAAGATTATTTTGACTTTGGATGAAACAAGGATTTGGTTTCTTGACTTGCTTGAGTTATTAGACACTAATGAGACATGAAACAAGTAAAAGCAAATGCTAGAATACCTTCTAACACAGTTACCTGTAAACCAAACAACCTTTTCTAAAAGCATTTGATGATTTTCAAAGCTAAACACAATTTAAAACCATGAGACTAATTACAGACCTTATAATATCATTAAATAAGACTAAATAAACATGAACCAACAGCATTAACAACATGAAACACAAGAATGATGATTATACTAATTTGACTGTCCAAATGAGATTTTTATAAACTACAAATTTAAAAGAACAACCAACTGATTTTAAAAGTTAATTATACTTAATTGTAACTAATAAACATTAACAAACAGAAATTACAGCTACTAAATGATTAAAACAGTGAAATGCAAAAATGAACAAAAAAGCTTACAAAGCTATCCAACTGAAATCACAGAACCAAGATCACAAGACTACTCCTATAGGCTTACCACTAAGCCACTAACCCAAGGCCATCTAAAATTCACCTGCTCATTTGTGAACACCATTTCCATGAGATTTTTGAATTTCCAACTATTTATTTGGTATTTTTGGTGATTTTTCCTTTTTAATGCTAAACTGAATTTTATTATATCTAATAGCTTTTAAAAGCTATCTAGGAGCTTACATGAGCTATATCAGTCCATAATAACATCTAACAACAACATTTGAATCGTATGAGATTTTTGAAAGGAAAATTGCATAAATTGAATTGGACTTAAAAACTTGAAATTGCTTATTAAGAAAGATTCACAATACACTAAAACACTTAAACAAAATGCTTGAAAGCTTTAAAATACACTGAGAATTAAAAATTTAAAGCGACATAAGAAAACTAATTTTTACACTAGATAATTGATACATTTTTCTTCCCCTCTTTTAGACTTTTCCAACTTTGACAATCGATTGTATCCCACCTCATCCGAGCCATTGAATCTTCAAATATCATCATATCCGTCCAAGTGTAGATTTGGCGCCAAAAGTATTTTAGCAGGTTTGAGATATTAATGGGGTGGTTTGAATCAATTAAAGATCTTTGGGTATTAGTGAGGTGGAGGGACAAGGTAAGGAGGGGGATGGAGCAAATCATGGAAAGCTGACTACGGTTTTACGGTTTGGCAGCCACGTGAGGAGGATGAGCGATGGCGATGTTGACTTATTTGACCGTTGGTTTTAATAGGTGGGAGGGTTCACAATTGGTATGACAGGGTCAAGGGATATTGGCGGGGTTCTATTTGTTTGGCTGGCTCAAAATACAAAGGGGGTCCGTTTGGTTTAGTAAGTATACAAGGACCAAAAATGTAATTTGACCAAAGATAAAGGACTGAACATGCCACTTTTCCAAACTTATCACAAGGACCAAACTTGACAAACTTTGATAGTACAAGGATAATATTTGATCATTTTCCATTTAAAATATCAGGACTAATTTCCATTTTAAGATGATGGACCTTTTACGCCATTTGATCAAAGAATCATTCAAGGACCAATTTTAACAACTTAGAATATTTCAGGGACCTTGAATGATAAAATTCTTGATTTTGAAATACGGGGATTTGTTTTGACAACTTTTGAAACTTGGGGACTAAAAGCGCCAATTTTGCAAACTTGAATCATTTTTCATTTTGATTTTAATATTTTGCATTTAAAACATAAAACACGATTTGTGATATTTTCCTCATTTTGATGCATTTCTGAGTGTTTTCAGATGATTTTGCAGTTTAGATTGTACAAAAATGATGAGTATTTAGACACTCATCAACAATGTTTGAGGCTTAAACTTGTTCAAGGAAATCCAATTTTCCTTTTTGTAATCATGGGGTTTGATCGTTATGTTATTCTCTTTACATTGAGTCTTCTTAGCTTCTTTATTCATTTTCTCCCTCGATGCATCATCTAATTTTCTATCTTCCTCAGTGCACTCAATGCAACTAGGTTTCTGTCTAGGTTTAAGAATCTCATTTCCATCATAGATTACATTGTTAGACTCTAGCCTTTTAATGACCTCTGGTTTGGTTCCTCAACAAGGGGAATACTATGCTTATCGCTTAAAACTCTATGCTTAGTGATCAAGTGTGAAGTATGAATGGTATTCCCTTGTACGTACAACTTATTTTCAAGCTTGTTTTTCAAAGTTTTTAGATTGGAAAAATCATTCAAAAGTTTTGATTCCTTAGCATTGAATTCTTGCTTAAGCATTTTAACATTTTCTTGAAGTTCTTGTTTTTGCTTGGCAGTTTTAGAAAGCTTTTCTTGTAAGGAGTTTAACTCTTGTTTTAATACTTCTTCTCTAAAATTACTTTTCTAATAATTATGCGCATTTGGTCATCCATTTCCCGCTCCTTGGTGGTTAACTCAAACTTAGCGTTGTTCATAAATAGCAACTTGTTCTTTATAGGCATTGATTGAGATATGAGAATCATCGGGGGCACCGCGTAGTGTATTCATCAAAGCATAGTCATCATTGGTGCAAAGATGCATTACTTGGCGCAACCTCACTTTCACTTTGCTTCACATATTGATCATATGGGACAGTATTGCTATTACCCTCATCATCAATATCGATTCATAAGTTTCAGAGGTTGTACTTTATTAGCTCATCTTTGCTCATCAACAATACCTCGAGATAATTTTGTCTTTGGATGGACCATCTTGCTGTGATGATGAGACCTTAGGAGAGACCATTGGAGAAATGCTAGCCATGAAAATTGTTTGTGTAGTAGGTTCATCATCGACGTCAGAGTCGTATGCATCACAATCAGCGACTTGAAAGGCATTATGATGATTGTGACCTATTTCTGAATTGGTTGCTCATCCACATCGCATCATATGTCTTGGCATTGCCCTCGACAAGAAACAACAACTCCTCTTCATCAAAGCTGCATATCCACGAGCTTGCACGAGCAACATCTTGTCTCTGAAGTATTATGCATGCATGGGCGTTTGGAGATGTGCGGTTCTAACAATGTGTCCCTCACCACGGTTGTAGCATTTAAGTGGCTTTGCTTGTCCTTGATTTGGATTCCTTCCACGATTCTGATTTGCTACATATCCTCTACCAAATCCACCTCTTCCTTGTTCATCGCCTTTCTTGGTGGTTGCACCACACCTTCCCATCTCTGATAGCTTGATTGTGTGGATTGGATGATGTTCACGAGGTTATTGTTGGTGTGTGGGAGAGTTCATGTTTTGACTCACCATGAGATAGTTGATTGATGAAGTTTCCATGAGTGTGTTTGAGTTGGGAGGCTTATATGTTGGATCAGGGATGAGCTTGTAATTACCATTACCCATGGGTATGACTTGAGATGCTTTGGTGGTAATACCAACATTGGGGTGAAAATTTGTAGAATCATTTGGTGAGCTTGTTTCTCCCGATTGGTTTTGGCCGATCCGAATCCTTTTTCAAACATAGCATGCCTCTCATTCGAAAGAAGGAAGGCATACAATTGATCATAGTTTGTATTCTTTAGTCCTTTGGTTAGCTTCTGGTGACAAATTTGTGCCATTCGTTCATGTTCACAAACTTTGAGTTCAACTGAATGTTTGGCATAGTCATTTTGATGTTCCTCATGTCATTCACAAGCTTGTGGAATCTCACGTAGTATTCATAGATGCTCTCATATGGTTTCATCTTGAAGTGCTCAAACTCATCATACGGTTGTGATTCTCTATCTTCCTTAGTTAATCAGACGAGAGAAGCATCTTGACATTATCCCAAACGACTTGGCCGGTGTTGTGATTGATAAGCTTGTAGATGTCTTTGGAAGACCTGTAGTATGATGTTTGAGGCCACGATATCAACATCGAATCTCTTTTCTCCTTATCAACGAGCTCATCATCGTCTTTAGTGCATCCAATCCAAAGATCATGGTTCCATCTACTTACATTACATTATCAATTATGTCTCTTGTAGTCTCACGATACGGTCATTCATCAATGTATTTGAGAATGTTGACCCCATTTTCCTTTCCAAGACAATACAACTTGATTACGTTGAGCCCAGAGTCGTGTAGTGATTCACATCAAGCATGGGTGGGCGAGTATCAGAACCTAAACTGCTTGAACATCCTCGACAACAGTGGAGATGATTGTAGGTCTGTTGGTAGACATGTTAACAGATTACACGGGATTTTATAAATCTATGATTAAACCGGAAATAGATTCTTTCCGCGAGTTTTTACTAAATCAAGAGAAACGAGTATTACAAGCAAAATCAACCAAGTCGCTACGACTTATTGAACCAAGTCGCTAAGGCCAAGTTGCTAGATACAAGTCGCTAAAGCACCAAGTCGCTACCTGATCCAAGTCGCTAAGAGCAACTCGCTAAGGTCCAAGTCGCTAACACCAAGTCGCTAAGAATTATGACAAATTATTAAGCACCAAGCGCTAGACACGGTTAAGTTGCTAAAGAACAACTCGCTAAGATCCAAGTCGCTAGTATCAAGTCGCTAGTATCAGTCGCTAACAATTTTACACTACACAAAGCTAACAATTCCGAGCAAGTCGCTAACCTCACCAAGTCGTTAGCCGTAGTGGAGAATCCACTAACTTGTACTATTTGTCGGCTTGTCTCAATAGAAAAGTCGCTAGGCTCAAGTCGCTAACAACTAACACTGTAACTCGCTAACTTTCTTGAAGCAAGTCGCTATGATGAAAATCACAACGAGAACCAAGTCGCTAGCAAGAAAAACTTCAAAAACTCACTTTTCAATCCAAAACAAGCTCAACCACAGTGATTCAAGCTTACCAAATCAAAACCCAAGCACTTACAATGATTCTAAACACAAAAGTACACCCAAAATTTAAACTTTAACACAAGAGATGATCCAAATGATGCAAAAACCACTAAACTTTCTCAAACTCAAAAACCATCTAAAACCACTAGAAATCCAAGAATATATAAGGAGGTGATCAAACCATGGCTCTTGATACCAATTGTAGGATATAGGATTTCACAAACACATTAAACCATAATCATACGAGGCGTTCAAGATGTTTTGGAGAGAGAAAGGGAAGAGAGTTGGGAACTATGTGAAACAAAGAAAAATGGTATTGAAGCTCCAACCCTCTACCTTGGGAGGTAGAGGGTATTTATAGTGTCTTACAAATAAATGCCACCTACGGGCTATGGATCGGGCATCAGTGGGTAAGGACCAGTCCTTCCTCCACGGTGTTACTTAACAAACTACTTACTAACATATTATGACAACGACTACGAGCTTTATATCGAATACATATACTTGAGGTGACCGACTCTTTAATGACTGAATTTTCTAATTCCTAACAATCTCCCCTAAGGGAGGTCACTTCAATTACAATGAATACAGCGGATATAACATTAGATTGTTCTAGGATTCTTGATTAAGTTCTTTGCTCGATGCTCGAAGTCTTTGATTCTTCATGTTCCACATGTTTGGATAATTTCAAGTGGGCGTCTTTAAGCTGATCCGTGATGATGAGTTTTGAGCCAACTTTGAGATCATCGGCTATCATAAATCTCGACTCATCCTTTGGTGTTAGTATTATGCGATGTTGTGACATTTGGACCGACATGCTCACATTCTGGATCATGATATATTCTCATCAGTAGCGGAAGCTTTTCTTGGTTCATGATATTTGCGGCGTAAATTTGAAGCATGGAGTGAAATATCGAGTCATTGAAGCACTAATCATGATTTCTTATGAAATAAATGTGATGTGTGAGCATGCGGCTATGGATTGACCGCTTCATTCGATCATTTTAAAGCGTCGGGCGTGCACCGCATACAACGGTTAGCAATAAAGTGCAAGTGTCTTTGATCACTTTCGTTGAATTGAGGTACCGGCGGTTCCCGTTGATCGGTACAAAATGCTACTGTGATCGGGTAAAATTCGAAGAATTTCCTTGGCCGGGGTTTCGCGGTTGCTCTAAATTGTTCTCAAGCCGGAGCGTCTCGAAGACAACATGGAGTGACTGAACCAGCGAATTGAGATTCACTGATTGATGAAAAGAGATTTGAAAAACAATCGAGTACCGCACAATAGAAATTCTAAGATTATCGATCTATATTCATGTAGTAATTTAAAGAGAACCAACCTTTTATTAATATAAAACTGAAATTACAATGAAAATGTGACAGAAGTTAAACAAAGATACAATTAAAACTGAGAATAAGCTTAATTGAAAACTACAACTACTCGCTTATTTTGGTGACTAAAAAGGCCTATTTATAGCTGAGGAGAGGGGAGGAGTCTCTAGGGTTTGGGAAGGACCCAGAACCTCTCATTTCCACCCTTGGATCATTTCCCATCAATTGTAATCACATCACAGCCTTTGATCAATCTTGATGAGGTGTTGAGACCAATCAGAAACCTTTATCTTGCCATCTGTCATTCCCAATGCTTGTCACTCTCTGCCATGTTAGAGGGCTTCTAGAAGGCTTCAAAATATCCTAGTACGAGGTTATCTTGGTGGGTTAATTTTGGGGTGCAGGTTAAAAGTGATGGGGAAGATATACAATATCTGATTTTACTTGGCGGGTAAAATAGTTTGGCCGGATGGGTTATTATTTTGACTTGGGCTGGTTTTATTCAAACGGGTATTTGGTGGATGGACTTTGGGAATTTGGGCTTTGGGTGGAATTGAGTTTATTGTTTTTAGGATCCGGGTGTAGTGATAATGGGGATTTAGGATAGTTTTTATTTTAGGTTTTAGGGTAAATATTGTAGAAGTTGTAAAATGTAAGGACCAATGATGAATTAAGGACAAGTACTCCCAAGGGCAAATCTTGACATATGTATGAAATCCAAGGACTTCTTTTGACTTTTTGAGGAAAATGGTGATCCAAACTTGCAAATTCATCCCCGACCTCGGCTTTTTGCACTTTTCCATAACTCATGCTCGTTTTTCTGTTATTTTGTCTTTTCTTGCCCATTTTGTTGATATATGTGCCTGCACATTCATAAACACAAAAACACAAACATATATGGCTTTAGAGGTTAGTTTTTGGTCTATTTGGTCCAGTTTTGATAACGAAAAGGTATGTGTTTTCACACATAACAAAATACCCCAAAATAGAAGATTGTCGTGTCCTCACGCAATGTCATCAACTCAAGCTTCTAAAACCAAAGATTTCAACCTCTTTCTACTAAATCTACGAAAAGTAGCAAAGCATTCCTCAAAAGAGATTAATAAATCCTTAGCTCTAAAAACGCCCCGTTTACCTTTTATTTCACATATAGATATAACATTAAGCACTTTTCCTTTTTGCGTGACAGTTTGTTGAACTTTCATATCTATCAATAACTCTCACATATTTTTAAAAAATACTTTAGGGTCATGGAGTAGGAAACACAACTCATAAAGAAGTGATCATACGGATAGACTTCATCATCCTTGATTTTTCACGAGCTCCCAAACTAAGCTTAAAATCAAAATCACTCGTTATATACAAGGCTACCTTTCGCTCCCATAATCCTAATTCCTCTAAGGATTTTATTTTGAAAATCGAGAATTTTTTGTTTTTCTCTTTTTTTTTGTTGTGATAAATTTTTATTCCGATAAAAGCATCGAGTTTAGACGCTAAGTAGTTTCCAAACCTTCCCTTGAAAACCGTTGCCCACGAGAATGAGGTCCACATCAAGGTCCTAATTTCACACGATTTAGGGGATATCATTTTTATTTATAACCGAGACATCCCATGTTTGAGACTTGAAACGGAAACTTTTTATTAGGATATCCCCGGAGTCGAAGCTTGGCTTAACATTATTTCAGCACATTTGCACATTTGCAATTTTAGCCCTAGGTCTTTTCAACCACTAATTCAACGGGATTACCATTTTATATGAAGTCTTATTATGACTTTGGAACTTTTCCTCAACCTTTTTGAAGTCCATGGCAATGGGTGTACCGTCAAACATAGAAATCTTTTATGCCTTTGGATTTTTCACATTTATACATTTGAGCTTTATTTCACATTAATTATTTGCCAAACTCCGAGTCCCACGGCCTTTATAACAATAGAAATAATAGCACGTACTATCATGAATCAGTTGTCTATTATACCGTAACAGCGGTACCTTGATGTGTACCCAACTCTGTAAGCAAGGATTCTCTCAGAATGCTTGAAAACTAATATCGCCAAAACCAAACACCTTTAATTATTTTGAAATTTTTTTGGGGTTTTAGAAGGCTGGGAGCAAAAAGCTACAAGTAACCTCTACGAGCTCTAAAGAGATCCATCTACTCAACGCTTAGCATCTAACTTCTATATAACTCTATCATTTCTCAATCTCTACAAATTTAAAATCTTAAATAATAAGATCCGAGAATGCTTAGCCGATAATTTAGCTCTTGCAAATTAAATTCAATCATGAGAACTTGCGAACTCTTGGCCTTGTGAGCTAGAATTCGCGTTTTAAAGCTCCTTATATGAAAAACTAGCGAAAGCTTTTAATTATCAATGGTTAAGGGAACAAGCTAGGGTTCAACACGCTCGGTCAAGTCAAAATTCTATTCCTACTCTAACTAGCGGAAAGTCAACAAGGTGTCAAAACATATACATTATTTTTTCAAATGCTTCGTCGAATGAAATCAAGTTTTGCATATTTAAAGCCAATTAGGGAAACTTGCAAATTCTTGGCCTTATGAGCTAGAATTCGCATTTTATAGTTTATTGTCTAAGAGACTAGAAAACCTTTCAATCAAAAAGACTTAACAAAAGCTTCAAAAATTTTGAATTTTACACATTTTTCATCATTTTTTTTTGACATTTTTGAGGAAAAATGGAGTTGCTAGAGTACACGGCAAAGTGCTAGGAAAAAGATCTAATCGAAAGATTACCCACTCAGGCTAAAATGAAACATTGTCCTCAATGTTTAAAGGTAAGGGTTCTCAACGTAAATCTAAAGCCATTTATTAAGTATGCTAAAAGATAAACGATAATCGATAAAGATTTTGGATATCGGATTTCCATAAAATCATCGAAACATGAAACTCGAGTGGAGAAAAGACAAAACATCGAGCACAAGAGTCTTCATAAATCAGAGAAATCCTGGACATAAACATCAACAACACGAAACACGAGAAATTGAAGAGGCGAACTTCCTCACGCCACTTATTTGAAAATAGAAATAAGATAGAAGGATAAGCATGGGTTGCTACCCATGAAGCGCTTATGTTTTTGTTCACCGAGTCACTAGCTTGACTCGTCCCCGAATTCATTTATCCATGGGGAAAGTTTGGAGATCCGGACAACCATAGATGGGATGTCCCCTCCAAAATAATGTTTGAGGCGATGGCCGTTCACTTTGAAATTAGGTCCGGGTTGGGACAACTTGATCGGCCCATAAGGAAATACTTGGATAACGGTGAGCGGCCAGTTCCAACGGGTTTTGAGTTTGCCGAAGATCTTCAATTGAGAGTTGAAGAGGACTTGATCACCAACGTTAAGCAGTTTTGATTTTAGAGTCGTGAATCCTCTTGGTTTTCTCTTTGTAGATTAAAGATTTCTCGTAAGCTTGATCCCGAAGTTCATTCAATTCATTCAATTAAACTTTACGGT
>OU343220.1:172322790-172551167 GCA_910596185.1 Chrysanthemum makinoi
GATCACCCGCGGTCTTTAGGTCATAATTTCAGTGTTTTAGAGCCCAATATGCTTTGTGTTCAAGCTCAATGGGTAAATGGCACGCCTTTCCGTACACCAATTTATATGGGGTGCACCCAATGGATGTCATAAAGGTGGTACGGGAAGGCCCAAAGTGCATCATCTAACTTATCGGCCCATGAGGCTCGATGCTCTCCTATGGTCCTTTCTAGAATCCTTTTCAAACCACGATTGGACACCTCGACTTTTCGTTTGCGGGTGATACGCGGTAGAAAGATGGTGGGTAACTCCATATTTTGACATAACTTTTGCAAATTGTTCATTACAAAAATGGGTACCGCGATCACTGATTATAGCACGAGGTGCTCCGAATCGGGAAAAAAATTGTCAAGAACTTAACAATGACTCAGGCGTCATTTATGGGGAGCGCCTTCGCTTCAACCCATTTTGACAAGTATGTGGAAAACTAGAAGGGGGGTTGAATAGTTTACCGATTAAAACTTTGTTTTAAACTATTTAGATTGACTTATGTCAATCTATTTAGTGTGTGTGTTGGATGTTGATAGATAAGCATATAAACAAATAATGCAAAGATAAAGAGTAAGAAACACAAAACCACGACGCGAGTATTTATAGTGGTTAAATACAAGGACACCTTCCTTGACCTACTCCACTCCCCGAGTTCCCCACTCGAGAGTTAGTAAGCACTACACAACACAAGCTCCTTAATGTGGCGGAGAAGCCTTCACAACGTCGCCTACTCTTTATCCGGTACAAGGCTAGACACCAAGTTCTTCCACGAGGTAGAACCAAACCTATCACAATGTCACCTACACTTTATCCGATACAAGGCTAGATACCGAGTTCCATTACAAAGGAGGAACTACTACCCAACACTACACCAATACACAACAACCCCAAAGGAGACACACTCCTTATTACAACAACATAAAGGATGTCAATATCCTTTAACCCAACCTATCTATCTTGTACATCGATGCACCATATCGAATGTACTCCTTTGGCACCTTTCACTAATGCTCTTGACACGATTCTTCGACACCTTTCACTAATGCCTTCAACACGGATTTTGACACCTTTCACTAATGCCTTCGACCTGAGACTTTTGGCACCTTTCACTAATGACTTTGACACGGACTTTACCTTTCACTAATGCATTCATCACAACACTTTTAGGAGGGAGGAAAGAACTATCAACAAGTGTTAGGAATTAGACAATTCAGTCGTTAAAGAGTCGGTCACCTCAAGTATATGTATTCGATAGAAAGCTCGTAGTCGTAGTCAAGTTATGTTAGAAAGTAGTTTGTTAAGTAACACCGTGGAGGACGGACGGGTCTTTACCCACTGTATGCCTGATCCACAGCCCGTAGGTGGCGTTTATTTGTAAGACACTATAAATACCCTCTACCTCCCAAGGTAGAGGGTTGGAGCTTCAATACCATTTTTCTTTGTTTAACATAGTTCCCAACTCTCTTCCCTTTCTCTCTCTAGAACTTTCTCTCTCTAAACTACTTATCGCCCCATTGTGATTATGGTTTAGTGTGATTGTGAAATCCTATATCTTACAATTGGTATCAGAGCCATGGTTTGATTACTCATCTTTCATGCTCTTTGTTTTGGTGGATTTCATAAGGTTTTTGGGGTATTAAGTGTTTAGGAGAGTTTGAATCATTTGGACAAATTCTAGTGTTAAAGTTTGAATTTTGTTTGTACTTTTATGTTTAGGATCATCATATGTGTTTATATTTTGAATTGGAAGACTTAAATTATTGTGGTTTGGTTGTTTTTGATTGATAAAGTGGTTATTTGTGAACTTTGTACAAAGCGAGTTGAGTCTCGGACTTTTGTTTCTTCGAAGTGAGTTGCTTTGTTCTTTGGATGCGAGTTGGTATATGCGACTTGGCTATTTAGCGAGTTGACTTTTTATGCGACTTGGGTTCTAAGCGAGTTGTTTCTTTAAGCGACTTGAGTTCTAAAGCGACTTAGCTATTAAGCGAGTTGTATAGTGATAACGCTACACGCGTCGTTCGGGGTAAAAGGAACTTCCTTTTCTTCGAGCAAGTTTTATAACACCCTAGGCAGTGAACCTAATCGTTGTAGTGTAGTAATTAGGGTAAGCCACAGGTATTGATATCGTTCTCTAGGGGAATAGGAATGCTAGTGAGAAGTTACTACGCTAAGATTGGGGTTGAGGAAGATTATTTTTTATCTTTTTATGTTTTTAGGAAATTGAAAGTCGAATCTGGGGTTTGGATTTGGGGGGTTGGTATTTCTACCGATTACTCTACTTATCTAATTATCTAATCTAAGGTGTAGTCTATGTCTAATTATTGTGTGCTCGTATGATAGTTTAAAGATGTGTTTACTTAGGTTTTACTACTCCTTAATTATCTCCAATTGGTGGTTGAATTGTCACGTCCTTATTCTTAGTTGGATTGTGTCTAAAGTTGTAGGGTATGCGTTTCTCCTAACTCTTTGAACTTACCAAAGGGTCTCGTCTACAAAACCCACTAGGGATAATAAACTCTTACTCTAAGGCACTCTTTGGATGGTTTAGCTTACAACTACTCAAGGAGTTATATTCTAAGGTTCACAAAGATTTAATCAAGCATTACACTACAAGAAAAGTGGCTTTTTAGGACCCCCATAAGCGTCATAAAATGGTACTTTTTAGGACCTTTCATTTAATAGGACCAAGGATGAAAGCGTTTCATGTAAGGCGGTTGTAATAGGTCCAAGGCGTCCTAACCCTTATGAAACCAATTTTATGGTCGTATTATATGTCTATGAACAACACAAATAGCGTCCTAATAAAACCATATTAGGACACTTTTACAATATTTTAACATGTGATTACCTACTTTTAATCTTTTGAGACACATAAAACGTCCTTAAAAGTATTGTTAGGACGCTTATGATATAACATCATAGCTATTTTAGCAACCAAGAAAAGGGTACTAATAACTCAAATAAGATTATGATACCAATTTTATGGTCGCATTTTAGGTCTATAAACAACACAAATAACGTCCTAATAAAAACATATTAGGACACTTTTCCAACGTTCTAACATGTGGTAACCTACTTTTAATCTTTTGATACACATACAAGCGTCCTTTAATGTTAATTCTTAGGGCGGTTATCATATACCATTATAGTTACTTTAACACCAAGAAAAGGGTCCTAATATCCCAAATACGATTATGAAACCAAATTTATGGTCGCATAATATGTCTATGAACAACCAAATAACGTCCTAATAACAACATATTAGGACACTTTTAATGTTTGTAAACGTTGTTACCTAATTTTAATCTTTTGATACACATACAAGCGTACTTAAAGATAATTGTTAGGACGCTTATCATATAAATTGGTAGGTTGTTTGGGATAGCTTATCAAAACAGCTTATATTATATTTGGGTCATTTGGTATTGCTTATTGAGCTTATAAACAACTCCTATAAATAGCTTTAAGCTCACAAGCGATTGTTTATATGTAGTCTCAATAACAATCACAAACAACGAATATAACAAAAAGCAATTTCGATTAGAAACCCCAAACAACCCCTATAAGCGATTAATTTGAAAAGCAATCCCAAAAGCCATATAACAGTTACTTCATTAAGCAATCCCAAAGCGGCCCTTGTAATCGGTTAATCAAAGAGCAATCCTAAACAACCCCTATAAACAATTAAGTCAATAAGCAATTGTAGACAGTCCTGTGAATCATGTAATGATGTAACCCAAGCAAAATATATCATTGATAAGTATCCATTTCAAATTTGTAATCTCTTTGAAAATTAAGTGGTGCAATGCGGCAATCACGAATAGCCACTTAACACTAAGGGAAATCAAGAGTGGACTTGCACACGCTATAGGAGCATAAAAGGTAGATCACGTCAGAAGATTGAGAGCTGAAGGTGGCACCACACGCTCGATCTCCCTTCCTCTTAATATATCGGTTGCAACCGATTGAACCGCTATGAAAATATTTCCAAAGTACGATCATCCAAGTAGTAGTTGTTAAAACAATTGTTATAACAGATTATTAAAACAAGCACAAGTATTAACATGTACACATAAGCTTGTTATCATTCAACAACTTTGAGTCATTACAACATTCAGAAGGTTGTTTGAGTCATTACAACATATCATTGAACATGTTTCAATCATGTACACATAATCAATATACTTCTCTAGAAGATAAATGCACCATACCTCTCTATTGGTAACTTTCATAGTGGATTTGGTACGTCTTTTCTTGACATGACGACATTCATATTAGTTACTTACTCCTTGCGATCTTGAGTTCATCCATTAGCCTAGGAAGTTGCGAGATGTTACTATAATTTATTAAACATTATTAAGCTACATTACATCGACACCAACACAAATTAAATTTAAGAGAGCCAATAATTTGGAATTATATTATATATATACAACAACCGATCAAATTCATGACACAACACAAATATATTCATCTTTACCATTGACAATATTGGTGCTAAAAGCGGCCTACCGTTATTTCGATTCGAGAAACCAACTATATTATAAATATGATGATTAGGCTGCGGTTGTAATAAACAAAATTGGTGAACAAACGAATGCATGGATTCTATGAGGATTAGATGTGTCGTTAATACGTACCACTAATTTAACATGATGAGGTTCAAGTAAAAGATCGATAGAATGAAACGAACTAGTACTCAAGGCCTCGGAAGCCAAGGAACCTTTATAGTAGACCCGAAACCAAGAAAGATGTACACCAATGACCTTTTCAACAAGAAACATAACCATACAACATTGATTTATCTGAAGGATTTCGTTTCAACTTCCAAGCGAACATCATCTCAATTCTCAGCTGAAATCATGATACTAAAAGTATTATTTCAATAACATTTAATAAGTAGTAAGATTTCAATAACTAAAAGTAGTAACAATATGACTTTTAATAAGTAGTAACATTTCAATAACTAAAAGTACACAATACAGCGATCGGTTTCTTATAAAACCCTCGGGACATTTATTGGTTTGATATATCAAAAAGGAAAAAATACAAAAATCATTGACATAACAACTTTTATAGGTAGATTGAAGGAAGAAGATCCATATATTCTGAGATAAAATCGAATTAAAATCTTAAAAATAGCTAGAAATATGCATATGTATAATTCTTTGGTGTTAAAAAACATTTTCGATTACCTCTCTTGCGTGAGGATTAGTAATTTATAACACTAGCCGATCTTATCTTGCATCTCCGAAGCCTCCGAGCCAACTAAAGCGATCTTATAGGCACCACATATTTATGTGTCGCCATCTTCAAACGCAGACTAAGTGCAACCTACTGACCATGGCCAAGAACAATTCAAAATCAGATGACATATATTGCAATTTTATATCACAAAAATAAAATCTTTGTTATATATATTGAAAGCGGCGAGTTACTTTATTTTTATATAGCAAAATCAGGATGACATATATTAATCATGGCCATATAGATTCGGCAATGAGAGATGATCAACGGCAATCAACTACTACACTAATGTTTATGTCCAATAGATATAAATATGAGTTCAATAGTCCAAGTCAATGTATAATCTGTATTCAAAGTTATAATCTCAAAAGTAATTTGATAATTATTCGACATAATACATATAATTTACAAGATGTAAACACATTCTTATTATTATTATTCTTATTGGGTTTTGGCCGGGTAATTTCAAACCAAGCGTATCTAATAGTTTACCTTATATGACTAGAAAGAACCAAAAACAAACACCTAAGTGGGTTGTGTTGGTGAACGGATAAGCAAACCCAAGCGCACCTTAAGTGCGAGAAAATAAGCAACGAATCGCACCCTTTTGGGGCGAAATCAGCACTCTAACGTAGCTTTTGTGCGGAAAAATCGGCAACAAAATGCACCATTTCAAGGCTGAAATCAGCTGTTTGCAAATGCAGGTTTTGTGCAGAAAAATCAGCAACAAAGCGCACTCTTTCAAGGCTGAAAATCAGCAGCTGCAAATCAGTTTTGTGCAGAAAAATCAGCAACAAAGCGCACCATTTCAAGGCTGAAATAATCATATATAAGCGCCCTGTTGGGCTGAAAATATGCTTGTGTCAACACCCGTGTTGGGCTGCATTACAGCAAACAAATGCCCATTGTTGGTGTTGTGAAACAGCAAAATAAACACCCTTTTGGGTGAGGCTTGTGGCGGTAACAAACACTTCAAGTGCACCCTAGTTAGGCCATGGTGTGGGTCGATGTGAAGTCAAAACAAATAAGCACACCCTCTGGGTGGCTATGAACCGAGAAACAACAAACCGAACACACCCTTTTTGGTGTGGGTTGTAGCATGCAACAAACACCCTCTTGTTGTGACCAACGAAGCAAAACAAAGCGACCCTTAGTTTTTATATCTTACAAACTAATAATAAGTGATCTTACTCTTGGAAGGGATTTGGAAAATAAGCTTAAGCAATGCACCTAGTAGTGCAGAAACAAGCAACAAGCGCACTGGTGACTCCAAAAAAAGACTAGGACAAGTTTATGCATGATTTAACAGTCACTAAATAAGCTTATTAAATAAGTCGGAGATATAAGCTGGAACAAAAGCACCCTTTGGGTGTTGTTTTAAATCCGAGACAACCAAACACCCATATTGGTGCGTCTTTCTGAGCGAAACAAAAAACCAACCACGACCACTTGGCTTGTGTTGATCGGGAATACAAAAGCACACTCAAACAATCTGTTAAAATTTGGATCGAACAAACAAACATACCCTCATGGGTAGTTTCTAGTCGAGGTCAGCCCGCCACAAACCAAATCAACCTAAAGTCCAAATTAAGCTCGAAGAGACAAAACCACATAAGCTAACAGCTTATTAAATAATCAAAACGAATGGAAAAATAAGATGAATCCCAACACCTTTTTAATGATTTGTTTTACCACGAATCAATGATTAAAAAGTTTTAGACACAGTTTTAAATCCACGAAACATAATAATTCTTTTTATAAACAGATTTATAAGCAAAGAATTAATAATATGGGTTGGTTTTAGATATACCACAGGGATCGAGAGAGATGGAGGGTACAAAATGATGGAGCGTCGGTGGTGATGAATACACGAATCAATCACAAACCCAAGAATCCTAGCGTGACTCCATGACCACCAGCAAACCCGATTTGAACCCACAACCTTCAAACCTTGTGGTGTTGATGGTGATGATGTGTTGTTGTTGATGGCGTGGCTGCGATAGTGTGGCCGAGTGGTGGTGAGGTGATGGTGAAGTCAGGGTGGTGGTGTTACTGGTGATATAAGAGAGGGAAGAGTGAAGATTTATTCTTCTCTTTATCTTTTTGTTTTCATTTGATAGATACGAAACAGATATATAAATGTTGGAGTCGGTTTAGACTATGTTGGAGTCGGTTTAGACTTATAGAAGAAAATATCAAATTGTCTTTGAGAGTATAGATATTTTAGTTAGCTTAGGTAGGAAGACTTAAGAGCTGATTGCAATACCCGTACTCTTCTTGCCTAAAATCGCCAACATAAATTAAAGAGGAGTAAAAATTAGACAAATTAAAACATGGGTTAAGAAGAAAGAAGAACATAAGACAAATCTGATTAGACAAATTTGATTTCAAATCACCATAAAATCAATCCAACTCCATGTACAGCAACATCGGAGAAGAACTTCGTTATTATCGATTTGAAATCGATTTGTTCTTGGTTTGTCTGCGGAAGTCGGTTTGTGGCGGTGGAGAAAAGACTTCGTTATTATCCGTGTAGAAAGTCGGTTTTGTACCTCGAATGTATTTGGGTCGGTGCTAACCTTTAGATGGACCAAAAAACGGGCCAGTAGCTTAGAAGCCCAAAAAAAAGGGAATATTCCCTTAGAATCGTTGTGTTTTAGTATATAGATACAATAAATTGAAAGAATACGTGTTCAAAAATTAAAATAAGAAGTAAGGAGGGGGTGTTCATCGGTTCGGTTATCGAGTTGTTCAATTTATTCGGTTTAGTTATTTTGGTTAAATTTTTTTAGTAAAACCGAAAACCAAACTGAACTAGAAATTCAACGAACCTAACCAAATCTAAATTTGAATTAGCTTCGGTTTCGGGTTGACCGAATTACACCATTTATATATTTTTAAATATTATTATATAGATTTTTAGGGAAAAGAATATTTCAAATATGAAAAGTGTTTTTAATATTAGAATAAAATTTTAATGGTATTTTCTTATATAGAAATATATAAAAACTATATATTTATATAAATTGATTGTTTGATTGAAATAGCCAAAATCATGTCCAAACAAAAAACTGAATTTTTTGTTCGATTCGGTTATAACTTTGGTTATGGTTTGATCGGTTCAGTTCGGTTTGATTTATTCAATTATTACCCAAACAATGCACACTCCTAAGAAGAAGCGTCATGCATCATGTAAGTTTATAATGTCAAACTTTTATGTACCGCCATGCAACAACTCGATAAGTATATTTTATTACATGTGCGACGGATAACTTTGTAAAGTTTGAAATCCACAAGCTCAAACTTATCGATGATATCAACGTCACAAATTGCTATCTAGCATGCGCTTTTACTTAATTTGAATCAGAATCACTATTTCTAATTAGAGTTAATTACATAAATGGTCACTGATGGTTTGGTCATTCTTTCACTTTAGTCACTAAGGTTTTTGGTGGTTGATTCTGTGGTTTTGCATATGTTACGGATCCTGTCCATATCCGAATGAAATGACCAAAATGTCCTTGTCATCTTCTTTTTCAAATCTTTTGACAACTAAGTAACGACCGTTAGTCCTTTATAAGTTTTCATTACGTATTTACCGCGTTTTTTATGTCCGTATTTGCGTTTTAGTCGTTTGTACGTTTTACGTCCGTATTACACATTTTCATCCGTATTTGCGTTTTCGTCCGTATTTACGTTTTATCGATTTTTACGTTTTCGTCCGTTTTTTACCGCGTTTTCATCCGTATTTACACGTTTTCGTCGTTTTTACGTTTTCGTCCGTTTCACCGCGTTTCATCGTTTTCACGTTTTTCGTCCGTTTTACACGTTTTCGATCGTTTTCACCGCGTTTCATCGTTTTCACCGCGTTTTCATCCGTTTTCACCGCGTTTTTATCGTATTTACCGTTTTCGTCGTTTTACGGTCTCATCGTTTTTCACGTTTTCATCCGTTTTCACCGTTTTTATCGTATTTACCGTTTTAGTCGGTTTTTACCGCGTTTTCGTCGTTTTTACCGTTTTCATCCGTATTTACACGTTTTCGTCCGTTTTTACCGCGTTTCGTCGTTTTCACCGCGGTTTCATCCGTTTTCACCGTTTTCGTCGTTTTCACACGTTCATCCGTTTTCTACGTTATCATCCGTTTTCACCGCGTTTTATCCGTATTTACACGTTTTGATCCGTATTTACGTTTTAGTCCGTTTTACACGTTTTCGTCCGTTTTACGTTTTCATCCGTATTTACCGCGTTTTCGTCCGTTTTACCGTTTTCGTCGTTTTCATCCGTTTTCACCGTTTTCATCCGTTTTCACCGTTTTTATCCGTATTTACGTTTCGTCCGTTTTTACCGCGGTCTCATCCGTATTTACATGTTTTCATCCGCATTTACACGTTTTCGTCTGTTTTCACACGTTTTCTTCTGTATTTACACGTATTCTTCCGTTTGTACACGTTTTCGTATGTTTTTACACTTTTCATCTGTATTTACACGTTTTAGTCATTTTTTACACATTTTCATCCGTATTTACGTTTTCATCGGTTTTTACCGTTTTCGTCCGTTTATACCGCGTTTTCATCCGGTATTTACATGTTTTCATCTGTATTTACCGCGTTTTCGTCGATTTTACCGCGTTTCGTCCATTTTTACGTTTTCATCCGTATTTGCGTTTTAGTCCGTATTTACGTTTTTTCGTCCATTTTTGCGTTTTCATCCGTATTTTGCGTTTCGTCTGTTTTACGGTCTCGTCCGTATTTACGTTTTCGTCCGTATTACACATTTTCATCGTATTTACCGCGTTTTCGTCCGTATTTACAAGTTTTAGTCGGTTTTTGCGTTTTTCGTCCGTTTTTGCGTTTTCATCGTATTTACATGTTTTGTCCGTTGTTTTTACGTTTTGTCCGTTTTCACCGCGTTTTCATCCGTTTTCACCGCGTTTTCGTCCGTTTTCACGTTTTCATCCGTTTCACACGTTTTCATCCGTTTTCACGTTTTTATCAGTATTTACCGTTTCGTCCGTATTTACGTTTTATCGGGTTTTACACGTTTTCGTCAGTTTTTACCGTTTTCATCGTATTTACAGCGTTTTCGTCCGTTTTCTACGTTTTCATCCGTTTTCTGCGTTTCATCCGTTTTCACGTTTATCCGTATTTACCGTTTCGTCCGTTTTTACGGTCTCATCCGTATTTACATGTTTCAACGCATTTACGTTTTAAATCTGTTTTCCACGTTTTCATCTGTATTTACCGCGTATTTTTCCGTTTGTACGTTTTAGGTATGTTTTACACTTTTTCATCTGTATTTACCGCGTTTTACGTTAGTTTTACACATTTTCCTCGTATTTACGTTTTCGTTCGTTTTTACCGTTTTCGTCGGTTTTACCTGCGTTTTCGTCACGTTTACACCGTTTTCATCCGTATTTACATGTTTTCATCTGTGTATTTACGTTTTCGTCAGTATTTACACGTTTTCGTCCATTTTACCGTTTTCATCAGTATTTAAGCGTTTTTCGTCCGTATTTAGCGTTTTTAGTCCATTTTTACCGTTTTCATCGTATTTACCGTTTTCGTGCATTTTTACATGTTTTATTCGTTTTTTACGTTTGTGGTTTTTTACCGCGTTTTCATCCGTATTTAACCGCGTTTTAAATCCGATTTTACATGCTTTCATCCGTTTTTACACATTTTCATCAAGTATTTACACATTTTCGTCAGTTTTTTACATGTTTTCATATGTTTTTACGTTTTCATCCGTATTTACATCTTTTCATCGTTTTACAAATTTCATCCGATTTTTATCGTTTTCATCCACATCGTTTTCATGCGTGTTTGCCGTGTGTATAAGCGGATGAAAATGTATAAACAGAACAAAACGATGAAAATGACGGCGTGAAAAGCGAGTATGTATGAATGGGCGAAAACATGTAAATCCGGATCGCGTGTACCGGACAGCGATGTGAAACCGCGGAAAAACTGTACGGCGGGCGTGCGGAACAAAAACGTGTACAAATTGAGAAAGCGATATTATCTGATAACGTCGTAAAAGATAGCGATGTAAATACGGATGAAAGTGTAAATACGGATAACTTGAATAAATGAGACGTGTAAATCGAATGAAAACATGTATAAATAGACGGCGTGTAAATATCGTTGAAACGTGTAAATACTGGATGAATAACATGTAAATGAATGGCGATGTATGCGAGGCAGCGTGTAGCGGGCGAAAATGTTAAAATAGGAAGCAGCGATGTATTGCAGATGAAAGCATAAATACGGATGCAAACGTGTAAGCGAAGATGACGTATAAAAAGGCGAAAGCGTGTAAGCGGGCGAAGACGTGTAAATACGGATGGCGTGCTAAGCGTAATATGTAAATACGTGTAAATCGAAAACATGGCAAATAGAACGAAAATAATGTCTGGCGTGTAAATGCTGATAACGTGTATACTGAACTAAAAGCATGTATAATCTGAAGACGAAAGCGATATGCTGAGAAGCGTGTAAAAGGCAGCAAACGTGTAAATAGCGATCTAAAATAAGGACAATACAAAGACAGATAACCCATACATAACTTCCAAAAGATTGATACATATAACAATACAAAAGACGGATAACAAGTGTCCTATTATGGTGTATCAAGTTTTTATACCCAAGTATCAAGTGTCATACTAACTAATGTTTAAATAAAACTTTTGTAAATAAGCGTTCTAAAAAGCTGATGTTTTATGACTCAAATAAAGGAGTGTTCTATTATGGCGTAGGATAATAAAACCACAACAAATAAGCGTACTATAAAGGTTAATGTTAAAAGACACAGTTGTCAAGGGTCTTGTTAATTTTTTTTCAAATAAAACTTTTGCAATTAAGCGTTATATAAAAACTGAATAGCGTTATAAAAAGTGGATGTTTTACGACTCTAAAAAGATGTGCCATATTGTGGTGTATCATAAACAAACAATTATGAATAAGCGTTCTATAAAAAGGTTAACGTTATAAGACGCTATTGTCAAGGGTCCTATTCACTTTTCTTATAAAAAACGTTTGCGAATAAGTGTTCCATAAAACCGATGTTTTATGACTCAAATATCAAGTGTCTTATGATGGTGTATCAATCTATGGGACCTAAGTGTCATTTGTCATATTAAGTTATGTTTTAATAATACGTTTGCGAATAAGCGTTTTAAATAATTAATGTTTAATGACTTATATATCAAGTGTCCTATTATGGTGTATTGTAATAAAACCATAATTATATACATCCTTTAAGGGTCCTATTAAGTTTTGTTATAATAAAACTTTTGCAAATAATCGTTTAAAAAAATGATGTTATAAAACCATTGTACATAAGCGTCCTATAAAGGTTAACGTTATAATACCCGTGTCAAAGGTCTATTAAATTTTGCTATAATAAAACTTTGTGAATAAGCGTTTTAACTAGGGTGTCTTATGACTCAAAACTCAAGTGTCTATTGTGGTTTATTATAATACAACCATAATGAATAGCGTCTTATAAAAGGTAATTTATTAGGATCCATATTTTTAAGTGTCATATTAAGTTATATGATAATAGGACCCCAATCATCGACCATCTATTATATACCTTTTTTAGGACATGGCCTAAGTAGCAAATATTTTAAAAGGACCCTAAACGCTCATATGTCCTATTAAACAGTTTTTTAGGACTCCATTATCATACCGTCCCACACAAAGGGTCCTAAAAAGCCACTTTTGTTGTAGTGTTAAGTACACAACGAATGACCTATCGCATTACTAGATCATTAATCAACTAAGATAAGAGACAACCAATCAATATTCAATAATTAAGTTTCATATTCCCTAAGAAAACACACAAGTAAATTAGCCGGACATGGAGAACATGCAAGCATACACACAAATAATCAAAGACATAATTGAATTAATGAAGTAAAACACTTATCTTGGTGTAAGATAGGGTTTGGAACCTAAAATCTTGTACAAGACGACCTTGGTTCGGTTTAGGTTTTACTCCAAAGACTACACACTAATACTGAAAATTCGGATTCTATATATAAGATTACACATGCGACGGCGTCACCTTATGTTTTGTGATGCCGTCGTGTCGCCGTCATTAGGGTTTCGTCTTGGCCTTGTTAGACTTGCGACGGCGTCACCTTGTGATTGTGACGCCGTCCTCTTCAGCTTTCGGCGTCGTCTGGATTGAATCTAGGCGTCGAGTTGCGATGGCCTACTCTTTTATAACTTGGCGTCGTCACTTGAAAATAAGAGTTTTGGCTTCTGTCCCGTCACAAAATCCTCCGGCGTCGCAGATAGCGATGGCGCCGTCACCTTGTATTTCAGCATTTGGAGTGTCTCGATTCTTGACTTTGGCCATTTTCTTGTATATTCGCACCTTTTAGTCCCAATAAGTGCCATTACGAGAATTTGCCTTCAAGAGACCTAAAAAGTGAAAAGGAGCGATATTAAGTAATAACGGATACAAAAGTGATCAAATAAGGGCTTAAATGACCCTCAAAAGGTACATTTTAAAACCTTATCAAATATCCCTACACTTGGTATTTGCTTGTCCTCAAGCAAATGTGCTAACAATTAATTTATAAGTAAGGGGTCATGAAGCATTGGTTTAAAACAATCCACAACACATATAAGCCCCGCAAAAGTCATAACAAGCACGGAAATTACATACTAGCACCTCACATGGGGTGTTTGGATACTCACATCTCTCGGGTCTATATGAAATACAACAAGTTGGAAATGGAAGATAAACACTCATTAACCGGTCCTAGTACATAGATTACCATAGGCTTGAGAATAGATCAAACCTCCATCGCTTTGGCGTAAGCACCTAGGAAAGACTATCAAAGAGGTCTTTAAAGGGTTGTATTGTTAGGCTTACGGTAGGGAAACAAAGGGTTTGGTGGGATAGGCTTTTTAGTGGTGGCAAGTCAAAAATCTCTATGTTAAATGCATACGAAGAATGGCGTTGCTAAGCCAAGACTCGACACTCTAGACTTTAGCTAACTGAAACAAACAAACATAAATTTAAAGGATAGATGTAGGATGGTAGCCCGTTTTTTTTTTTTTTAACATTCTATTTTTTTCTTTTCTCTTTTTCTATTTTTTTCGATTTTTTTTTCATACACTTTTACTCTACCATCCTCTATGGTAACATCAAAATGATAGGGATTTATAGGCACATCCCTACACTTGAGTTTTTATTACTCTAACACTAATTTGACCCGAATTGAAAAGATCAAAACACTTGGGGTACATTATTACGCAAACAAAGGGAATTTGAATTTAACGTTCCCTTCCGTCATTTCATAAACTTTAACTTTTCCCATGAGTCCCAATCGTCCCAAAAATGTATACAAAGGATATGACTCGACTTAGCAACTCATGCAAGCAACTAGATAATTGAACTAAGGGTTTAGGGTGATAACAATAATGCACTAAAAAGTATCTACGCGGGTGTAAACCTTCATTGATATCGAAAAACCGAAACATCACGAGAATCGCGAAAAGGATAGGCTTAGAGGGGTTAACTAGGGGTATCGTGTACTAAAGATGAGTACAACGCAAAAGGGTGTGGGGGAAATTACTCAACCGATGTGGAAGAAGTAATTATATTACGGGTATCAAACAAGGGTTATCCTAATGCCTCTTATCATTTAGTTATTCCTAACTACACAAGTGTAGTCTTACTAGCGAACTCGGAATGCATCACAAAACAAGTTCTAGAATCTAATATACTACCGGTTCACACTCTAAGCATTAAAGATGAATGCTTTTAATTCCTACTAATCTAAGGGCGATCCTCACATTTTGGGTGGAATTTAGGTGGTAAAGGGTTTTTGTGCTAGTCATGCAACTTCCTATCCGTGAGACGCTTTTGTTAAAACTAATGGCCCACTCCTATATGTCATGAAAAATTAAAAAATTTGGTGCCAAAATTACCCTAACCGACATTTTCTCATGGTTTATTACACAAATACACTTGGACAAAGCAAATATTCAAGGATAACCATAGTTTCAAAGTTCCCGTTTTATTTTCCCTCCCTACACTTAAACTGAACATTGTCCCCAATGTTCCCAGAAAGTATCAAAGTTATGATAATGGAAGGTAATTAAAAACGAAAAGAAACTAATACTCCCTGATTAGCTCGGTAGGATCCGTATGTGAAGTAGTGGTTAAATCCTTTCCAAGAAGAATTTATGCGTGAAAAGCTCCTTCCAATCTTATGTAACTTCTTCTTGATAAATTAAACCGCACACTCAAGAAGAAAACAACGAAACCTTCGCGTAAAATAGGCGGTAATAATATATATAAGACTCGATTTAAACTAGGATATAATGCTTGTGGAATGGATGTTTACGAATTTCTGGAAAATTAAGACCTGGAAAATTCCAAAAATTTATTAGTAGCTCGAAAAGCGAGAAAAACTAATCTGTTGTTTTATTACTTCTGGCGCGTCGGTTGCGATCACGCCCGTCGAGTTATCACGACAAAAGCGGTGCGATTTTACGAAAAAATTCGGAAAATTTACATCTTTAGAATCTGGAAAAAATTCTACAAAACATCCATTATGACTCGATACAAGCATTTGACTCGAACAAACACACATATATATCTTTTAATGAATTGCTATTCTCATGTTTACGTTTCTTTTGAAAACGTGTGTAATCCTCCCTACACTTATCCCTTATGTAAAATACCTCTATATGCAATTAAGACGAGGTTAAAAACAAAATAAAGCATTTTTACAAATTTAAACATGAGAATAAACAATCAATAAAAGACATATGACACTAACAAGCAAAAAATTAAGCATGGGTTGCCTCCCACGAAGCGCTTTTCTTTATTTAAGAGTCTTGTAGCTAGACTCGTAGTCGTACTCCTACGTGACTTCATTACCGCCACCTTCTTCCTTCACTTTCCCTTCATCGAAAGGCTGTAGACGTTGTATGCTTACCGTGGATTCCTTGCCAACGTTGTTTATTATGGTGACGGTTTTATCTTTTAAATTGGTTTCCTTCACTGTGAAAGGTCCAAACCATCTTAGTTTGTTTATACCTCGTAATGCCCTTATCCGTGATTTGTATAAAAGTACTTTTTCTCCTTTTAGAAATTCCTTAGGGTTCCTTTGTGCCTTTGGTATCGAAGTGGGATTATTTCCTAACTTCTTATCGGGTTTCCACAACGTTGCATCTCTTGAACCATAAAGTCCCTAAGCCCTTTTTCCCGATCATTCATCTTCTTCTTAACACTATTGCCAGGGGCATTTCGATTTCCACCCGTAATCATTTCCATGATCTTAAGAGGATACCTTGGGATGATGGGTATCCTAGCGTACCCCTTCCCGCTTTTGAGTATCATGATGCCCTCTCCGCATTTGATGGTTGCCTTGCCTTGCGGTGGCGAAAATGGTGTCCCAAGAATGAGGGGCACATTTTTATCTTCCTCAACATCAATGATCATGAAATCCACCGGATAAACGATATTAGCCACCTCAATTAGAACATCCACCGCGATTCCTATGGGGTGGACATAGGTGTGATTAGCTAAGGAAAGTCTAAGATCGGTCTTGGCCGGTTTCTCCTTAGTTAACTTATTATAGATTGATAATGGCATTATGTTCACATCGGTCCACCCTGATCGGCTAAGGCATTTATATTATCAATATCACCTATGCTACATGGTATCACGAAATTCCATGTGGTGTCTCGTTTTTTGTTAATGGTTTTTATGACCAACTCATCTGAGGGGTCCCATAGGTAAGGCGTCATATTCTTCTTCGGTCATTTTTCCTTCAAGGGCTTCCCTAAGAACTTCATTGTACCTAAAGTTGTTTACTTGGTTTGCAATGGTTTTTTGTTAATTTCGTGCTTAAGGTAGTACTCAATGGTCTCGGGCTCATCATTAGGCACATACTCCTCCTCTTGCTTTCCTCATTTTTCCTCATCTCAACCCTTGCATCCTCGGGCATAATGGAAACGGCGTTAACAAGCGAAGTGGGAGGACAATTGTTGCTTCTTACTAGTACCTTTTCGGGAACTTTTGTTTTGGTATATTCTATTACCAAATTCATCATTTCTGTCATGTTCGCTTGCATTTCCTCTCTCTGCCTATAAACCTCCTCTTTAAATTTGGCTAATCTCTCCGTATGAGCTGCCATGTACTCCCTCATTTGTTCCTTGAAGCTTGGTGAAAGTGGTATTGGAGAAGTAGAGCAGGCGCCTTTCGAGAATTTGGGTTTTGCTCACGACTTGGGGACTCCTAGAAAAGGTGTGGGTGGTTGGTGGAATTGGCGGATTGTGACTTCTCGAGGAATTTGCACGGGGACTCTTCTTTGCCTTTCCATAAGATAATCAATCCCTCTCTCAATGGCACTCATTTGCTCCTCGAGGGTGTCGGAAGATTCAAAAGGAGTTGATATGGCATTAACTACGTTAACTGGAGTTTCAGGAGATTCATTCCAATCTTCGTAGCTTTGATCGGCAAGCCCTCTATAGTATCCCAAGATTTCTCTGCATTAAAGTCGGAGCCTTCCACGGCGGCTCGATCAAAGGATCGTCGAGTGATGAAATCGGTATGGTCATAGAAGATTTGGATTTGAAGCCAAGATCAATGCCATGATGGGGAAGTCTACGGAGTAGGTCCTTAAATTGAGTCCATGCTTTGTAGAGAGACTCACCTTGGAGTTGTTGAAACGTCAAGATGTCTCGCCCAAGTTTAGTGGTTCTCCCCGGTGGGAAAAATTGAGCAAGGAAACGAGAGGTGAGATCATCCCAACTTTAGATGGAACCGGCGGGAAGTCGCTCAAGCCAATTACTAGCTTGGTCCCGTAGAGAAAATTGGAAGAGACGCAGACACGTGGTCTCCCGAGTAGTAGCATCAAGGTCGATGGAATCGACAATTTTAAGGAAATCCCTAAGATCCTGATTTGGATCTTCGGAACGAAGTCCATGGAATGCACATCCGTTTTGCACAAACCGGATGGTGTCGGATCGCAGGGCCGTAGTTTGGGCTTGGTCGGGAAGCTCAATGGTGTTCCTATAGCCTAGGTGGCTTGGTCTCGAGTATTCACCAAGAGTACGGGCTCTTGGCGGGTCAATTGGTGGTGGGTTGATGAATGGTGGGTGGTTATCACCTTCCATGATGAAAGTGATGGGATTACGAACAAAGGTCACGAAGAAGGGGGATAGACTAAGAGAAAGCTAAGAATGAGAAAAATTTACTTGATAGGAATCAAGCAAAGAAACCTAAACGAGGTGGACTACTAACTAGCTATTCTATTCCCCTGACATGGCGCCAAAAACTTGAAAACGCTACACGTGTCGTTCGGGGTCAAAGGAACTTCCTTTTCTTCGAGCAAGTTTTATAACACCCTAGGCAGTGAACCTAATCGTTGTAGTGTAGTAATTAGGGTAAGCCACGGGTATTGATATCGTTCTCTAGGGGAATAGGAATGCTAGTGAGAAGTTACTACGCTAAGGTTGGGGTTGAGGAAGATTATTTTTTCTTTTTATGTTTTTTAGGAAATTGAAAGGTACGAATCTCGGGGTTTGGATTTGGGGGTTGGTATTTCTACCGATTACTCTACTTATCTAATTATCTAATCTAAGGTGTATGTAGTCTATGTCTAATTATTGTGTGCTCGTATGATAGTTTAAAGATGTGTTTACTTAGGTTTTACTACTCCTTAATTATCTCCTATTGGTGGTTGAATTTTCACGTCCTTATTCTTAGTTGCGTTGTGTGTCTAAAGTTGTAGGGTATGCGTTTCTCCTAACTCTTTGAACTTACCAAAGGGTCTCGTCTACAAAACCCACTAGGGATAATAAACTCTTACTCTAAGGCACTCTTTGGATGGTTTAGCTTACAACTACTCAAGGAGTTATATTCTAAGGTTCACAAAGATTTAATCAAGCATTAAGTACACAACGAATGACCTATCGCATTACTAGATCATTAATCAACTAATATAAGAGACAACCAATCAATATTCAATAATTAAGTTTCATATTCCCTAAGCAAACACACAAGTAAATTAGCCGGACATGGAGAACATGCAAGCATACACACAAATAATCAAAGACATAATTGAATTAATGAAGTAAAACACTTATCATGGTGTAAGATAGGGTTTGGAACCCTAAAATACTGTACAAGGCAGCCTTGGTTCAGTTTAGGTTTTTACTCCAAAAGACTACACACTAATACTGAAAAAATTCGGATTCTATATATAAGATTACACATGCGACGGCGTCACCTTATGTTTTGTGACGCCGTCGGTCGCCGCCATTAGGGTTTCGTCTTGGCCACGTTAGACTTGGCGACGCGCGTCACCTTGTGATTGTAACGCCGTCCTCTTAAACCTCGACAAACCGTGCGGATTGAATCTAGGCTGTCTGAGTATGCGATGGCCTACTCTTTTATAACTTGACGTCGCGAAAATAAGAGTTTTGGCTTCGTCCCACAAAATCCTCGACGGCGTCAGATAAGCGATGGCGCGTCACCTTGTATTTTCAGAGTGGAGTGTCTCGATTCTTGACTTTGGCCATTTTCTTCGTATATTCGCACCTTTTCGTCCCAATAAGTTCCATTACAACAATTTGCCTTCAAGAGACCTAAAAAGTGAAAAGGAACGATATTAAGTAATAACGGATACAAAAGTGATCAAATAAGGGCTTAAACGACCCCTAAAAAAGGTACCTTTTAAAACCTTATCATATAGCTAGCGAGTTAGTTTAAGCGACTTGGTGGTTAAGCGAGTTGTGTCTGTTTGCGACTTGCTATTAAGCGAGTTGTCTCTATATGCGACTTGGCTATTGCTGAGTTGATTCCTTGGCGACTTGTTTCTTTAAGCGAGTTGGTTGTTTAGCGAGTCGATAACTAAGCGAGTTGAGTGTTTAGCTACTTGTCTATTGAGACTTGTTACTTCTTCGTGCTACATTCTTACGGTTGTTCTTTTGGTTTAGTAAAATCCCATGAAAGAATCAATTTTCCGGTTTAATCAAAGAATAGTAAAATCCCGTAGAACTTATAATCATGGTAAACATCGTTCCAACTATTGTTTCTTACGTAGCGAGGGCGTTCAAGCAGCGGGATCGATACTCGTCCACCTATGCTTGATGTGAACTGATTATGAATCATGGGCTCAACGAATCGATTATACTTGTTTGGGAAAAGAAAACGGAGTCAACATTCTCATGTCAATCGATGAAGGACCTTATCAGATTGAGACTACAAGAGACATAATTGATACCGCTGCAGATGGAACAATGATCTTTGGATTGGACGGACCAAAGGCGTATGATGAGCTTAATGATAAGGAGAAAAAGAGATTTGATGCTCGACATCGGGCTTCCAACATTATACTTCAGGGTCTTCCAAAGGATATCTACAAGCTCATCAATCACAAACTGAAGCTAAAGGCAGGGGATAATGTCAAGATGCTTCTCTGGGTCTGCATCGAATTAACTAAGGAAGAAAGAGAATCACAACTGTATGATGAGTTTGAGCACTTCAAGATGAAACCAGATGAAAGTGTCTATGAGTACTACATGAGATTCCATAAGCTTGTGAATGATATGAGAAACATCAAAATGACCATGCCAAACATTCAGCTAAACTCAAAGTTTGTGAACAACATGAATCCCGAGTGGCACAAATTTGTCACCTCTGTGAAGCTTACCAAAGGTCTAAAGAATATAAACTATGAGCAATTGTATGCCTTCCTTCTTTAGAATGAGAGGCATGCTATGTTTGAAAAAAGGATTCTTGATCAATTCAAAATCAACCAGGGAGAAACAAGCTCACCAAATGACTCTACAGCTTTCTACACCAATGTTGGTATTACCACCAAAGCATCTCAAGTCATACCCATGGGTAATGGTAATTACAAGCTCATCCCTGATCCGGCATATAAGCCTCCCGACTCAAACACTCTCATGGAAAACTTCATCAATCAACTGTCTCTCATGGTTAGCCAAAACATGAACTCTCTCCTACACACCAACAATAACCTCAGAGCAGCATCCAATCCACACAATCAAGCTACTGTCAGAGATGGGAAGGTTGTGGTGCAACCAGTTCAAGAAAGGCAGTATGATCAAGGAAGAGGTGGAGTTGGTAGAGGATATGTAGCAAATCAGAATCGGGGAAGAAATCTAAATCAAGGAAAAGGAAAGCATATCAAATGCTACAACTGTGGTGGTGAGGGACACATTGCTAAGAACTGCACATCTCCAAAACATCCACAGAATGTAGAATACTTCAGAGACAAGATGTTGCTTGTACAAGCTTAGGATAATGGTGCTGCTTTGGATGAAGAGGAGTTGTTGTTTCTCGCTGAGGGCAATGCCAAGACCTATGATGCAGATGTGGATGAGCAGCCAATTCGGGAGATAGGTCACAATCATCAGAATGCCTTTCAAGTCGCTGACTGTGATGCATACGACTCGGCGTCGATGATGAACCTACTGCACAAACAATTTTCATGGCTAGCATTTCTCCAATGGTCTCTCTAAAGGTCCCCTCACCACAACAAGCTGGTCCATCCAAAGAAAAAATCATTTCAGAGGTATTAAAACTATATGATGAAGTTGATGAGCAAAAGATGCATAATAAAGTACAATCTCTTGAAACTTATGAATCAGATATTGATGATGAGGGTAATAGCAATATTGTCCCATATGATCAATATGTGAAGCAAAGTGAAAGTGAGGTTGTACCAAGTAATGCATCTTCTGCAGTCAATGATGACTGTGCTTTTGATGAATACACTGCATGTGCCCCTTATGATTCTGTTATCTCTGAACTGAATGCCTATAAAGAACAAGTTGCTGTTTATGAACAACGTGCTAAGTTTGAGTTAACCACACGTGGCGAGGAAATGGATGACCAAATACGTACAATTATTAGAAAAAGTAATTTTAGAGAAGAAGTATTAAAACAAGAGTTAAACTCCTTACAAGAAAAGCTTTCTAAAACTGCTAAGCAAAAACAAGAACTTCAAGAAAATGTTAAAATGCTTAAGCAAGAATTCAATGCTAAGGAATCAAAACTTTTGAATGATTTTTCCAATCTAAAAACTTTGAAAAACAAGCTTGAAAATAAGTTGTATGTACAAGGGAATACCATTCAAATTGCTCACTTGATCACTAAGCATAGAGTCTTAAGCGATAAGCATAGCATTCCCCTTGTTGAGGAACCAAATCCGGAGGTCATTAAAAGGGCTAGAAATGCTCATAAGGTTCTTTATGATGGCAATGAAATCCTTAAGCCTAGCAGAAACCAGTTCTTGAGTGCACGAGGAAGATAAGAAATCGATGATCACTAGGAAAAAAATGGATAAGAAACTCAACAACCCTACATGTAAATAGAAAAACATAACTATCAAACCTCATGATTACACTAAGGAAAATTGGATCTCCCTTAACATGTTTAAGCCTCAAACTCAATTAACCCCTGAACAAATTTTTTGGAAGAAAGATATGGATAAGCAAAAAGCTGTGAATCTTGTTGTAACAAACCCTCCTATTAGGAAAATGCCTCAGTGACTGTGTATCCTCCAAATACACCAATGCATTTAGTTCTTAGAACTATTGCCACTAAAAACAAGACCTTAATCAGTCAATATGTTATCTTTCAATTATTTGTTGATTTTGAGAAAACTTGTAAGAAAATGATCACACCCACTGGGATAACTGAAGGGGAAAGGGGTTTTGAGAAAACTAAAGAATGCTATTTAACTTAGATCATGCCTTTCTTTAAACAATTAAAAGGTCAATTTGAGAGTCTTAAAAAGGGATGGACTTAGATATTAAAGAAATGGAAAAGGAATTTGATGCAATGATTGTTGAGGTTAGTGACTATGAGCGAGAATTAAAATATAATGAGATTGAGAGGAAGAACTTGCATACCTTGAATGAGAATCTTATTTCGGAATGTATTGCTCAAGATGTGTTTTACACTGCTACAAATTGTTCCATTAATGCTTCTCAATTTCATGAATTATCAGTTGCTCTGAAAGTCTCCCATGATCGTGTCATTGAGCTTGAAAAACTAACTCTAAACTGCATGATAAAGTTGAACAAGATGATCATGATAACACAGGTAAAACAGTTTTCTTAATTGGAAGTTGAGCATCTTGCTTTGCAATTAAAATATCAACATCTGAAAAAAATGTTAAAACCTCAAATATCAAGACATCCTTGGATGCTCCTGAATTTGATGCAGATTTTGAAATTAGCAAACGTGATGAACAGATTCGAGCTCATTGTAACACGATCAGAAAGTTGAAAGCCCAAATCTCTCAATTAAAGGGTGAAAAGAACAATGTATCTGGATCCCAAATGCCTCCTCCTTTAGATTCTCAGTATTCTCAAACTTTTCATCTTCAAAACTTAGTTAATGCCTTACAAAAGGAAAACGAGAGTTTTCTAGAAGAAAATGAAAAAGTTAAACGACACTTTAAAGAGTTATATCATTCAATGAAAGTCACTCGTGACCAAAACAATGAAAAAATAACGTCTTTACAAAAAGAAATTGAGAATCTGAGGAGTCAGGAAGATGGGAAACTGCCACTTGTTTTAAATGAGAATATTGCATCAAAGTTATCCTCAGACTGCAAATATACTATGACTGTTAAATACATTCCTCCTCATCTTAAGAATAATGAACTTGTGTTTCATAACTATTGTGCTCACCTTAAGGATAGTCTAGAATGTCTCCGTGAGATTGTGGAAGAGGATTTCATAAATAAGCCTCTGGATAGAGAAATTAGGTTTGCTTGCATTCAGGCCAAACGATCTCAGGAGCTGCTAGAATGTTTAATTGCAACATGTCCTAAATCCTTAGGTGCAAAAAGAAAAGCTGTGATGCCTTGTTCTATGCCTAGTACCAAGCATTCAAATCATTCTATGCCCAATTTTAAGAAAGTGAACACTAATGTGCCTTCAAGTAGTTCAGATCCCTGCACATCTAGTTCAGGAAAGCAAAAAGTAGATCAACCAACTAATGTTCCCATAATTCCCTCTACAGGAGTAATCGGTGACATTAAAGCAAGCGGGTCAAAGCCTCCAGGCAATACCAAGCAAGATAGGACCTCGTAAGCTAAGAATGTGCATTGTAAGAAAGTAGAAGATCACCCTAGGAATATTAAGTTTGAGTTGAATAAAACGAATCGTGTTGATTCTAGTATTAGCTATAAGCGTCTTGTAATTAATTGAATTTTGCTACTATTTGCAAAACCATGTAATGATGACTGCTTTATTTATGTTACTAATCATGAATGTGGTGTGAATGTTTTGTCTAATGCTGTCAAATGCCTGATAAAACTGTTAATGTTAAAATTCAAGCTAAGAAGGCTCAAAGGCAAAGGCGAAAGAAAGTTAGAAAACAGTGGAAACCCACGGGAAGGAAATTTAGTAATATAGGTTATCAATGGATACCTTTTGGCCGTAAGATTAATGAGCTTTGCCCTAACGTTGCTAAATCAATGCCCACTAGAAAATGGATGCCCACTGGTAGAACTATTCCCTTAAGAAGTGAACATACTTTGAATAGGTCAAATACGGACACTAGCACTTCATCTATTTCTAATGAGTCCATTGTTTCTACCTCTGATGTGGGTGTTCCAATCACTTTTACTAACCAAGTGGAACCCATTCTTGCATGGGGATCCCAATTATCCAGTAATCCATTCTTGTCTGTGTTCAACTGCAGATCGTTCAAATCGTTCTGTAGTACTTGGACTCAGTACATTCCAAGCATATGACTTGAGATGGGTCGCGGCTCATGAACTTCGTGAGTAAATTCATCGGGAATGTTAGATTCGGGAATGACCATTTTGGAGCAATTATGGGTTATGGTGATTATGTAGTTGGCAAAAGTGTAATCTCCGGGGTATATTATGTTGAAGGTCTTGGTCATAACTTGTTTTCTCGTTGGACAATTCGTGATTCGATCTAGAAGTGGCATTTAGAAAACATACTTGTTTTGTTAGAGAACTCGATGGTGTGGAACTATTAAAAGGAACTCGTGGTTCAAACCTATACACCATCTCTATCGAATATATGATGAGATCTTCACCCATCGCTTGCTTGTCAAAGGCTTCCAAAACTAAGTCATGGCTATGGCATCATTATCTCAATCACTTGAACTTTGGTACCATAAACAATCTATCCAGAAAGGACTTAGTAAGAGGATTACCCAGATTAAAGTATGAAAAAGATCATCTTTGTTCAGCATGCCAATGGGGAAAAAGCACGAAATATGCCCATAAACCAAACCCACAAACTTCGATAATGGAAGTCCTTCATACCCTTCATATGGATTTGTACGGACCAATGAGAGTACAAACAATAAATGGGAAGAAATACATTTTAGTCATTGTGGATGACTACTCTCAATTTACTTGGGTAAAGTTTTTGAGGACAAAGGATGAAACTCTAGATGTCATCATCAAACTTATCAAACAGCTACAAGTTCGACTCAACAATACTGTTAGAATAGTTCGAGCAGACAATGGCACAGAGTTTGTTAACAAAGACTTAATTCAGTTTTATGAAAGTGTTGGAATCAGTCATCAAAGAAGTGTTCCACGAACTCCTCAACAGAGCGGTGTATTTGAAAGATGAAATCGAACTCTTGTGGAAGCCGCAAGAACAATGCTAATTTATTCAAAGGTTCCAATGTTTCTATGGGCTGAAGCCATTGCCATTGCTTGCTACACCCAAAATCGTTCCCTTATTCATACCTCTCATGGAAAAACTCCATATGAACTTGTTCATAAACGAAAACCTGATCTCTCCTACCTTCGTGTGTTTGGTGCTTTGTGCTATCCAACAAATGACGGTTAAGACTTAGGTAAATTAAGAGCAAAGGAAGATATTGGAGTTTTTGTTGGTTATGCACCAAACAAGAAGGGTTACCGAATCTACAACAAGAGAACCCGAAATATCATGGAAACAATTCACGTTACGTTCGACGAGTGACGGTCAAATGGATCCGGACAAACCAGATTCTGGACCCGCACTCAATTTTCATCAAGTAGTCCTATCAGTTCTACTCTTGTTTCTAATACCTCTCCAACAACTCCTTATGTACCTCCATCAGAAGATGATTTAAAGAGATTGTTTGATCCAATGTTTGATGAACACTATGAACCAAATTTTGATGAAATGTCAATTCCATCAACAGAGGCTGCTCCTATCCCTGTGAATGAAGTCAACCCTTCATTCTCAATATCATTAAGTCATGAAGCGACTGCTGCTGATCACTCTGCCTCATCAACAAATCATCAATCATCGAATGTACATCATGGAATTGTTTTTGACATCAATGATGAAGTTAACCCCTTTGCTACTCCTGAAGATGCTCCATTTGAAAACATATTTGCCCATGAATCATCATCAGAACCATCTTCATCAGGAGATATCGACTCTGCTACACCAGTTCCTCAACAACAGCCACATGAACACCTCAGAAAATGGACACATGATCATCCATTGGACAACATCATTGGAAACTTCTCTCGTCCAGTATCCACTCGGAAACAACTTGCTTCTTCAACTCCGTACTCTCTAAGGTCGAACCAAAACATGTCAAAACTGTCATGAATGAAGACAGTTGGTTCAATGCCATGCAAGAAGAAATTCATGAGTTTGATCGACTTGATGTATGGGAATTAGTACCTGCTCCAGATTGTGCTATGATCGTTGCTCTAAAGTGGATCTTCAAAGTGAAACTTGATGAGCATGGTGATGTTTTAAAGAACAAGGCTCGATTGGTTGCAAAAGGATGTCGTCAAGAGGAGGGTATTGACTTTGAAGAATCATTTTCTCCTGTTGCTCGTATCGAGGCAATCAGAATCTTCTTGGCTAATGCTGCAAGTAAGAACATGGTAGTCTATCAAATGGATGTAAAGGCGGCATTTCTTAGCGGAGATCTTAAAGAAGTCGTATCGTTAGCCAACTGAAGGCTTTGTGAATCTAGAGCATCCTACTCACGTCTATCGTTTGAAGAAGGCTCTTTACGGTTTAAAGCAAGCTCCAAGGCATGGTATGATACGCTATCAAAGTTTCTTCTATCCACTGGATTCAGCAAAGGAGCATTTGATCCGACATTGTTCACCGGGAAGTCGGCAAACATTTAATTCACTTTCAAATATATGTTGATGATATTATCTTTGCCTCGACTGACCCCAATGAGTGTGACCGTTTTTCTATTGAAATGGGTTCTAAATTTCAAATGTCAATGATGGGACAAATGTCATTTTTCTTAAGATTACAAATTTCACAAAGTCCCAGAGGCATATTTATAAATCAATCTAAATATGCTAATGAGATTTTAAATAAATTTGGATTTGATTCTAGTGACCCTATTGACACTCCCATGATTGAGCGTACTAAACTGGATGAGGACCACTCAGGGATCATGGTAGACCAAACGAAATATCGTAGTATGATTGGATCCCTGATGTACTTCACAGATGAGAGCCGGACATCTTGTTCATTTGTTTGCATGTGTGCTAGATATCGGCTAAGCCTACCAAAAGCACCTTGAAGCGGTTAAGCGGGTATTTGGTATCTCCAAGGAACCATCAACATGGGACTTTGGTACCCGAAGGACACGGTATGTCACTAACGACATATGCAGAGATCATGTAGGTGTCAAGATACTCGTCGAAGCGTCCGGAGGTGCTCAGTTTTTGGGTGATAAGCTTGTGAGCTGGTCTTCAAAGAAGCAAATGAGTACTTCTATTTCCTCTACAGAGGCTGAATACATAGCCATGTCATATTGTTGTGCTCAAATCCTATGGATGAGATCCCAATTATCTGACTATGACTTTGAATTCAACAAAATACCTCTATACTGTGATAATAAAAGTGTTATGGCTCTCTCATGCAACAACGTACAACACTCAAGAGCAAAGCACATCGACATTCGACATCATTTCATTAGGGAGCAAGTAGAAAACGGTGTGGTGGAACTATACTTTGTGAGGACTGAATACCAGTTAGCAGACATCTTCACCAAAGCTCTTCCTAGAGAACGTTTTGAGTTTATCCTTCCACGTCTTGGTCTAAAGAGTCTACAACCGGAAACACTCAAGCTTCTACAAGAGGAAGACGAGGAGTAAAGGTCTTTATTCATCTATCTCTTGTATATATTTATTCAAAAAGCAAAATACAAAACTTAAAAAACCTCAAAAGAAAATATAAAAATATAAAATTCTCAAAAATCCATAAAAAGTAGAAAATCTTGAAAAATTCCAAAAAATATTGTTATTTTGTCATGTTTTTCCTTATTCGATATCATCTATGGACTTTGTGTTGACATTCAAAGAATGTGACGGGTCTTTAGATGTTCTTCGAATGTACACAATTTTGTTAAAAAAAAAAAAAAATGAGGCGGAGAAAAATGGTGGTTTATTGTCATTTCAGGCAGTAACTCGTTTTAAAAGTAAAGAACAGAGCCATGCTTTATCTTATTTTTCAAATCTCATGCTCGGATTCTTAAAACAAATGTTTGTCATAAAAAGACAAATGTTTCTCTTTCCAAATATTTTTCCGTCTAATGATTCTTCGGAAAAATATTTGCCATCTAATGAAAACTAAATTGCTTTGTAAACACCTCGTACTCTATTATTCGTGTAAATCATTAGTGCTTATCATCTGTCAAAATCTCTATCTCTCAATCAACAACTTGTGTCATTGATTGAGGGGAGAATGATTTTATTGAATTAAAAGGTTATTTTGAAAGGTCTTTTTCAAACAATTGTACGTAAATGAGCAAGATTTATTGTTGAAAAATCAAAAAGAATAATGTTTTATACAGTTGATTCAAAACCTTTGCTAAATGTTATGTTTTCAAAAGACAATCTTGCATGTTTAATAAATGGAGTTTAAAGTCTGAAAATCTGATCCATATCGGTTAAAAGTTTTTTCAAAAGCAAGTCAATATTCTCCTCAAAAGCTTCCAAAATGAATTTAAATCAATAGAGATCACAACTCTCAAAGGAGTTAAAAAATGTGATAGGGGGAGAATTTGTGATTTAAACTGGATTTAAACTGATAATTCGATACATGGTTTTATAAGGATGTACAAGCTCTCCTTCCCACATGTGCCAAACGATTTCAAATTTTCCATGCACATGTTGAGGGGCAGCATCTATCTTAAACCACAAAGATTTGAAGCGTGATCAATTTATTTCAATGTGCAGTCTTTTCCTAATATGTGCAAAACATTTTCAAATTTTTATGCACATATTGAGGGGGATCAACTATTTTGAAAACCACATTCTTTAAATAACTACTCTTAGATGCAAGCCAACCCCTCAAAGATGAAAATTATTTCTATTATAAAATGATGCTTGATGCACATGTTGAGGGGGAGCTCTTGTTCTAAAAATATCAAAAACAATTCAGGTACAAACTACTTTGATAATATATCACAATTATCTGGATTGATTTTAAAATGGTTTTCAATTGGTTCCAACGGCAGATGAACAATACCAAATAGACCGACCAACTTTACTTTATGTATGGTGATATAAGGATGATAAGGTTAGGTATTTGTTCCCATGATCCGCCAGAACCGGAGGGATCTACCCAGGGACAATCCACTAGATAGTGTAGAAGTTATTTGGTATGATGAAAAAAGGAGAAATGTGAGATATGGGAAGAGTGCGGATGAGACGAGCTAGTCTGGAATAAACCCAATAAGATTCTAGCTATGAAGTCTCGGTAAGCACTGAAGGGGTTGAAAAATGAAAAAGAATTGAATGTGAAAAGGGTGAAAATAAATAGCCCTCCGATAATTCAACCTTAGGGCAGATACCGGGTTCAATTCGTATGCTACTGGTGGTTACTAAGGTAACACTAGTATTGAAGACAAGACGTCATGGACCCAATGACGCACTACACTACAACTTCCCAAACCACTCAAGTTCCTCTTAAAAGGACTTGTTTCATTCTCACGGGGAACCGACATTATCTATCGACTTTCTCTTAGAGTTTGTTGATATTGAAGAAGGAGACCCTCTCCCTAGTCTCCAGCATAGGAACCAAATATGCACAATTGAGTCTAGCACCACGAGATCATCATATAAATCTCTTTAGGACACTGTCAATGAAGACTCTCCGTTTCACACAATGTGGAAAGAGAGTTTATATCTTATGAGTCCTACGCATTATCCTTGTGGTATTGCAAGAACATCCGAGTGATATGCAAACATATTCACAATGAAGATGGAAAGCCTTCTGGATCCAACATCAAACAAGCTCACGGTGGGTAGCATGTGATATCTATCCAATAGATCAACCATGTGACAACTGAACAGAAACAATGGGGCGATTCAATCTTTTGAATCAATCTGGTTCAGGTTATGGATTGACGGATACCTTTGAAAAACCGGTCTTTGTGCTTAAAACTCTTTTCTTTAGCACATCGACTGTGTACTCATATTTCAAAATAAAAGGTGTTTATGATTGATAATTGATTTTCATTAAAACCTTCGTTGTATTGCTAAAACAATTTCTATTGAGCGATACACGATTGTTTTTCAAATCTCTTTTCATCAATCATGAATCTCAATTCATCGGTTCACTCACTCCGTGTTGTCTTCTTTGAGGCGTTTAAGTTTGAGAACGGCTAGAGCAGCTACGAAACCTGTCAAGGAAATTCTTCGAATTATACTCGATCCAGCATACTAGTAATCTTGATCAGCGGGGAACCGTGGGCCGTGTACCTCAATTCAATGAAAGTGATCAAAGACACTTTCGTGCACTTTATTGCTAACTATTGTATGCGAATGCATGAGGCGTTTGCGTGATCGAATGAAGCGGTCAATCCATAGCTGCATGCTCACCCTAAACATTCATCTCAAAAGAAATCATGATAAGTGCTTCAACGACTCTGATACTTTCACTCCATGCTTCTATCTTTCTTGCAAATATCATGAACGATAAAAGCTTCCGCTACTCTAGTGAGAATATATCATGATCCAGAATGTGAGCATGTCGGTCCAAATGTCACAACATCACATAATACCAACACCACAATGGAAGAGTCAGAGATTCATGTTTGCTGATGATCTCAATGCTGGCTCAAAACTCTTCATCACGTGGATCAGTTAAAGACCTCCACTTGATTTACCCAAACATGCGGAACATGAAGAATCAAAGACTACGTGCTACTGAGCAAAGAACTTAATCAAGAATCCTAGAACAATCTAATGCAATATCTGTTTGTATTCATTGTAAATTGAGGTGACCTCCCTTAGGGGGAGATTGTTAGGAATTAGAAAATTCAGTCGTTAAAGAGTCGGTCACCTCAAGTATATGTATTTGATAGAAAGCTCGTAGTCGTAGTCAAGTTATGTTAGAAAGTAGTTTGTTAAGTAACACTGTGGAGGAAGGACGGGTCTTTACCCACTGTATGCCTGATCCACAGCCCGTAGGTGGCATTTATTTGTAAGACACTATAAATACCCTCTACCTCCCAAGGTAGAGGGTTTGAGCTTCAATATCATTTTTCTTTGTTTCACATAGTTCCCAACTCTCTTCCCTTTCTCTCTCTAGAACTTTCTCTCTCTAAACTACTTATACGCCCCATTGTGATTATGGTTTAGTGTGATTGTGAAATCCTATATCTTACAACAAGGTCACTTCAGTAGTCTTGATGATGATGAAGCTTGGCAACTCATGGACTTGAGCTTGCTCGACTTCAAGAGGTGGTGATCTCGCCTTTAAGAGGAACCTAGAGAATCACACAACACAAAACTACATAGAAAGATCCTTTGGATCTGAGGTTAGTGAGTTTACAATACTAAGAGAGAGTATGTGTAAATGGGATGAGTTGCAAGAGAGAAATGGCTCACTATTTATAGGCAAATTTCTCTACTGTTCCCCGGTTCCCACGGATCCCTACCTAAAGGGATCCGGCTAGTGCAATCCAAGGTATCCGCCAGCTGGGCCAGCTTGAGTCCGGATTTTGGGTTGCAAACTGGGTTATGGGTTATGAACCATGGGTTATACAAGATGCAATGTATCTAGATATTGGATCATGGGTCATGGGTCATGGACCATGGACAATACCCAACATGACTTCATGCATGATATCATGCAATGGGTCATGGGTTATGGATCAAGCTCCATGGGTATGGGTCATGGATTTTGGGTTTTACCCAACTACATTCAATGTATCTAGTCAATGGGTCAAGTACTTGGATTTTTACCTATTACATTACCCATTACAATATAAGTATGCACATTTCCATATTATGTAAATACTAGTTGTTATACATATGTATTTCTATAAAATGTAAACACTATTACTTGTTTAGTGTTTTATATGAAAATGTAAGTGTGTTAATAACTATTGGCTCAACCCATTTACGGATTTTATTTGTTTCTTTAAAATGATTTTACGTTTGTTATCGACAAAACAATAAAAGATTGTAAAATATAAATAAACGTTTTTACGGCTTATTTGTATTAACAATCTCCCCCTTTTTGTTGATAACAAAATATAAGATTATTTTAAGGAAAAACTAAAATTTGTAAAAGTTTGAATTAGAGTTTTTACTCTCCTCTCCCCTTTTTTGTCGAAATAAAAAGAGCGTCGAAAAGAAATTAACACATTGTTTTAAAAAAATCATGTGAAAAGTAATAATATGAAAAATAGAGAGTAAGAGAAGAGAAGAATTCTCGTCTTAACTCCCCCTTGACGGGTGCTTCCCTTTGTTGAGGGCGTCAAGTAATTAGGAAGACTAAGCGAGTGTTTTGAAATTATGTTTGCAAATGGTTTTGTATTTTGACGAACATGCTCCCCCTTGACGAGTGATTCCCTTTGTGAGGGCGTCAAGTAATAACGAAATCCTAAGTGAAGGTATTGCAAGTGTTTTTGCAATTGTTTTGCTTTGACTAAAAGCTCCCCCTTGTTGAGGGTGTCAAAGTCTTCATGTGTATTTTGAAAATCTACAAAATAAAGGTCAGAAAATAAGTATATGATGCATAATTTCCTGCAAATGAGACTCGAATTAGTAATGAAAAGTGCTTTTGTTGCACGGATCCCACGGTTCCTCCTTGGGAGGGATCCGTCTAGGCCAAAATGAGGGATCCGTAACCTGCATTCTCATGACAGCAATGTAGATGTAAAATATGATGTCAATATCAACAAGAGTTATGTATTAAGGCACTAAACATATTTTCATAACCAAATAGCATACAACATGTAATATCATTCAATAAAATGAGAGAAATGATGTACATAACTCTAAAACTAAGAAAATGATCCAAACATGAAGTATCATTCCTAATCAATCTAAATTAAGATTAAGACTAGAACACCACTTGAATTCCTAAGCTCAAGGAAGTTTAGGTTTGTTGACCTCATCAAAACGTTTAAGGAGGTGATAGAACATGAAACGTAGCTCGTCACGTACTTCATGTACTAAACCTTCAATATGTTGACAATGATAACAATCTTTGTCATGGCTAGGGAATGGTGGTGGTAGGAAGGGAGTGGTTTGAGATGGAAGGTTGGGTTGAGGTTCTACAAAAGAAGAAGGGTTTTGTGGAGGTATGTTTGATGAAGTTGGAGGTGGTTCAACTAAGGATGTTTGTGGTGGTAGAGAGGTGTCTACTTCCATGTGATCCGGTTGTTGATTCCTCATAATCATAAATGGACTATTTAAGGGTGATGGAGAAAAGGATATCGGTGCTAGTGTTGTTTCAACACCATGGTTTTGTTGTTGCGTTATTCTCTCAATTGAGGAGAATGTTGGCAATGGTGGAGGATGAGATGGCCTAGAAGGCAAGTCCTCTAAATTGTAGAGGTGTGGAGATGAGAGTGGAGTGGTGAAGGATATGGCTCTACGCACTAAGGGCGATGGTTTAGTAGAAATAGGGGTGTTTCGTTTAGGAGGTATAGTAGTGTTTGGCAAGGGTAGTTTTGTGGAAACAATCCTTTTGGGGATTGGTTTAATCGGTTGAGTTGGTTGAGAGGGAATTCTAGCATTTGTGGTTTTAACGGGTGATGATTCGGTTGAAGAGATTCGTGAACAACCCGAGCAAGTTTCTTGGGAGGTCCTTTGGTGGATGAGTTAGCACTAGGAGCTTTTCTCATGATGAGATGACAAATGGATAGTGAAATAAGGGCTTTTAGTTGCTGAGAATGAGGTTGTAAATAGCGATTTGAAAGTACTAACAAAGAGTTCTATAAAGGGAAGGAGTTAGTAAGTGAATTTAAGGCTTAAGCCACTAAAATCCTTCAAATTGCAATGATTTGCATGCACAAGAGTCAACTACAGAGTTTCACTAATCTAGGAAGTCGATTAAGACAAGGTGGAGTGTTCAAGTTAGCAAGGAGAGCTTGTTTTAGCATAGTCTGTGCAGCCGGTTCCCACGGTTCCCTCAAATGAGGGATCCGTCTAGGCTAAACCTAGGGATCCGGCTATCATCAGTCACAGAAAAGGAAAATGATGTCTAGTAAGGTCTAATACCTACACATATTGAGTGTATTCAGTCTTCTCAGGTGTCTTAAATGATATGAGACTTAAATGATCAAGTGAAATGAGTGAGGATAGCTAATGATTGTCTTTTATGGAAAGAAATGGGGCTTTATGAGCACCAATGGATGATCAAAGATGACACTAAGAGATTTGAGAGTGTCGAGTGAAGTCAAATGATCCTAGAGATCAGATGGTAACTTAAAAGAAATTTGGAAAATTCCTTAAAAATCATAAAAAATGAAAAATTAGTTTTTGGCCTATTTTGAGGTAGGGATGACTAAAATTAATTTGCTAAAATTGAGAGAAATATCAAACTAGGTGTTTTGAGATGTGAGGAACAAAGTGTGAGCATTGGACTAGAAATATGGTAAGTTTTGGCGAAGTGATAGATCAAAAGCACCTTGAATGTGATCCTAAGTTTAGCAATTAATGAGCGTGAGACCTACTGAGCTTGAGGAAGACTTAAGTGATCCTAAAGTATCATGTTTAGCTAGTTTGATAAGGTCTGGAAGAATGGATTGACGTGAGGATAAAAGGAAATCTACTTCTGTTGCCCGGATCCCACGGTCCCCTTACTTAAGGGATCCAGATAGTTGAGAGTCAGGGATCCAGTCATCTGAGACATAATATTTCAACAGTGAACATGTACTATCTAATTATAATAACTAATGATTTCCAAAGAACACATATATAAGCAAGATATCAAATGATCAATAAACGTTTTATTTCATAGGAATGTTCATGTTACAAGGTAAAAGATGAGTCCTAAGGATTGATTCTATTTGGAGAAAAGACTAGGTTTCTCTTGCGTTTTCATTTGTTGGATCGTCGAATGGGTGATGAGTATTTGAGGAATCCGGAATGAAGAATGACGTGATGTGAGATGCGTTCAAAGGTTCCATCATTTTGTTCACAAGTATGTATAAAGGACTTTGAAATTGAGGATGAAAGTACATGATATGATGATAAAGGCGTGTTAAGAACATTCCGTATGGAATAAGTTTGTTCTTGTTACCTTGGACATTTACAATTCGTTTTGCGAAGAAGTAGGAGAGATTGTATGGTTTTTGAGTTAGGAGACAGTACATCATGTGAGCACAACAAGCAGGAAGTATCTCACGGTTTTTGATTTGTGTGATTGGATTGAGGAGTGCATAAAATGCGAGTTAATTCTTAAGGGGAAGGTATGTGTGAAAACTATGGATTGTTTTCTTCACGGTAGTTAAAGAGAGAATCAAGAGACCAATTTTCAGTGAAGGCACATTGTCCATGATTTGGAATTCGGAGAATGTGAGCGAATTGCCCAAGAGTTAAGACAAAATTCTGGTTTTTGATCCAAAACCATAGTGATAGAGAGCGATCCTCGTTACGAACGAGTTCAACTTGACGGAAGAATTCCAAAACAAACCGGACTAATTTTCTTGTTAATACTGAGAAGAATTTTTAGTCCTATGGTGCGGAATGAGGTATTGATACCTTTTTGGTATAGTAGAGATGAGTCAACAACACGTCCTTTATGGAAGCAACGAGTTTCGAGATTATTGAACCCACGGACATGATTGCTAGGTGTGTTAGGCTCAAGAGAAATATTAGGATTTAATTCCCAAATTCAAGTTATTCTTTATAAACCAAACATTCTTAGGTTTATGGCACCATCCTCAATTATCTTTCAAAACTCAGAAATTAGAAGCTCACATTAGCATTTTCATCACCATGACAAAGGCTCTTAGCAACAACTCCTCAAACATAGGATCATCCAAAAGAAATGGTCAAATGATCCATGAAATTTCATCCACCGAAACATCTCCTATTAGAAATGATGACTCTAGAATCCCACCTTGTCAAACCCATCCAACAAAAGCTAAGAGAACCGCAAGGATTAGCATCAAACCTTTCCAACTAGAAAAAGGATCATCTAGTTCTAAACCAAACATGGATAGTTCTAGCAAGCCATCAAAACATTCATTCATTGAGAATGGACTACACTCATTGAATGAACCTCTTCCTCATCCAAACATATATTCATTATTTCATTCACCTTCAAGAACCTCTCATTCACCAACCTTTTCATTAAATCGGGAACCACCTACAACACCAACTAGCCCATCATGGGAGACAAGGAATAACCTTGATCATATGGAAGAAGTTCCATTACCACCCTCATTTTAGAACCTCTCCCAAATTCTCAAAATGAAGACCCTCAAACACACATTGATCCCCCTCAAGACATCCCTTTCCCTTCGGGGCCAAACCAAGACAATATTTGCCCAAATTGTCTAAAACTCAAGGACTTGCTCAAGAAGTACGAAATGAGATACATTTCATGTTCAATCATCTTCTTGCAAAATTGGATCAATTCAACAAGTCCACTCATCCCTAGACTTAAGAACATTGTCACATTTTAAGTCTCGTAATGAGATTAGCATTAGTAGTACGTGTATGGCTAAGTTCATTCTCTTAGTTTTAGAGATTTGGTTGTGTATCTCTTGTTTTATTGAATGAATACTTATATGCTATGATTATTCTGTGTGTTGTATTGTGCATATATCTCATTTCCTCACATAGCATTCCTTGACATTTCTTCACTGTGAAGAAGCTGTAGCAGATAGCGGATCCCTCCCAAATACCAAGACGGATCCCTCCTTGAAGGGAACCGTGGGATCCGTGGTACAGAAGTACAAATTTATACTAACTTGCGTCTCTTTTGCAGGAAATTATGCACTATACTCTTGTTTTCTAACCTTTGTTTTGTAGTTATACAAAATACACATGAAGATATTGACACCATAAAGCTAGGGGGAGCTTTGTGTCAAACAACATTGCAAAATCGCTTACAACTTAATCCAATTTTGGATTACACTTCATGACACCCCATTGCAACATTGCAATATTCAAGGGGAGCACGTTCTCGTCACTTAGACGAACCATTTGCAAACTTAGTTGCAAACACAATTAGTTTATTTTACGCTATGTCCTTGACGCCCTTACATAGGGATGGACTCGTCAAGGGGGAGTTAAGATGAGTACCATTCCCGTCACTTGCTCTCTTTTACATTTTTACATTTTTTTCTTATAAAAATTGTGTTAGTTTCTTTTAACACTTTTTGTTTCGACAAAAAGGGGGAGAAGAAAGTAAAAACTACAAATTCAAATTTTTATGAATTTTAGCTTTTTCCTTAAAATAATTTTATGTTTTGTCATCAACAAAAAGGGGGAGATTGTTAATACAAATAAGCCGTAAAAACGTTTATTTATATTTTACGATCTTCTAATGTTTTGTCAATAACAAAAGTAAAATCATTTTAATGAAACAAATAGAGTACGTAAATAGTTTGAGTTAATAGTTTTCTAACACAATTAAGTTGTCACATAAAACACTAAAACAAGTATAAGTGATTTTATGATTTAGATACATATGTACAACAACTAGTGTTTACATATTGGGTTAAACATATACTTAAACTAAGTATACTAAAATGGGTAAAAACTAAGTGTATGCTAAAATGGGTAAATACAAGTATATACTAAATGGGTAAAATACTACCAAATGGTTTTGACCCATAACCCATGGTTTTATATATACCACTTAACCAAGTTCATTGTATCTAGAAAGAAAACCATGGATCAACCCATAACCCATGACCCATGACCCATAACCAAAAATACCCATGGGCAAAGAGGAGCGGACCACGGATCCCTAGCTTTGTGCTAGCCAGATCCCTTGTGGTAGGGATCCGTGGGATCCGGGAACAGTAGAGAATTTTCTCTATAAATAGAGAGCCATTTCTTCCTCTCTACACATGGTTTTCACACACATACTTCCCAAAGTATTCTAACCCTCTAACCTCAGATCTAAGTGATCTATGTAGTTTGTCTTTTGTTTTTGTGTGATCTACTAGGTTCCTCTTAAAGGAGAGATCACCACCTCTTGAAGACGTGCAAGCTCAAGTCCATGAGTTGCCATGCTTCGTCATCATCAAGACTACTAAGGTTCTCTTGTTGATAGTTCTTCCTTTCTCCATAAATGTTGGGTTGAAGGCATTAGTGAAGAATGCCGAAAGTGTCAAGATGAAAGCATTAGTGAAAGGTGCCAAACGTTGTGTCAAAAGCATTAGTGAAGGATGCTAAAGGTGTCAAGACGAAGGCATTAGTGAAGGGTGCCAAGCGTTGTGTCAAAGGCATTAGTGAAGGATGCCAAAGGATCAAATCAAGTAGCATTTTGGGAGAATGCTTAGGTCGTATAATCGATGAGGTGCATCGTTATACATATGTGTATTTGTTTATCTACAAGGATGGTGATATCCTTGATGGTGTTGTAACAAGGATTAGATCTCCTTGAGATTAGGTGTTGTGTCGTGAAGGTGTAGTTCACCTAAGGTGTGAAAGAACTAAGGTGCTTAGCCTAGTATCTAATAAAGGGTGGCGGCGTTGTGATAGGATTAGTTCGCCTAAGGTGTGAAAGAATTCGGTGGTTAGCCTAGCACCGTATAAAGGGTAGGCGACGTTGTGTTAGGTGTGGTTAGCCTTGGTGTGAAAAGAACTTCGGTATTTAGCTTTGTACAGATTAAAAGGTTAAGCAACGCGTTGTGAGGCTTCTCATACAAGGAGTTGGTGTAGTGATTACGAACTCTCGAGTAGGTGACTCGGGGAGTGGAGTAAGGCAAGGAAGGTGTCCTTGTAGCCGAACCACTATAAATAACTTGTGTTGTGGTGATGTGCTTCTTACTTTTTATATTTCATTTCACGTTTATATATCCATCTATCAACGTCCAACATAAACAATCAAATGGATTGACATAAGTCGATCTAAATATTTAAAAGGAAGTTTTAAATTGGTAAAACTATTCAACCGCCCCTTCTAGTTTTCCACATTGAGTACCAAATGGTCGGTATACACTATGGTCCTAGATAAGAGAAAGTATGGTCGAAATTTGTCGAAGGCATAAATGACGGCTAATAATTCTTTTTATGTAGTTGTATATTGGCTTTAGGCATCAGTCAATGTCTTAATCGCATAGTGTATGGGTTGGAAGTACTTAGTCTTTCGTTGCCCAAGACTGCCCCGATGGCATAATCACTTGCATCGCACATGAGCTCAAAGGGAAAATCCCAATCGGGGGCAACTAAAATCGGTGCTTCGGTTAACTTCTTTTTACGTATTTTAAAAGCTTCAATACATTCATTTGAAAAGATGAACGGAGTATCCTTCTCGAGGAGATGGGTCATTAGTCGGGATATCTTAGAAAAATCTTGTATAAAACATCGGTAAAAGCCGACATGACCCAAAAAACTATGTATTCCTTTAACAGTTGTGGGATGAGGTAGCTTAGCGATTACATTGACTTTACCTCGATCGACCTCAATCCCGGACTTGGATATTTTGTGGCCGAGGACAATGCCCTCTTTGACCATGAAATGGCACTTCTCCCAATTTAAGACCAAGTTGGTGTTTTCACACCGTTTAAGCATGAGGTCTAAATGGGAAAGGAAAGTCGTAAAAGAGTCTCCGTAGATGGAAAAATCATCCATGAACACCTCCATTTTCTTCTCTATCATATCATGAAAAATAGCCATCATGCACCTTTGGAACGTGTCGGGAGCATTGCATAAGCCAAAGGGCATACGTCGGTAGGCAAACGTTCCATAAGGGCAAGTGAACGTCGTTTTCTCTTGGTCTTGAGGATCAATTGGGATTTGAAAATAGCCAGAAAATCCATCAAGAAAACAATAGTACTCATTTCCCGCTAATCGCTCGAGCATTTGATCCATAAATGGAAGCGGGAAATGATCTTTCTGAGTTGCATCATTTAACTTCCGATAATCAATGCACACCCTCCATCCGGTGACGAGGAGTGTGGGAATTATTTCATTTTCTTCGTTAGTAATGACGGTCATTCCACCCTTCTTCAGAACACAATATATAGGGTTAACCCATGAGCTATCGAAGATTGGATAAATCACTCCAGCAACGAGGAGTTTAAGAACTTCCTTTTTGATAACTTCATGGATTTTCGGGTTAACTCTTATTTATTGTTGAATTACGGGTTTACAATCTTCTTCCATCAAAATCTTATGTGTACAAAAACGAGGGCCTATGCCCTTAATATCGTAGATTTGCCAAGCAATGGCGCTTGTGTGTTTTTTAAGAATGGCCAAAAGTTGGGTCTTCTCCTCATCTTTAAGGTAACGGGAAATTTATCAGGTTTTCCCAAGAAAGCATATTCAAGATGAGGAGGTAAATCCTTGAGCTCGGGCTCCAGAGGATTAGTTGACGGCTCAATTTCTTTAATCTCTTCAATATTAAGTTTTGCCGGAGGGAGTAACGGTGATGGGTCTATATTAAGCATTTCTTCAATCAAACGAATATATCCCTTCGGATCACAATAAGCATTATCAATTTCCGGTGAAATTAAATTGTTTTTTAAACAAGCCTCGATCTCTTCCAAGACGAAATCACTCCCCTCAAACGGAGTGAGGGAAGGGGAAGTGTCAGAAATGATTGGTTCAGAAGACGATTCCATAATTTCAAAATAAGGAGTAGGATTGCCACTCTTAGATTTGTTTAAAAAACCAAGAATCTCTTGAGTAACTCCTCTGCAGCAATATCAATAACATTGATTCGATTGACGGAAGTATCATCGTAGTTGGAGGAGTATCTCGACGTTTGATTAATCTTAAACGTGACGGCTTTTCACTCTTAACGCAATCTCTCCTTCATAAACATCAATTAGGGCACGACCCGTCCTCAAGAAACACCTCCCAAGAATGAGGGGTACTCGAGGATCGACATCAAAATCCACTACAAAGAAATTGGCATGGAAATGGAACTTCCCCACTTTGACGAAGACATCCTCGGCTATACCGATTGGTAGAGACGTAGAGCGGTCGGCAAGCTCAAGGGTCATGCACGTAGGGGTAAGTTCAGGCAATGAAAGCTTTTTCCACATAGAATACGGAATTAGGTTGATACTCGCACCAAGATCAGCCAAGGCGGAGCATTGAGCTATTCCTTGAAAATCACACGAGATAAGAAATTTGCCGGGGTATCCTAGTTTTTCGGGTAACTTTTTTAGGATGACCGCCGAGCAATGTTCGTTCAAAGATGTTTTAGCCAATTCCGAAAGTTTTTCCTTATTACTTAATAATTTCTTAACCGTTGAGACAAATTTTTCGACATTAAAAGAAGAGCATCGGTGAAACTGATTTCAAAATGCAAATCTTGTAAAATCTGAAAGAACTTTTCCATTTGATGACTAGCCCTCTCGTAGAGCTTTTGATCATTCATTCGTGATGGATACGGAATTTTTTTTTCGGGTTAGTCTTTGGAGCACTAACCGGAGCATCTTTTGGCTCAGACGTTGGGACAACCGCGTGTTGGACGTTCTCGGTACTCCCCTTACTAGTAGGAAGCACCGGATCGATTCTCACCCCGGTCTCACGGTCTACCACTTGAGGAGAAGAAGAAGTAATAGGAACCGTGGGTCCATCATAAGCTATACCACTTTGGGTGGTGATCGCTTTCATATCACCTCTCGGGTTAGGAATTGTGTTACTCGGGAGAGATCCCGATCCCAAGGGTTGATTGATTTGACACATAAGACTCGCAAACATATTCTCAATTTTACTCTGTGATTGATCAATTTTGTTATTTGTAGTCCGAAGTTCATTCTTAAGTTCATGACCCTGAGTTTGGAACTCATTCTTCAACGTTGTTATTTGATTTTGCATTGCCCTTATGTTGGCATCATTCGTTTTCATGTAATTTGACAAATCGTTGGAAGGTCCAACTTGATGAGGCGGTTGTTGATAAACTTGTTGAGGGGGTTGAACTTGAGAAGTTTGCGGTGGTGGTGCTTGATTATTGAAATTTGCACCACGGTTTTGATTGTACCCTTGATTAGCATTAAAATCTTGGTTTTGAAAATGGTTTTGGTTATTATTTTGAACGGTTGCAAAATCGGGTGGTCCCATTTGGTTGGCTCAAAATCCTTGATTTTGGTTATAATTAGCGGCAGCTACGGTAGCATAGCCGACGTTGCCATCGGTGGCTTGAAAATTATAGTACGGATGAGGACCACCACAAATAACACAAGTCTCTGTAATAGCTTTAACGGGCTCAAGTTTCTGATTTTGATTCTTGAAATCTCTCATCATGCATCGAATAGCATCGATAAGCTCAGCCATATCGGAAGAAGGAGTTTTGGCATTAACTTTAGAAACAACCGGTTTGTTTCTTAACGTCGGAAATTTCGATTTGTTCTCGTTGATTTGAAATATATCTCTCGGTGTACGACTCAAGATATTGCCACCGGCGGCCGCATTAAGCGAATCTTGGTCGGATTGAGTTAAGGCAATGTAGAACGTATCAATTTGGTGTAATTCCGAGAAACCGTGGTGTGGGCATTTTCGTAGGAGATCTTTGAATCTCTCCCAAGCCTCACTGAAACTTTCGTCAAATCTTTGTTGAAAATTCGTTATATCATTTCTTAAGTTCGTAGTTCTTGACGGAGGAAAGAATTGGTTAAAAAAATTTGAAACTAATTCGTCCCATTTCGTGATGGAACGAGGGGTTATTTTTCAATCCATATCCGGGTTGCCCCCTCAAGTGAGGACGGAAATAACATCAACTTAATTGTATCATGAGGGACCCCTGAAATTTAATAGTTGAGGTCAACTTATTGAACCATCGGATGTGTGCATGGGGGTCATCCCTTTCAAAACCATGAAATTGATTCGATGAAACTAATTGAATCAAATGCGTTTTTAGCTCATAATTTTAGGACTCAATTGGTGGTACAACAATGGCGTCCCCGTAACCCTCGGTGGGTGCTTGGAGTAACTCAGACATTGTTCAAGCATCCGCCATGACGGGTTCTTCAATAATAGCACGTAACTCGGGTACGTCTATTCTTCGATTGCGATTACGTCTCGATTGAGACCGAGTGCGCATGCACTAAAAAGAAATTTAAAAGGAAAAGAAAAATAAATTTGAAAAAGAAAATATTTTTGGGTTTTATATTTAAAAAACTTTGAAAACACAATATTTTTAAAATCGATTCACCAACCGGTGCTCGGTAGCTCTCTAGAATTACGCACAAAGGAGCGGAAAAACAAAGGTCAGCATGAAGCTTATTGAAAACCCGTTTCTTTATGGCCACAATTTAATGCGAAATCGTGCTTATACCCCTCTTATAGTTTGTAACGCTAAAGGTCAGCCGACGTAACAATCGGTTTCACGGTTTTTTTTGTTCGTTTTAAATTTTTTTGGTATTTTAAACAATCTAGGAAGAATGTTTGTAGTTTTTTTAATTTGTCTGGGTTTTTATAAAAGAGATATTCATAAAAACAATTGATAACTTCACAGGGAAGGTTCTTCAAAAACACGCGATCGTAACGGGAATCAAAACTCACTTCAACACTTTCCCGGCTGCGGCGCCAAAAATTGATTTGTTCCAAAAGAATACAAATGGTTAATTTTGTATACCCGGATTGTTTCCCAATGAAGTTTGAATGGAATCGTGAATCGAGTCGCGTTTACGTGAGTTTGAATAGTGAAAAAGGTGATATTTTGGATTTTTACACTAAAATTAACAATAATAAGCTAAAAAAAACTTGATAAGCATCCAAAATAATAATATTAAGCTAAAATAAGCAAAAACGCAAGTTAAACCTAAAAACGGGCACTTACGGGCTAATCCCGCACCTAAAACGTCAAATTTATGAAATATAAACACTAGGAATGCAAAACTATTTTTCTACGTGTTAAATGACAAAAGATAATTTTAGGAAAAAGTCGGATATTTTTTTGACTTTTCGTTTATTTATTATGAATTAAAAACTAAAATTTTGAAAATTAATTATTAAAAATAGTAAATGAAATTTGAAAAATCTCAAAAATTCAGGGAAAGTATGTTTTTAAAAGCTTAATAAGAGAAAAATGAGAAACATACACTAGCTTATTCAGGTAAGCTAAAATAAGCTTATAAAAAGCTTATGGGTAAAAACTGATTTTGCCTTTATAAATTTAATAAATGCCCAAGGAACTGTAAGTCCCTAGGGCGCAGATGGTGAGAGGAGTGGTGTTAGTGTTGGGTGAAGAGATGTTAGGAATTAGAAATTCCATGTTAAAGTGTCGGTCACCCCAATTATGGTCTAGCATATGTTAGCTCGTAGACATGTTGTTATTTACGTTATTTGTTAGTTAATTAGTTAGTTTGTAGCGTAGTTTAGTTTAGTGTAACACCGTGGAGGAAGGACGGGTCTTTACCCACTGTATACATGATCCACAGGCCGTCAGGAGGTCGTGTATTATGTAACTATAAATACCCCTTCCATCCTTGGAAGGGGTGGTGCTTTCTCATAATCTAACCTTACATTTGTGAAGCAAGTCTCTACCAAGAAAACACTGATGAGTGTCTAAATACTCATCATTTTTGTACCATCTAAACTGCAAAATCATCTGAAAACACTCAGAAATGCATCAAAATGATGAAAATATCACAAACAAGTGTTTTATGTGTTTTAAATGCAAAAATATCAAAATCAGATGAAAAATGTATCAAGTTTGCAAAATTGGCGTTTTAGTCCCCAAGTTTCAAAAGTTGTCAAAAATAGTCCATGGTAAATCAAAATAAAGAAAAATATCATTCAAGGTCCCTGAAATATTCTAAGTTGTCAAAAATGGTCCTTGAATGAATCTTTGGTTAAATGGCAGAAAAGGTCCCTCAAGTTTGAAAAATGTCAAAAATAAGTCCTTGGATATTTTAAAATGGAAAATGATCAAATATTATCCTTGTACTATTAAAGTTTGTCAAGATTGGTCCTTTTGATATCTTTGGAAAAGTGTCATGTTCAGTCCCTCAAAGTTTGGAGAAGTTGCAAAAATGGTCCTTGTTATTTCAACAAAACCAAACCGGACCCTAATATCAAACCCAATCCAACCCAACTGCTAGCCCAAACCTTAGCCCAATCCCAACTTGACTCTTGACCCCCACTTAAGCCATTCCAAATACCCACCTGACCCAGTCATAACCAATTGTGAACCCCCCTGTCTATTAATACCACTCGGTCAGCAAAAGTCAAAACCAGATGCACTGTGCATCTCCCTCACATTAACGCGCCAAAACCAGTGACTCCTCAAACCACCATGGTTTTCAATTCCACTTGCTCCAATCACCTTACCACCACCTTACCTTGTCCCCCTCCACTACCACAATCATCCAAGAAGCTTTAATTGATTGAAACCTGCTAGAGACTTTTGGCGCCAAAATATCCAAATGGACGATTATGATGATTTTGACCAATCCAATGGTTGGAATGAAGTGGGATATGTTCAGAGATGTCGACAAGAGCTTAAGAGATCATTATAAAGAGGAGAGAAGCAATGTAGCAACATATCTAGTGTAACTTAGTTTATTATATGTCGTTTTAGTTAATTTCAAGTTTCCAGTGTATTTTAAAGCTTTTAAGTACCTTCTTAAGTATTCTCAGTGTATTTTGAATCCTTTTCAATAATAAATTTCAGTGTTCAAGCTTAAATTTCAGTTTATGCATTTTCAAAGTTCAAAATCTCATGTGAATTTAATGTTGTTATTAGTTGTTACTTTGGAATTTGAATAAGCCATATAAGCTCCTCAGAAAGCTTATTTAAGCTTTTAGAAACATTTAAAATCAGTTTAGAGGTCAAACTCAAAATTCACCAAAAATACAAATAAATTAGTTAAAAATAAAAAAGTTCATGGAAGTGAAGGTTAAAATGGAGCAGGGGTTGATATTGGATGGTCTTGGTTTAGAGCTTCTTGGGAAGCTATAGGTTATGGTCTCAGTCCTTGGTTCTCATTTTTTCACTTGGAATCCAGTTTGTAAGCTTTTTGCTAAATTTTGTTACCTCAACTTTGTTTTATGTTGTTATTGATGTTGTTCAATGTTTATTTAGCTTTAGTATATAATAATATATGGTTATTAATCAAATGCATGGACTGAATCTGTGAAATCCTTTGAAAGGCTTCATTAACAGGCTTATAAAGGTTGTTTGGATTTGCTAGTCTAACTGTTTTTAAGAGTGTTTGTGTAATTGCTTTTGGTTGTTCTGTTTCACACTTGGTCTAAATAACTAATCTCAGCAAAGAAAACCAGTCCTCATTTGTGAAATAGTCAAAATCATCTTTAAATCTCACTTGCTAGTTAACTGTTAAGGTTTTAGTTTGTCAAATTCATCATATTAGCTTAAAACTTGTTAAACTAGCTTAAATTAGTCTTAATATGACTTAATATTACATAATCAGTAAGTAGTATTGATTCAAAGTTCATATAAGTCAACCTTAGTGTTTTTCTTAAAAAGTCAAAATTTTCAATTTGGTCGTTTTTGAATAAAATAGATAATTTTAGTGTGTGTTTAATATTGAGATTTAGCTTATAAGCTTTTGGTATATTAAATTTTAGCTGCTTAACTTAATTAGAAAAATAATAGTTCATCTCTGCTTAGCTTATTCAAGCTTATTTCTCAACTTCTTTGGACCCTTGTCGAAAATGGTGCCTGTGCACAGTTGAGTAGTCCAATTTGATAAGCTCACACAGAGCTTATTAGTTGGTCAAAGCTTGTGAATCTTGGTTCTTTGGAAAGCTGACCTAGCCATCTTGAGGTCTCAAGCTTAAAATTCCATTTTGTAGCTTGTTTGCTAGGGCTGCAATAAGCTTAAACCTTGTCCCATTTATGTCTTTTAACAATAAGATCATAAGTGCTTATTTGCTTATTAGTAGCTTTTCAGTATGCTTATCTGTGTTTTCTAGCTTAATATAAGTAGCGTTAGCTTGTTTGTAGCTTATTTCAGCTTTGGTTCCAATTTATAAGCCTGTTTGAGCTTAAAACATCAAATAAGCTCATAAGCTCAACTGTTGGGTTTTTAAGCTCTCAAACAGCTTATTATTAAGTTGTTAAAATTCTATCTTCATTAAAGTTTCATATTTTAAGTAGTTAAATAGTTTTCAAAAAGAAAATCCACAAAAACATCATTTTAAATATAGTGATAGCGTTTATTTAATATTAATTAGCTTTTAGATTTTTCTTTTTAGCTTATTATTAAGCAAATCTAGTTTTTATATTTTTCTTAGCCTTCTGTCACCTTAAGTTATTTTTAGAAAAAGTTTCATAATTTTCCTAATCTTTTTAGTATTTATTATAATTTTGAATAGTTAAAAGTATTAGATAATTAGTAATAAATAATTAAAAAGCATAAAAAATATCCTTTCAGTTCTAAAATTAGTTTTATCATATTTTAGATTTTTATAAGTTAAAATTTCATTTTTCCAGGTTAATTTTATATTTTCTAGTATTTAAGTGTATTTTAAATAATAATTAATTAGTAATAAATAGATAAAAAGTGTAAAAAATATATTTTCAATTTTAAAATAAGTTTTATAATATTTTAGATTTTTCTAAATCATAATTTTATTTTTCTAGCCTTATTTCATATTTTCTTTTAATTTAAAGTATTATTAAATAGTTAGGAATAGTTTTTAATTAATAATAATTAAATAAATAGTTATAAAAATAATTTTCCTTTTCTAATAATTTTCTTTTGTTTTTAGGATTCCAAAAATATCATTTTCATATTTTTAGGTCTTTTATTTCTTAGATCTCACGTTTTGTTTTATACGTTTACGTATTTTAAACGTACGTATTTACGTTTGTTAATCTGATTGTTGTGTTTTACAATTATGTATTCAATTCCTTTCCAATCAATCAGTAGTGTAATAATCCATCAAAATCTTCTTGATCACTATCCTTAGTGATCATTCTATCATCTGAAAAGTTTTGAAACACCATTGAGTCTCCGTGGGACTTAACGACCCGAGAATCCACTATATTCCTCTGATCTTAATTGCATTTGTTTCTAAGCTGTTTTAAGTTTATTACGGTTGACCATTCACAAGTGGTCAGCTTGTGTGATTAAACTTGACTGTTTGGAAGCGAACCAAATTTTGGCGCCGCTGCCGGGGAGGCTTTAGCGTGTTTTAAGCATTTTTCAGACCCATTCTTGCACATATACCATCTTTTGTAAACAGATTTTTTTTGTAAAGTTATCAAATTATCAAAAAGTTCATTAACACTTTTCCTAAAGTGTTAACAACACCAAAAAAATATAAAACAACAAAACAATCGGAACATTTTCTATCTTGTATTTTCTTTAAGGTGATTCTTGAAGAGTTACGATTTGGTTAAACGAGACGATACCAAAAATATTGTCCAAAAGTTTTTAAACCCTTTGCACAAATCATTACCTACGTCTTTTCAGTGGTACTTAATTAATACATAAAAATCAACCACCGCAAATCAAGGCAGTACACCTACCAACTGGGGGTGTGACCATAATAAGTTCCCGAACAACAGATTTAAAACTTACCTTTGTGTCCTTGTGATTTGGTGTACCTTTTTCAAAGAAGCCATTTCATTTGTGATTATTGGTTTAAGTTCACTTGTCGTTTTGCCTCGCATTTGTTTTTGAAAACCTGATTTTTATACTTAGTGCATGCGCTCGTTCTTCCACTCTACAAGTCCACTTTCTCGAGCTTGCAAATATTCCTCGTAGGCGTAGAGGACGTTCGCTCCTTCACCGCCGAGGAACGTCTAGTACCACCACCACCCCCGTAATGGCGAAGACAAACCGATGACTGAGCTTCTCCAAGCACCCATCGAGGGTTACGGAGATGCCATTGTTGTTCCGACCATCATGGTGATACCTTTGAGCTTAAAACCGGGTTGCTTAATCTTGTAACCCAAAGCCAATTTTATGGTTTTGAGCGGGATGATCCTCATGCACACATTCGATGGTTTAACAAGATTGCATCTACCATCAAATACAAGAATGTCCCACATGAAGCAATTAAGCTTCTTTTGTTCCCATTCTCTCTAGAGGGACAAGCCCGAAATTGGCTTGAGAAACAACCCCCTCATTCCATTGAGACATGGGAAGATCTAGTCACCAAGTTTGTTAACGAATTCTATCCTCCATCCCGAACTACAAGTCTTAAGAATGAGATAATGAAATTTTCTCAAAGATTTGATGAATCATTCGGGAAGGCATGGGATCGTTACAAAGAGTTGCTCCGGAAGTGTCCGCATCATGGTTTTACCGAGTTAATGCAAATGGATACTTTCTACAATGGTTTGAACCAAGCTAATCAAGACTCTTTAAATGCCTCCGCGGAGGTAATTTCTGAGCAAGACCACTAAGGAAGCCTTACAAATCATTGAAAACAAGTCCCAGGTCCGCCCTTTCCGAGCAAAGACATATCGGTCTCGGTCTAATCTGGACCTTCTACTTAATCTCCCGTGAGTACATCTAGCACCGATGCTAAGATTGACAAACTCACGGATATTGTTCAAGCTTTGGTTCTTGCTAACCAAAAGAAAGTCACCTTCACGCAGACACCATCGCATGGTGAAGTGAAGAAAGTCGAGAGTTGTGTTACTTGTGGTGGCCCTCATGCATACTACAACTGTACTGCCACCGATGGTAGTCCATTTGAAGCCAATGCTCTAGCCGGTACTTCACATCAGGGAGGTAATCAATACCGTCCTCAAAATGAACCAAACTACCGTGCTAACACTTATCGTGCACCACCGGTTTTAACCAGAATCCTAACCGGAATCAGAATCAGCCTAGAATGAACCAAGGTTATCAAAACCAAGGTAATTTCTATCCCGGACCAAATCAAGGTTTCCAACATCAAGGAAATCTTAATCAAAACACTTTCAATCGAGGGAATCAATTTCAGGGAAATATGAACCCTAATCAAGGGAATTTTGGCTATAATCAGAACATACGGCCTCAAATTATCCCTCCACCTCCTCCAGATATCAACATCGATGAGCTTTTAAAGCAATTCATGAAATCTCAAGAGGAGACAAACAGGTTGTTGGTCAGGTCGGATCGCTGAATTAAAGAAGTCTTTAAATGATCAACCCTCGGGCTCGGGAAAACTTCCGAGCAACACGATCGCTAACCCGAGGGTGATGCAAAGCGATCACAACCAGAATTGGTGTTTCATATGATGGACCTGCTATTCCTACTACCTCTTCTTCTTCTCTCCCTAAGGTAGTAGAAAGTGAACCTAAGACACACAATGGACCTTCGACTCCAATGCCTCCTCCACTAGGAGCAATGAGTCAAGTTACCAAGGATACAACGGACAAGGTGCATTTTTCTAGCCCACGAAGTACCGCACACGTCCCACCTTCGGTAGTCCAACCTCAAGTTGTCCAGAAACCCAAATCAAATTCAGGAGTTGTTTTTGAACCTCCTGTAGCTCCCGTTGAGAAACATAAATCCAAATCTTCTATTCCTTACCCATCACGTTTGAATGAGCAAAAGCTCCGCGAAAAAACCAGTCATCAAATGGACAAATTTTTTCAAATTTTCCAAGAGCTACATTTTGACATAAGCTTTGCGGATGCTATCCTGCTGATGCCCAAGTTTGCATCAACTCTCAAACATATGTTAAGCAACAAGGAAAAGCTGTTTGAGATGGCAAAAACTCCTCTGAACGAGCGCTTTCGGCAGTTATCCGAAGAAGCTTCGAGAAAAGCTTGGAGATCCTGGAAAATTTCTCTTACCTTGTGTATTTCCGGGAATGGTTGAATGCTTTGCCTTAGCAGATCTTGGTGCAAGCATCAATCGATGCCTTATTCATATGGAAGAAACTTTCTCTGCCGGAACTTACTCCTACATGCATGACTCTCGAGCTTGCAGATCGTACAATATCCCGTCCTCTTGGCATTGCGGAGGACGTATTTGTGAAAGTAGGAAAGTTCCATTTTCCAGCTGACTTTGTAGTTGTTGATTTCGATGCCGATCAACGGGTTCCTCTCATTGTTGGTCGAGGATTCACGAGAACGGGCGTGCTCTCATTGATGTATTTGAGCAATAAATCACATTACGTGTTGGTAATGAAGTCATTACCTTTAACCTTGATCAAACTTCAGGTACTCCGAAACTATGATTCGAGTCGGTTAACCGCATGGATATCATTGATGTTGCTTCTGAAGAGTACTCTCAAGAAGTTCTTGGTTATTCTCATAATTCTATGAGTGGGGATTCCACCACATCTTCTCAACCTATCATAGCCAATTCTACTCCTTCTCTCACTCCGTTTGAGGGAAGCAACTTCATCTTGGAAGAGATTGAAGCATACTTGGCTAGTGATTCTGTTCCATGGGAAATTGATCACGCTCCAATTGACATTGAGGGGGATATACTTCTCATTGAGAAGTTGCTTAATGATGATCCATCATCAACCCCTCACACTAGTGATTCAATTCCGATGAGATTAATCGGAGGAGATATTCTTCTTGAGAAGTTGTTAAATCGGACACTTCTCCTCCTCTCCCTCCGTCAAGCTTCATAACAAGGAAGTCAAGTCAGTTGAGAAAACTGAAGAATTTACTGAAGTCGAACTTAAGGACTTACCACCTCATCTCGAGTATGCATTTCTTGAAGGTGATGATAAATTACCGGTCATTATTGCTAGAGATTTGAGTAAAGATGAAAAGACTGCTCTCATAAAGATCTTGAAGTCACACAAGCAAGCAATTGCTTGGAAACTCTCCGACATTAAGGGTATCAACCTTGAATTTTGTACTCACAAAATCTTGATGGAGGATGACTTCAAACCAGCATTCAACATCGAGAAGAGTAAATCCTAAGATCCATGATGTTATCAAACAGGAGGTTATCAAACTTCTTGATGCAGGATTGATTTACCCGATCTCGAATAGTCCTTGGGTTAGCCCAATTCACTGTGTTCCTCAAAAGGGTGGCATAACTGTTGTCACAAATGAAGATAACGAGTTAATTCCAACTCGATTGGTTACGGGATGGCGTGTTTGCATTGACTATCGTAAGTTGAATGACTCGTAAAGACCATTTTCCTCTACCCTTCATGGACCAAATGCTTGAGAGATTAGCAAGGAACGAATACTATTGTTTCCTTGATGGTTTCTCGGGTTATTTTCAGATCCCCATTGATCCACGGGATCAAGAAAAGACCACATTCACCTGCCCATACGGAACTTTTGCCTATAGACGTATGCCTTTTGGCTTATGTAATGCTCTGCACGCTTCCAACGATGTATGATGGCCATTTTCCACGACATGATCGGGAAACAATGGAGGTGTTTATGGATGACTTCTCGGTCATTGGGGACTCATTTCAAACATGTCTCTCCCATTTAGAAAAAATGCTTCAACGGTGTGAAGACACCAATCTTTGTCTAAATTGGGAGAAGAGCCACTTTATGGTCAAAGAAGGCATTGTCCTTGGCCATAAGATTTCCAAAAATGGGATTGAGGTAGATAGAGCAAAAGTTGATGTTATTGCTAAATTGCCTCATCCTACTACCGTCAAAGGTATTAGGAGTTTTCTAGGTCATGCCGGGTTTTATCGTAGATTCATACAAGATTTTTCTAAAATCGCTCGGCCTATGACCCATCTTCTTGAAAAAGATGCTCCTTTTATCTTTTCACTTGAGTGCATCGAAGCTTTTGAAACATTAAAGAAAAAGCTTACGGAAGCACCCATTCTAGTTGCCCCGACCGATTTACCCTTTGAGCTCATGTGCGATGCAAGTGATTTTGCTATCGGTGCGGTCTTGGGGCAACGCAAAACCAAGCATTTTCAGCCTATCCACTACGCGAGCAAGACTATGACTGAAGCTCAAACCCATTACACCACTACGGAAAAAGAATTATTAGCCGTGGTGTATGCGTTTGAGAAGTTTCGGCCATACCTTATATTGACCAAATGCGTGGTGTATACGGATCACTCGGCTCTCAAATATCTCTTTGCAAAACAAGATGCAAAGCCGAGATTGCTCCGTTGGATTCTCCTCCTGCAAGAATTTGATATCATTATACGTGATAAAAAGGAGCCGAGAATCTAGGCTGCGATCATCTGTCCGATTAGAAAACCCATACCAAGATGTTTTCGAGAAAAAGGAAATAAATGAAACATTTCCTCTCGAGACACTCAATGCGGTTTCTTTTCGTGGAAACTCTACTACCCCATGGTTTGCTGACTTCGCAAATTACCATGCGGGTAACTTCATAGTGAAAGGGATGTCGACCCAACGAAGAACAAATTCTTCAAGGATGTTAAACATTACTTCGGGACGACCCTACTTATTCAAAATTTGCGCGGATCAAGTCATCAGGCGATGTGTGTATGGTCGGGAAGCCAATGACATTCTCAAGGCTTGCCATTCTGGACCTACTGTGGGACATCATAGCCCCAACTACACCGCCAAGAAGGTGTTTGATTCCGGGTTTTATTGGCCCACAATTTATAAGGATGCCCACGATTTTGTCAAAACATGTGACGCTTGTCAACGTCACGGAAATATCTCTCAAAGAAATGAAATGCCGCAAAACGCCATTCAAGTGTGTGAGATATTTGACATCCGGGGCATTGACTTTATGGGACCATTTCCATCTTCTCGAGGAAACAAATACATACTCGTGGTACATTGACTATTTGTCAAAATGGGTTGAAGCAAAAGCCTTACCTACCAATGATGCCCGAGTAGTTGTGAAATTTTTAAAATCTCTTTTTGCTAGGTTTGGAACTCCGCGAGCTATAATCAGTGATCGTGGTACACATTTTTGCAATGACCAATTTGATAGAGTCATGCAAAAGTATGGTGTAACTCACCGTCTCTCTACTCCGTACCACCCCCAAACAAGTGGGCAAGTGGAAGTTTCCAACCGAGGGATTAAAAGAATTCTTGAAAGGACAAGAGGCGAAAATCGTGCCTCACGGTCGGATAAGCTAGAAGACGCACTCTGGGCCTTCCGTACAGCTTATAAAACACCCATCGGGTGTACTCCATACAAGCTTGTATACGGGAAGGCATGTCATCTGCCGATTGAGCTCGAACACAAAGCATACTGGGCCTTAAAGCATGCAAATTTCGATATTCAGAGAGCTGGTGATCACAGAAAAGTTCAAATGAATGAATTAAATGAACTTCGTGATCAAGCATACGAGAACTCTTTGATCTACAAAGAAAAGACAAAGAAGATTCATGACTCTAAAATCAAGAACCGCGTTTTCAACGTCGGTGATCGAGTCCTTCTTTTCAATTCAAGATTGAAGATTTTCTCGGGAAAGCTCAAGTCCCGTTGGTCTGGTCCATTTACTATCACTAAGGTTTATCCTTATGGCACCATTGAGTTATCTCAGCCCGATGGTCCAAATTTTAAAGTGAATGGTCATCGGTTGAAGCATTATTTTGGAGAGGACATTCCTCATGTGGTTGTCCCAGATCTACAAACTTTCCCCATGAACCAATGAATGCGGGATCGAGTCAAGCTAGTGACTCGGGAATAAAAAACAGTAGCACACACCATATGGGTTTTCACCCATAATTCTGTCTTCTTTCTCTGTTCTACCACCCTAGTGTGGGGAGTTGCCCCGTTGTATATAAAGTCTAAAAAAAAAATGTATATATCAAAAATAAAATAATGGCCGTAGTATTTCCCTTTTACGTTCTTTGTTTCGGCATAACCGCCGGTGCTTTGAATATTGAGGGCAATATTCATTTCTTAGTGTGGGGGGGGAATTCTCACGAATTTTATCATGTAATTATTCCACCCAATTCCCCCGTTTTTGGCCAAAATTTTTTTGGAGTAAGTGTTTTTCACTTACTCAAAAATGGTAATCACCGCCATGTCTAACCCACATAAGGATTGGCTAATCCAAGAGCAAACGGCTCTTGGTAAAGATATCTCAAATCCGTTTATGGCTTGCAATTTGCCTAAAATTGTATGGTGTTCAGCTCACCATATCTTTAATTAGTGAAGAGTTGGCTAGCCCGCAAGTTTATGGCTTGTGGTAAAGGCGGTGGAAAAACCATAATTGGTAATCAGCTCACCAAAGATAATATTGATAATTTATCTAAGAGTTGGCTAGTCCGAAGCAAACGGCTTCGGTAAAGACAAATCAAATCCGTTTGACTTATGATTTGCTCAAAATTATTTGGTTATCGTTGTACCAAGGTTCTTACTTGAACCAAAACAATTGGCTACTCCGGAAGTGATGGCTTTTGGTAAAGAGTTTTTAAAATCCATTAAAGTTTCAAAACATTGCTAGGGACTAGCAATATCTTAGTGTGGGGGATTGATGAGTGTCTAAATACTCATCATTTTTGTACTATCTAAACTGCAAAATCATCTGAAAACACTCAAAAAATGCATCAAAATGATGAAAATATCACAAACAAGTGTTTTATGTGTTTTAAATGCAAAAATATCAAAATCGGATGAAAAATGTATCAAGTTTGCAAAATTGGCGCTTTTAGTCCCCAAGTTTCAAAAGTTGTCAAAAACAGTCCCTGGTAAATCAAAATAAAGAAAAATATCATTCAAGGTCCCTGAAATATTCTAAGTTGTCAAAAATGGTCCTTGAATGAATCTTTGGTCAAATGGCGAGAAAAGGTCCCTCAAGTTTGAAAAATGTCAAAAATTAGTCCTTGGATATTTTAAAATGGAAAATGATCAAATATTATCCTTGTACTATTAAAGTTTGTCAAGATTGGTCCTTTTGATATCTTTGGAAAAGTGTCATGTTCAGTCCCTCAAAGTTTGGAGAAGTTGCAAAATGGTCCTTGTTATTTCAACAAAACCAAACCGGACCCTAATATCAAACCCAATCCAACCCAACTGCTGGCCCAAACCTTAGCCCAATCCCAACTTGACTCTTGACCCCCACTTGAGCCAGTCCAAATACCCACCTGACCCAGTCATAACCAATTGTGAACCCCCCTGTCTATTAATACCACTCGGTCAGTAAAAGTCAAAACCAGATGCACTGTGCATCTCCCTCACATTAACGCGCCAAAACCAGTGACTCCTCAAACCACCATGGTTTTCAATTCCACTTGCTCCAATCACCTTACCACCACCTTACCTTGTCCCCCTCCACTACCACAATCATCCAAGAAGCATTAATTGATTGAAACCTGCTAGAGACTTTTGGCGCCAAAATATCCAAATGGACGATTATGATGATTTTGACCAATCCAATGGTTGGAATGAAGTGGGATATGTTCAGAGATGTCGACAAGAGCTTAAGAGATCATTATAAAGAGGAGAGAAGCAATGTAGCAACATATCTAGTGTAACTTAGTTTATTATATGTCGTTTTAGTTAATTTCAAGTTTCCAGTGTATTTTAAAGCTTTTAAGTACCTTCTTAAGTATTCTCAGTGTATTTTGAATCCTTTTCAATAATAAATTTCAGTGTTCAAGCTTAAATTTCAGTTTATGCATTTTCAAAGTTCAAAATCTCATGTGAATTTAATGTTGTTATTAGTTGTTACTTTGGACTGAATAAGCCATATAAGCTCCTCAGAAAGCTTATTTAAGCTTTTAGAAACATTTAAAATCAGTTTAGAGGTCAAACTCAAAATTCACCAAAAATACAAATAAATTAGTTAAAAATAAAAAAAGTTCATGGAAGTGAAGGTTAAAGCTGGAGCAGGGTTGATATTGGATGGCCTTGGTTTAGAGCTTCTTGGGAAGCTATAGGTTATGGTCTCAGTCCTTGGTTCTCATTTTTTCACTTGGAATCCAGTTTGTAAGCTTTTTGCTAAATTTTGGTACCTCACTGTTCTATGTTGTTATTGATGTTGTTCAATGTTTATTTAGCTTTAGTATATAATAATATATGGTTATTAATCAAATGCATGGACTGAATCTGTGAAATCCTTTGAAAGGCTTCATTAACAGGCTTATAAAGGTTGTTTGGATTTGCTAGTCTAACTGCTTTTAAGAGTGTTTGTGTTATTGCTTTTGGTTGTTCTATTTCACACTTGGTCTAAATAACTAATCTCAGCAAAGAAAACCAGTCCTCATTTGTGAAATAGTCAAAATCATCTTTAAATCTCACTTGCTAGTTAACTGTTAAGGTTTTAGTTTGTCAAATTCATCATATTAGCTTAAAACTTGTTAAACTAGCTTAAATTAGTCTTAATATAACTTAATATTACATAATCAGTAAGTAGTATTGATTCAAAGTTCATATAAGTCAACCTTAGTGTTTTTCTTAAAAAGTCAAAATTTTCAATTTGGTCGTTTTTGAATAAAATAGATAATTTTAGTGTGTGTTTAATATTGAGATTTAGCTTATAAGCTTTTGGTATATTAAATTTTAGCTGCTTAACTTAATTAGAAAAATAATAGTTCATCTCTGCTTAGCTTATTCAGTGCTTATTTCTCAACTTCTTTTGGACCCTTGTCTGAAAATGGTGCCCTGTGCACAGTTGAGTAGTCCAATTTGATAAGCTCACACAGAGCTTATTAGTTGGTCAAAGCTTGTGAATCTTGGTTCTTTGGAAAGCTGACCTAGCCATCTTGAGGTCTCAAGCTTAAAATTCCATTTTGTAGCTTGTTTGCTAGGGCTGCAATAAGCTTAAACCTTGTCCCATTTCTGTCTTTTAACAATAAGATCATAAGTGCTTATTTGCTTATTAGTAGCTTTTCAGTATGCTTATCTGTGTTTTCTAGCTTAATATAAGTAGCGTTAGCTTGTTTGTAGCTTATTTCAGCTTTGGTTCCAATTTATAAGCCTGTTTGAGCTTAAAACATCAAATAAGCTCATAAGCTCAACTGTTGGGTTTTAAGCTCTCCAAACAGCTTATTATTAAGTTGTTAAAATTATGTCTTCATTAAAGTTTCATATTTTAAGTAGTTAAATAGTTTTCAAAAAGAAAATCCACAAAACATCATTTTAAATATAGTGATAGCGTTTATTTAATATTAATTAGCTTTTAGATTTCTCTTTTTAGCTTATTATTAAGCAAATATAGTTTTTATATTTTTCTTAGCCTTCTGTCACCTTAAGTTATTTTTAGAAAAAGTTTCATAATTTTCCTAATCTGTTTAGTATTTATTATAATTTTGAATAGTTAAAAGTATTAGATAATTAGTAATAAATAATTAAAAAGCATAAAAAATATCCTTTCAGTTCTAAAATTAGTTTTATCATATTTTAGATTTTTATAAGTTAAAATTTCATTTTTCCAGGTTAATTTTATATTTTCTAGTATTTAAGTGTATTTTAAATAATAATTAATTAGTAATAAATAGATAAAAAGTGTAAAAAAATATATTTTCAATTTTAAAATAAGTTTTATAATATTTTAGATTTTTCTAAATCATAATTTTATTTTTCTAGCCTTATTTCATATTTTCTTTTAATTTAAAGTATTATTAAATAGTTAGGAATAGTTTTTAATTAATAATAATTAAATAAATAGTTATAAAAATAATTTTCCTTTTCTAATAATTTTCTTTTGTTTTTAGGATTCCAAAAATGACATTTTCATATTTTTAGGTCTTTTATTTCTTAGATCTCACGTTTTGTTTTATACGTTTACGTATTTTAAACGTACGTATTTACGTTTGTTAATCTGATTGTTGTGTTTTACAATTCTGTATCCAATTCCTTTCCAATCAATCAGTAGTGTAATAATCCATCAAAATCTTTACTGATCACTATCCTTAGTGATCATTCTATCATCTGAAAAGTTTTGAAACACCATTGAGTCTCCGTGGGACTTAACGACCCAGGAATCCACTATATTCCTCTGATCTTAATTGCAATTGTTTCTGAGCTGTTTTAAGTTTATTACGGTTGACCATTCACAAGTGGTCAGCTTGTGTGATTAAACTTGACTGTTTGGAAGCGAACCAAACACCCTCTCATCTCTTTCTCTCTCAAATGGCTAACATGTATTTCCATCATCCAAGACCACCCGAATCATCAAATACAATAAATATAAGATCATAACAAATGGTACCAGAGCCAAGGTTTTTGTGTTTTGATGATTTATTGTGGTTCAAATCTTGTTTTAACTGATTTTGTATATTATCAGAAATTTTTTTTTCAACTTTTTAGTAATATCAGTTTTTCTTAAACAAGTTTTTATGTATCTTTGTTGGTAAAAAGTCATCTGGTTCATTCATGTGTACAATATTTGGTCTTGTGTCTTTTATGTCCAAATCTGATATTTGTACTATCATACTTATGTGACTTTTTGATCCAAATTCGTGAAACCATGTGGTCAAAGTCAGCTTTTATATGGTCTAACTCAGGCAAATATGAATCTTTACAGCAGTTTTCTGGGTATCTTATGAATCTTGTCAGATTTGAGTGGGCAAACTGGATAAATGAAGCAGTTTTTATGCAAGTATTTCGGGTTTCTTTGTGAAAATGAACGGAAAACATGGTCGGAATATGTAGCGACTTGTTAACAGAAATATGTAGCGACTTGTCATTATTGAATGACAAGCGAGTTGTTAACAGAAAATGAGGCGACTTGTCATAAGGGCTGTTTAGCGACTTGTTGTTTAACAAATGAAGCGTTTTGACGCTGATTTTTCTTAGCGATTTGTAATGAAAAAAAGATAGCGACTTATGTCAAAAATGATGTAGCGACTTATCCATGAGTATTTACTCATGGTAGCGACTTGCCAAAGCGAGTTGCCAAGTAGCGATTTGTTTTGAAAAAGTTTAGCGACTTGACTCATGACACATTAGCGACTTGTTAGTAAATAAAGAAGAAGATAAACGGAGCTACTTGTTGACTCATAAACCAAATCTGTTGACCTCTGGTTATCAACCTTCATCAGTCCACAACACAAAAAATCTAAATCACTACAATACCCTTTACCAAACAACACCATGACTTCAGTTATAACACATCACCAGTCCGAAGCTTAAAGAAAACTCATTCATGGATATGATCTAAACAACGTCACTACTGCCAAATTAAGATCAATCCAATCTCAATCAAATCTAAAACTACCCTATAACCATCTCGCATACCTATATCCCATCTCATCAAGACTCGTACTCAAACTAAAAAAAATACAATTAATCTCAGTCTTTCTTTCGTGATTACTTACATATGTGTCAAGACCACTCAAGGCCATACACACTAAAGAAAACATCATGGATAATTATTCGAAGCATGGCTTCATTTAATATCCGAATATCATTGAGAAGGAACAAAACATCGTTTCATTCCCTCTTCTCATTCGATTAACAGAAAAAGAACGAAAACATTAACATCACATAAACCTACCTGAGACTCATCTATGAATCCTGATGCAAACCTTCGCCATCCCTGTGGCTGTGATGTCTTGTTCAAGCCATCCCTATGGCGAACCCCTCGATGTTGTACATGTCAAATGAATGAAAAGAGATGATGTGTTGCATCGTACCTCTAGTTATCATACTCATGAGATGTGATTTAATGAAAGGTCTACTGATTTGAAATGATGTTGATGATTTGAGAAGAATAGATATTGTTTAGATCTGTTGTTGTTGAAATGTGATATTACTGTGATGAAGGAGAGAGGTGGACATTTTTTTTGTTAGAATATTAGGGTTTGGATGGGAGGGATTTTAGGGGGCGTATGATATGAGGTGTGGCTGTGATTAGGGTTGCAATGTTTAGGGGAGTGACTTTATATACACTCGTGTAATTAGGGTATCCTTTCCCTTAGATATTGATTTCTCACATGGTCTAAACGGTTGCATCATGGACATTGGGCTTCCACTGGGCTTACTCACATCTTGGGTCTTTAATGGTTTCTGTCACATGGCCTCTTGCGAATTGTGTTACTTGATTGATATTAACGATTTGAACTTCAATTGGTATTTACGATTTCGCAAGTGGAATTGTTATATTGAGGGTTTGGTATCAACTAGTGTATTAAACCTCTTGGACTTGAATTGAGTTTCATGGGTATAAATGAATGTGAATTGTCCTATAGTCCATGAGACTTTGCACATGTGAATTGGACCAAACTTGGATGATGATTGGAACGGGTTTATATAATCTGTGTGATGTCTTGGATATTGGATAATGGAATGATGGGCTTCTCAAAATTGGATCGTTTACGAGATTTGTGTTATGAGATTTGTTGATATTTGGAGATAATGAGTTTCGATGATGAGATGTGCGATTATGAGATGTGACAATGAGTTTAACGATGTGATCTGAAGATGAGATTTGACGATGATATTTGATAAGATTTGATGATGATATTTGATGTGTTATTGGTTTGACACTTGGTCTACACATTTTCACAGAAAACATTATGTCACGGCTTTAACTATTATTGAAATATGTTGACTACGGGGTTGTTTGGACGGTATTTCTTATTTGAATTTGAAGTGAGGTCTTTCGAGCGTATTTACTTATTTCGTCTTCTTTCTTTCTACCCTTCCGCGAAGATGACTTGTTTGGGCATTTATAGAGGGTGATAAAAACTTGGCTATTTAGTTACGTTTGTGACTCTTTCTCGCTTAACCCACAACGTAGTTATCACTTCGGTGTCTCACTCAATTGAGAATTCCAAGAGGTTTTGTACATTGGGTACACCGTTTCTTCTTCACAAGGATTAGTACAAGTTTAAGTAACAAATCTGGAGGATTCTACTACATGTTCAAATTTGGTATATCGGGATTACTTCACCAATGGGTCACTGCAATTGCCAACAAAAATTCGTGAATGATGTGTTTACCAAAGCGTTCTTGGATGGTTGATGATATTGTTGATGTTGGATAATGAACCGTTGATGAACCACTGCATGTTCCCCTAAAAAACAGATATTCACCAAAACTAAAGTTGTCATAACACATTCAAGCTGACATTGTTTACGATTTTGTCTTGATTTTGTAAAATCCCGCGAAAGAATCTATTTTTCGGTTTAAACCATAGAATTGTAAAATCCCGTGATGATGGAACCATCCTGGAGAAAGGAAAGTGTATTTCGGGATCTTATCTGATGCTGGTGCTACGGTTTTGTACTTCAAAGAAGGGATAAAAGGGTGTACTTCATGAATTGGGTGATTGCTTGGATTTTCTTCATGGCAGTTTGGTTATTACATGGAGTTACGGGGTTATGTGATTTTAACCATGGTCGGGATGAAACCATTATCAGAGTTCACTTAAAACGTCAAAGGAGGCTAGAGTTGAGCTTTTAAACAGAAGATGTGACAACGGGGTTAATTCACTATTATATATTTGAGGTTGAAGTGAAATATCACGGGCAAGTGTACTTAGTATCTGAAGGTATCGGGGATGGTTGGATGAAGATTCTTCATGATCCTTGTTCGAGCTTATTATCAAAAACGAAGAATTGGAAATCTAGTTATTGTTGGGTGACTTTTACCTCTTCTTTTACCACTTGGGGGAATTAGGCTCTTACCACCACAAAATAACTATCACTTTAAGGAGTTACGTTGTAGTGCTCAGTGTCACATTCAATTGTAGATTTTCAAGAGGTAATGTACGTTTTATACTTGATGGTTGGTTGCATGAAGAGTATAGAGTACTTAGAGATTCAATGGAGGATGAAGTCTCGGCACCGCTCTTTGTTTCATATGTGCAAGTTTAAGTCACGAGTTCGGGTTAGTTTACTTCAGGGTCAAATTCATCATATTGGGTTGTCTCCATCAGTTGTCACAACAAAAAGCCTACTGAATGATAATGGGGTGATTACATGTTTTGCCAAGAGATGATGAAAAGATAGAGATAATGACGTATGAACACAACAGTTCATGCCTCGTACTCTAAAGGAAAGAAAAGTGTACGTTTCAGTGTGCTTTATCTTCTGAAGAAGAGAAATCTTCTTATGACGTTTGAATACCTCAGTTCAAGCCTCGTTCCTCAAAGAAAAGAAAAGTGTACGTGTCAGTGCGCTTTATCTTCTGAAGAAGAGAAATCTTCTTTATTTATGACCATTCTCATCAATATGCTTCATGCTTTTTCCATGCGCTTTCATATATCAAGTGAACCGGACTACCGTTGATTGTTTTTCTTATTCCACTTGCTCAACTATAATGACGATGGCGATATCATGTGCTAATTTTGAGGGGGAGAAGTGTGAATAGAATGCATTTGGATGATTTTCACTTATTTAATCAAGAATGGCATCTCCGTATGCAATTCTTGAGGGGGAGAAGAAGTGTGATAATACTGCATGGTTGATTGTTATCTGAGAATAAATGGTCAAACGGCTCCAAACTCATGTAAGAACCGAGCGTCTTCTTATCGGGTCATTTCTACATGGAGTTTCTTCTAAGAGCCGTTGGTTGACATCTTCGCACGGGCTGATATGATTAATGACAAAGTTCTTCCAGTTGCGGGGCTGATTTCCTTAATGAACATCTTTCTGTTCTTATTTGATTGGGAGGGATTTGAGTTAAGGGGATTTGCTATTTTCATGTTTACGGGAATGCATTTGGTGAGTTGAAGATGTTGACTTTCTATTCCCCAACTGGACAATCTTGAAGAAGGTCGAGTCTACATTTTCTGCTACATGTTAGAAGACTAAAAGACGAGTTGCATTTAACGATCTAAAGACTTCTTCTTATTCAAGGCATTTATTTAACAGATTGTCGGTTTAGGGGAGATCACTAATTGGGGGAGGGTGAAATGTCTGATTTAATCCCCAATTAGACTTGCTCACACTCTTCAGCAAGTTGATTCCCACAAGATTTCTAATGGTATTCTTCTCACAGGGTTTCAAGTATTTGGGCTTATATTATGTTGCTGATTCTAAAGTGTCAAAACCAGCAAGGGGGAAGGAGACTCACATCTAAACACAAAGCGATTAAACTTGATGAACTTTAATTCCTCTAAGTGATTGAAGATATACCGGGAAGACAAATGTCATGACCGCAGAGAAACTCAAGGTTTTACTCATCAAGGCTTTTAGTGTTCTTATTCCAACTACGTAGGGGAAGTGATGCTAGAGAAAGTTTCTGAAGATAAAAGAGGTACACAAGTATGACATATTCAGGGGAGATAAATGTATAACATGAGGGAGGTGTTATCAGTTTTTCTTTCAGTGGGAATGTGTGTACTTCGGGTTCTTGAGCTTCATACACGATCATCAGGGAAGAAAGCCATTGTTTACCACAAACATTGGGGAGGTGTTTTCTCTCCGGGCATGATGTGTATTCGGGAGAGTTCTTGGATATTGGTGTACTTCGGGTTCTTGAGCTTCATACACGATCATCAGGGAAGAAAGCCATTGTTTACCACAAACATTGGGGAGGAGTTTTTCTTTCCGGGCATGATGTGTATTCGGGATAGTTCTTGAGCTCTATTCTAAGAGACGGGCTGCATCAATTCAACTACTCGGGGGAAGTGGTCTATTGACACCTTTTGGAATGGATTGCGTCAGACTTCAGTGGAAAAGGAATTTGAGAAGAGTTATTTAAGTGTGGGATGAAACGTTGTTGTTCTTCTATTGGATGATATAACCCCGAACGATGAATCACGATGATTATTCTTAAAAGGAGCAGCAAGTTCGATGATAATGGTGTGCTTCTTTGTGCACCTGGCTAAGGGAAGCATGAAAGAAAGCTTTGAATCTGCTCAGCTAAAGGATTTTCAGTTTGGGGGGAAGCTGCCAAAGTCTCACTTTCAGATGGTTCAATTTCTTTCTTCAATGCAAGAGCCTCGGAAGCTTTGGTGGTGAATGTTTAAGAGATGATGACATCTATCTTCTACAACGGGGCTGTTCGATATCCTTATCCCGGTACTCGTATCATCATCTTCCTAAACTATATCATCTACTCTATCTGTATATATTTATCAAAAACCAAATACAAAAATATAAAACCCTCAAAAAGAAAATAGAAAATTATAAAATCAACAAAAACCCATAAAAATCAGAAAATTTGAAAAAGATAAAAAATATGATTTCTCAAGACATTTCTTCTGGTATCGATAACATCTGCGGTCTTAGAAATGTCATTCAATAATGGCACGGGACCATAGATGAAGTTCGAGCAGGAGGTGTAAATATTCTTTTTCCAAAACATGTCTAAAAATGGCTTACATTTACTTCAGACTGTAACCCGTGCTTAAAACCATGGCTTGTTATTATTTCAGATAGCAACCCGCTCTTCAAGAAAGGAGAGTGCCACGCTAAACCAATTTTCAAATATTTCGTGCACTTATCCTAAAACTAATTAAGGAAAGTATGTCGAAGGACTGCTGTTCCTACACAAATGTTTTTGCGTCTAAAATTCTTCAGAAAAATATTTGTTGTTTTCAAAAATGGTGGTAATGAGTTGCTTGAGAAATCAATCAGAATCAGAGTTTTTATAATAATTGAAAACTCAATCAATGACTTCAACGCTCTTAAACTTTTCAGTAAAATAAGTCATTGATTGAGGGGGAGAATGTTTTCAAATTTACATCATCTAACAAGCTTTCTTAATTATCCTAAATGCGTAACTGAAAAATGATGTTAACCTACGTTGAAGAACTATGTGCCTAGGATATGATTGTTAGGTTCAGATGATTAGAGTTTGATGAACACATAATCTCATGCTTTATATGATCTGATTGATATGTTGAATTGACTTTTATTAGTCGATTGCTGTTGGGTGATGTCGACCACCATATATCTGTTTGTGTCCACTAACGTATGCAGGTATATTGGTATATAAGAATGTTCCCGATCCGGATCCCACAATTGAAGATGATTGGATGCCGAAAAAAGGGTAACTATATCTTGGGTTGACAAATGAAGAAACGGAGCTTAATTTGACTTCTATGGAGAGTTGGCATAGAAAAATGCAACGTAAGAGGTCTCACTGCATCAGCAGATGGTTTTCTTCAACTGCAAATGAAGAAACGAAGCTTAATTTGATCTCAGTTGGCATTAAAATGCAACGTAAGAAGTCTCACTGCATCTGCAGACGGTTTTTCTTCCAAGCCCTACAGCAACAACATGAGCTTCTCAACCACCGAACGTATCTTTGTGCAGGATACCATTTTTAAACAATTTTGAAAAAAAAAATTGATTAAATTGTTTTGAAAATGGAAAATATTGTTTTGAAAATTAATTGGAGTTAATTTTGAAAATCACCGGACTTCAATTTATCAAAACTTAAGTCACTCAATCATCGACTACGGTCATCGATTGAGGGGGAAAGTGATTTAAAATAAAATATTTTCAAACGATATCTCTTCATAAAAGTCCGTTTGTACGTATTAAGGTGGTGATCTAAAGATTTAATGTTATGTCATGGTATGATTTTCTTTAAAAATCAAGGTCTTTCAAAATGAAATTTTTTCTGTTCTTGTTTGATTGTGAAATTGTTTTATTTTACTTAAAAGATCTCTTAAAAACTATCATACCTGACACTAACAATTTTTAATGTCGAAAAACTGTTCCTTATTAATCATTTTTCAAAATTAAATTTTGCCACGTCTTTCCCTAAAAGTTTCTAAATGATTTAAATCAATTGGGATCACAAATCTCAATTGGTTTGAAATTTTTGATCGGGGGAGAGATCGTGATTTAAATCTCAAATTTGTTTTAATGGAATTGGTTTTAGTCCTTCAAAGGCACTCCTGCCTCCATGTGCCAAACGATTTTAATATACATAATGCACATATTGAGGGGGAGCATTTATCCAAAAACTAGATGAGTTTTTAAATCACTTGGGATCCAAAATCTCAAAGGGTTTGATATTTTTGATCGGGGGAGAATTTGTGATTTAATAATAAAATTTGATAAAAGGTGATCATTTGATTCAATGTGTTGGCTCTCTCTAATATGTGCTAAACTCTTTCATATATTGATGCACATATTGAGGGGGAGCGAATGGTTTCTTAATGGCTTTTGTGATCGTGGATGTGCTTCAAAAGAACTCTTTCCTCTATGTGATAAAATGATTTCAAATATCCTATGCACATATTGAGGGGGAGAATTTACCAAAGAAAATCAAATGGCTTTTTCCATGGAAATTGTGATCAAGAATTTATTTCAAAAGAACTCTTGCCTCCATGTGCTAAACAATTTATAAAATCATATGCACATGTTGAGGGGGAGCATTTCTAAATGATCAAAACTATTAAGGTACAAAATGATTTGATCTCGTATGACAAGTACCTTGATTGATTTTCCAAATGATTTTTCAATTGGTTTCAAGGAAGAAAGAACAATACCAAAACACCGACCAATTTACTTTATGTATGGAGTTATAAGGATGGTGAGGTTAGGTATTCGTTCTCACGATCCGCTAGAACTGGAGGGATCTACCCAGGGACAATCCACTAGATAGTGTAGAGTCCTTAGGTATGATGAAAAAAAAGGAGAAAAGTGAGATATGGGAAGAGTGCGGACTGAGACTGAGCTAGTACTGGAATAAACCCAACAAGGTTCTAGTTATGAAGTCTCGGTAAGCACTGAAGGGGTTGAAGAATGAAAAAGATTTGAATATGAAAAAGGGTGAAAAGAAATAGCCCTCCAATAATTCAACCTTAGGGCAAAAAAAGGGTTCAATACATATGCTATTGGTGGTTACTAAGGTAACACTGGTATTGAAGACAAGACGTCATGGACCCAGTGACGCACTGCACTAAACTTCCCAAGCTACTCAAGTTCCTCTTAAAAGGGCTTGTTTCATTCTCACGGGGAACCGACACAATCTATCGACTTTCTCTTAGAGATTGTTGATATTGAAGAAGGAGACCCTCTCCCTAGTCTCCGACATAGGAACCAAAAGTGCACAATTGAGTCTAGAGCCAAGAGATATCCACAATATCTCATTAGGACACAAAATTAATGAAGACTTGCTGTTTCACACAATGTGGAAAGTAAGAATATATTAAGAGTCCTACGCATTATCCTTGTGGTATTGCCAGAACATCCGAGTGATATGTAAAAATATTCACGATGAAGATGGAAATCCTTCTAGAGCCAACATCAAACAAGCTCTTGGTGGGTGACATGTGAGATCTTTTCTAAAGATCAAGCTTGTGACAACTGGATAGAAACGATGGGGCGATTCATTGTTGAATCAACCTTGGTCCAGGAAATGAATTGACGAATACTTTTGGAAAAACCGTTCGATGTGCAAACCTTCTTTTCTCTAGCACATCGAATGTGTATTCATATTTAAAACTCAAAAAGTATCTCTGATTGAAAAAATGCCTTTGGAAAAACCGTTTGATGTGCAAATTTCTTCTTTTCTCTAGCACATCGAATGTGTACTCTTTTCAGATACAAAAAGTATTTTTGATTGAAAATTGATCTTTCTTATAAAACCTTCGTCGTATTGCAAAACTCTTTCTTCAAGCAATACGCGATTGTTTTCAAATCAATTTTTCATCAATCAGTGAATCTCAATTCGCTGGTTCACTCACTCCGTGTTGTCTTCTTTGAGACGTTCCGGTTTGAGAACGGCTAGAACAGCTGCGAAACCCTGTCAAGGAGATTCTTAGGAATCCTACCTGATCACAGGCAGTACTTGTACTGATCAACGGGGAACCGTGGGCCGTGTACCTCAATTCAACGAAAGTGATCAAAGACACTTCCGTGTGTTTTATTGCTAACTGTTGTTTGCAGGTACATTTGGACGGTTGCAGCTTATCAGAATTGAGGTGTCAACCCAAAGCCGCATGCTCACAGCATCCAAACTTAATTTGAAGAAATCATGACTAGTGCCTATCTACATAACCTGGCTCAGATATTTTTATACTATGCTTCTGCTACGCTGCTGCAAATATCTTGAACCAGTAAAAGCTTCCGCTACTCTGATGAAAGATGTCATGATCCAGAAAGTGTGAGCATGTCGGTCCAAAAGTCACAACATCACATGATGGCAACACAACAAAGGGTGATTCAGAGATTTCTGTAGCTGATGATCTAAATGAAAGCTCAAAGATCATCAAAGATGTGGATCAGTTAAAGGCCTCCACTAAAAGTACAAAATTAATCGGACAATGAAGTGTCACTACAAAAGCTCAAATATTGCGGAATTTGAAGAATTGAAGTCTACGAGCTCGAGAACTAAAGACAAAGAAAGAATGCTAGGATGCAAAATGTATTTCATGGGGTGACCTCCCTTAGGGGAAATTGTTAGGAATTGGAAATTCCATGTTAAAGTGTCGGTAACCCCAATTATGGTCTAGCATATGTTAGCTCGTAGACATGTTGTTATTTACGTTATTTGTTAGTTAATTAGTTAGTTTGTAGCGTAGTTTAGTTTAGTGTAACACCGTGGAGGAAGGACGGGTCTTTACCCACTGTATACCTGATCCACAGGCCGTCAGGAGGTCGTGTATTCTGTAACTATAAATACCCCTTCCATCCTTGGAAGGGGTGGTGCTTTTCTCATAATCTAACCTTACATTTGTGAAGCAAGTCTCTACCAAGAAAATACCCTCTCATCTCTTTCTCTCTCAAATGGCTAACATGTATTTCCATCATCCAAGACCACCCGAATCATCAAACACAATAAATATAAGATCCTAACAAGAGACCAGGGTTCAATCCCTGGTTTTGCACTTTTTGCAATTTTTTTTTGAACCAGCTTGTTAACAAGCTTTTGGAATAAGTAGATGAAATAGCTAAAGAGACAGAAGGTGCTTTATTAAGCTACAAAACCAAACATACTTTAAACAACTTGCACAAGCTCCTAATAAGCTAGTTTAAAAGCTAGGGCCTATAAGCTGAAGACTAAATAAGCTAAGAGGGTTCTAACACAGCCTAAATATGTAGAAAATACCTAATTTAAGAAAATCTACAGGAAAATAAAATAACACACCAAATTTTAGCTAGGCAAAATATTTAAACCAAACAGCCCAGGAGGCTATTTCAAACTGATGCACAACCTGCTATACTAAAAGCTAAAAGATAAAATCATGAACCTGTAGGGACCAGCATCCAATACATAAGTATACCAAGTTTCAGACTAAGAGGGCTTATGCTGAGCTTGTTAGACAGCTTGTAAGAAGGCTACATGAAATAGTTGCATTAAGCAGTCCTTAAAACAGCCTAAGAAGGTGATTACAAGCTAATATTTAAGCTACTAGCTCACTGAGATAGACCTTAAAAGCTACAAACAGATGAAGTTAACCAACTAGAGAACTTATAAAAACTGATTTTACGTATTTTGAACAAGAATTAAGCACTTTAAAAGATCTGATAAGAAGGGTCCTCATAACATGTTTTTTTTTACTTGACACAGACATGCAAATGACTCAAATGACTTGAAAAACTTTGGACAATTACTCAAACACTCAAAACACACTAAATGGGCTATATTGAACCTATTTTTGACAACTAAAAACACTTTAAGCTATAAAATGCAACATAAGTTGTTTATACCAATTTAAGACAATGAAATTTAGGACATCAAAACAAAAGCTAAGAAACTTGATGAAGGCACTAAATTTGACTCAAATATTACCTAAATGACTTAATTCAAGCTTAGATAAATTGACTTCAAAAATAAAAATGACCAAATCACCAAATTAAGAATCAAAAGACCTACTATCCCAAACACCCCTTTAAGAGGTCTGTTATGACTTTTACAAAGCAAGAGACCTTTTTAAGCACAAATTTTGAACTATGACTATCTAATAAGCTATAACAAAAACTAAAGTAAACTGAGTTTTACCAATATAATAAGCTAATACATACTATACTTATTTTTTATTTTATTTTTTTATTTTTAGTGATTTTGTGAAAACTTGAACTAAATGGTGTCAAACTATAACCAAGCACTCAGATTGTAATTACTAAGCCACTTTAAGCAATAAAAGCTAATAATAAGCAAATAAGCACTTAATACAAAGCAATAAGCTAAAAATGAACTTTTTAAAAGAAACTTACGGAAGCCCTTGCACAAACAGGGCAAATTATGCTCGAGGAGCTACTCAACAAGCTCTAGCTTGTCAAAGACAAGCTGGTGACAGCACTAAGCCCTTTCATTTCTGGCTTACTTCCCATAATAGCTTATTTGACTTTTTCTTGACTTTTCTAAATTTTTTGGAGATTTTTGAATTTAAAACAGTAAATGACATAAATAAGCTTCACTATAAGCTACATAAGCTTAAATAAGCTTATTGGAACAAATGATAAGCTTAATAAAGCTTTTTATTTATTTTATTTTTTGGTTTTTCTTATTTTTAAAAGAACCTTTTAACTAAAACAGATTTTAAGCAACTAAGACTCACGATAAGCTATGACTTAGCTTATATGAGCTTATGGAATAATGAAAGAGCTAAACAAGAATTAATCAACCATTTGTAACATAAGTATAAGCTTAAAATTGATGACAAAAATTTAAAGAGAACCAACTTTTTATTAATATAAAACTAAGATTACAATGAAAATCTGACAGAAGTTAAACAAAAATACAATTAAAATTGACAATAGGCTTAGTTAAAAACAACAACTACTCGCTTATTTTTGTTATTAAAAAGGCCTATTTATAGTTGAGGAGAGGGGAGGAGTCTCTAGGGTTTGGGAAGGACCCAGAACCTCTCATTTCCACCCTTGGATCATTTCCCATCAATTGTAATCACATCAGAGCCTTTGATCAATCTTGATGAAGTGTTGAGACCAATCAGAAACCTTTATCTTGCCATCTGTCATTCCCAATGTTGTCACTTCTCTGCCATGTCAGAGGGCTTCTAGAAGGCCTCAAAAGATCCTAGTACAAGGTTATCTTGGAGAGTTAATTTTGGGGTGCAGGGTAAAAGTGATGGGGAAGATATACAATATCTTATTTTACTTGGCGGGTAAAATAGTTTGACCGGATGGGTTATTATTTTGACTTGGGTTGGTTTTATTTAAACGGGTATTTGGTGGATAGGCTTTGGAAATTTGGGCTTTGGGTGGAATTGGGTTTTATTGTTTTTAGGATTCGGGTGTAGTGATAATGGGGATTTAGGATGGTTTTAATTTTAGGTTTTAGGGTAAATATTATAGAAGTTGTAAAATGTAGGGACCAATGATGGAACTAAGGACAAGTACTCCCAAGGGTAAATCCTGACATATGTATGAACTCCAAGGACTTCTTTTGAAATTTTGAGGAAAATGGTGATCCAAACTTGCAAATTCATCCTCGACCTCGGCTTTTTGCACTTTTCCATAACTCGTGCTCGTTTTTTCGTTGTTTTGTCTTTTCTTGCCCATTTTGTTGATATTCGTGCCTGCACATTCATAAACACAAAAACACAAAAATATATGGCTTTAGAGGTTAGTTTTTGGTCTATTTGGTCCGGTTTTGATAACGAAAAGGTATGTGTTTTCACACATACCAACCTCCCATCAACAAAATGCCTTAAAGAAGTTCACAAACTAAACGGAAAATTGGCAAGTCTAAATAGGTTTCTGGCTAAATCCGCTGAAAAATCATTGCCTTTCTTTAAAACACTTAAAAAGTGTACAAAAAAGAGCGATTTTCAATGGACACCGGAAGCGGAAGAAGCTTTTAAACAAATGAAAAAGCTAATAGCGGATCATCCGACTCTGACAGCACCTAAGGAAAAAGAAGAACTCATCATATACCTTGCAGCAGCTAAGGAAGCGATCAATGCAGTTTTAATGACGGAAAGGGAGGCAAGCAAACACCGATATACTTTGTAAGCCGCGCCCTACGAGGGCCGGAAATCAACTACATACCCATGGAAAAGTTAGTATTATCCTTGGTGTAAGCTACAAAACGACTGAAGAGATACTTCCAAGCCTATACAGTCATAGTTATCACGGACCAGCCGATAAAACAAATACTGTCAAAAACCAGAAATCGCAAGGAGACTGCAAAAATGGAGTATCAAGTTAGGAGAATACGGCATACAATACAGGCCAAGAATATCATTTAAAGGACAAATCTTAGCAGATTTCATAGTAGAACGTCCAAAAGATGATGAGGAGGATCACTAAATGGAAGTCGAAAAAGAACTCCCGCAACCATGGATCCTATTCACAGACGGTTCATCGTGCATAGATGGCTGTGGAGCAGGACTAATACTAACAGACCCGGAAGGGACGGAGTTCACTTATGCCTTAAGATTTCGCTTTGGAGTAACAAACAACGAAGCTGAATATGAAGCTCTGATAGCTGGGCTAAGAATAGTAGAACAAATGGGAAATCAAGTTAACGAAACATACATAGCTAAGGAATCAAGAATGATTCAATACCTGGAGAAGGTAAGGGCGCTCTTAAGTAATTTCCAGATGTTCTATATCAAGCAAGTTCTCAGAAACGAAAACAAGAAGGCAGACGCCCTAAGCAAGATGGCATCTACCAGGTTCGCACATCTGAAAAAACAAGTGCTAGTAGAAGAACTGAGTCAAAATTCGATAGAGGAAGTAGCAGTACTAGCAATAGTGGAAGAAGAGGGGCACATCTGGATGACCCCAATATATGAATACTTGACAGAAGAGATACTTCCAGCGGAACCAACGAAAGCAAGAGCAGTCAAGAGAAAATCACAAAGATTTGCAGTGATTAACCAGACACTATACAAGAAGTATTTTTTCGGACCGTGGTTGCGTTGCATAGGACCCCTCCAGGAAAGTTATGTGTTAAGGGAGATCCACGAAGGATCCTGTAGCATGCATGCCGGAACAAGGTCTGTAGTGGCTAGAGCCTTACGAACCGGATACTATTGGCCTACCATGTACAAGGATGCACGAAGGCTGATACTAGCATGCAAAGACTGCGAAGTACACAAGCGAGTCCTAAGGCATCCGCAAGAGAAATTAACCCCAATCACATCCACGTGGCCATTCTACAAATGAGGAATTGACATTGCGAGACCCTTCCCGGAGGGCCCCGGAAAAGTCAAATTCCTCATAGTGGCAATAGACTACTTCACCAAGTGGATAGAAGCAAAGCCAATTGCCACTATTACAGGAAACCAAATCAAAAAATTTGTGTGGGAAAATATCGTGTGCAAATTCGGACTCCCCGAATATATAATATCCAATAATGGAAAGCAATTATGAGATAACCCATTCAAAGATTGGTGGGAGAAATTGAAAATACAACAACACTTCGCTTTCGTTAAGCATCCACAAGCAAATATGTAGGTTGAAAGAGCAAGCACGAGTCTAGGGGAAAGGAGAAAAGCTCAATTGGAAAAAAGGGAGCAAAACCTGGATGGATGAACTGTCGCATATCCTGTGGGCACATCGCGCAATGATTAAATCAAGTAACGAAGACACTCCATTATCGTTGACATACGGAACGGAAGCTGTCATCCTTGCTGAAATAGGAATGCCCACATAGAGGACAGCGGAAGTAAACGTAGAAGATAACGACGAGGCCTTGGAGATGAATTTGGACCTTCTGGAAGAAAGAAGGGAGCAAGCGACAATATGCGAGGCAAAAAGCAAAGCAAAAATGGAAAAATATTACAACTCAAGAGTTCGCAACACAAGCTTCAAGCCAGGAGACTTGGTATACCGCAACAACGATGCAAGCCATGCGGAAGAAGGAGGGAAGTTGGGACCTAAATGGGAAGGACCCTACGAGGTCACAGAGGCATTAGGAAAGGCTCTTACAAGCTAAAGGACTGTGCAGGAAACCCTATTCCGCAGACATAGAATGTCTGCAATATTAAGAGATGTTATATACATCAAATGTAAGCAGCCCGCCTTCTACGGACACCACATAAGGGGTTGATACCGTAATTTGTCCTTTTATATTTTAATGTTTTATAATTATGAATAAAAAAGGTGAAGCTTAGCTACCTTCACCAACTTTTACTTTAAATTTTTTCTAATCATTCCTTTTTTACTTTAAAGAAGTTATAATACATGTAAGTAAGACGCGCATACATTTGGGCACGACCCATGAAATGTTATTCCGAATAACAATAGGTTGAGTAACCTCAAAATTTACTCAGGATACGTAAGAGATGTTGCAAGTCCAGTATTGGGCGAATAACCCACAAGTATTCAACTAAGACTATTATAATAAGCACACCAGTGTGAAGATTAAAATAGAAGCAACTAAAAAGTTATAAAAACAAAATGTACATATGATAGACACAATCTACAAACAAAAGTGTCGTGCACACACGGCCATAAAGCCGGCAAAGCAAAAATGTTGTGCAAAATACAATAAAGACCACATCAAGCTTGGTCAGGAGGATCTGAAACAGGGCCCGCCCCAGATTGCTCAAGAACACCCGTACTCGTGTTACCAACATTATCACCTTGTTCAAGCACATTTGACACCTCATAATCGGACACGGAAAGAGGGGCAGAACAGGAAGGAACAGGCAACGCAACAGTGGCTACAGTAGAACCTTGAATGGAACTTGACATACAAGCTGTAAAAGTCCTCACAGATAAAGGATCAATCAAGGAATCCCATGTATCCGCAAGAGCTACCAGTCATGAAGGGCACCTTCCCTTACCTTCCTAGCTCTTTCAAAACAATCATTGACGGAAGCTGACAAGGAAGACTCACCTACTAGGGCAGGATTCCCGGGATGGTGAACGGGAACGGTTAGCCGCTCCAAACAAAACCGATAATCAACAACACAAGAAGGGCCAGAGACAGAGGCTTCAGGGTGAAGCAAACCAATAATATCTTCAATGCTCAAATCCTTAAGAGTCTCCAAAGAGGACAATAAGGGAAATCGAACATCATGAAACTTCTGAACATCATTCTTGTAATCAGCCTCGGCAGAATAATTATAAGCATCTACATCAGAAAGTTGCTTGCCATCCGTACCGTGGCGATGACCGGCAACAAGCCCATCTTGTATTCCCTTCTCAATAGCACGGCTGAAAGCCACACTCAAAGTCCCTAGATAGTCAAGCGAATCCCAACACTTGGATACTGTAAATTTAAAGCCCTCGGATAAAAGCCATATGCGGACTGACACGGCAGCAAGCAAACAAGGATGGAGTTTCTCCTCCAGATAAAGAGCAACCTTAACGAAAAGCTCTCTCAAGCGGTCAAACTCTGGTATCCGAGGATGAAGATCAGAACATTCACCCTCCAAAGCTTGTACCTGAAAGTAAAAAATTTCAGTAAGCAAGAAAAAACAAAAAAAGATAGACATCAAAAAAGATAAACCTGTCTAGCAAGTTCATCATTGCGGGAATCCAGAGACGAGTGTGCATATCACAGTTTCCCAAGCTCACTGTCTTTATTAGCAATGCAAGACTCAAGTTCCTTAATCCTCGCAAGCAAGACCTCGTTCTCTTTCCTAGTGGCTTCAAGAAGGGACACACGGTTACGGAGGCGGAGTGTTTCTGAAGCTTTAGCTTCCGTCAATGACAACCTGGACTCCAGTCTAACAATCTCACTAGCCAGACGATCACACCTACCAGAAAACTTTTTCCTCTCCCGAAGATCATGCTTCGCACGCATCCGAACTTCAGAACGAAAACACAGCTGGCGAGCCGACAAGACATTAAACTCTGAAAGCAGCTGGTCATTCCACAAAAAGTGTAGATAGGCGGGAACACCCCCGGGTGCCTTTTGGCACCAGCCATTATCCACCCCACAAGGAATAGCTCCGGCAACTCTCCTGGCCTAGTGGGGCACCAACTGGAGTGAGCACGAGCCAAGACTCGGACCCCTTAGCTCTTATTCCACAAAGTATCTCCAGTGTGCGAAGGGAAGCAAAGAGTTTAGGAGGAGTGACCCCGTCAACAACCTCACGACAGTCTGAGGGGCTATCAAGAAGAGACCCATTAATCACTTTACAACTCGGAAGATAACGTTCCTGTAACTGCAAAGGGTCCAGGTCAATAGCAGCTCGAATGTCGTCGGCCAAATGTTGACCAGCAGAGCAACCAGGAAAACCTCCAGCATCCTGATCAGCACCACCACCTGAGGATGAACCACCCAGGAAGGGGGGGGATTAGGAAAGGTATCCCTTACGATCGAAATAGGAACGGACACCGTTGTTACAACAGTGGTGGCAAGAATCCCTAAGGCAGTCTCAGACCTGGTAAAAGAGGTAACCTCAGCTCCGGCAGCAGAGGTACTACAATCAGAAGAAGAGTCTGAAGAAATGACAAACCTTTGAACATGACCAATAAAGGGCTCATGCCTGATAGAAGAGCCAGCAGAAAATTCAACCTCACGCTCAGGTGTCGTCAAGATAGAAGAGGTAATAAAGGGCAACGTCTGGGGCAGCTGTGAAACCAATCTCAGCATCCAGAACGATACTATCTAATAAAGCTTGAAAACCAATGACAGGGGTACTACCAACAAAAAAACCTTGGGAAAAATCAGGGCATAATCTCTTCACAAGACTGAAAGATGTCCCAGCAGCCAAGGAAGGGTTCTCCTTCCTCTTTAGTGAAGGACCTGAAGTACTTTCTTCAATAGCAGCATCAGTAGTTCTAAAGGTTGATCCACTTCCGGCATTAGCACCGGCACCTTCAGACCCGAAAAGTTCATTAATACCAGTTTCCAACTCACCTTCAGTAAGAGGAGGAGCAATAGGGAGGAGTGGGACTGTACGCCGAACAGTGGCCTCCGAAAGCCTGGGCTCTCCCTCACGGCGATTACGTCCAACCATTCTAACCTTCGCAGGTTCAGGACACTGAATATAATCAGGCTGGCCCATCACTGCAAGAAGAAGAAACAAGTTAAAAAATTAAGCAAGAAAAGGAACCATAGAAAACAAAACCAAGGCAGAAACCTACCCGTCCCCTCATCATTAAAAAACTCAGGATACATATCCTCGCCCAAAGGTTAATAACGACTCAAGCCGACCAAAAAAAGAAACACTTTAGAAAACTTCCGGAAAGGAGCAGGATAGGCAACAAGGGTTGTATAATCGTTAACATTATATTCATCAACCTGAGGCATAGGGTCCTTCAGAAGATTTTTGTTAGCATTCCAGGGAAACAAAGCAGGACAAGCAAAATCATCAACCCAGAAGAAGTGATCATTCCAGCTCTTCAAAGAGTCAAGGGGTTTAGAATAAACTACAGGAACGCCATTACGCTTACTAAAATAAAACCACCCGTTGTTCTTTGAGTTCAAATAAAAGCAGCGAAATAAACCAATAGTTGGAGAAATACCATGGGCACGGCACAAAATCTTAAAATGAGAAACCTTGGCCGCGCCTATGACCGAAAGCTGGGTAATGTTAATACGATAATATCTAATAATATCAACAAGGAAAACCGACAACGGAAGACGAAAGTTCGCCTAATCAAAGAACCTAGTGTACAAACCAATTTATTTCGGGGACACTCGTGCATAGTGTGATTAGGGGAAGGAAGCTCTGGGTGGACCTCTGGAGGAATGTGGAACTTACAAAGGAAAGTCCCAAACATCTCTAGTGTAGTGTGGCATTTGATATCTGTGATAGTACTCATGGCAGACGGATAAACTCAAGATCTAACCTGGTAAGCGGACGAATATCTTTTTCAAGAAAAGGGAAATATCAAAGTGGCGATGGCGAAATACAGAAAAGGAAGAAAAGTGAAATAGTAAAAACAGGGGTAGTATTTATAGGGCGTATCCAAATTAAGATAATACAAGATGATTACACGTGTCGGTGAAAATCCGGTTGAACGATCAGGATGAAAAGTATAAGATAAGGATAACAGCGACGCGTGTCCCACTCAGTCAAATCAACCAGAAGATGAAAAGTCCAAACGCGTCCACGTCGCACGAAACACCTTCCAAGAAAAGAAGCATCAGAGAGTCGCTTCAAAGGTGCAGAAGAAAAGTTGCTTAGTCACCTTAAGTCTAGTAACATTCACCGCACACAATAAGCAACTGCACGTAATGAATACACTAGACTAGGAGAACTTGATGACGTATAGCACGTACAGCAGGCCTACTGGGCTTAGCTCGTGCTATACACATATTGGGCCTAGGCCCAACAACGAAACAACCATAAGTACTGGATCAACAATAAGCCCAATAACAAAATTAGCTACGATCCAGACTCAAAGACGCACACAGAATGCCCAACGGACCAAACCTCTGGCCGCGGAAAGTATTATGTGTCCGCATCCGCGATTATTACGGAACCTTTTCCCGACAAGGGTCCCACTCCGGCCACTAACTTTTATATGCGAGTTGTTAGGAAACCCTAACAGTGAGCCTCGCCTATAAAAAGGGTTCTAAACCCCTCACAAGGTACAAATTTCTCTCTCATAATAACACACACACTCTTATTATCTCTGGCAAGAATGCGTACTTACTCTCACGCTGGAGCTTAATCGCGGGGTCTATCCCCACGGTAAGGCTAACGGTTTACTCTCACTTGTGTAGGGATTCAATCAATCACTTGGATTAGTACAAGATTAGCTTATCAATAGCTTATTGGTCAAATCCAACAAGCATCATAAACACTCATTATAACCCGTCACACTTTTTGTACTAACATAAACATGAACAATAGACCGAGTTAAACAAAATGACCAATTAAATCGAAGATATACTAAAATAAGAAAAACACTTCGGGGCTTCCAACTTCAAGCACGTTTGGTCAAAACGATTATGGTCGTCTAATTTACACCTCATAAACTATACGTCTAAATGTAGTCCATTCTACACCTTATTCTTACGTTTATCTTCAACGCTCGAACCTACAAAACATCACAACTACAACCATAAGCGAAACGCTTAGTAAGTACATGGCATAAACATACATTAATATAACTATAACTAGTGATTATCACTAGTCATAACCTCATTAGGAGCACAATAACAACATGAAACTTACCTTTATCAAGCATATAAATATGCTAACATACACATTACTAGCAATGGATCCAAGCTATATTACTATAACAAGCTCCTTTACAAACATTTCACCATTACACATCATAATTCATTAAAATGATATTATGATAACATTAACAAGTTTATACCATAATACTTACCTCAAATCACCAACTAGCTTTCTACTAATATTTGATGCTTGCTCTTTCTTGATTCCCATAAGGAAATTTAGCTCTAGTTAGTGCCTATTACACATATTACATACAAAATCATCAACCGCTAATCTTTTACCCAACTTACTTATGAACCCTAATTTCAAAATACAAATACAACACTTACTTGTGATGGGGATATTAACTTAGGAACTTAATTAGCTTGATTATACACACCCTTTCTTGATCAATTAACACTTGAACAAACTCTTGGTATTTCCCTCTCTTTTCTCCTAGCAAAACCGACATCAACAACACCCTACACTTTTCTTTTGTTTTCTAGAACTGTCTAGTGAAATAGATAATCATCCATTTATTAAAATTATTTTAGCCTATCGACAAAATTGGTCCCCTAAGTTTCATTCTTTATAGTTAAACCACAAAACTTACTAAACTTCTACATTTATACACTATAACTATAACATAACACTTATATAACATATAATAATAATAATACTTATTGGGTTTCGGGTGTAATAGATACGGCGTATGCAATTTATACTGATACGCAGTATAGAATATCAACTCAGCATGCATTTCCTTAACTTCTTCATTTATGATCCAAATGATGTCGAAATATGCTCCTTTTTCCATTATTGCTCCATAAACACTAAGAATCACAACAATAAACGTTTAAGTAACAATTCTTATATAAAATGATAGAATATGAGCAATATATATGGCATAAATGATATATAAATATAGTACTTATTTGATCACATCAGTGACAAACAAAATTTATTTTGTAAGTTAACTTATTTTTAAAGATTCAAGCTCTTATAAGCTCTTATAACCTGTTGTCAAACACATCTATACATGATATATGAAAAAGAGGTTATTCATTTTGTGTGTGGAGGAGATTTTTAACTAGTCAAATACTACACATATATAGAAAATTATGCGAGTGCTCGTGTATAGCACCGAGACTTTATAAAGGCAAACAATTATAGTTGCGATATTGTTCTTAAGTATTTCATGTAACGTGTATAGATACAACGTAAAATAATCAAAATAGAATTGAAAAGTTTATAACATGTAATAATTCAACTCAACGAACAATTCTTAAAATGTATCAAATTTCGTATAATAACATTTAGTGAAACACGAGCAGGGGCACCCGCGCGTTGCTGCGGAAATGTTGTGTTTAATCTAAGTCGAAATAAAAATGTTGTAATTTTTTTTTGTTATTAAGGACTAAATTTGCAAAAGGTCGATAACGGGGGACTAACGGTATGATTTACAGCTAACTTGAGGGACTAAAAGCGTAAATTGCTTATGAACAGTGCACGCACTATTCCACACTTTTTTTTTTACTGTAGCAGCCACTGTTTTGCACTGTTTCGTACTGTAGCAATAGTATTTTCCTTTTTAGTCCCTGAAATTGACGGTTTGTTGCAACGTTAATCCTTAGGGACTAACGGTGAAAATAAAAGTTAATCTTAGGGGCTTTTTCTGTTTAATATTTACACAGAAACAGCCCCTGAAGTTACTGTTATGTTACAAAATTTCGTCACGTCTGTTAGATAACAACCGTTAGGGACTAACTTTACAATGACCAATAATCTCAGGGGCTAAAATGAGGCTAACATGAAATTTGCGTGTGTACTGTTGCTACAGTGATCCAAATGGGTTTTAGTATATATTATAATTACTACAATTATACTAACCTTATTTTGCTTAGAAGCTTGTTCAACAATAACATCAACCATTTTTGAATCACTCGTTTTTATCAATCAACTAACACAATCAACTCATCAACTCGCATAAAATGGTGTGTTCTATATTAGAATGTATGATGCATTTTATAAAAAAGTGATTGTTTTGTCGCTAAATATAAATAAAGTCTACTCTTTTTTTAAAAACCAACATTTATAAAAAGTTATCATGCATTACAATTCAAAAAATTGTTAAATAGTTAAAGGCAACAATAATTAAATTTTATGATTTTTATACTGTCGAATATAATACCATTAAATGAGATTTTTGAAAAAAAAATTGACTTTGGAATATGCATATCAATCAATAAAAGCCGAATAAAACTCCATTAAATGAGGTAAAAGAAATTGTGCAATACATATCAATACGTCAATACATAATACTAGTTGATACCGATGGTATATTAGTAATTACTCTCTCCGTTCCAATTTAAGTGTCCACAATGAAATCTTTAGATGTCTCAAATTAAGTGTCCATAGAATATTTCAACTAATGAGATGAGACTTTAGTGGGTGAAAATGATATTTGATTGGTGGATAGTGTAGTTAGTGGAATTTTCTAAAACTTTGTGCATATGAATAGTGGACACTTAATATGAGACGGATGGAGTATATTTTTTTAATTTTGAGAGTTTAAGCGCAATTAAACACTCTTTATATATATAGGACAAAATTACACGGTTGGTCCCTGTGGTTTGCTCGTATTACAAGTTTGGTCCCTAAGTCGTTTTAATTACACCAGAAATACCTATTTTTGAAACTTTGCACTCATTTAGTCCCTATTTTGGATGGCCGTTAGTGCAGTCCGTTAAGTATTTTGCATGGTTAGTCCTTTGTTAATAAATTTTGCACCGTTAGTCCTTATTTTCTAAAATATAGTAGTCCCTCCGTAATAGATATCGATTTTTACGGTCCGCTTTTTATTTTTTACGCTTTTTATAGTTTTTGTCACGCTTTATCCGCTTTTCTTAACATTTTTGTCCGCTTTTCTAACATTTTCTTAAATTTTCAAATTTGAAAAATAAAATAAAAAATGTTTCAAAAAAAATTGAAAAAATAAAAAATTTCAAATTTAAAAAAATTGAATAAAAAATTCAAATTTAATATGTTTTCCGCTTATTAAATGATATTTTATTGATTTATTTTATTTTAAAGAGTAAATTATTAAATGGTCCATGTGATTTTTTTATCTCACATACAAACACACACATATCACCATCACCACCAAACTCTCTCCAACCTTAGATATCCACCCACCGCCAAAAGTGGAGGGAATGAAAACAAGTTTTGATAACAAAACATACATATTTGGTGTCCTTATTTGGCCTTGGTTGTGTTAATTTGATGCCTTGGTACCGTATTCTTGTTGTTGTTAGTTTGTTTTCGCTTTGATGAAACCTTGGAACCAAATGGTGTGTTGGTTATGCTTTTATTGTTTCGATAAAACGGATAAAACTCGGATAAAAAATGAGAACTATTATTAACGGATGGACTAACCGGGAAAACTATATTTTAAAAATAAGGACTAACAAAATTTATTAACAAAGGACTAACCATGCAAAATACTTAACGACTAAATGAGTGCAAAGTTTCAAAAATAGGTAGTAATTAAAACCAAAATTAATAGAGAGAGATATATTTTAGAATTATTTAAATTATAAAGTATGGGCTTATTCAAAGTTGGGCTAACCTTAAAATGAAAAATAGCCCAATTAAAGATGAAAAGTGGAGGGAATGATTCCAGTGTTTATTCCTTATTTCATTCTCCGAGGATCTCGTTTTCCATCTCAACATTTTGACTCCACCAAAATTAATTCAGGTTTATTTTTGGTGTAAAAACAACAAAACATGAAAAACACAGAGGAAAAGGTGGTGGCAGTGATCATGGTTGGTGGTCCGACCAAAGGTACAAAATTTTAAGGTTTATCAGCTTATGTTATTGTCTGTTACAATTTTATAAATTTTATTTATAATGTGTTAACAGGTACTAGATTTCGACCACTTTCGTTTAATACTCCAAAGCCTCTTTTTCCATTAGCTGGTCAGCCCATGGTTCATCATCCAATTTCGGCTTGTAAATCGGTACTTATTATATTTTATAAACTTTTTTTATGTTTTGTTGCGTAGTTAAAGTTTTTAATTTATGTTGGGAATTTTGGCTGTTAAGGTTAAGAGTGACGTTCTAATTAATGTGTAGTGTGTGACTGTAATTAATTTGAAATGTAGATCCCTAATTTAGCGAGAATATTTCTGGTTGGGTTTCATGAGGAGAGGGAGTTTGCGTTATATGTCTCGTCGATTTCTAGTGAACTTAATATCCCAGTCAGGTGATTATATAAATTTTTGGTTCGGATTAAGATATGTCGGTCCATGGGTTGTTGATAATTGACTAGTGCATTGTTGTTTTTTAGATATTTGAAAGAAGACAAACCTCATGGTTCGGCTGGTGGTCTTTATTACTTTAAAGATCTCATTATGGAGGATAACCCGGTAACATTTTTTGGTAACTTCTATGAGAATTTCTGAATTTGTGATGCTTATTATGTTTGTGACTAACTCATATTATATTCTATGTTTCGTTGTGGCAGTCGCATATTGTTTTGTTAAACTGCGATGTGTGTTGCAGCTTTCCTCTACCTCAAATGCTTGGTTAGCTACCATCTCTTACGGTCTATTTTATATATGAGAATATTATGCTACATGGTTTGTTCAAAAACGTTTAAGTGGTGTTTTCTCTTGTAGATGCCCATAGAAGTTATGGCGGGATGGGCACACTGTTAGTTATAAAGGTAAGATTTTGCTTTAAATCTTCTACTATGTTCTTGGATATAAAAAGACAGCAAATTTATGATTGAATTAACTGCTTTAATACTTTTTGAGCAGGTTTCTGCGGAGTCTGCTAGCGAGTTTGGTGAATTAGTTGCTGATCCAGTTACTAAGGAACTTTTGCATTACACTGAGAAACCTGAGACTTTTGTAAGAATATCTTTTTACAATTTAAGTTACTCAGTTCTTAGTAGCTTGTCTAGTTCACTGTATCTTTTGCATTTTCTTATTATCTTTTACTGTTATACATCTTTGGGATTGCAGGTAAGTGATTTAATAAACTGCGGTGTTTACATATTCACGCCAGAAATATTTGACGTTATTCAGGATATACATACAAATCATGAAGACAGAGGTCAGCTTATCGTACTCACTGTTCTTTTAGTATGAGTGCAAGACATACAAGTAATAAATATTATAGCTCAACAAGTATTTGAGGGTCATAATTTAGTGAGAAAAATAATAAGTACCATATGTGAGCTATGACTTGGCTTAGAATAACATCACATTTTGTTGCTAGATCACATAACAAATGTGACTGCTACGAACATAGAATCTGAGTGTCAGAAACATAAGCATTTCAGTTAACACGTGCATAGCAAATTTTCATAGAAAGGCCACTTAAGTTAACAAACATTAGATAGACGTCTCAAAATGTGCCAGTAGACGTGTTCTTTAACTAAAGATCCGAGATGGCAGAGACCATCTAGCTGTCCATCAAAAGCCTGCTTAAGTGTCGCATGAAACCCCCACATAAGGAAGGTGGGCCTTTAAAGAAAGTTAGGTGACATAACAGAGATTCACCTCTATATTAGGTAGCCTCATCGCTAGATACTGATAAGAGCTAGCTTAAACTGGGAATCGTTTTCAGCTACTTATTCCTTACTCGCCTTCCTATACAGAAATAAGGAAAAAAGTCCAAACACCATTTGTTACATGGAGGTCGGTTAGATCATTCTGTTACTACTTTTTTCGTTACATAATACATACTATAAATTTGTTGTAGTGTCTAATTCTAGAAGGAAATATCTTAGACAATTTTGAACTGGAAACGACCGAATAATTTTGAACATAAATGAGAATTTCTTCGAGCTAATAAATCTTTCTAACTCACCCGTATTGTTGCTTGCTTTATATATTTATGAACTCCTTTTTCAATGCAGCGAACCTGCACACTTTATCCAGTTTTGAGGCCCTTCGGTTGACAACAAAGTATGATCTCATTTTTGCTTTTGTCTTTTTTTACCTCCAAGTACTTTTATATTCCATATTTTAAGCATGGATGCTCAGTTGTATCTAAGGTAATGCATTCCCTTTTAAATTCTATACCATAATACCAATTTAATATCTTGTGACAGGACATCCCCCAAGGATTTTGTTAGATTGGATCAAGATATTTTGTCACCTCTTGCTGGAAAGAAGCAATTATACACATATGAGACGATGGATTTCTGGGAACAGATCAAAACTCCAGCGTATGAAATTCTGCATTGTTGCTATAATATTTTAATCTTTTTTCCATCTTGTTGTCTGACCCTCAAACTCTTCTCTTTAGGATGTCTTTGAAATGCTCCGCTCTGTATCTTGCTCAATTCCAACACACTTCTCCTGGTCTCTTGGCTTCTGGCAATGGAACCAAAAACCCGACGGTTGTTGGTGATGTTTATATCCATCCATCAGCAAAAGTACATCCAACTGCAAAGGTCGACAACCATTCACATATGATTACTTTTAATTGACATCTTGTTAATTTTGAACCTAATTTTATATAATATGCTATTTTGTCTACCCTTTGTCGTTACCATTAACAGATTGGTCCAAATGTTTCGATTTCTGCAAATGTTAGAGTTGCTGCAGGCGTAAGGCTCATGGATTGTATCATCTTAGATGATGCTGAAATACAGGTACATACATGAATGAATAATGATCTAGAAACTTATGATCCTCTCATCTGAAACTGATAAATTATCTGGTGTTTCTTTTTAAAAGGAAAATGCCTTTGTGATGTTTGCTATTGTTGGTTGGAAATCGTCTTTAGGGAAATGGTCTCGTGTTCAGGCAAGCTTAAACATTTTACTTTACTTACTTTTATATGTTTCTTGTTTTTTGCAACTTGTATTGACTGCCAAATTATCTATTTTTTCAGGGTGACGGAGATTACAAAACTAAATTAGGAATCACCATTCTTGGTAAGCACCTTGTTTGACCTTTCATCCCATTTCCTTTACAGGTTAATAAAAGTGGCAAACTGAATGGGTTGAGTAATAAATCAATATGGGTAATTGTTAATGTCGTTAAAAACAGGTTGCCCTTTTTTTTTGCTTTTTTTTAGTTTTATAAATAATTAAAATGTTAAAAAAAATTAATAATAATAAAATAAAATAAAAAATTGTGATAATGTTTATAATAATCAAGTTAACGTGGGTCGAAACAGGTTGAGTTGAGCTGAACACCCTCAATTTCTTTTTTTCTGTTTCTTCATCTGTATAAATAATTAATGTGTTAAACATGATTATCAGGGGCGGACCTATGTATTAGGTACGGGGTGGCGGCGCCCCCCATGGCTAGCCAAAAAAGTTGCGATGTTAGTGTAATTTTTTTTTTAATTTTGACCTTTTTGTGAAAGTGCACCCCACTAAAAACTCAAATTGCCCCTCACCAACATAATAAAACACAACATTAACACTTTAAAACTTTATAAATCCTCAATCTCTAAGCAATAATACTCGATTTATCATTTTAAATCCAATTTTTTCATCCGCATTTTGCTGCTATCGTCAAAAAAAAAAATTTTGCCCCCCACATCGGATTTTTCTGGGTCCGCCACTGATGATTATAGCATTATTTAATAATACTAATGTTAATGTTTCTTTTATAAAAAGCATAAATGCTACTACTAATCACAATATGTTTCTCTAATATAACGATTAAGAGATATCATGCATTTAAATATATTTCGGATGATTTACTTGTTTCCCTTTCAATTAAACATTTTAGTTTAATTCATTTGACGTGTAAGAGATGGAACATAGCCAAATCACTATATCTTTTTGAAGTTTGTTCAAATTTTAACATATGCATACTGTGCTAAAAAATGCTTTTGTGATTGTCGGTTGCAGGGGAAGCGGTGACGGTTGAGGATGAAGTTGTTGTGGTTAACAGCATTGTGCTACCAAACAAAACTCTCAATATAAGCGTACAGGAGGAAATCATACTTTAAAGCGTGAAACAAGTAACTGCCATATCAGATGCTTGTTTAAGCTATGCATCAGCCTGGGAAAGGATTTTAAATCACGCGCTTCCCTCCGGTCAAAAGATGAGGATGACATGTTACAAGTAAAATGTTGTTGTCTATACACTGTTTGTAATGTTTTCGGCGTTTATTAATATTTTAAGTGAGTTTGGTTCGAGTAAGGTAACTTTTCAAGACTTCCATATTACAAGGCTATACAATCTTGAAAGAACTTGTTACATTTTAAATCAAAACTTTTTTCATAACCAAAAACATATTTTGGTTCTTATGAAGCAACATATTGATAGTTTACAATCGACTAGTAGACTTTTGTGTCAAGTTAGTCGGCATGATACAATAACCATTCTGGAAACTGTACAAGATACTGTAAATACATGTACGAACACTCGAGCTACAACAGTAACTGGTTTTAAATCTTGAGTTACACTTCAAAGATACATGGAAATAATTTGTTATCCTATACGCATTGCCGGATCATGAAGAAAGGGTAAGTGGGCGAGCAAAAAAGGGTTGGTTCAGTTTTAAATTGAGGATTCGTTCAATATGAAGACCTCCTTATATAAACTTTTGAGACAGCATTGGATATTTGAAATACTTTTTTCTAAATCATCCACCTATATAATATGATTAGGACTTCAATGTCGCTCATGAATGACTAGTGATCAATCATTCAACTGTACTATATTTCATCAAAATTTCATGATCATCTAACAAATAGTAAAATGTCCAAGCTGTTTTTTGAACGTCTTATAGAGAAATGATGCATATCTTGGCTGTAACCAATCACACTCGTTGATGATTGACCATTATGTACATGGTTTATACACTCTCATATTTTATTTGCACAGTCAATGTACAAGTATTTAAAAGATATAAATATGATGCAATAATTGGAGTATCCCAATAAAAAATAAAAGTGTGTAAATCAATTCTTATTATGTATTCCTACTTCTAAATTTTGTTATCTAATAATCATGAATCTAATATCCTTAAGAGCACTAGGTACCTTATGGTGGCGTTTTGTAATGTAGTTGATAAAGTGCTGCCATATCAACACATTTTTCCATAACACCAGAATCCACCACACCACACAAAACACTTCTCCCTTCTATTACACCATAATCTGGTGACATTGGGGGCTGTAAATGAACCGGATGAACACGAACGGAGCCGTGTTCATGTTCGTTTGTTTAATTTTAACCGGACAAATAAACGGACACTGAGTCACTGACGCTTAAACGAACAAATTTTCTTGTTCATGTTCATTTATTAAAAAATGAGTTGTTCATGTTCGTTTATATCCGTTCATTAAGACACTTAACAAACTTTAAATGAACCATAAACGAACATAAACAATCGAATAAATGAACGCAGAAAAGAAACATAAACTTTCTAAAATTTTGCATAATATTTGTTTTATAACTGTTGTTTTGTTTAACAATAGTAAAAGTATACAATTAAAAGATATGATATACGAACATAAACAAATAAATAAACATAAATGAACGTTAATAAACACATAATCGAACGCTCGAAAACATAAATGAACAGACGTGACTTTTGTTCATGTTCGTTCATTTAACTAACGAACGTAAAATATTGTTCATAATGAACATAAACGAACGTTTTACCAAACGGTTCATGAAATGTTCATTGAACGTTTAGTTCATTTACAACCCTATGTGCCATGGTACGCCCTGGACACACCATAGTTTTTTTTTTTTTTTTTTTTTTTTTTTTTTTTTTTTTCAATTAAAACAACACATTAAACCAAAAATAAAAATACATTAACAAAAAAATACATAAAAAAAAGTAAAAAATAAATAATAAACGATAGATTAAAAAAAGTCTTGAACTTTCCTATCCTGTCTTTGTTTAGAAAATGAAAATATTCGGGAAGAGGGTCAATATTGTAATTGGTAATATCATTAACTATTGAGTAAACTTCAAAATACATCCTTGTGGTTTGCCCCGTTTCACACCATACATCCCTCAGCCAAAAGTTTAGACATATACATCACCCCGTTAGTAAACGTTTGACTATATACATCCACAAGGACGAACGGTGCAAAAATTGGGTCGTTAACTTGGACACGTGGCAGTTAAGTGAGGGTAACTTGGTCATTTTATGTCCCAACTACTTCAATCTTTTAATACTTTCAGTCATAAACACAATCCAAACAAAAAAAAACCCAAATTATAAACACAATAAAAAAAAAAATCCCAAATCAGAATCCCAGATCAAAAACCCAAATATATAACACCAATCAAAAACACAAATCAGAAACACACATATTCACATAACAACGGTAATACCAATAACGCAAAAACTAAAAACTAACTAGCATCATCAATTGGGTGTTTGGTTACCTGAATATCGAAAAATTACATAATAGTCGGAAATTCTACTAGATCAAAACAAAACACAAATCCGTGGATAACATCATCAAATCCAAATCAAACACTAATTAAGCAAAAGTAACAAAACTAGTCAGATTCAACAGCATCCTTGTTGTTGTTGAGTTTACCTTTCAAAGCTTTTTTGAACTCTCGCCTTTCGGCTCTCCTCTGCTCCTTTCTCTCGGTCCTCCTTATTTCCCCACTCATTCTTTTCACGACACACTTAGCAAGCTTTTTATTCTTCTTCTTCTTCACAAACGATGACTCGGTCGACTCGGTTGACTCGGTCGACTCACCTTCTTCTTCATCTTCATCATAAACAAACACATCACCATCATAATCTTCAACCGCAACCTCCTGTTGAGCTCTCTCATTCTCCATCTGACGAAAACAAGCTAACCTGGATTCTTTTTTCTTCTACAAAAATAGTCGTATAAAATTATTAATCACAAGTTTATTTGATTTTTTTTTTTTGTATTAATCACAAGTTTATTTGGGTTTTTGATTGGTGTTTTTGATTTGGGATTTTTTTTTATTGTGTTTTTTATTTGAGATTTTTGTTTTGGATTGTTTTTATGACCGAAAGTATTAAAAGATTGAAGTAGTTGGGACATAAAATGACCAAGTTACCCTCACTTAACTGCCACGTGTCCAAGTTAACGACCCAATTTTTGCACCGTTCGTCCTTGTGGATGTATATAGTCAAACGTTTACTAACGGGGTGATGTATATGTCTGAACTTTTGGCTGAGGGATGTATGGTGCGAAACGGGGCAAACCACAAGGATGTATTTTGGAGTTTACTCTTAACTATTTGTCTAAAAAGTTTTGAACTCATACGATACCTTCGTCTAAAATTTCTCTCCGTGTATTTAGGTGAATTGTTTTCATCTCCAAAATAATTTTCCAATAACCATTGTTCCGAAACCTCTCATTCACGTAGTATGTAGTCCCTAGTAAAGAGGAATCAAACTCTCGGCTTCTTGATTACCCAAAGCTTGAAATTGTTGATAATATTGAAACTATTAAGAGGACCGTTTTGCATCGTATAGAGAGTAAAGATCGTAAAAATAAAGGTCGTTCTTTTTTTAAGGTAAAAAGAGAAGTATTGTTGAAGTGCGTATTTAGATGTATGTGTAAAAATTAGAAGATTAGTGTGACATTTATAGGATTTTTTAAGAGTAAACATTTGAAAAAAACTATCACAAAAGAATGGGCTATAAATAAGCCCCAACATTATTTTCTTCCCGCTAAATAATGTTTAAAAGGGAGAAAAAGAACGAAAAGAAAAAAATACTAGACCATTTGGGCCGGTGGGGACGGCACCACACACGAGAACACCACAAATAGTGTAAGTCTCGCATGTTATTGGTGTGTTATGAAGAAGGGTGTTTGAGTTATTAGTGAGTTATTGAGAGTTGTATGATGTGACGATGAGATGACATACCAATAACATGTTATTGGTATTAACGATACCTTGTGCTCTTAGACAGAGAGTGTTGAAAAGGTAATAAAATAACACGTATAATGACTCTGGCTTTTTAGAAATGATGTGATTTGCACTCTTTTCTTTTATTTGCACACTTACCGTATAAATACTTAAAGCATGATATAAATATGTATAACTGTTTAATGTATTAACTAGAGTGTCCCAATAAAAAGTGAAAGCTTTTAGAAAAGATGATCTGGATCCAAACGAAAGTACTTAAACATGTTCTGGATATTATTTTAATTTTAGATAGGCTAAGCCACAATATAACAGATAAACATGTTATGTTATTGCTGTTAAAAACATCAAACTCGAATTTTCAAAGATAGGATGTTCTCCTCCAAACACGATAATTGTTTCAGGAATTTTGCCTCACACTGGTTTTAATCATACAAAGGCAATCTCAATCCAGCTGCTTTTTGTTTTACACAAAAGAAAAGTTTATTTCGGGTCGGCAAAGAAGGAATTGATGTTTGGCATAATCTCTGGACTCTTGTTGCGAACAAACTTCCTTAGTGGATGCTCTGCGTACCTTTCGCCTTCAGCATGGTTATCCAGAATACCAGCAGCCCTATTTTCCTTGGTCACTCTAGACATGCCAATGAAATTGAGTATGTCAAGTATATGTGAAAATTTACGCTGAATAACAACAGATTGAAAGTGCTTTCACATTTAGAGTGACGAAATCAACATGTAACATGAAAAAATCAGCAAAATGCAGGAAAAAAAAATAAAAATCTAAGAGCTTTTATATTCAAGTGAATTGGATATAAAACACAACCCAATATAAATCTACACGCAAAAAGGAAACAGCAACAAACTACTCCAGTCTTGTTCTATGAAAGCAATTAGAGACTGGATATATTCTCATTCTACAATTTTCCCGCTAAAGACTTGCAAATTATCTTGAGTGATTTGCTCTATGTTTTGTTAACTAGAGTTCTTATAATTCTCACCGTGCCTATAAACCTCTCTTATTAAACAACAAGAATATACAGATATTGGGTTTTTATCTGCCAATCACGTGCATCGCCAATTTTGTTTCTACCCAACTGTTTTGTTTGAAGAGCGCCTACTATGAACCATCCTATAAACCTCTCTCAGTTTTGCTAAATATGTGTTTGAAATGAAAATAAGCCACAACCATTAAAAAAACTACCCTGAAAGTCCACACTGAAGAAGATGGGCAACTATGTGACTTGAAATATGAAACTATCTTGCATGGGAACCAAAAATACCCATACACTATGAAAATATTCAGACTGTTTCTTCTTTAATAAATAAACTCAACTTAAAATTCTAGTTTTATACTTCCTCCGTCCCAAAATTATTGTTCACTTTTCCATTTTGGGATGTCCCAAAATAATTGTTCACTTCTTATTTCAACCAATTAAAAGAGAGTTTAGCGGGTGGAGATGATAATTGATTGGTTGAAGAGAGTTTAGCGGGTGGAGATGATTATTCAATTAATCATTGCGCATAAAAATCAAAATTGTTTCATTGGGATTTTTATTTCGAATTCGTGTCATATATGTCACAATAATGGACATGCTTGTTAACACTAGTATATGCAAGTTTGTTTACAAAAGGTAATGGGATTTTAAAAAATAAATAAATAAATAAATAAATAAAAATAAAAAAAATTGTCATAAAGGGGCTAAAACATGTGCTTTAGGAAGAGGTCCTACAAGTGTGAATTGTGGACAGCTCGTTGCACCTTGCTAAGTTGATCCAAAATTGTCAATTACAAAATTACCCATTCGTAAGGCTTTGAGTATCGTATGGTGTATAGTTTGCGTAATCAAATTTGGTTAGCACTAATAATGTTCATGGCTTCAAAAAGAATTGTGGTGGTGCACAAATTTTGGTATTAATAAAGTGAAAACTTTAGCGTACTTTTTTGTTGATCATTCAAAAAGCAGCAATGCGAGAAAACTCATGCATTGTAATTGAACCTTCTTTTAAACCTAAAAATTTAAGTCAAGTTTCATTTACAGAGTTTAGTAAAATATATATATATATATATATATATATATTGATAATATATTTTATTCATTATAATACCAAAGGAATATAAGCGGAACTTTAGTCACCCTTGAGGTTTTCAGAATGAAAGTTTATTAAATGTACATAGTTTCTCAAATTGCGTTTTTTATATGAAAATATCAAACGACAAAAAAGTAAACTACTTTTTCACTTTAAATCCCATAACACAAACAAATACACAACCACCATATAAATTTATGAAGTAATCCACAATTGATGCCAAGTCTAATTTCACAAACCAAACATCATAGAGATCATGCCTTCAAGTCCAAGAAATGGTAATCAACAATTGTCATTGTGAATCATCATAGCAATGTGTAAAAAAGTAAAAAAAAAAAAAACGAAGCCGATCACACTTACAAGAACCCAAATTTTAATACATAAACATTGTAGCAGCCCTTCTGATCATGTTTTTTTATCTAAAAACCGCTTATGAGAAAAACTAATCAATATATCCATTTTTGTTACATATTCGGTGTGCAATTTATAGCAAATCAAACCCTTCCGCAATAGTTTTTACCTACGAGTTACACTACAAATCACTCCACATATATAAACTAAATTCATCAAAATCCAATACAAAAAATATATACCTAGAATCCAAATAACATAACCTAGAAATCAACCAACCATAAACATACTAAACAAAACAAATAATGTTTGTTTAATTTATACCTGACTTCAGGGTTACCGCTGATGTTCCTAACCAACTGCATGCCACATATTCCAACAGCAACACCAAGAGCAGCAAACAAAGGGTACACCTGTCAAACAACAAAGCATAGATCCATCAGATCTGATTCACTAGATCATATAGTTATATATAAAAAGATCAGATCGGTTGTAAGAGACCTCGGGCCTTAACCAACGTTTGAGAGTTGCAGAAGACATTTTTTAAAGATTTGGGTAGTCAAAGGGGAACAAATAATTGACAACTAATTTCTGACTTGGCTGCTGCTTATAAATTAGGCTATCTTTACCGTCCAATGGGAATATGGGGCTTTTTGGACTTTTTTGTGTTTCGTAATGTGTGCCCCTTGCTCTATGTAAGTTTATCAATTAACCCCCTCACCTCGATAAGATGGGCCTTTTTATGTTTTTGAGCTAGTTGCCTTATTTGACTAGGATTTTGTTTTAGTACAAGCTTATTATCATTTCAATCTGCGATTACTCAAGCGTAAAGCTAATAAAGCTAACGTTTTAAGCTCTCAAATATTTAAGGTCTCGGGTTTTTAATGTTCTTTGTGTGTATATAGTCAATCACATCTTTTTTAAAGGCATCATCTTTAGCCTTTAGTCTCCATATATTAAAGTCGTTAATTAGTGAAACTTCTTAATCGATCACTAGTTACTTTTTGTTTATGTTTCAAGTCCATAAGCTAAACTATTAAAGATCATGTTCTTATTTGAGTTTAAGAAAAACGAATTAATAAGTCCATCTTCTTATTATTAGAAAAGAATGAATTTAGCTCATTTGATGCTACATATTCTAATGACTTTTAGCTAATAGTGTAAACGAAACTAACATTTCAAGAATCGCTTATAAACAACGTTCTTATGAACGATCACAAATAAGCTATTTTATCAACGAAAATCATGAACACCAAAGTCTGTTCGCTTAAGTGTTCATATTACTTCGTTTGTTCAGTTAAACCTAAACCAATCAACGCGAACTAACCTTATTCGTGTTAGTTCGGTTTTCTAGCCCTACTTCTAGATTATCATAGTAAACTAATTTTTCAAAATTATCATAATAAACTAGTTTTTCTTTCTTTTTCTCTATTTTTTTTCTATCTTCAATCAACTCTCAAATTCTCATAGTGTTTTTGGTTTAATAGTTGGATGTTTTATTTATCCGATGAATCAAAAATATGTGTTACACAAAATAAATAAATCAAATTATCGAAAAGGCTCATTTTTAAATTTCGCTTTAGGCCTGTAGAAGGCTTCAGCCACCTTTGATTTTAACTTTTGAATTATACGTTTATTATGACCTATATATATAAAATAAGCCTTTAAGCTAAAACACAATGGACTTATGAAAACATAAGACAAGTCAAATAGACTCATAAGCCTAAAAAATAACGCAGAAAAACATTGCTTAAATGTATAAATGTGTCTTTGTTTTCGTATCGCTTATTTTTTTTCTTTCTACTTATTTATAGTCAAATGCACTTTTGTGTTATTCAAACTTTTTCTTTTGGCTCATTTGCTATCTTTCAGGTCAACAAACCAACAAGTATCATTCAAGGCCATCCCATTTATTTAGGTGGCCTGGTGTGAATTTATTAATGAGGCCTCATAAATCATGAAAAAGTTAACGATTATGGAAAATTCAAAACATAATATACTTAGACATATATAAATATTAATTGACATATACTAAATCAGAGGCCCTCTCACATAATATTTAAAAATGACTATAAAAATTCAAGTTAGACATGTATAAATATACTTAGACATGTACAAATACTAATGTACAAATATAACTCATTTATGATGTTATATTTGTGTGTTGTCACTTTCCTAGCTAAGTGCTTACGTCACTTTGTTCTAAATCCCATATTCTAAATTCGTAACTTGAATATATTTCGGATTTGAAGGACTAGCTCCTACACCACTGTATTTTAAACATCGCCTTGTATAACTACTTGCCACGATTCATTGTAAATGTGACATAATCAGTTATGTTTATTATTGAATATATTATATTACATTTGAACGATTATATCATCAATAACCATCATTCACATATGTGCGTAAGATAGTAACTTTTTTGGATGTGCTCAACCACATTCTTAAATGTTAAGTTTTAATTGTGTAGCTTGGTTTCATGTTGTCATCAAAGGGCGACTAAATTTCAGAATGGTGATTATATCTATGAATTGTTGTCATGTTACAAAGATCATGAACAAAGGTTTGCACCAAGAATGATCAAACAGGTGCACAGTAATATTTATTTACAATTCCTAACATGTTCAGTAGGATTAGGAATAGGAGCCTCTCGGACCCATCCATGATTGAGAGCTTCTTCTGCAGTTATTCTCTTCACCGAATCAGAAGCCTGCTCAACAAGTCTCATTCCAACTCGGTAAGTGTAGGTGGTTCGTGGACCTATAAAAGTGCAATTTCTAAAACGAAAAAAGAAATGTTGAATGGTTAAAATTGGGGGATGCTCGTAGCAACATCTTATATGAAAAAACTACTTTAGTACTCTTCCGAAGCTCATATATACTTGAAGATGCTATGGGGAATATTGAGGAAGCATTCAGGTTGGACCCTGAAACTTACACATTATAGTACCAGTTTGAAGGAAATTGGTTAAACTTGACATTGGTATACATTTGACCGGTTTAAGAAGATGTTACCAAAAGGACCCAAATTGTTCTTAAGTATGTGTGTTGTCATCTAGCATAGAAACAAATGGATTTTCAGATCAACAACACGCTCAATAATTAAAATTTTAGTCTTCTGTTTGATTTGTATGCCCCGAATTAGCTTTTGGGGCGCTACTATTTACTTAGATGTTGTTTATTACTTTCACATAGCAATACAAGTTACTTATAAGGTGGTTAAAGCTAAGATTAACCATAGCCAAATCCAAATGGTGAAAGTGGTAAAAAAATATTCAGGGTTGTTATGCAAAGGAAATGTCGTCCCTAATGTCTTTGTTGAGCATCATATAGATTTGTGGTCTTCGTGTGTTGTTGAGCCTTTTGATGCTACTGAGTTGTTTAAACATATTTTTTTATTGGTGAATTTATTATAGGTTAGCGATATTGATATCCATAATTTGTGTATAGATTTACATATATTTCATGAATGTTTTATTTTAATAAACGAATACATATGTCGTATTTCCTCTAGGTTATTCTTATTTATAATTTTTTTATTACCACCCGCGGGTCTATAGTCTAGTTCTATTATATTTGATAATGTTTTGTTGAAATGTTGAAGAACGAAACTAATGTTTTTATAAGATTATTCTGTGTAACTTATCTTTTATTTTGTACCGTTGATGGAGCAAACATTATAAAAAATATTGGTAAGTGTTATCAAAATTATTATTAGTGGCAAAAGTGCTTGTGATTATTATTTTAAAATGTTCAAGGTCTCAAGTTTAATTCCTATTAGGTGCAAACAACTTTAAGTGGTCACGCCAACCTCCTGAAAAGAGAGGACTTACCCTGGTTCGAGTCTGCGTGGCGGTGGATTCAAACCCCGTGAATTAGTCGGCCAAAATGTCGAAAATCATGGTTACCAATAAATAAATAAATTTTTAATTGATAACAATATCAATTATGTTTACTTAGAAATTTTACATGTCTAATTGCTTATATAGATTTAGGATCAAATGAGGAAAAAAAAATTAAAATAAGAATGATGAGAAGAAACCATAGCCACTCATTTCAGATGCACCTACAAAAATAGATGCATCTTCCTTTAAAATTCTCCTTCTTATTTGAAATGTGTGGCTAGATATTTATATTGTAATTTAATCTATTGTAACACCCCCAAAATCTCATCATAGCAACGGAAGACTAATTTGGGTGTTACTTCAAAGATCACAGTCAATAATCATAGAAAATGACTCAAAAGAGACGTTTTGATAAAAGTTATTATCATTCAAGAAAAGCTCTTTGTTTGTTACAAAACACTTCCAACTAGTTTTCAACGATACACAAAAGATAAATCATGAGTTTGTGGAAAATGATAACTTTATGTTTACACCACGATAAAAAGGTCTTGCAAGCCCACTCCGTGCCATAAAGATGTTCTTCAATTATTACCTGAGATAACATGCTTAAAAAATCAACAACAATGTTGAGTGAATCCATAGGTTTATAGTTAATCAGTTGAACACAAGAAAGATGATAATTGCTAACAAGACAACTTATCATAGAAAATCACATATTATTATGCACTAAGCTCTTGAAACCAATACTCAACTGCATACACCAAATTACTGGTGTACGTAACAGTTTGCCCCTAGGGAGGTAATAGCCAATTACCTAATGCAATTCAAATATGGTGCGCCCTGGTTATTTTCGATAACCAAGACGGGGTCGTTACTCCCCATAGTACTATTCATGATATATGCGTTCACTCGCAAGTGACTAATTGTTCATGATGCAGGGGTCTTTCGGCTAATAACTTAGGCAATACCAATAATCAAGTAGCGTACAGTTGCAAAAACCTTGTGTTCTAGTTTATAGCATGTATCTCCCTCTCGGGGTTTGTAAAGATGAGTAAAAGCGAGGCAATGAACTCACCTTAGTGATAGTGATAAAGCACAACGAGATCAAGTGTGATATAGCAACGGCTCCAACCCGGAACCTAGGTACGAGATGGCAAGTCTCAGAATTATGATAAACGTTTGGTTCTCGACCAAAATGATAGTGCTTGAATATATAATTCAATAGTGCGATATTAGCGTTGATTTCACTTGTGTTGGAGTGCTTAAAGTTCAAATTCAAAAGATGTGCTATGTCATCTTAGTTAGTTATTCCTTAGAGATTCCCACTTATATGTATAATTGAAATGTTCCCCGTTGCCGATTTATAAAAACAACGATGTTGCCAAGAGTTTATTTTATTCACTTCTAGTATGTGACGTTATTATATAACGTATTCATATATTTATTTATATAAATATATATATAGGTTTATTTAGTTATCGACGTATTAATTCTCGTGTATGTATATTAGGTCATCCAAATACTCATTTTTATGAAGGCGTTATAAGTTTTACAAGTTTTCTAAACATTTTCCAAATTTACAACTTTTACCCTCAAGTTTCCAAATTTACACTTTATACCTTTATATATTGGAAAAGTGGAAACTTTTACCCAAACATATTCCATACTCAAAAATATTCATAATTTACAGTTTTAGTCCCTTAAGAAACTGTTTTTACAAAATTGGTCCCAAAAGTCATATTTACACTTTCGGTCCCTACAGTTTCAAAGTTGACAGTTTTGGCACAAAACTTTTAGTTTCCTTATAAAACAAGTTTCTCATATTGACAGTTTTTACCCTATACTTTCCCATGCATACGTACCATGTACACAATCACCTTAAACTTTCCAAAACGTACAATTTTAACCCGATAACCTAAACATTTGCAAATTAAGTCCAAAAATGTGTTTTGACTTTAGTTAACATGTTTTACTTTCACATTAGCTTATGTCTAGCTTATTATTATTAGCTTATGGGTCACACTTACTCTTAATGGGTCGGTTAAATGCTTAAAGGGCCACAAATTTTACTCAATTGGGCCTTAAGGCCCATTATGAATCCGGTTGGGTATTAGATGCCAAAAACGAAACTTAGAGGTTTTTATAAGTTTTCTTAGGGTGTGTTCTAGTGGAATTAGTATCATACTTAGGTATACTTATAGTTTTAATCGCAAAGCAAGAGTTGGGTGAAGGTATAAATGTGATACGCGACTTAAGTTCCAAGAAAATGTGTAACGAGACTTTGTAAAATAACACGAGTTATGTATATTAGATCATGATCGATATAAAACATAGGTCTTTATTTCTAACATCTTAGAGGCTTGTTTTTTACATTTTAAATATTTATGTGATCAATTTCTTAGCTACTTAATGTGCTATAACAAGATTTTACGTTTGATATAACGTGAGTAAATGAAATTTGAAAAGGAGTTGAAATGTACTTTCAACACCCAAAGGTGTTGATGAAATTCGAAGTGATTTTGAACGTGACCAAGGTTTCCCCTCATTCCTTATACCCGAGACTAACTACTAGAACCCTTAATGCTTCGCTTTCCCTTTTGCCTCGTCCCACAATGGATGTTTTCTAAGGTGTGGTGAGTGGAGTTTGAGTAAGTTGATAAGTGATGAGTTTGGTGATTCAACTAAGTGTTCTTGAGTTGCATTTTATAGTAGAAAGAAGCATGGTTCTCCTTATATTTTATTTGTGTCTCTACTTAGTTCCAAGATAGAAGTAGAAAATGTGTGTGATCTCTTAAGCATGCTCGAAATTTCAGCATATATCAAGGGCATGGTTTGGTTGGTCATGACAAACTTGAGCATGGGAAACACATGGACTAGTGATTAATAAGGTCAAAATAGGTCAAAGGATGGTTTAGGCTAAATATAATAATGTATTAGGGTGGCTTGGGTTGTGTTTTTGTCTCCCCTTGTTCACTCTTACACGCAAGAAATAAAAATGACCAAAGTTGTGTTTGTTTTGTTGGCATCGTTGGTATCACTGAAGCAAAGGAACCATGTAACAATTTAACTTGTACAAAATTTGGTCTATCAAAATACTTAGGGGTGCGCTGGGCCAAGGAAACCGGATGGGCTAGGCCCAAGGGAAAATTGAGAGTGTGTGGGTTGGGTTTGAAGACTACACGAGCCCAAAATAAAAGAAAAGGGGTATGGATGCCCATTAGGAGAAATTAATAAAAAAATGAATAAAAAGTTAATATATATCTTTTATATAATATATATATATATATATATATATATATATATATATATATATATATATATATAAGAAATTATTATTATCGAGGTCGCGGTGAATTTTATCGGGTCTCAACGGTTTAATTTTTTAAGCCTTTCATTTATGGTTCACGATGCACTTGCCAAGTGATATAAAAAGACGATATAAGGAAAATTTTATGGTTCCAAATCTGTGCTTTATTCATGATTAGTTAGATAATGACATTGGAATTTTTTCGGGAGCTTACAGTACCTACCCCTTAAGAGAACCGCGTCCCGCGGTTTAACTCGCAGAGGTTGTAGTGGGTGATTCAGCGAATAGGTGAGGATATTTGGCACGCATTATATCCTTGCGTTCCCAGGTGTACTCAGCACCTCTTTTCTTGTGGTTCCACCGAACTTTGACAATGGGAATGCGGCTTTGCTTTAATCTCTTGACATCCCTGTCCATGATTTCTACAGGTTCTTCTACGAAGCTAAGTTTGTCATTGAGCTGAATGTGTTTTAGAGGAACAACAAGGGTTTCATCGGATAGACATTTCTTAAGGTTAGACACGTGAAAGGTATCATGTACCCTACCGAGCTCTTCCGGAAGCTCGAGTTTATACGCCACTGGACCAATTCTTTTTAGGATTTTGAATGGCCCTACGTATCTGGGTTTGAGTTTTCCTCGTTTTCCAAATTTGAACATTCCTTTCCAAGGAGATACCTTTAGCATAACTCTGTCTCCTACTTGGAATTCCATGGGTTTTCTCCTGACATCAACATAGCTCTTTTGTCTATCTCTTGCTGCTTGCAGGCGTTGCTTGATTTGCATTATTTTCTCAGTTGTTTCTTGAACAATTTCAGGGCCAGTAAGTTGTACCTCTCCAACTTCTGCCCAGCAGACGGGTGATCTACATTTACGTCCATAGAGTACTTCGAATGGAGCTGCTTTGATGCTGGCGTGGTAGTTGTTATTGTAAGAAAACTCCGCCAACGGTAAGTGTTTATCCCAACCTTTTCCGAAATCGATCACGCATGCTCTAAGCATGTCTTCCAAGGTTTGGATTGTCCTTTCACTTTGTCCGTCGGTTTGAGGATGGTAGGTGGTACTCATATACAATTGGGTACTCATAACTCGTTGGAGTGTTTGCCAGAATCTCGAGGTGAATCGGCTATCACGATCAGATATGATAGAAATCGGTACCCCATGGCGAGAAAAAATTTCCTTTAGATATAACCGAGCAAGTGTACTCATCTCGTCAGTTTCTTTGATAGGAAAGAAGTGAGCTAATTTGGTGAGACGACCAACAATGACCCATATGGTGTCGAAACTATTTGAAGTTTTTGGCAGTTTAGTGATGAAGTCCATGGTGATCCTTTCCCATTTCCAAACGGGAATTTCTGGTTGGGTTAGCAATCCGGATGGTTTATGATGTTCTGCCTTGACTTTAGAGCATGTTAGGCATTTTCCAGCATACTCCGCGATATCGGCCTTCATGTTTGGCCACCAATATAGAAGTTTAAGATCTTGGTACATCTTGTTGGGACCGGGATGGATGGAGTACTTAGATTTATGAGATTCATGCATGATGAGTTCACGGATACCCCCGTAAAGTAGAATCCAACTTCTTTCTTTGAAGCACAACGTTCCATACGATCTCTTTACAAAGCCATTTTCATTCTCCCACATGCCGTAAATTTTCTCGTTTGGCCTGTTTGCTTCTTTAAGTGCTGCAATCTGAGCTTCAATAATTTTCGATGGAATGGGTGAATTGATTACCATTCCCAAAGATCTCACTCTAAGCGGTTTAGGAAGATCTTTCCTGCTCAAGGCATCTGCCACGACATTTGCCTTTCCGGGATGGTAGCAGATCTTACAATCATAGTCACTGAGCAATTCTAGCCATCGGTGTTGTCGCATGTTCAGTTCCTTTTGATCCAAGATGTGTTGTAGGCTTTTATGATCAGTGTACACTATGTGTGGAAAACTAGAAGTGGTGGGGTTGAATAGTTTTACTAATTAAAACTTTATTTTAAAATATTTAGATCGACTTATGTCAATCTATTCAGATGTGTATGTTGGATGTTGATGGATAGATATGTAAGTATGTAATGCAAAGGTAAAGAGTAAGAAATACAAAACCACGACACGAGTGTTTATAGTGGTTCGGCTACAAGGGCACCTTCCTTGCCCTAATCCACTCCCCGAGTCACCTACTCGAGAGTTCATTAGCACTACACGACACAACTCCTTATGGCGGAGAAGCCTTCACAACGTCGCCTACTCTTTTTCTGGTACAAGGCTAGACACCGGGTTCTTTCACAAGGTAGAACCAAACCTATCTCAACGTCGCCTACACTTTATCCGGTACAAGGCTAGATACCGAGTTCCATTACAAAGGAGGAACTATCACCTAACACTACACAACACCTATCTCAAAGGAGACCCACTCCTTATTACAACATCATCAAGGATATCCATATCCTTGGATACAACCTATCTCTATTTGTACATCGATACATCATATCAATTGTACACATTTGGCATCTTTCACTAATGCGTTCGACTTGACCCCTTTGGCATTCTTCACAAATTCCTTTGACACGGAATCTCAAAACCTTTCACTAATGCCTTCGTCTTGACCCTTTTGGCATCCTTCACTAATGCATTTGACACGGACATTTGGCACCTTTCATTAATGCCTTCATCTTGACCCTTTTGGCATCATTCACTAATGCCTTTGACACAACACTTCTAATGAGGAAGAAAGAACTATCAACAAGAGAACCTCAGTAGTCTTGATGATTACGAAGCATGGCAACTCATGTACTTGAGCTTGCTCGACTTCAAGAGGTGGTGATCTCGCCTTTAAGAGGAACCTAGAGAATCACACAAAAACAAACACAAGCTACATAGAAAGATCCTTTGGATCTTAGGTTAGAGAGTTTACAATACTAGGAGAAAGTATGTGTAGAAGTGGCAACCTACAAAGAAGAAATGGCTCATCATTTACAGAAGAAAACATGCTACTTCTCACGGATCCTACGGATCCCTTGTTGGAGGGATCCGTCTAGTGTATCTAGAGGGATCCGTGAGACGCTCCTCTTTACCCATGGTTTTTAGGTCATGGGTCATGGGTCATGGGTCCTAGACTTTGGACCATGGGTATCCAAGTAGATACAATGTATCTAGAAGATGCAATGCATCTAATCCATGGGTTATGGGTTAGCTCCATGGGTCATGGGTATTACCCATTATGACTTATGCATGATGTCATGCAATGGGTCATGGGTTATGCTCCATGGGTATGGGTCATGGACTTTGGTTGTTACCCAACTACATTCAATGTATCAAGTCAATGGGTTAAATACTTAAACTTCTACCCATTATATTACCCATTTATAATACATACTAAGTATTTATATATCTACCCAATATGTAAACACTAGTTGTTGTACATATGCATTACTAAATCATGAAAGCACTATTACTTGTGATAAGGTTTTAAAATGTACCTTTTTGAGGGGTCGTTTAAGCCCTTATTTGATCACTTTTGTATCCGTTATTACTTAATATCGTTCCTTTTCACTTTTTAGGTCTCTTGAAGGCAAATTTCTGGAATTGCACTTATTTGGACGGAAAGGCGCGGATATACGAAGAAAATGGCCAAAGTCAAGAATCGAGACACTCAAGCTGCTGAAATACAAGGGGACGGCGTCACTGCTTAACTGCGACGCCGTCGGAGCACTTCTGTGACGGCCCAGTAGCCAAATTGCTTATTTTCAAGTGACGGTGTCAGGCTTTAAAAGAGTAGGTCGTCGCAACTCAGACGGCCTAGATTTGATCCGACGGCGCCGAGATGAAGGGGACGGCGTCACAAGCATAAGGTGACGCCGTCGCAAGACTAACGTGGCCAAGACGAAACCCTAATGACGGCGACCCGATGGCATCACAAATCATAAGGTGACGCCGTCGCGATTGTAATCTTATATATAGAATTCGAATTTTTCAGTTTTGGTGTGTAGTTTTTTGGAGTAAAAACCTAAACCGAACCAAGGCTTTCTTGTACAATATTTTAGGGTTCCAAACCCTATCTTACCACAAGATAAGTGTTTTACTTCATTAATTCAATTATGTCTTCAATTATTTGTGTGTATGCTTGCATGTTCTCCATGTCCTGCTAATTTACTTGTGTGTTTGCTTAGGGAATATGAAACTTAATTATTGAATATTGATTGGTTGTCTCTTATCTTAATTGTTAATGATCTAGTAATGCGATAGGCCATTCGTTGTGTAGTTAATGCTTGATTAATCTTTGTGAACCTTAGACTATAACAACTAGAGTAGTTGTAGGCTAAACCATCCAAAGAGTACCTTAGAGTTAGAGTTTATAATTCCTAGAGATATTGTAGACGAGACCCTTTTGGTAGTTTCAAAGAGTTAGGGACAAACGCATACCCTACGACCTTAGACACACAACGCGATTAAGAATAAGGATGTGACAATTCAACCATCAATAGGAGATAATTAAGGAGTAATAAAACCTAAGTGAACACATCTTTAACTTATCATACGAGCACATAATAATTAGACATAGACTACATACACCTTAGATTAGATAATTAGACAAGTAGAGTAATCGGTAGAAATACCAACCCCCAAATCCAAACCCCGAGATTCGTACCTTTCCATTTTCTAAAAAACATAAAAAGATAAAAAATAATCTTCCTCAACCCCAACCTTAGCATAGTAACTTCTCACTAGCATTCCTATTCCCCTAGAGAACGATATCAATACCCGTGGCTTACCCTAATACTACACTACAACGATTAGGTTCCCTGTCTAGGGTGTTATAAAACTTGCTCGAAGAAAAGGAAGTTCCTTTGACCCCGAACGACGCGTGTAGCGTTATCAAGTTTTGGCGCCGCTGCCGGGGAATAGAATAGCTAGTTAGTAGTCCACCTCGTTTAGGTTTCTTTGCTTGATTCCTATCAAGTAAATTTTTCTCATTTTTAGCTTCCTCGTAGTCTATCCCCCTTCTTCGTGACCTTTATTCGTAATCCCATCACTTTTCATCATGGAAGGTGATAACCACCCACCATTCATCAACCTACCACCAAATGACCCGCCAAGAGCCCATACTCTTGGTGAATACTCGAGACCAAGCCACCTAGGCTATAGGAACACCATTGAGCTTCCCGACCAAGCCCAAACTACGGCCCTGCGATCCGACACCATCCGGTTGGTGCAAAACGGATGTGCATTCCATGGACTTCATTCCGAGGATCCAAATAAGCATTTAAGGGATTTCCTCAAAATTGTCGATTCCATTGACCTTGATGCTACTACTCGGGAGACCGCGCGTCTGCGTCTCTTCCAATTCTCTCTACGGGACCAAGCTAGTAATTGGCTTGAGCGACCTCCCGCCGGCTCCATCTCAAGTTGGGATGATCTCACCTCTCGCTTCCTTGCTCAATTTTTCCCATCGGGGAGAACCACTAAACTTAGGAATAACATCTTGATGTTCCAATAATGTCAAGGTGAATCTCTCTACGAAGCATGGACTCGATTCAAGGACTTACTTCATAAAGTCCCTCATCACGACATTGATCTTTGGCTCCAAGTCCAAATCTTTTATGATCATGTCAACTTCCCCACCAAGCGATCCATTGACCAAGCGGCCGGTGGAAAACTTAGTGATCTCACCGCGGAAGAATCATGGGGTATAATAGAGGACCTTTCTCTCTATGACAACGAAAGTTGGAATGACCCCCGTGAGTTGCCCAAAACCGTTAAGGCAATCTCCTTGCCTTCCATTGACTCACAATCTTCCGATCGTAGGATGATCGAGCTTGAAGATCAAGTAAAATTCCTAATGAGCTCCTACGAAAATCCTAAGTCTTCACGCCATGTGAACAAAGTTTCTTCCTCGTGTGAGCCGTGTAGTGATCCTCATAACACGCGCACTTGCACCCGATCCCCCGAACATGCTTCCGTTGACTACGCATCCTCGCGTATTAATGGAACGGGAGGAATATTCCCTACAATACCCGGACCTAGGAATTTCAATGAAACCCGAGAGGCATGGAAGGGCAAGCCTGAATTCTATTGGGGACAAACTAAAGAATTCACCTCCAATGATTTCTCATGGCCCCCATCTCATGGTCCTAACCAACAAAACATTGAAGGGATGTTGCAAAACCTAGTCGCATCCCAAGAAGCCCAAATAGCTAAGCTCTCGGACCGCTTTAACCAACAACAAGCCGAAATGGATAGGAAGATAGATAACCTTTTGAAAGCCATGACCAATATTGATAGGAAGGTTAATGCTATCTCAACTCCCGAGCCTTCCGGTGTAGAGATTAAGGACCCAAGTAACTTAGCTAAGCATGTTCAATTCGTCAATACCATCGCCTTAGTGAAACCTAATAGAACAAATGACGAAGCGAACATACTTGAGGTTAAGGAAACACCAATGAATTAAACAACCGAGGAGGTGAATGAAGTAGACAATGACTATTTCAATAAGTTTCCTACGGAATAAGAACTATCTCGCCACCCTCACTTAGTGCATGACCTCCGTCACATGTATGTTAGAAAAAGCCCTAGGATCAAGTTTGGGAACCCTTGGAATCTTAACATACCATGTTGCATAGGACACCTTTTCGTGGCAAAGGCCTACATTGATCGCAAGTCCCCAATCAACATAATGACTAGCACCTACTACAATTGGGTAATGAAGAAGCCTATTCCAACTAGGCAAGACCCCGATAATCCTAGTGTTAGTTGCAATTTTCTTGGTAGAATTAAGGGATTGCCCGTTTATGTAGGTAGTTTCACGTTTCCTACGGACTTCATAATTGTGGATGATATTAGCACGGCCATAGATCCTAGCTTGTCCCATGTTATTCTAGGAAAACCTTTCATAGAAAACACCGGGATGACTTATGATCCCTCATTAGGAATAGTGCGATTCAAGGATGAGACCGACGACATAGCTTACCAAATGCCGTTTAAGATTGAGAAGTTTTCATCACTCTCTAATGATGAAAAGGAACTTAAACTGTCGGTCTATTATAGGAATAATGAGGATAAGGAAAAAGGAGTAGATTATGTTATGGCCAAGATTTTCGGATTCTATAAGGATTGCTTGAACTTAGGACCGGAATATAGAAATAAGTGGGGAGAGGACGAACTCTTAGAGAGGTGTATCATAGGGCACTTCTACAACATGAAACCAACCACTAGAGACCGTCATGAGGAAGGAGATGACGGTAATGAAGTCACGTAGGAGCACGACTACGAGTCTAGCTACAAGACTCATAAATAAAGAAAAGCGCTTCGTGGGAGGCAACCCATGCTTAATTGTTTGCTTGTTAGTGTCATATATCTTTTATTGATTGCTTATTCTCATGTTTAAATTTGTAAAAATGCTTTATTTTGTTTTTAACCTCGTCTTAATTGCATATAAAGGTATTTTACATAAAGGATAAGTGTAGGGAGGATTACACACGTTTTCAAAAGAAACGTAAACATGAGAATAGCAATTAATTAAAAGATATATATGTATGTTTGTTCGAGTCAAATGCTTGTATCGAGTCATAATGGATGTTTTGCAGAAATTTTTCCAGATTCTAAAGATGTAAATTTTCCAGAATTTTTTTCAGAAAATTGCAGAGTCAGGATAACTTGACGGCGTCAGGATCGCAACCTGACGGCGTCAGGAAGGCGTAAAAACAACAGATTACTTTTTTCTCGTTTTCTGAGCTACTTATAAAAATTTTGGAATTTTCCAGGTCTTAATTTTCCAGAAATTCTGTAAACATCCATTCCACAAGCATTATATCCTAGTTTAGTAGAGTCTTATATATATTATTACCGCCGATTTTACGCGAAGGTTTCGTTTGTTTTCTTCAAATGTGCAGGTTTTATTTATCAAGAAGAAGATACATAAGGTTGGAAGGAGCTTTTCACGCATACATTCTTCTTGGAAATGATTTAACCACTACTTCACACACGGATCCTACCGAGCTAATCAGGGGAGTATTAGTTTCTTTCGCTTTTCATTACCTTCTATTATCATAACTTTGATACTTTCGGGGAACATTGGGGACAATGTTCAGTTTAAGTGTAGGGAGGGAAAATAAAACGAGAACTTTGAAACTATGCTTATCCTTGATTATTTGCTTTGTCCAAATGTATTTGTGTAATAAACCATGAGAAAATGTCGGTTAGGGTAATTTTGGCACCAAATTTTTAATTTTTCATGACATATAGGAGTGGGCCATTAGTCTTAACAAAAGCGTCTCATGGATAGGAAGTTGCATGACTAGCACAAAAACCCTTTACCACCTAAATTCCACCCAAAATGTGAGGATCGCCCTTAGATTAGTAGGAATTAAAGCATTCATCTTTAATGCTTAGAGTGTGAACCGGTAGTATAATAGATTCTAGAACTTGTTTTGTGATGCATCCCGAGATCGCTAGTAAGACTACACTTGTGTAGTTAGGAATAACTAAATGATAAGAGGCATTAGGATAACCCTTGTTTTTTACCCGTAATATAATTACTTCTTCCACATCGGTTGAGTAATTCCCCCGCACCCTTTGCGTTGTACTCATTTTTAGTACACGATACCCATAGTTAACCCCTCAGAGCCTATCCTTTTCGCGGTTCTCGTGATGTTTCGGTTTTTCCGGAATATCAATGAAGAGCATTGTTTACACCCCACCCCCAAATGTACACCCAAATCGCCTTAGCCTACCTTGTATGCACTCACTTTTAGTGCATTATTGTTATCACCCCAAACCCTTAGTTCAATTATCTAGTTGCTTGCATGAGTTGCTAAGTCGAGTCATATCCTTTGTACACAGTTTTGGGAAGATTGGGACTCATGGGAAAAGTTAAAGTTTATGAAATGACTGGAAGGGAACATAAATTCCCTTATTTGCGTAATAACGTACCTCAAGTGTTTTGATCTTTTCAATTCGGGTCAGATTAGTGTTAGAGTAATAAAAACTCAAGTGTAGGGATGTGCCTATAAATCCCTATCATTTTGATGTTACCGTAGAGGATGGTAGAGTAAAAGTGTATGGAAAAAAAATCGAAAAAAAAAATAGAAAAAGAAAAAAAAATAGAGTGTTCAAAAAAAAAAAAAAAAAAAAAAACGGGCTACCATCCTACATCTATCTTTTAATTTATGTTTGTTTGTTTCAGTTATCTAGAGTTTAGAGTGTCGAGTCTTGGCTTAGCAACGCCATTCTTCGTATGCTTGTAACATAAAGATTTTTGACTTGCCACCACTAAATAGCCTATCCCACCAAACCCTTTGTTTCCCTACCGTAAGCCTAACATTACAACCCTTTAAAGACCTCTTTGATAGTCTTTCCTAGGTGCTTACGCCAAAGCGATGGAGGTTTGATCTATTCTCAAGCCTATGGTAATCTATGTACTAGGACCGGTTAATGAGTGTTTATCTTCCATTTCCAACTTGTTATATTTCATATACACCCGAGAGATGTGAGTATCCAAACACCCCATGTGAGGTGCTAGTATGTAATTTCCGTGCTTGTTATGACTTTTGCGGGGCTTATATGTGTTGTAGACTGTTTTAAACCAATGCTTCATGACCCCTAACTTATAAATTAATTGGCTAAAAGCACATTTGCTTGAGGACAAGCAAACACCAAGTGTAGGGATATTTGATAAGGTTTTAAAATGTACCTTTTTGAGGAGTCGTTTAAGCCCTTATTTGATGACGTTTGTATCCGTTATTACTTAATATCGTTCCTTTTCACTTTTTAGGTCTCTTGAAGGCAAATTGCTGGAATGGCACTTATTTGGACGGAAAGGCGCGGATATACGAAGAAAATGGCCAAAGTCAAGAATCGAGACACTCAAGCTGCTGAAATACAAGGGGACGGCGTCACTGCTTAACTGCGACGCCGTCAGAGCACTTCTGTGACGGCTCAGTAGCCAAATTGCTTATTTTCAAGTGACGGTGTCAGGCTTTAAAAGAGTAGGCCGTCGCAACTCAGACGGCCTAGATTTGATCCAGACGGCGTCAAAGACTAAAGGGGACGGCGTCACAAGCATAAGGTGACGCCGTCGCAAGACTAACGTGGCCAAGACGAAACCCTAATGACGGCGACCCGACGGCGTCACAAATCATAAGGTGACGCCGTCGCGATTGTAATCTTATATATAGAATCCGAATTTTTCAGTTTTGGTGTGTAGTCTTTTGGAGTAAAAACCTAAACCGAACCAAGGCTGTCTTGTACAGTATTTTAGGGTTCCAAACCCTATCTTACCACAAGATAAGTGTTTTACTTCATTAATTCAATTATGTCTTCAATTATTTGTGTGTATGCTTGCATGTTCTCCATGTCCGGCTAATTTACTTGTGTGTTTGCTTAGGGAATATGAAACTTAATTATTGAATATTGATTGTTTGTCTCTTATCTTAATTGTTAATGATCTAGTAATGCGATAGGTCATTCGTTGTGTAGTTAATGCTTGATTAATCTTTGTGAACCTTAGACTATAACAACTAGAGTAGTTGTAGGCTAAACCATCCAAAGAGTACCTTAGAGTTAGAGTTTATAATTCCTAGAGATATTGTAGACGAGACCCTTTTGGTAGTTTCAAAGAGTTAGGGACAAACGCATACCCTACGACCTTAGACACACAACGCGATTAAGAATAAGGACGTGACAATTCAACCATCAATAGGAGATAATTAAGGAGTAATAAAACCTAAGTGAACACATCTTTAACTTATCATACGAGCACACAATAATTAGACATAGACTACATACACCTTAGATTAGATAATTAGACAAGTAGAGTAATCGGTAGAAATACCAACCCCCAAATCCGAACCCCGAGATTCGTACCTTTCTATTTTCTAAAAAACATAAAAAGATAAAAAATAATCTTCCTCAACCCCAACCTTAGCGTAGTAACTTCTCACTAGCATTCCTATTCCCCTAGAGAACGATATCAATACCCGTGGCTTACCCTAATACTACACTACAACGATTAGGTTCACTGCCTAAGGTGTTATAAAACTTGCTCAAAGAAAAGGAAGTTCCTTTGACCCCGAACGACGCGTGTAGCGTTATCAACTTGTTTAGTGTTTTATGTGAAAACGTAAGTGTGTTAGTAAACTATTGGCTCAAACCATTTACGTATTTTATTTGTTTCGTTAAAATGATTTTACATTTGTTATCGACAAAACATTAGAAGATCGTAAAATATAAATAAACGTTTTTACGGCTTATTTGTATTAACAATCTTCCCATTTTTGTTGATGATAAAACATAAGATTATTTTAAGGAAAAACTAAAATTCGTAAAAGTTTAAATTGGAGTTTTTACTCTCTTCTCCCCCTTTTTGTCGAAACAAAAAGAGCGTCGAAAAGAAACTAACACATTGTTTTTAAGAAAAACATGTGAGAAGAAAGAATGAAAAATAGGGAGTAAGTGAGGAGAAGTATTCTCGACTTAGCTCCCCCTTGACGAGTCCATCCCTTTGAGAGGGCGTCAAGTAAGAATAAATACTAAACTAGTGCATTGCAACTATGTTTGCAAATGGTTTCGTCTTTGTGACGAATATGCTCCCCCTTGATGATTGCAACTTTTCAAGGAGGACGTCATGTAATGTAATCCTATGTGAATGATTTTGAAAATGATTTTTGCAATGTTTTGCTTTGACAAGAAACTCCCCTAGCTAAGAGTGTCAAAGTCTTCATATGTATATTGAAAATCTACAAAACAAAGGTTAGAAAACAAGTATATAGAGCAGAATTTCCTATAAATAAGACTTAAGTTAGTGATAAACAAGTCTTCTGTTGCACGGATCCCAAGGTTCCCTCTTTGGAGGGATCCGTCTAAGCAAAACTGAGGGATCCGTCTATCTGTAATCATAAGACAACAATGGTGATGCAACAAGTGATGTTAACATCAAAAAGAGATATGTATTAAGGCACCAAACATATTCTCAAGATAATATAGCATTTAACATGTAATTTCATTTAATAAAACTAGAGAAATGATGTACATAACTCCAAAAACTAAGAAAATGAAAGATACATGACTTAAGATTCCTAAATTATCTAGGTGAAGCTTAAGACTAGGACACCACTTGAATCCTTAAGCTCATGGTTGTTTAGGTTTGTTGACCTCATCGAAACGTTCGAGGAGGTGATAAAACATGAAAAGTTTCTCTTCACGTAGTTCATATATCAAGCCTTCAACGTGTTGACAATGATAACAATCTTGTCATGGCTCGAAAAAGGTGGTGGTAGAAATGGAGTGGCTTGATGTGGAGGATCAAGTGAAGAGGGTTAAGGATCCTACAAAGAAGGAGGGATTGGCGGAGGCACATTCGATGATGGCTCAACAAAGGATGGTGGTGGAGGTAGAGAGGTGTCAACTTCCATGTGGTCGGGTGGTTGACTTTGATGATTCCTCATAATCCAAAATGAACCATTTGAGGGAAATGGGGAAAAGGATTCCGGTGCAAGTGTTGATTCAACACCTTGGTTTTGTTGCACAATCTTCTCTATTAAAGAGAGTGTCGGCAATGGTGGAGGATGGGATGGCCTAGGAGGCAAGTCCTCCAAGTTGTAGAGATGTGGAGATGAATGTGAAGTGGTAAATGATATGGCTCTAGGCACCAAAGGTGATGGTTGGGTGGAAATGGGTGTGTTTCGTTTAGGATTAATTGTGGTGTTCGGCGATGATATTTTTGTGGAACAATCCTTTTGGGGATTGGTTTGATTGGTTGAGTTGGTGGAGGAGAAATCCTAGCATTTGTGGATTTAACGGGAGATGATTCGGTTGAGGAAATTTCGTGTACAACACGAGCAAGTTTCTTGGGTAGTCCTTTGGTGGATGAGTTAGCACTAGGAGCTTTCTTCATGATGAAATGACTAAAGATTAGTGATGTAAAGGTTTCTAAATGCTGAGAATTAAGTTGTGGTTGGTGACTAAGAAGTCCTAGCAAGATGGCTAATAAAGGGAAGGATTTGGGAAGTGCATTAGAGACTTAAGCCACCGAGATCCTTTGAAATGTGATGATTTGTATGCACAAGGGTCAACTACAGATTCGCATTGATCTAGGAGTTTAATTAAGACAAGATGGAGTGTTCAAGTTAGAAAGGAGAGCTTGAAATGATTGTTTTAGCTAGGATTTGCTGAATCTGCCAGCCGGTTCCCACGATTCCCTCCAATGAGGGATCCATCTAGGCTAATCCTAGGGATCCGGCTATCAGCAGTCAAGAAAAGGAGGAAAATGATGTCTGTAGAGTCTAATATGTAACACCCCCAAAATTATCGCAGCGAAAGATTGTGTCACTGGGGTATTACTTCATAGTTCACATCACAAGTTACAGAAAATGACTCTAAATGAGACGTTTTGAAATGAATTATCATTCGATTAAAATATCAGAGTTTACAAACTGGTCCCACAAGTTTGTACAATCATAAAAGTTGTAATATTTTTCGAATGATAATATACGCATTGTCTTCAAAATGTTTTTCCGTGCGCCTTCACATGCCATGCCAGCTAATTCCTTTTCGAACCTGAGATAACATGCTAAAGAGTGTCAACACAAAAGCAAATACTGTAACTGGTAGTAACCAGTAATTTCCCAAGTTAAATAATTCAATCTGTTTCGAATTATTACACTCTGAACATTTTATTCACCTTTGGCTATAAATAATTATTTAAAGTTGTGACTTTAATAATTACGAAAGTTTAATTGTGTAAACTTTCCACGCGGACAACACAAGACTACGATAAGCCTATGTGTTCAAAATACTCTACTTTCACCAATAGTCATATTTTTATATGAACTATTGCCACTTTGTTATTTTTACGTAAACATATTACTTTTTACTTAATACGCGTGCTCAAACCTACGTTATTAGGTTTTAACAACATAGACGCACCCAAATAGACTTATCACACATTTAATATACCTAGTTGGAGTATATTGATAAGTTTAGACATTTTCATAAGTATTATATTCTTATGTTACCTGGTTTTAAGTTTCGTGACTTAAGGGCTTAACGTTAGTAATTACCGGGACCAAACTATACCCTCTAAACTCTAAGTTATCAATATAACATAAGATTTAGCACAAAAGTAACTAATTCTATGCTAATCCTATCTTGTGCCACGTCAAATACACATGTCCTTAGCATGGACATGTGTCTTTACATCCTTGCAATTTCATGACACCACATATGCCATTAGTGACTTATCATTTTCACTTCATGCAAAAACCACTCTTTTTCTCCTGCTCTTGGTGTTTCCGCGACCACAAAGAGCCTCAAACACCATCACTTTGATTCCATGGTTGAAATAGAAGATATTCTAGGAGATAATCAAGGGTTCAAGGGCTGAGATAAAGAGAATTCTTGGGAGGTTAATAAACGTTTGAATCAAGTTTGGTTAAAAGGTTGAAGACAAGGATTGAAGATTGAAAGAAGTTAGGCTTGATTATTTGTAACTACTCAACCCAACTTTGTAAGAGTTAGTCTAATATTTCTTATCATTCAATATGGTTGTAATAATCTCTATAATTATTGGATGTAATTTGATATAAGTAGTATATGTAATAGGGCATGATTGATGTTGTACATGAAGTTTGTAATATGAAAACAAGCTAAAACAAGTCCTAGGTAAGTTCTATGAACCTGAATTCTGTAACGTGTGCTGTGAACTATGAAGTAATACCCTAGTGACACAATCTTCTGCTGCGATAATTTTGGGGGTGTTACATAATACCTATACATCTTGTGTGTCTCAGTCTTCTTAAGTGTTTTAAATGAAATGTAACTTAAATGATCAAGGGTAATGAGTGATGGTAGCTAATGATTGCCTTTCATGGAAGGACAATGGGACTTTATGACCACCAATGGGTGATCAATGATGACACTAGGAGATTTGAGAGTGTCAAGTGATGTTAAATGACCCTAAAGATCATATGGAAACTTGAGATAAAATTTAAAAATTCCTTAAAAATTATAAGAATTGAAAAACTAGTTTTTGACCCATTTTGAGGTAGAGACGACTAAAATCAATTTGCTAAAATTGAGAGATTTATAAAACTAGATGTGTTGACATGTGAGAGATGATGTGTGATTATAGGAGCGGAATAATGATGAGTTTTGGTGAAATGATAAATCGAAAAGCACCTTGAGTGTGATCCTAAATGAGCTATGAGTGAGTGTGAAGCTTACTGAGCTTGAGGAAGACTTAAGTGGTCCTAAGGCATTATGTTTAGCTAGTGTGAAGTGATCTAGTGGGCTGGTTTAATGTGTGGGAGTCTACATTGTATTTATGTCACCCCGGATCCCACGGATCCCTAAAAGGAGGGATCCGTCTAGTATAACTTGAGGGATCCGGCAACTGCAGATCAGAAGCATCACAGAAAATGTGCAGTTTTTGCACTATACTATGCATACTAATTTCTACTAGTCTCTACTATAAATGAACATCAAAACAAGCAAATATCTCATAAACCATAACATAAATAAGAGTAGTAGTGAAACTATCCAAACAATCAAGATAAACCTTTCACAAACATAAGCATCCATTGCAAAATGATAAACAATACGTCTAAAAACAACCATAATCCTAATGTCTCTTTTGTCAATCTTTTCTCTTCCTCTTTCCCGACTTCACGACGTAGTTAGTTAGGCATTGGATCATACCCTTCATTTGTTTGAATTCTTCGGTCTCCTTTGGAAGAGTTGGAAGTTGTTCAAAGTAGGTTATGGGGTCCAAGTCGACGTTGGCAACGGGGTTGACATTTACTTCTTCTTCGTCCGAGGAGTCCGAGAGAGACCGAGGTCTTCTTCCATTGACCATGAACCGTTTAAAGGGTTGTTTGGTGTGTGGTACCATGATGTGATTGGCAAGAAAATGATCCTCGTTGATAGGAGAAGGTTGCATTGCACTAACATACTCATGGAGTCGTGTTAGGAGCATACCATAGGAAAGTACCATGTTGGTGACTTTGAAAACACCGCCCATTCTCTTCACCATGTAATAGGCAAGGTTAAATGGTCTTTGGTGAATGAGGCAATAAATCATTTGGACAAGACAAGCATTTGGATGGTCTTTGTTTTCAATCAAACTAATGACATTTTCCCTAAGAATTTCTTCTCACTTTCTATAGATGGGATGCATTTCAAAAAGTTCCATTTGAAATGGATCACGGTGAATAAGCTCTTTGTTGCTGTTGAAGCGAAATTTGTCGGCTCTAATTTTGAAAATGGTGTCTCGAACAATTGCGGGGTCATCAAGAGGAGTGCGGTAGATTGGTTTGGGATCTAGTGCAAATGATTGGGTGGATATTGCCCAATCTTGGGAGTACATACAAATTCCTTCACAAGGAATGCGGAGGATTTGTGCAAATGTGTTGAGAGGTAGAGTAAGGTTTTGATTATTGATGATAAAAGCGATTGAGATGCTATCATCACTATTTCGAATGATCCTAACACTTTTGTAGAACTCAAAGATGTAGACTGGATAAATTTGTTCATCAATATCAAGGAGACAATCAAAGTTGATTGCCGAGAAGACTTGACGAATGTCGGTATTTTCAAGGAAACATTCCTTGACTACACGACCTTCGTGAATGAGTCGTTTTTCAAGTCTTTTGAAAATTTTACGATCGGCTTTTGAAAACTCCTCTTTTCGATAGTATCTAGTGAGGTAGTGGACAGTATCATGGTGGTCTTGTTGGGTAGCTTTAGGCATGGTTGTTCCTAGAAAAACAAATATTCCAATTAGGTAAAATTTGTTTGAGATGGGTTTATGGTTTTTGTTAATACAAATAAACCGTAAAAACGTTTATTTATATTTTACGATCTTCTAATGTTTTGTCGATAACAAATAAAATACGTAAATGGTTTGAACTAATAGTTTATAACATATTCACATTTTCACATAAAATACTAAAACAAGTATAAGTGATTTTATGAGTTAATATTACATATGTACAACAACTAGTGTTTACATATTTGGGTAAAATATACACATAACTAGTATGTAGTATATTGGGTAATATAAATGGGTAGAAACTTAAGTATCATAACCCATTGGGCAAATACATTGAATGTAGTTGGGTACAACCCAAAGTCCATGACCCATGGAGCTTGACCCATAACCCATTGCATGACATCATGCTTATATCATACATGGATAATATCCATAACCCATGGATCAACCCATACCCAAGTGACTAAGTGCATTGCACTTAAGAGATACATTGTATCTAGCTAAAGATCCATGGATCAACCCATAACCCATGACCCATAACCAAAATACCCATGGGTAAAAGGGAGCGTCCCACGGATTCCTAGCTTCACGCTAGACAGATCCCTTGTGGAAGGGATCCGTGGGATCCGGGGAACAGTAAATTTTTTCTTCTATAAATAGTGAGCCATTTCTTCATTGTTTCTAACCCCTTTCTAACACACTTTCTCCCTGAGTTAAAAACTCACTAACCTCAGATCCAAGAGATCTATTTTTGTAGTTTTGTTTTTGTGTGATCTTCTAGGTTCCTCTTAAAGGCAAGATCACCACCTTTGAAGTAGAGCAAGCTCAAGTCCATGAGTTTCCATGCTTCCTCATCATCAAGGCTACTGAAGTCTTCTTGTTGATGATTCTTTTCTTTCTTCTAAGAAGTGTAGTGTTGAAGACATTAGTGAAAGATGTCTCAAGGGTCAAGACGAAGACATTAGTGAAAGGTGTTGATCGTCCATATTGTAGGCATTAGTGAAAGGTGCCTAGAAGCCAAGTTACAAGACATTAGTGAAAGGTGTCTTGAAGATCTAGCCACAAGACATTAGTGAAAGGTGTCTTGAAGATCTAGCTAAAGGCATTAGTGAAAGGTGCCTTAATTTTCCAATCGATATGGTGTGTGTCGATGTACAAGATAGACTAGTACTAGATCCAAGGATATTGATATCCTTGATGATGTTGTATAGGAGTTGATCTCCTTTGGGATTAGTCGTTGGTGTAGTGTTGGGTAGTAGTTCCTCCATTGCAATGGAACTAGGTGCTTAGCCTAGTACCTAATAAAGGGTAGGCGACGTTGTGTAGATGTGGTTCACCTTGGTGTGAAAGAACCCGGTGGTTAGCCTAGCACCGTATAAAGGGTAGGCGATGTTGTGATAGGTGTGGTTCACCTTGGAGTGAAAGAACCCGATGGTTAGCCTAGCACTGGAAAAAGGGTAGGCGACGTTGTGAAGGCTTCTCCGCCATAAGGAGATTGGTGTAGTGATTACGAACTCTCGAGTAGGTGACTCGAGGAATGGAGTAGGGCAAGGAAGGTGTCCTTGTAGCCGAACCACCATAAATACTCGCGTTGTGGTTTTGTGCTTCTTACTCTTATCCTTCATTACATACCTTTATATGCTTGTTTATCAACATCCAACACACACATCCAAATAGATTGACATAAGTCGATCTAAATAGTTTAAAAGGAAGTTTTAATTGGCAAAACTATTCAACCCCCCCTTCTAGTTTTCCACAATTGGCATCAGAGCTTCGTTACCAAGTTTCTTGAAGTATATTGTACTTTAAAAACTTGATACGATCCATGGTTAATTGAAAACTACAAAGAAGGTTTTTCATAAAAACAAACATCATGTCTTTTAAAACTATTTGTTTGGATGTTGATTTGATAACAACATTTTTATTATTCTCTTTTTCATTTAATTACACTAATCCTCTTTGTCATGTTGATTAGTCAAAGATCACATCTATCAAGCCATAGGATTTGCTTGATAATAAAGATTACCTTCCCTAAGAAGGTATCTTAAGCATAAAGGAGCTGGAATTGTCTTCTGACATTTGTTGTGTCATTTGTAAAGACATTCCTAAGTGCATTTGAGGTATGACTTTCCACTTATATCTAAATGATATTAGTTTAATAAATAAGTGTGATTACTTAGGTATTTATTTGAGTAGGTTTCGTGTATACACATGTTTTACATGTAGCTTCATTAGGAAGCTTTTTCTCACATACGTGTCACTCTTTCATCTAAAAATCATGGTTTATAAAACTTGTGTTTTGCCTCACTTAATCATATCTCTAACAATAAAACAAAACAAAAATTTTAAAAATTCTCCTTCCCTATAAATAAACCACTCAACGCCCACTTTATCAAATCCCCACTTTTTCAAATCTTCCAATTTCAAAAAATTCCCTCTCACTCAAAACTTCATCCTCCTATCCATTTCATTTCAACCGAAACCAAGAAGAATCATCTTCAACATGGTTTACATCGCCTTCGTGCTCATCGTCTTAACACTCATCGCACTTGTGTTCCCTATGATGAAGTTCACATACGGAGACATTTACTTTGTGTTGTTAATCTACATTGGGGTTATATACCCAATCCTTTGTATCATTCTTAGTATTGAAATGAAATATTACTAATAGTCTAGTTATCTAGGTTATTATCATAATGTGTTTATCATTTCTCTTTGTTTTATTTCTTTCTCTCGTGATACATTAGAAGTCATACATGCATGTTAAAAGAAAATGTGGGTTAAAACACATATCTTGGTATAAAACTATAAGATCTAAAAATCTATGCTTTTCGTCATAAAATCTGGTTCTGTTACTACAGATCTACGGATCCCAGAAAATATACTAGCCGGATCCCTTTTTGAAAAGGAACCGTGGGATCCGTCCTACTGGAGAACAGTTTTTCATGCAAATTAAAAAACCACTTTTCTTCTAAAAATAATGCTTCACTAGAATGTCAAAACCATAAGTGAGTTAAATGTCATTGTTGTTAAAAACAATTGTTAATAAAAATCTAGTAAAAACATTAGATAATCATAGGTTGACCACAAACATCACTTTCTATTAACTCATCTTTTCTATAGGTTCAACTATGACGCATGAATATGAGTTTGATTTTTCACTCACTAGCGTCTACACTCGAAACATCTCCCTTGAACCCAACACACCTGGCATTCATGTCTGTAGGTTCAATAACCTCGAAAACCGTCACTTCCACGAAGGACGTATTGTAGACACCTCTCTACAATTCGAAGAAGGTATCAATACCTCCTTCCGAGCCATAGGACTAGAATGTCTTCTTGAAATCAACGAGAAGATATGTCCAAGGTTCATAATGGAATTCTTCCATCAAGTTGAACTCGTTCGTAACGAGGATCGCTCTCTATCTTTTTGGTTTTATATCAAAAACCAAAAGTTTACTTTAACCCTTGGGCACTTTGCTCACATCCTCCGAATTCCAAATCATGGACAAGGTGCCTTCACCGAAGATTGGTCTCTTGATTCTCTCTTCAACTTTCGTGAAGAAAATAGTCCATACTGTTTACACATACCCTCCCCGAAAGATTTACATCGCATTATATGCAAACCTCGACCATATTACTCCGATCCAAACATTATCTTCGCACGGGACATCCGAGAAGAGTACAAGCCGCTTGCACTCATTCTACGTGAAAATTTTTGGAGTCTTAGGGAAAATCGAGAAATCCTTCCCGCTTGTTGTGCTCACATATTGTATTGTTTTCTAACACAACAACCATACAATCTCGCCTACTTCTTTGCAAGGCGAATTGTAAATCTTCAAGGCTCTAAGAATAAACTCATCCCTTATGGAATGTTCTTGACACGCCTCTATTATAATGTTATGCACTTTCATCCTCAATTTCAAAGTCCGTTGTACGTACTTGTGAACAAGAGGATGGAACCGCTAAACATATCTCTCATGAAGACTTTCTTCATTCTTGATTCCACCAACACTCATCAACAACGTGATGATCTTACTAGCGAAAACACTCAAGGAACCTAGTAGTATTTAAAATAGGATCAATCCTCTTGTACTCATGTTTTATCAATGTAATCCTATTTCCTTCATGAAATAAAACATATTACATTTGATATCTTAGTGTTAGAACCCCTTTAAGTCAACCTTGGAATATAATGCTTTGTCAAGATCATTGCATACCTTTAGTAAAGGTTCTGCTGAACAGATGGACGGATCCCAAAGTTTGTGCTAGACGGATCCCTACACTCAGGGAACCGCGGGATCCGGCAAACAGAAAATGCAGTTGCAAGCATTGTATTTCAAACATATCCTTAGAACGCCTCACTCTAAGCTAAACATAGTGTCTTAAGGCAAATTAAGTCCTTATCAAGTTAAGTAGATCCTTCCCACTCACACATGAACTCATCGAGATCTTACTCAAAGACACTTGTAGATCTATCATTTCATTTTAATCCATTACTCTTCCGCTCTTAAGCTCACACATCACTTTTCACATGATCCCTCATATCTAAACATTGGAAACATCTTATAGCAAAATCGATCATAATCATCCCTACAACAAAATTGGTCAAAATTGATCAAATCCTAGTTTCTCCATCTTAAAGCCTCTAGGATATTTTCCAAAGGATTAATCTAAGTCACTATCTGATCTCTAGGATCATTTAGCTTCACTTGACACTCTCAAAATCTTTAGTGTCATCCTTGCTCATTCATTGATACTCATGAAAGTTCCAATTCCTTCCATAAAAGGCAATCATTAGCTACATCACTCATTACCCTCAAGTGCTTAAGCAACCCTTCATTTAAGATACTTAGGAGAACTGAAACACTCAAGATGATACAGATCGTAGACCTTAGAAACATCATTTATACTCTTTCATAGCTACTGAGAGCCGGATCCCTAGGATTTGCCTAGACGGATCCCTCTGAGGAGGGAACCGTGGGATCCGGGTGACAGATTATGTCAAATCTTGTTAAAACAATCATTTCAACTCATCTTTCTAACTCAAAAACTCCATCTCATCTTAAATGAGTTCCTAGATCAGTACAAACTCTGAAGTTGACTCTTGTGCATGTTAATCATCACATTCCAATGAATTTTAGTGGCTTAAGGCTTAAATGCACTTGCCAATTCTCTTGCTTTATAAACCACATTGTTAGGACTTCTATAGTCATCACCTTCATCCTAATTTTCAGCACTTTAGAAACCCTTACAAACTTCTTGAAATCATCTCATCATGAGGAAAACTCCAAGTAGTAACTTATCCACCAAAGAACCACCCAAGAAAATTGCTCGTGTTATACACGAAATTTCTTCAACCGAATCATCTCCGGTCAAGCCAACTAATGCAAGGACCTCTTCTCAACTAATCAAACTAATTCCTAAAAGGATAGTACCCACAAAACTACCTATGCCAAACACCACCATACCTCCTTGGCAAAACAATATCATCTCCACTAAACCATCACCATTGGTTCCTAGAGCTATATCTTTTACATCTCCACTATCATCACCACACCTCTACAATTTAGAGGATTTGCCTCCTAGGCCGTCTCATCCGCCTCCGCCGACAACATTCTCCTCATTAGGAGGAATAATGGAACAAAATCAAGGTGTTGAGTCAACACTAGCTCCGGCTTCCTTTTCGCCGTTTCCATCATATAATCCCATTTGGATTATGAGAAATCATCAAAGTCAACCACCCGACCATATGGAAGTTGACACTTCTCTACCACCACCATCATTCTTGGTCGAGCCATTCCCAAATGCGCCTCCACCAATTCCTCCGTCGTTTGAAGCTCCACAAGCCGCTTCACTTGATCCTTCGCATCAAGCCATTTCATTTCTTCCACCACCACTACCTAGTCATGACAAAGATTGCTATCATTGTCAACATGTTGAAAGTTTGATACATGAAGTACGAGAAGACCAACGTTTCATGTTCTATCATCTCCTCGAACGTTTCAACGAGATTAAACCTAAACAAAACTTGAGCTAGAAGATTTTAGTGGTGTCCTAGCATCAAGCGATAGTTGGTCTAGAAATTCCTAGTCATGTATTCTTTATTTTCTTAGTTTTTAGAGTCATGTATACCATAACTCTAGTTTTATTAAATGAAATTACATGCTACTTGCTATATTTCTGAGTATATGATTACGTTGTATTCATATCTCACCTTTGTGATAACATTACTTGTTATATCACCATTGCTGAAATTGATCATCAGCTATACGGATCCCTCAGAATTGCCTAGCCGGATCCCTACTAGGAGGGAACCGCGGGATCCGTGAGACAGAAAACTATTTTTTATTTTTTTGGACCACATTTGCAAGAAATTGTGAATTATACTTGCTTTCTAACCTTTGTTTTCTAGTTATTCAATCTACACTTGAAGACTTTGACACCCTAAAAGCTAGGGGAGCTTTGTGTCAAAGCAATACATTGCAAATCACTTGCAATATTAGGATTACATTTCTTGACATCCCTTTTCAAAATTGCAATCATCAAGGGGGAGCACATTCGTCTCTTTGATGAAATCTTTTGCAAACTTACTTGCAAACAAACTAGATTAGTATTACTTCTTGACGCCCTTACATAGGGATGGACTCGTCAAGGGGGAGTAAAGATGAGATCCTTTCCCGTTACTTGCTCCTTAATTCTTATTTTTTTACTTTTCACACGTATTTCTTAAAAAAAAACAATGTGTTGCTTTCTTTCGAAGCTCTTTTTGTTTCGACAAAAAGGGGGAGAAGAAAGTAAAAACTACAAATTCAAACTCTTTCGAATTTTAGCTTTTCCTTAAAATAATTTTATGTTTTGTCATCAACAAAAAGGGGGAAATTGTTAATACAAATAAACCGTAAAAACGTTTATTTATATTTTACGATCTTCTAATGTTTTGTCGATAACAAACGTAAAATCATTTTAACGAAACAAATAAAATACGTAAATGGTTTGAACTAATAGTTTCTAACATATTCACATTTTCACATAAAACACTAAAACAAGTATAAGTGATTTTATGAGTTAATATTACATATGTACAACAACTAGTGTTTACATATTTGGGTAAAATATACACATAACTAGTATGTAGTATATTGGGTAATATAAATGGGTTGAAACTTAAGTATCATAACCCATTGGGCAAATACATTGAATGTAGTTGGGTACAACCCAAAGCCCATGACCCATGGAGCTTGACCCATAACCCATTGCATGACATCATGCTTATATCATACATGGATAATATCCATAACCCATGGATCAACCCATACCCAAGTGACTAAGTGCATTGCACTTAAGAGATACATTGTATCTAGCTAAAGATCCTTGGATCAACCCATAACCTATGACCCATAACCAAAATACCCATGGGTAAAAGGGAGCGTCCCACGGATCCCTAGCTTTACGCTAGACGGATCTATTGTGGAAGGGATCCGTGGGATCCGGGGAACAATAGATTTTTTCTTCTATAAATAGTGAGCCATTTCTTCATTGTTTCTCACCCCTTTCTAACACACTTTCTCCGTGAGTTAAAAACTCACTAACCTCAGATCCAAGAGATCTATGTTTGTAGTTTTGTTTTTGTGTGATCTTCTAGGTTCCTCTTAAAGGCAAGATCACCACCTTTGAAGTCGAGCAAGCTCAAGTCCATGAGTTGCCATGCTTCCTCATCATCAAGGCTACTGAAGTCTTCTTATTGATGATTCTTTTCTTTCTTCTAAGAATTGTAGTGTTGAAGACATTAGTGAAAGATGTCTCAAGGGTCAAGACGAAGACATTAGTGAAAGGTGTCGATCGTCCATATTGTAGGCATTAGTGAAAGGTGCCTAGAAGCCAAGTTACAATACATTAGTGAAAGGTGTCTTGAAGATCTAGCCACAAGACATTAGTGAAAGGTGTTTTAAAGATCTAGCTAAAGGCATTAGTGAAAGGTGCCTTAGATGTACAATCGATATGGTGTGTTTCGATGTACAAGATAGACTAGTACCAGATCCAAGGATATTGATATCCTTGATGATGTTGTATAGGAGCTGATCTCCTTTGGGATTAGTCGTTGGTGTAGTGTTGGGTAGTAGTTCCTCCATTTCAATGGAACTAGGTGCTTAGCCTAGTACCTAATAAAGGGTAGGCGATGTTGTATAGGTGTGGTTCACCTTGGTGTGAAAGAACCCGGTGGTTAGCCTAGCACCGTATAAAGGGTAGGCGACGTTGTGATAGGTGTGGTTCACCTTGGAGTGAAAGAACCCGGTGGTTAGCCTAGCACCGGAAAAAGGGTAGGCGACGTTGTGAAGGCTTCTCCGCCATAAGGAGATTGGTGTAGTGATTACAAACTCTCGAGTAGGTGACTCGAGGAGTGGAGTAGGGCAAGGAAGGTGTCCTTGTAGCCGAACCACTATAAATACTCGCGTTGTGGTTTTGTGCTTCTTACTCTTATCCTTCATTACATACCTTTATATGCTTGTTTATCAACATCCAACACACACATCCAAATAGATTGACATAAGTCGATCTAAATAGTTTAAAAGGAAGTTTTAATTGGAAAAACTATTCAACCCCCCCCCCCCCTTCTAGTTTTCCACAGTTTTGATTTGTATTAACAATGTTGTAAGCACAATAGAATCTTAGTTATGTGAAACTCTTTTCTAGTGACTAATTTTGCAAAACCTAATTTCATCAATTGATGTTTTAAGAAGAAAATTGAAAACCATAAACCCTAGGATGAAGAAGATGACGAGTATAACATATGAGTGTAATTACTTACAATGATGTTCAAGAAGGAGATGCTTGAGGATATGAAACCCTATGGAGATGAAAGTAGCAATTGGGTCATTTTTGTATTTTGCGAGGAGAGGGAAAAGAGCAGAACTGGTTTTGAAAAGCGTATAGTTGGTTTCTGTCACACGGTTCCCCCGGATCTCTTGTAATTGGTATCCGGCTAGTACAACTTGTGGGATCCAGCTACTGTGGACAGAAAGAAAGTGTTTTGTGTTATTTTTGTAATAAGTTATACACTAGCTTATGGAACAAAAATAGCTTTGAGGTTCCTAATTGTTTGGTCAATGTGTTTTGATAGGTTAACTATCAAGGATCTATTTGTGATGGCGGTGTTAGTTTGATGATCTTTAGAGAATCAAGGAGGAATATTATTCCCGATGATGAGTAAGTCGGGAAAGTGGCGAAAAGAGACTTTTAGAGACTAGCAACTATAAACGTTCTAATTTATAAAAAAAATATTATCAACATATCTATGTAAACGTAAAATGGCTACTTTGTAGATAAGTGGACATACCTCTAAACTCTTGATATGGTTTATAGAGACCATATATCCGAAATACTTCATGAGATTTTAAAGTAATCCGTTGTACTTAGTATAAGTAGGTTGTGATTACTTTTAGGTTCTTCTTTGAGAGTTGACTTCATTTTTATTTGAATAGAAATGAAGACCTTGGAGAAGTCCTGGAAAGAAGGTTTCTAAAACAAGATTGTTAGAATAATCTATCACCATTTAACATACTCCCTCCGTCCCTAAATAAGTGTCTAGTTGTTAGGATTTAGTAAATCCAGGTATTAAAGTGTCAGTCACCTCAAGTATTTGTAATCGTTAGAAAGCTCGTAGTCATAGTTATTTAATGTTAAGTAGTATTTAGTTAAGTAATACCGTGGAGGACGGATGGGTCTTAACCCACTGTATGCCTGATCCACAGCCTGTTAGGTGGCGTTTTGTGTAAGGACTATAAATACTCTCTACCTTCCAAGGTAGAGAGTTGGAGCTCATAATAAGATTTTTCTTTCTCTCACTAAAGTTCCCAAACCTCTAACTTTCTCTCTCTAGAAAATCATCTATACACCTACTTGTGTTTGTGTTATGATGTGTATGTGAAATCAAATATGTTACAAATGGTATCAAGAGCCATGGTTAGATCATCTCTTACATATCCTTGGATTTCTAGTGGTTTTTAGATGGTTTTTGAGTTTGAAAAAGTTTAGTGGTTTTTGCATCATTTGGATCATCTCTAGTGTTAAAGTTTGAATTTTGGGTGTACTTTTGTGTTTAGGATCATCATAAGTGTTTAGGTTTTGATTTGGTAGGCTTGAATCATCGTGGTTGGCTTGTTTTGGATTGAAAAGTGGTGTTTTTGAGATTTTCGTGCTAGCGACTTGAGTCACGGATTTTTATTCTTGGTAGCGACTTGCTTTGTAAGTTTGTAGCGAGTTGTAGTTGAAGTGGTAGCAATTTGAGCTTAGCGACTTGTCTATTGAGACAAGTCGACAAACAGTACACTTAGTGGATTCTCCACTACGGGTAGCGACTTGGTGAAGGTAGCGATTTGCTTTCAATCTTGTTAGCGACTTGTACTTAAGTTTTCTTAGCGACTTGGTGTTAGCGACTTGAACCTTAGCGAGTTGCTATTTAGCGACTTGACGACTTAGCGACTTGGTGCTTAGCGACTTGCTGTCAAAATTTGTAGCGACTTGGTGCTTAGCGACTTGTTGTCATAATTCTTAGCGACTTGGCATTATAGCGACTTGATTTCAGAATACTTAGCAACTTGGTGCTTAGCGACTTGGTTCAAGGTTTCTTAGCGACTTGGTTGAACTTTTGGTTGTAATACGGTTTTCTCTTGATTTAGTAAAATCCCGTGAAAGAATATATTTCCCGGTTTAATCACAGAGTTTTAAAATCCCGTGTAATCTGTTAACATGTCTACCAACGTACCTACAATCATCTCCACTGTTGCTGAGGATGTTCAAGCAGCTGGTTCAGATACTCGTCCACCTATGCTTGACAGAACTGACTACGACTCTTGGGCACAACGAATCAGATTGTACTGTCTTGGAAAGGAAAACGGAGTCAACATTCTCAAGTCTATTGATGAAGGACCTTATCGGATTGAGACTACAAGAGACTTAATTGATACAGCTGTAGATGGAACAATGATCTGCGGAATAGATAGACCAAAGACGTATGATGAGCTCAATGATAAGGAGAAAAAGAGGTTCGATGCTGATATCAGGGCCTCAAACATCATACTATAGGGTCTTCCAAAAGACATCTACAAGCTGATCAATCACAACACTGAAGCCAAGGCAGTTTGGGATAATGTCAAGATGCTTCTCTCAGGTTCTGAATTGACAAAGAAGACAGAGAATCTCAACTGTATGATGAGTTTGAGCACTTTAAGATGAAACCAGAATAGAGTGTCTATGAATATTACGTGAGATTCCACAAACTGGTGAATGATATGAGGAATATCAAGATGACTATGCCAAATATTCAGCTAAACTCAAAGTTTGTGAACAACATGAATCCAGAATGGCACAAGTTTGTCACCTCTGTGAAGCTAACCAAAGGATTGAAGAACACAAACTATGAGCAACTGTATGCCTTCCTTCTTCAGAATGAGAGACATGCCATGTTTGAAAAAAGGATTCTGAACCAGTTCAAAACTAATCAGGGAGAAACAAGCTTACCAAATGATTCTACAGCCTTCTACACCAATGTTGGTATTACCACCAAAGCCTCTCAAGTTATACCCATGGGTGATGGCAATCACAAACTCATTCCCGATCCAAGGTTCAAACAAGCTGATGCTGATGCAGCCGTGGGACACTTCATTAATCAACTGGATCTTATGGTTAAACAAAACCTGACCCTCAGTCCACATACCAACAGTCTTCACACTAACAATGAGATCAGAACTGCATCCAATCTACACAATCATGCTGTGGTAAGAGATGGAAAGGTTATGGGGCAACCACTTCAAGGAAGACGATACGAACAAGGGATGGTTGGAGCAGGCAATGGGAATGCTGGAGCTGGTGGAGAATATGTGGTAAATCAAAACAGGGGAAGGATTGGGAATCAAGGTCAAGCAAAGCCAATCAAATGCTACAACTGTGGGGGTGAGGGACATATTCCTAGGAACTGCACATCTCCAAAACGTCCACAGAATGCAGAATATTTCAGAGACAAGATGTTGCTTGTGCAAGCTCAGGACAATGGAGCAACTTTGGATGAAAAGGAGTTGTTGTTTCTTGCTGAAGGGAATGCTAAGACATATGATGCTGATGTAGATGAGCAACCAGTGCAGGGTATGGGTCAGAACAATCCAAATGCATTTCAAGTAGTTGACTGTGATGCTTATGATTCGGATGTGGATGATGAACCAAATGCACAATCAATCTTCATGGCTAGCATCTCCCCTATGGTCTCTCCTAAGGTTCCTTCACCACAACAGGCTGGTCCATCCAAAGAATCAATCATCTCAGAGGTATTAAAACTGTATGATAAGGTTGATGAGCAAAAGATACATAATGAAGTACAATCTCTTGAAACTTATGATTCAGATGTTGAAAATATAGGAAATAGTAATATTGTCCCATATGATCAACATGTGGCTCAAAGTGAAAGTGAGATTGTACCAAGTGATGTATCTTCTGCAGTCAATAATGATTGTGTTTTTTATGAATACACTGCATGTGCCCCTGATGATTCTGTTACCTCTGAACTCAATGCCTATAAGGAACAAGTTGCTATCTATGAACAACGTGCTAAGTTTGAGTTAACCACCCGTGAGCAGGAAATGGATGACCAAATGCGTACAATTATTAGAAAAAGTAGGTTTAGAGAAGAAGTATTAAAACAAGAGTTAAATTCCTTACAAGAAAAGCTTTCTAAAACTGCTAAGCAAAAACAAGAACTTCAGGAAAATGTTAAACTGCTTAAGCAAGAATTCAATACTAAGGAATCAAAACTTTTGAATGATTTTTCCAATCTGAAAACTTTGAAAAACAAGCTTGAAAATAAGTTGTACGTACAAGGAAATACCATTCAGACTGCTCACTTAATCACTAAGCACAGAGTTTTGAGTGATAAGCATAGTACTCCCCTTGTTGAGGAACCAAATCCAGAGGTCATTAAAAAGGCTAGAACTGCTCATAAGGTAATTTATGATGGCAATGAAATCCTTAAGCCTAGGCAGAAACCTAGTTGCGTTGAGTGCACTAAGGAAGATAAGAAATCAGATGAAGTCACTAGCGAGAAAATGGATAAGAAACTCAATAATCCTACATGTAAAGAGAAAAACATAATTATCAGACCCCATGATTACAAAAAGGAAAATTGGATTTCCTTGAACAAGTTTAAGCCTCAAATGTTGTTAACACCCGAACAAATGTTCTGGAAAAAGGATTTAGATAAGCAAAAAGCAGAGAATCTTGTTGTAACAAACCCCTCCCCCTTAGGAAAATGCCTTCAGCAACTGTGTATCCTCCTAATACACCAATGCATTTAGTCCCTAGAACTATTGCCACTAAAAGCAAGACCTTAATCAGTCAATATATTATCTTTCAATTATTTGTTGATTTTGAGAAAACTTGTAAGAAAAGGATCACACCCACTGGTATAACTGAAGGGGAAAGGGGTTTTGAGCAAACTAAAGAATGCTATTTAACTGAGGTCATGCCTTTCTTTAAACAACTAAAAGATCAATTTGAGAGTCTTAAAAAGGGGATGGATTTAGATATTAAAGAAATGGAAAAGGAATTTGATGTAATGATAGTTGAGGTTAGTGACTATGAGCGAGAGTTAAAATATAATGAGATTGAGAGGAAGAACTTGCATACATTGAATGAGAATCTTATTTCTGAATGTATCACTCAAGATATGTTTTACACTGCTATGAATTGTTCCATTAATGCTTCTCAATTTCATGAATTATCTGTTGCTCTGAAAGTCTCCCATGATCGTGTCATTGAGCTTGAAAAGACTAATTCTAAACTAAATGAGAAAATTGATCTAGATGATCACGATAATTTGGTAAAACATCTTTCTAAACTAGAAGTTGAACATTTTAATTTACAACTAAAATATCAACATCTTAAAGAAAATGTCAAAACCTCAAATATCAAGACATCCTCAGATGCTCCAGAGTTTGATGCAGTTTTTCAGATAAACAAACGTGACGAACAGATTCAAGCTCATTGTAACACGATCCGAAAGTTGAAAGCCCAAATTTCTCAATTAAAGGGTGAAAAGAACAATGTGACTGGCTCCCAAATGCCTCCTCCTTTAGATTCTCAGTATTCTCAAACTTTTCATCTTCGAAAGTTAGTAAATGCTTTACAAAAAGAAAACGAGAGTTTTCTAGAAGAAAATGAAAAAGTTAAACGACACTTTAAAGAGTTATATGATCAATGAAAGTCACTCGTGACAAAAACAATGAAAAAATAACTTCTTTACAAAAAGAAATTGAGAATCTGAGGAGTCAGGAAAAAGGGAATGTTGCTTCAAAGTCATCCTCTGACTGCAAATATACTGTGACTATTAAATACATTCCCCCTCATCTTAGGAATAATGAACTTATGTTTCATAACTATTGTGCTCACCTTAAGGATAGTCTAGAATGTCTCCGTGAGATTGTGGAAGAGGATTTCATAAATAAGCCTCTTGATAGAAAAATTAGGTTTGCTTGCATTCAAGCCAAACGATCTCAGGAGCTGTTAGAATGTCTAATTGCAACATGTCCTAAATCCTTAGGTGCGAAAGGTAAAGCTGTAATGCCTTGTTCTATGCCTAGTACCAAGCATACAAACCATTCCATGCCCAGCTTTAAGAAAGTGAACACTAATGTGCCTTCTAGTAGTTCAGATCCTTGCACATCTAGTTCAGGAATGCAAAAAGTAGATCAACCAACTAATGTTCCTATAATTCCCTCTACAAGAGTAATCAGTGACATTAAAGCAAGCGGGTCAAAGCCTCCAGGCAATACCAAGCAAGATAGGACCATGCAAGCTAAGAATGTGCATTGGAAGAGAATAGAAGACCAACCTAGGAACTTTAAGTTTGAGTTGAATAAAATGAATCGTGTTGATTCTAGTATTAGCCATAGGCGTACTGTAATTAATTCGAATTCTGATACTATCTGCAAACCATGTAATGATGTCTGCTTGAATTCTATTGCTAATCATGAATGTGGTATGAATGTTTTGTCCAATGCTGTCAAATGCCTAGTTAAAATTGTTAATGCTAAAAATCATGCTAAGAAGGCTAAAAGGCAAAGACGAAAGAAAGTTAGAAAACAGTGGAAACCCACAGGAAGAACATTTAGTAAGATAGGTTATCAATGGATACCTTTTGGCAATAAGGATAATCAGTTCTACCCTCAATCTGCTAAGACAATGCCCACTAGAAAATGGATGCCTAGTGGTAGAACTATTCCTTTAAGAAGTGAACATACTTTGAATAGGTCAAATACGGACACCAGCACTGCATCTACTCCTAATGATTCCATTGCTTCTGTTTCTGATATGGGTGTTTCTATTTCTGATGTGGGTGTTCCAATCACTGTTACTAACCAAATGGAACCCATTCTTGCATGGGGATCCCAATTATCCAGTTATCCATTCTTGTCTGTGTTCAACTGCAGATCGTTCAAATCGTTCTGTGGTACCTGGACTCAGGCTGTTCCAAGCATATGACTGGAGACCGGTCACGGCTCATGAACTTCGTGAGCAAATTCATCGGGACAGTTAGATTCGGGAATGATCATTTCGGTGCTATTATGGGTTATGGAGATTACGTGGTTGGAGATAGTGTGATTTCCAGGGTATATTATGTTGAAGGTCTTGGACATAATCTATTTTCTGTTGGACAGTTTTGTGACTCTGACTTAGAAGTGGCCTTCAGAAAACATACTTGCTTTGTTAGAGATCTTGATGGTGTGGAACTTCTCAGAGGAACTCGTGGTTCAAACCTATACACCATCTCTATCGAAGACATGATGAAAGCTTCACCCATCTGCCTGCTGTCAAAGGCTTCTAAAACTAAGTCATGGCTATGGCACCGTTGTCTCAATCACTTGAACTTTGGTACCATAAACAATCTTTCCAGAAAGGACTTAGTAAGAGGACTACCTAGACTTAAGTACGAAAAAGATCATCTTTGTTCAACATGTCAATTGGGAAAAAGCAAGAAGTATGCCCATAAACCCAAACCTACAAATTATGTTATGGAAGTTCTACATACCATTCACATGGACTTATGTGGACCCATGAGAGTGAAAAATATTAATGGGAAGAGATATGTGTTAGTTGTGGTTGATGACTTCTCCCGATTCACTTGGGTTAAGTTTTTGAGAACAAAGGATGAAACTCCCAGATGCCATCATTAAACTTATTAAACAACTGCAGGTCCGACTTAACAAAACAGTTAGAATCGTCCGATCAGACAATGGAACTGAGTTTGTTAATAAAGAACTCAATGAATTTTATGAAAGTATTGGAATCAGTCCTCAAAGAAGTGTTCCACGAACTCCTCAACAGAACGGTGTAGTTGAAAGACGAAATCGAACTCTTGTGGAAGCCGCAAGAACAATGCTGATTTACTCAAAGGTTCCAATGTTTCTATGGGATGAAGCTATTGCCACAGCATGCTACACTCAAAATCGATCCCTAATCCACACATCTCATGGAAAGACTCCATATGAACTTGTCCACAATCGAAAACCTGATCTATCATACCTTCGTGTGTTTGGTGCTTTATGTTATCCAACTAATGACGGTCAAGATTTAGGTAAACTGAAAGCTAAAGCGGACATTGGAGTATTTGTAGGATATGCACCAAACAGAAAAGGTTACCGAATCTACAACAAGAGAACCCGAAATATCATGGAAACAATTCACGTTACGTTCGATGAGCTGACCGGTCAAATGGCTCCTGGACAATCCAGTTCTGGACCCGCACTTCAAAACAGTCCCATTGGTTCATCCCTTGTCCCTAATTCCTCTCCAGCAACTCCATATGTACCTCCATCTGAAGATGATTTGAAGAAATTGTTTGATCCAATGTTTGATGAACATTATAAGCCAAATGCCAATGATCTGTCAATTCCAACAGAGGTTGCTTCTAGACCTGTCAATGAAGTTAACCCTTCAGTTTCGACGTCATTAAGTCAAGAAGCGCCTGCTGTTGATTACTCAGTCTCATCAACAAACCTTCAATCATCAAGCGTACATCATGGAATTGTGTCTGGAACCCTGGATGAAGTTAATCCCTTTGCTACTCCTGAAGATGCTCCATTTGAAAATATCTTTGCTCCTGAATCATCATCAGAACCATCTTCATCAGGAGATATCGACTCTGCTACTTCAGTTCCACAACAACAACCACATGCACACCTCAGAAAATGGACACATGATCATCCATTAGACAACATCATTGGAAACCCCTCTCGTCCAGTATCCACATGGAAACAACTTGCAACCGATGCCTTATGGTGCTTCTTCAACTCCATACTCTCTAAGATCGAACCAAAAGATGTTAAAACCGCCATGAATGAAGATAGCTGGTTCTATGCCATGCAAGAAGAAATTCATGAGTTTGATCGACTTGATGTATGGGAATTAGTACCTGCTCCAGATTGTGCTATGATCATTTCTCTAAAATGGATCTTCAAAGTGAAACTTGATGAGCATGGTGATGTTTTAAAGAACAAGGCTCGATTGGTTGCAAAAGGATACCGTCAAGAGGAGGGTATTGACTTTGAAGAATCATTTGCTCCTGTTGCTCGTATCGAGGCAATCAGAATCTTCTTGGCTAATGCTGCTAGCAAGAATATGGTTGTATATCAGATGGATGTGAAAACCGCCTTTCTGAATGGAGATTTGAAAGAGGTGGTTTACGTCAGCCAGCCAAAGGGTTTTGTGAATCCAGAGCATCCTACTCATGTCTATCGCTTGAAAAAGGCCCTTTACGGTTTGAAGCAAGCTCCTAGAGCATGGTATGATACGTTATCAAAGTTTCTTCTATCTTCTGGATTGAAGCAAGCTCCTAGAGCATTGTTCACCAGAAAGTCAGGCAAACATTTAATTCATGTTCAAATATATGTTGATGATATTATCTTTGCCTCAACTGACCCTAATGAGTGTGACCGTTTTTAAAATGAAATGGGTTCTAAATTTCAAATGTCAATGATGGGACAAATGTCATTTTTCTTGGGATTACAAATTTCACAAAGTCCCGGAGGCATTTTTATTAATCAATCTGAATATGCAAATGAGATTTTAAAGAAATTTGGATTTGATTCTTGTGACCCAATTGACACTCCCATGATTGAGCGTACTAAACTGGATGAGGACCACTCAGGGATCATGGTAGACCAAACAAAATATCGTAGTATGATTGGATCCCTGATGTACCTCACAACTAGTAGACCAGACATCTTGTTCGCTGTTTGCATGTGTGCTAGATACCAGGCTAAGCCTACCAAAAAGCACCTTGAAGCGGTTAAACGGGTCTTTCGGTATCTCCAAGGAACCATCAACATGGGACTTTGGTACCCGAAGGACACCGGTATGTCACTAACAGCCTATGCAGATGCTGATCATGCAGGATGTCAAGATACACGTCGAAGTACGTCTGGAGGTGCTCAGTTTTTGGGTGATAAGCTTGTGAGCTGGTCTTCAAAGAAGCAAATGAGTACTTCTATTTCCTCTACAGAGGCTGAATACATAGCCATGTCATCTTGTTGTGCTCAAATCCTATGGATGAGATCCCAATTATCTGACTATGGCTTTGAATTCAACAAAATCCCTCTGTACTGTGATAATAAAAGTGCTATTGCTCTCTCATGCAACAACGTACAACACTCAAGAGCAAAGCACATCGACATTCGACATCATTTCATCAGGGAGCAAGTTGAAAACGGTGTGGTGGAACTATACTTTGTGAGGATTGAATACCAGTTAGCAAACATCTTCACCAAAGCTCTTCCTAGAGAACGTTTTGAGTTTATTCTTCCACGACTTGGTCTTAAGAGCCTACAACCGGAAACACTCAAACGTCTTCAAGAGGAAGAAGAGGAGTAAAAGGTTTTCCTTCATCTATCTCTTGTAAATATCTATTTGAAAAACAAAATACAAAATTACAAAACCTTCAAAAAGCAAATAGAAAAATAGAAAACTTTCAAAAAAATCCAAAAATATTGTCCTTTTGTCATGTTTTCCTCGATTCGATAATATCTACGGACTTTGTGATGTCATTCAAAGAATGACACGGGACTTTCGATGTTATTCGAGTGATTAAAAAAAATGGTTTATTGTCATTTCAGACAGTAACCCGCTCTTAAATGAAAGAACAAAGCCATGCTTTATCTTGGTTTTTCAAATCTCTTCCTCTGATTCTATAAACAATAACTTACTATCTAATGAAAACAAATTGCTTTGAAAAATAACTTGGACTCTATTTTTTGAAAATCATTTGGACTTAACATTTGTCAAAAACATCTATCTCTCAATCAACAACTTATGTCATTGATTGGGGGAGAGAATGATTTCAATTAAATCAAAAGGTTATTTGTCATACAATTTTTTGTCAAAAGATAATCATGCATGTTTAATCAATGGAGTTTAAAGTCTCAAAATCCAATCCGTATCAGTTAAAACGCTTTCAGAATCAAGTCACAATTCTCCTTAAAAGCTTTCAAAATCAATTTAAATCTACAGAGATCACAAATCTCAAATGATTTGATAATTGTGATCGGGGGAGAATTTGTGATTTAAATTGGATTTAATCTGATAATTCGGTAAATGGTTTTATAAAGATGTACGCTCTCATTCCCACATGTGCCAAACGATTTCAAATTTCCATGCACATGTTGAGGGGGAGCATCTATCTTAAACCACTAAGATTTGAAACGTGATCAATTTATTTCAATGTGCAGTCTTTTCCTAATATGTGCAAAACATTTTCAAATTTCCATGCACATATTAAGGGGGAGCAACTATTTTGAAAACCACATTCTTCATATAACTACTCTTAAATGCAAACCAACCCCTCAAAGATGAAAATTATTTCTATTTACAAAATGATGCGTGATGCACATGTTGAGGGGGAGCTCTGTTTCAAAAATTATCAAAAACAATTCAGGTACAAAATGCTTTGATAATATATCACAAGTATCTGGATTGATTTTCAAATGGTTTTCAATTGGTTCCAATGGCAGATGAACAATACCAAATAGACCGACCAAATTTACTTTATGTATGGTGATATAAGGTTGATAAGGTTAGGTATTTGTTCCCATGATCCGCCAGAACCGGAGGGATCTACCCAAGGACAATCCACTAGATAGTGTAGAAGTCTTTAGGTATGATGAAAAAAAAGGGAGAAAAGTGAGATATGGGAAGAGTGCGGACTGAGATAGAGCTAGAACTGGAATAAACCCAACAAGGTTCTAGTTATGAAGTCTCGGTAAGCACTGAAGGGGTTGAAGAATGAAAAAGAAATGGAATGAGAAAAGGGTGAAAAGAAATAGCCCTCCAATAATTCAACCTTAGGGCAGTAACCGGGTTCAATACATATGCTACTGGTGGTTACCAAGGTAACACTGGTATTGAAGACAAGACGTCATGGACCCAGTGACGCACTGCACTAAACTTCCCAAGCTACTCAAGTTCCTCTTAAAAGGGCTTGTTTCATTCTCACGGGGAACCGACATTATCTATCGACTTTCTCTTAGAGATTGTTGATATTGAAGAAGGAGACCCTCTCCCTAGTCTCCGGCATAGGAACCAAATGTGCACGATTGAGTCTAGAGCCACGAGATCATCAAATAAATCTCCTTAGGACACTGTCAATGAAGACTCTCTGTTTCACACAATGTGGAAAGAGAGATTATATGTTATGAGTCCTACGCATTATCCTTGTGGTATTGCCAGAACATCTGAGTGATATGCATACATTATCATAATGAAGATAAAAAGCCTTCTGGAGCCAACATCAAACAAGCTCCTGGTGGGTGGCATGTGAGATCTATCCAATAGATCAACCATGTGACAACTGAACAGAAACAATGGGGCGATTCAATCTTTCGAATCAATCCGGGTTCAGGTTATGGATTGACGGATACCTTTGAAAAACCAGTCGTTATGCTTAAAAAAAACTCTTTTCTTTAGCACATCGACTGTGTACAAATATTTCAAAATAAAAGGTGTTTATGATTGTTAATTGATTTTCATCAAAACCTTTGTTATGTTGCAAAAAAAAAAAAAAAAAAAAAAAAATTTATTGAGCGATACACGATTGTTTTTCAAATCTCCTTTTATCAATCAGTGAATCTCAATTCGCTGGTTCACTCACTCCGTATTGTCTTCTTTGAGACGTTCCGGTTTGAGAACGGCTAGAGCAGCTGCGAAACCCTGTCAAGGAGATTCTTCGGAATTATACCGATCACAGCATACTTGTACTGATCAAAGGGGAACCGTGGGCCGTGTACCTCAATTCAACAAAAGTGATCAAAGACACTCTTGTGTGCTTTATTGCTAATTGTTTTATGCAGGAACACCCGACGTTTGCAGCTGATCAGAATGGAGCGGTCAATTCATAGCCGCATGCTCACACAACACATTCATATATAAAGAAATCATGATTAGTGCATCAATGACTCTGATATTTTCACTCCATGCTTCTGCTACGCTGCTGCCAATATCATGAATCAACGAAAGCTTCCGCTATTATGATGAAAATACATCATGATCCAGAATGTGAGCATGTCGGTCCAAAAGTCACAACATCACATAATATCAACACCATAAAGGATGAGTCAGAGATTTAATGTGGCTGATGATCTCAAAGCTGGCTCAAAACTCAGTATCACGTGGATCAGTTAAAGACCTCCACTCAGATTATCCAAACATGCAAAAATGAAGAATCAAAGACTACGAGCTACAGAACAAAGAACATGAACAAGAATCCAAGAACAATCTCAATGTAATATCTGTTTGTATTCTATGTAATTTGAGGTGACCTCCCTTAGGGGGAGATTGTTAGGATTTAGTAAATCCAGGTATTAAAGTGTCGGTCACCTCAAGTATTTGTAATCGTTAGAAAGCTCGTAGTCATAGTTATTTAATGTTAACTAGTATTTAGTTAAGTAATACCATGGAAGACGGACGGGTCTTTACCCACTGTATGCCTGATCCACAGCCCGTTAGGTGGCGTTTTATGTAAAGACTATAAATACTCTCTACCTTCCAAGGTAGAGAGTTGGAGCTCATAATAAGATTTTTCTTTCTCTCACTAAAGTTCCCAAACCTCTAACTTTCTCTCTCTAGAAAATCATTTATACGCCTACTTGTGTTTGTGTTATGATGTGTATGTGAAATCCAATATGTTACACTAGTTTGACTTCTCAGAGTCAAACTGGTTCAACTTTGACCGTAAATATTTTTTTTGTGTTATATAATACTTGATGAAAAACTATATCAATAAAAAATACACTTAAAACCCAATCAATTCATATATTTTGCATCAGGTATTATATAACACTCGCAAAAATAGATATGGTCAAAGTTGATCCAGTTTGACTTTGAAAAGTCAAACTGGACACTTATTTAGGGACGGAGGGAGTAAAAGAAATAATTTGTCTTGAAAGATTTCCTTCTTTGTAGTTTTCAATCACATACAGATCGTATAAAGTTTTTAAAGTACAACATACTCTAAGAAACTTGGTAACGAAGCTATGATGCCAATTGTGGAAAACTAGAAGGGGGGGGGGTTGAATAGTTTTACCAATTAAAACTTTGTTTTAAAATATTTAGATCGACTTATGTCAATCTATTCAGATGTGTATGTTGGATGTTGATAGATAGATATGTAAGTATGTAATGCAAAGGTAAAGAGTAAGAAACACAAAACCACGACACGAGTGTTTATAGTGGTTCGGCTACAAGGACACCTTCCTTGCCCTACTCCACTCCCCGAGTCACCTAATCGAGAGTTCATTAGCACTACACGACACAACTCCTTATGGTGGAGAAGCCTTCACAACGTCGCCTACTCTTTTTCTAGTACAAGGCTAGACACCGGGTTCTTCCACAAGGTAGAACCAAACCCATCACAACGTCGCCTACACTTTATCCGGTACAAGGCTAGATACCGAGTTCCATTACAAAGGAGGAACAATCACCTAACACTACACAACACCTATCTCAAAGGAGACCCACTCCTTATTAAAACATCATCAAGGATATCCATATCCTTGGGTACAACCTATCTCTATTTGTACATCGATACATCATATCGATTGTACACCTTTGGCATCTTTCACTAATGCCTTCGACTTGACCCCTTTGGCATTCTTTACTAATGCCTTTGACACGGACGTTCGGCACCTTTCACTAATGCCTTCGTCTTGACCCTTTTGGCATCCTTCACTAATGCCTTTGACACGGATGTTTGACACCTTTCAATAATGCCTTTGTCTTGACCCATTTGGCATCATTTACTAATTCCTTTGACACAACACTTCTAATGAGGAAGAAAGAACTATCAATAAGAGAATCTTAGTAGTCTTGATGATGACAAAGCATGGCAACTCATGGACTTGAGCTTGCTCGACTTCAAGAGGTGGTGATCTCGCTTTTAAGAGGAACCTAGAGAATCAGACAAAAAAAACACAAAATACATAGAAAGATCCTTTGGATCTTAGGTTAGAGAGTTTACAATACTAGGAGAAAGTATGTGTAGAAGTGGCAACCTACAAAAAAGAAATGGCTCACTATTTATAGAAGAAAACATGCTACTGTTCCACGGATCCCTTGTTGGAGGGATCCGTCTAGTGTATCTAGAGGGATCCGTGAGACGCTCCTCTTTACCCATGGGTTTTGGGTCATGGGTTAGGGGTTAGGGGTCATGGGTCCTAGACTTTGGACCTTGGGTATCCAAGTAGATAAAATGTATCTAGAAGATGCAATGCATCTAGTCCATGGGTTATGTGTTAGCTCCATGGGTCATGGGTAATACCCATTATGACTTATGCATGATGTCATGCAATGGGTCATGGGTTATGCTCCATGGGTATGGGTCATGGACTTTGGGTTTTACCCAACTACATTCAATGTATCAAGTCAATGGGTTAAATACTTAAACTTCTACCCATTCTATTACCCATTTATAATTATACTATATTACATTTATCAGGATCCTTAGCTACAGGACACCCCATTGCTACAGTTGCTAGCGCCAGTGTCGGGTCGGCCCCTTTTTTTGCCCGTGTTTTTTAGCGGGGCTCCCTTAAGCTAACCCGCCCATTCTATTCATCTCTACTCACATTTTCCCGTTTCATCTTACATCCATCTAGGTATTTTTCAGGGGAAAAACCCCCACGTTCCTTGATCAACCTAAACACTTTGCGTGTTCGTATGCTTATTTTACTATGTCTTTATGGTGGATATGCCATGTTCCGTTGGGGTTCGTTTGTGAGTAATTTTAGGTTTATTTGTTGTGCCTTTCTTATGTTTAGCTGTTACAGTAGTTGCGCCTTGCTTATTCCGATTGAAATGGTATTTATGGTTAGGTCTTAGGTTGAGTAAACGGCTGATGTACTTTGGTTTGGGGTTAACTGTTAAAGGCATATGCAGTTAGAGTGGTTAGGTGTTGCTTATGCCTGTTGAAAAGTTACTTATGCTTAGGTGTTGGGGTGAGTGAATGACTTTTATAGTTTGGGTTGGGGATTACTGTTAGAAGCAAATGCAATTGAATGTGCCCCTTATTAAATGTTGTGCAGTCTTTGGTTTTTTTTTTGGGTTGCGTTGATTTTTATTTTTTATTTTTTTTTTGGTTTCTTTTGTTTTTTTTAGATGATGCCACTAACTTCTTTTAATTCTTTTGTTTACCTTTTTTTTCCCAACTTCTCTTTTTGCAAACCCTGAATTGATAATGCTTTTGTTGCTCTCATTAACTGTTTCGAATATGTTAGTCGATTTACTTTTCCTGCTGTTTGTTGCTTTCATAATTGGACTGTCTATTATTGTTTACAATTATGATTTCAAAACCAATAACTGGCTCGCAAAGTATACATAATCTCTCACCTGAAAAACTTGCACAAAACAATGCTGCAAATATACTTGATGGTTCTGGGTGCGAAATGTGTAAGACCATTATGCCAGCCGTCTGTGGCTGTCAACCATATGCGTCGTCGCTGCTTGCTGCAGCAGAGCCTCACAATGCTGCAGGTTGGTGTGCCTTTTTTAGTTTTTCATTTTTTGTATGCCTGCACTTATTGTAGTATTTCCCCTTGAAACATGTTTGTGCTCATGTTTTTTTTGCATAGATGTTCTTGGAAAGGAACCTGTGCAGGCTACAGGCCACCAACTTGATCCAGACAATTGTGTGGATGGCCTTCATCATCAGTCTCCTGTCTGCACACCAAAAGGTGGTTTGATGGCTTTTGTTTTTGCATAGCACATTGGGAACGCTGAAGAGCATATTCATAGTTTTTTTTATTGGACCAGGTTGCCCTGCGCATTATGATGCGTGTTTGCAGCAGGCTGGAGGTCAGCCAATGGCTGCTGATGTGATAGAAGTTGAGGTGTTTTGTGCTATTTTGAGCTGTGGTCTGTTAAATTTTGTTGCTTTGTTTTTGTATGCCGATTTGTCATTCATAAAGGTCAGCTTCACGTTTTATTTTTTATTTTTTTAATTGGAACAAGGTTGCATTTGGATCATGCCTTGACTACGTTTCACTCTAGAAAAAGAAGGTGGCCAGCAACCCGTATGGCCGCTATGATTATGTGCACACTATTGATCAGCCAATAGTACCTGTTGTCATGGGAGGTAAATTTTGCTCTGTTCTTTTTCGATCCGGTTTGTTAAATTCATTTTCTTTGTTTTCATGTCCTGCTTTGTCATTGTTTCATGGTGTTATTTTTTTTATTGGAACAGGCTTGCATTTGGGTCATAGCCTCCCTCCTTCGCAGGCTGGAAAAAGAGGGACGCCTAAAAAACAGAGGCTCAGCAACACGTGTGATCCTGCGACTCCTAATGCAATGGAAGGTGGTTCTGGCTGTTCTCTCTTCTGATGTAGCCTGTTATCTTTTATTGTTTGTTATAGAATGCTGAGTCACCCTTTCGAACTGTTCTTTGTCATCAATAGGATTTCCTGCACGCAATGCCGGTGCTTCAAAAAATACAGGAAAAGGAAAGAAATGTCCGGTGATGCTGTTGGACCCCGTGTGCAAGACAATCATCCATGTGACGCTGTGCAAGAAGGTGTTGGACGGTTGCCTTTACATGTGTGTGAGGGTTAGTATTGTTATCTTCTTTTGTCTTTGCATACAATATTCAAACTGAATTTTGATCCATTTGTTTACCGGCAGCTGGACCCGCTCTTGATGGTTATCCCGCTGTTGATGTCGCGTTTGATGGTGCTTATTTGCGGAACACTAACCAAAGAAAAAGGCGGTCGTGTCAGCTCTCAACAGCAACTGTGCATCAGTCGACTTCGACAGGCGATGCTCACACCGCTGGGCAGCCATCCACTCCTAATACAAATGAAAGTGAGTTCTCTCTTTTTTATTTTTTTTCTTTTTTTTTGTTTTTTTGTTTCCTTTTATCAACACGAGATCTGCGTCCATCATCACCTTTAATTTTTGTGCTCTTTCCATTTGTTACCAGCAACCGCGATACATATTGGTGATCAACCGGGTGTTGCGCAAAATGTTGGTCATCAATCGCAGCGTCGGAAAAGAGGTGGATGTGCAGGCCAGTCTCATAGAAGGGTTGTGCGTCGCCGTGCTCTCATGACCAGGGTGCATTCTGCGTCAGATAATAGATCATGCAACATTGATGGATAGCCATATTCTTCTATGATGCAAGGTGGGCGCTAGCATTTTTTTTCCACATTTTTATGCGGCTCATTTTTTCACAAACATATATTGTTAGCTCTTTAATTTCGTTATGTTTTTTTGATCGATCTAGGCATGCTACCTGACTACGATGATCTTGGAGACTGTACTAAGCGGTGCTGTTATTGTAATGCTGTTTTTTGGCGTGCGGAGCAGCTTGCAGGGCACTGTGTTGCAGATGCCTCACCTAGATACCATACATGTTGTGGAGCTGGTAAAGTTTATATGCAGCCTGACGCAGACCAGCCTCAGTATATCAAGTACTTGCTTGACCAACGTGCTTTCATGGAAAATATACGAACATACAATCAAATGTTTGCAATGACATCGCTCGGTGCCACAGTTGACAACACAATCAACAATGGTGGAGGCCCATATGTTTTTAAAGTTTCTGGCCAAATGTATCATCGGATAGGCTCACTTTGCCCGGTTAATGATGATCCGAAGATTTTTCAGCTCTACATCTATGACACGCAGGATGAAGTTCAGCATAGGTTGAGCCATTTTTCAACCTCAGATGGTCGTGATTTGAATCCAGATATAGTGCAAGGGCTCATTCAATTTTTAGATACTCACAACGAACTGGTCCAGATATTCAGGACTGCGCGTGACAAATGTGCCCAACATGATGTCCCTGAATTTAAGGTAAAGCTTTATAGCGGTGAAGCTCCTCGCGGTTATGAAGCTCCATTATCAAATACTCTGGGCGCTATTCTCTTTGACTGCGGGCCTGAAAGTGAATCAAATTACGATGTTATACTAGAGTACCAAAATGGGCCGCTAAAAAGAATTAGCAAGATCCATAAGTCATACATGTTGTTGCAGTTTCCATTGATATTTATCTATGGTCAACCAGGGTATCATACAAAACTGAAGTTAAGAACAGCAGACCCAAACATTGAGCCAAAACGGGTCTCAATGAATGCATTCTACACGTACCAGCTGCATCCGAGGTATGATAGTTATGACCTGCTGTTTCGCACTGGTAGGCTGTTTCAGCAGTACGTTGTTGGCGTGTACTGTTACATAGAACAGAATAGGATGGATTTTTATAGGACACACCAAAATGATATTCGAGGGGATTTTTTGTCAGGCCTTTATGATGCAATTTCAAGAGGGGAGCACGATGGGTCACATGCAGGTTCTCGCATTATATTGCCTTCATCATTTACTAGAGGCCCAAGGTATATGTACAGTCATTATCTGGATGCATTGGCAATCTGCAGGGTTCTTGGTAATCCACGTTTATTTATAACATTTACATGCAATGTAAAGTGGCCTAAGATACAAAGATACATGTCCCAGTTCCCTCACCTGACAACAGCCGATAAGGCAGATATAGTATGCAGAGTTTTTGAGCAAAAGGTCAAAGCATTTATAAAGTTTATGAAGGGAAGGAAGACGTTTGGTCATGTCACGGGAGGTATGCCTATTCTTTTTCACACATTAACCTTTTATACTTTATCTCTCGCTTTCAGTTTTCCCATGAATGCTTGCTTAATGCGTTGTGCAAATGCGCTATTCTAATTGTATTTGCTAATTTTACCTGGCCTGCAGTACTGTACACCATCGAGTTTCAGAAGCGCGGCTTGCCACATTGTCACACACTCTTTTGGATTTCTTCATCAACTAAGATAGAAAATCCTACAGATGTTGACCAGTATATTTCTGCAGAGTTACCTGATCCTCACGATGATCCGTGCACTTATAAAATTGTTTCAGAAATGATGATGCATGGCCCGTGTGGCAAGGCCAGCCCGAATGCACCGCGTATGAAAGGCGATCTCTGCAGTAAAAAATTCCCAAAACAATACAATAACGAAACTTTCTTTGATGACAAAGGTTATCCGCATTATCGAAGAAGGCAAGGAAATACTTTCGCAGAAAAAGGCCAGATAAAGCTTGACAATGGGTATGTCGTGCCATATAACCGTGATTTGTGCCTGGCATTTGAAGCTCACATCAATGTGGAATACTGCGGGTGGAGCATGCTGATAAAATACCTTTTTAAGTATATATCAAAAGGAACTGACAGGATTTTTGCTAGAGTAGCAAGGTCTGTTAGTGAAGCATCTACTTCGTCAACACAGCCGCAAGAGCCGATTGACGAAATACAAAATTACCTCGATGGCCGATTCATATGTCCTCATGAAGCGTGTTGGAGAATCCTCAAATTTGAAATACATATCAGAGAGCCAGCGGTTCAGATACTTTCAGTCCATTTGGAGAACATGCAACACATAACTTTTAGAGACGGTGATAACTTAGAGGCGGTCGTCAATCGTCGTGATTGTAAGATAACAACACTGATAGAATGGTTTACTTACAACATTGAAAACGAGGATGGACGCCATTTGACTTCTTTGCAGTTTCCATCAGAGTTTGTATGGTACGGAGATCGGAAATGTTGGTTGCACAGAAAGACTAACAAGTCTTCTATTGGACGGCTTGCATATATACACCCGACCTCGGGTGAGCTTTTCTACTTAAGAATGTTATTATGTCATCAAAAATGGTGTAGAGGGTTTGCAGAGCTCAGGTCAGTCAACGAAATTGTCTACCCAACATATCGTGGTGCATGTGATGCGCTTGGCTTGCTTGGTGATGACAAAGAATGGGACACAGCTCTTGAAGAAGCGTGTGGCTCAGCTTCATCTGCAAAACCTTGCAAGGCTGCTCACTCACTGTGAGATTGCCAATCCTTTGCATTTATGGGATAAATATTGGTGAGAAATGGGCCATGATATTCCAATTATTGTGTCGGAACAAGTGCATATACCCAACTATCATGTGAATGATGGAGAACTGCAAGGTTACATACTATACGAATTGGAAATAATACTAAGCAGTTGTGGAAAATCAGTCGAGAATTATGGTTTGGAGCTACCTCCGAAAAAGCTTCTCGATCAATTAAACAACCGCCTATTAATGGAAGAAAAGAATTACAATAGGGAGATGTTGGCGCGAGAAAGAGATGAGTCGATTCCAAGGCTGAACACTAAACAAAAAGTTATATACGATCTTTGTTATAAACGCTTTTAAAACAAGTAAGCAAGAATTAATATTCGTATATGGTCATGGAGGAACTGGTAAAACTTTTCTTTGGAAAACAATAACTAGCACTGTGCGGGCTAAAGGTAAAATTGTGTTAGCGGTTGCTTCTTCGGGCATTGCTTCTCTGCTTCTTCCAGCAGGTCGAACCGCACATTCAAGATTCAAACTTCTGCTCGAACTCACAGATGAGTCCCTATGTTGTGTTAAAAAAACACTCTCATAGGAAACCTTTTAAAGGAAACTGATCTGATTATCTGGGATGAAGCGCCAATGAATGACCGCTGATGCTTTGAAGCATTGGATAGGACTCTTAAAGACATATTGGATGCGCCTGATGTTTTGTTTGGAGGGAAAACAGTCATTTTAGGCGGTGATTTCCGCCAAACGCTGCCAATCAAAAAAGGCGCACCCAAAATGGAGATAGTAGCATCATCGATTGGAGAATCACACTTGTGGCCTTATTTTCATGTGATGACGCTTAAAGAAAACATGAGGCTGTTCCGCTCAGATTTAAGTATAGAAGAGCAGAGCACAGCGCGGTCCTTTGCATCATGGCTTCTTGACATTGGAGATGGTAAAATTAGTGAGCCTGATGAACAAGACCCTAGAGATTCAGCATGGGTTGAGATTCCTTCTAGATTTTGTATACAAGATGATGAAGAAGGCCTCTCCAACCTCATAGATTTCATCTATGACCAGCCTACACTTCAAACCCCGTTGGCAATCACTCTACAAGAGAAGGCAATCGTGTGTCCGAAAAATGAAACAACGGATACTATTAATTCTAGAGTTTTACAGATGGTCGATGGCGAAGTAACAAATTATGCAAGCTATGATATAGCCACACCGGTGGGGAATAGCGGGGCTGAAACAGAAATGTTATACCCTCCGGAGTATATAAACACATTTAAGCTGCCAGGTTTCCCACCCCATGAATTACAGCTCAAGGTCGGATCACCGGTGATGCTTTTAAGGAATGTTAACTTGGCAGGCGATTTATGCAACGGGACACGTATGATAGTGACACAGATGATATCTAAGTTTATTGAAGCGCAAATCATCACATGCAAAAGATTCGGCGAGAAAGTTTTCATTCATAGGATACCGCTTATTCATAAAGATCCAAACCTCCCTTTTGTTTTCAAGCGCACTCAGTTTCCAATAAAGCTCTGTTACGCTATGACAATCAATAAAAGCCAAGGCCAATCTTTGAAAAAAATTGGTGTTTACCTTCCCGAGCCAGTATTTGGTCATGGACAGCTGTATGTGGCTCTGTCTAGAGCCACATCTGCCCATGGGTTAAGGGTCCTTATCAAACAGCAAGATAACCAAAAACCAAATGTCACAAAAAATATCGTATACAAAGATTTTTAAAAAAAAAAAAGAGTGACCGCTTTTGTTTTGCCACCACAGACATAACAATCGGTGTTTGTCTTTTTTTACAGCAGGCTTATTTCTTCGTTTGTTATTATATACACAGTTCCATCATAATTGCATGTTACTAGCTTAACCTTTTATAAAAGTATTGTGAAACGCTCTGTTCAAAGGTAGATTTGCTGCCCGCTGATTTTATATGGCATGTCTCATCATTTTAATGCTCCGACTCCTATTTCCTGCATCATTGTTCATTGCCAGTTGTTTACCTGTATCTAAATTTCTTTTTTATCACTTTACAGCACAATGAAGGAACCTCAGAATGCTCTGGTACAGCACGCCTCTAAAGGCAAAAGCATTGAGATCACTGGTTTGCCAGAATTTGTGACGATACGACAATTAAAGCCAACATCTCACAGCAAAGTGCTCGAAGCAAGGGTTTACAGAAAATGGACTTGAGTGACATTCGGCAAAAAGGATACTGCCGGAGTTTCTGGCAAAAAAAGGGAAACAGGGTTTTGCTGTATACTGATAGATCAAGAGGTATGTACTAATTCAGCCAATATGCATAAAACATACCACCACTTCAGATTTGACTGATAACAAATAATTATCAACAGGGCAATGCTATACAGGGTAACATGAATATTAGAGAATTCGACTATTTCAACCCCAAAATCAAACTCGGAAAGGTTTACAGGATTTCGGAGTTTAGCTGTGAGCCAACAAATCCTTACCAACAAACGATTAATAACAAAACAAGCCTCACATTTGGGAAAGCCACAAAGTTTGATGCTATACAAGCACCGAACATGCCTGAGCACTACTTTGATTTTGTTTCGTATAACCAGCTTCAATACAGGGTTCCTACAGAAGATGCGATGGGCAGAATGCAGTACCCGATTCTGACAGGTAACCTTTCTACTGTCAATATTTTTGGAGCAACCGCACCAGTTGCATACTAACACTTGACCGGTGATAGATTACATGGGATGTTTGCGGTCGGTGGGTGAGGTTGTGCGCAAAACAAATGCCGCACAACAACAAACCGTTTACAGGAAAGTCGATATCAAAAATCTGAGGTACATTATTTCATGCAACACATTTAAAAAAAAAGCTGGAAAGCTTATGACATCTACAATCGCATGCCAATCTTTGCAGTGGTAATGTTGTTGAGTTCACCATGTGGGATGACATGGCTGAAAATTTTGAGGAGGCTCAACTTCAGGCAACTCAACACCCGGTTATAATTGTTGTCAGTTCTTGCCGGTTTGCGAAATTTAAAGGTATTGCATAAGAAGATTATAAAAAGGTTTGGTGTCGATTTCTTACCAATGTGTAAAACAATACCATGGCACATTACCAGCTAACAGCAACGTCTACAACGCGTTACTACTTGAATCCACAAATACGCAAAGCTGATGAGGCACGAGCAAGGTAAAATCTTTGATCTACGCATTTTTGCTTCGCACCATCGTCACATGAGATTTGGTGGTTCTAATTTTCCAACACACAACAGCCACAAAGAGAAGCAGCAGAAAACACCAACCCTCCGTATTATAAAGACTCCATATGAAGATGCTGAAAAAGAGAAGGGCCGGAATAGATTTCCCTTGAAGACACTGGTGAACCAAGATCCTGAAACGTATTCGGTAAGTTTTCTGTAATGCAAAATTTAACAAATCAACATTCAATCACACCCCCAAAAAAGAAAGTTTAATGTCCAAAAAAAACCCCTAAACTATTTGCGCAAACATTTACAGGGAGTGTTTTTCACAGTCGAGGCAACAATCACCAGTATCAACATCAAGAGAGACTGGTACTACATGTCTTGCAGCGAATGTGCTTCAAAAGTGAAAGACAAAGGAGGGGTGTATTGGTATCTGAACCATGGGGAACAAGCAGCACCATCATATAGGTACCAGATTTCTTGTCTCATCTTCATGTAATATCAAAAAACACAATATGTCATTAAAATTAAACTCTGAGGGTTTCGCTGGGTGAACCACGCAGGTTTAATTTCAAAGCTTTTATCACTGACCCGTTCGCAACAGTAGAGGTCACTTTCTTCAGCCCGGCGGCAGAAGACGTTACAGGGTATTCATGCTCAGAGCTTCTGGCGAAGCATAAAGCAGAAGACTTGCAAGAAATACCCAAGGAGATTTTTGCCATTGAAGGGGACAAAAACTTCTTCCAGCTCTATTTCAGCACATCAGGTAGGCCAAGAGATTTGATTGTTGCTAAAGTTTTTAGCAAAAACAAAAGGCACGAAGCAACCATCAAGATGATAGAGCCATCCCAAGGTAACGTCATCTAAATCGACGAACTATCTTACTTACAGCGAACACTCCTGCATACAAATATTTAATGTTTAGTTGTGCATCCATAGGGCCATTAGCAGCACCTCCAACACCGACAGACCCACAACGTCTCGAACAACAACAACCTGAGGAAAGTGCCATTGCAGAAACAAAAGAACAAAAAGGTGGCTGCCGCAAATTTAATCCATAGTTTAATTAAATGCAGTATGTCATGCATGTCTCATTTGCAAATACAAATACTAACTATTGGTTTACAACACGCTAGAAACACCAGCAACACTGCCACACTAACAGTCATGGAGGATTTTGAAGACCAAAAACAAAAAACAAACAGCTCAAAGAGTGTGAGGAGAGCATTATTTCAAGATGAGAATGAAGATGCGAAGAAACAAAAAGGTTAGCACTGCAAATTTAACAACCCGTTTTATTTAATGCAATATCTTACAACTGATTTTCAAGGGTGACACACAAGCACTACAACAATACTCAAAATAAGATCACTAGCACACACAACTGAAAAACAAACAGCAACACAGAGTACACTTAGCAGGCACACACTTAGAAATCCATCAAGCCCCTGAGTTTCTCAATAAAGATGTCATTGTTCCGGGCATTAAGCTCCAGTTCGCGTGCCAGGATACTCATCTGCAGGATCTTTTGATCATCTTTACCTTGAACCCCCCTTAAATATTCTGCTGTTTTTTGAGCATGCGTGTTTCCAATAGTCTCCAGTTCTTGAATAAAGCTGAGCCTTTCTTGAGTGATTTGAAGCAGTCCTGTCCCAGCACATTCATCTGTTGTGCCATCCCAATATCTTCGCCAGAGGCTTGATAGAAATAGAACACTAGCATATCAGGTCAGTTGTTAGAATTCGCGTCGGCTCTAAGCTTATCACACCTAGTGTATCTAGACATTTCCTTATCTGAGTTCTTTGTCACAGCTTTAAAAATAAAGTGCTTCACTAACAAGGTGGGTGGCTGTCTTAAATAGCCAACCAGCAAATAAAAAACAAAAAAACAGATTCATCCATTACTGTTCATCTAATTTGGTTTTTTTTATTTAATTTGTGGATGCTAAAATTACAACTTTTATTGTTACCTCTATTCATGACACCAATTTACAAATGCATGCTTCTCAAACATAAACAAAAACTTTATTAAACACATACATATTACATAACGCTACACATTAACATTTAGAAATCAATTAGTCTCTTAAGCTTCATGGCAAAAACATCCTTATCAAGAGCGCTTAGATCCAATGCATCTACCATTATTATCATTTCATCAACTTTTTTACCATCTTTCTATTGAACTTTGTTTAAGTGCTCGACAGTTTTTTGTGCAAAAAGGTTGCCTACGGTTTCGAGCTCTTGAATGAAACGGGCCCTTTCACTGATAACACAACCTAATCTTACAGACAATGCATTCATTTCTCGCGCTATTTCAATCTCCTCTTTTGAAGCTTGGCGAAAATAGAAAACTAGCATGTATGTCCAATTCGTAGAATTAGCATCGTTCATCAGCTTATCACACCTAGGATGCACTGCCATTCTGTTTTGTTGGTTACATTCACAAGCTAACCAGTTAGTCTATGATAAAAATAACACTCACAGCACAGATTTTAAATATCTCCTATAAGCATAGGCTCTTTTTTCACATGCCTATTCCACATCTCCAATCCCTGTCCTTATAATTCAATCCCTCACATGATGCACAGCTGCTCCCATATTATTAGATAGCACCCAAAAAAAATATGGCAGCCATTCAACTGTTTGGCCAGGCATATTTACAAGATTCATTTAAAATCACGTGATATTGTTAGTAGATGCATTGCACATTTAAAAAAAATGGCTTATCATTCAGCCTTTGTAATGATACATGCATTCTCTACTGTCATTAACTACCACAACCACAAAATTGCATATTCATTTAATATTCATCCAACTGCTATAAAGGCCAGCCACATATTGCCACTCAGTTTGTTTTTTTACTTACACATGCTCACAAGACTTACTATTTCTGAACACATATTCAAAACAGGACAAGCATTTGCTGATTTTCCATGCCACTTTTTTCTCCTCACATCTTGCACATATATCAAAGGGTAACACACCAATTATTCACACAGTTACATAACCTTGGAACCACAAATTGCCACTCAACCATAGCCAGTGATGTTTAACTTCAACCAATGGCACACTGAAACAGCAGAAATCAGATTAATTGTGCACACCCTTTCACACTACTTAAATCCTTTGCATTTATTAACCTTTAATATAAAACATACACAAGCATCCATACACAAAGGCAAGGTTTTATTCATAATAGAATTCGAATACTTAGTTGAACAAAATACATTAAAATACAACAAACTTCAAATTTATGCAACCTTGCTAGCAATATAGTCACTAACACCAATCACCAGAGCAGCCAACACTAACCCTTTAGATCCATCAAACCTACATGACGTTCCTTTTCAGCCCTCCCTTCATGAGCTAAATCCAAAACCCCGACCAGTGCAGCTAACATATCTCGGTCTCTCTGTTGCGTCTCCAACATGCACTCAACTGCATCAAGAGCAACATCATCAAATGGACTAAAAGACTGCCCTTCTTGAATTAGTCGATCTCTTCTCTCAATGTTAGCCTCAACATCAGCACATTTCTGCAAAATGTACATGATGATGATTTCATTCTATCTCCATTCTTGCACAAACAGATGCTTAAAGCAGTGCTGGAGCTTATTAGAACCACAACACTCCTTTTGATGGTCAATGTTTGGTCTTGCACCCGTACTGGCTAGATATGAGGTGGATGCAAAATGCCTAAGCAAAGCCATCCTTATATAGCCAACAAAAAACAAACAGTCCATAAAACAATTAATTAAAAAAATGAAATGGTAAAAAAAACATACTAATAAAAACACATTCATGTACCTTAAATCATGCACAAAGTGGTGAGGTTTATTGATACAAAGAATATTTTACAACATCAAATACAAACATGACTTCACCAGAACACTGCTACTGCACATAAACAACCCAACACCTAAAGCCGCAGAAAGATTTGCTAATCATATTACTCCATAATCAGCACGTGCTGGTGCTTTATGAGAAATGATGCTTCCGCTGTATTTTCATATGCTTATGAGAAATGATGCTTGCCTTTATCTATTTACTTTTACCTTCTCTCACTAATGGTGTTAATTTTATTATGCTTATGCAGTGACCATCGAACCTGCAGCTACAGAGAAAAGGAAAACAAGGAACACTGAGAAAAAAAAAGAAGTCTAACCATTACCTTACCGATGTGGATGTTTAAAAGGGCAGCCTTAAAACTTGATGTGTTTTGAAGCATATTTCCTGCTCTAGCTGCTGAAATATGTTCCAAAACATTGTATTTTTTTGTGTCAAAGTTAGACAAAACGCATGGCATGTTTACATGCCAAGATGCTGATTTTTTATGCCTCGCTTATAGCCTGGCAGCAGAAGTATGCGATAGCATACAGAACAGACGTTGTTATGTGATGGGCCTGCACCATAACTGTGAAACTATGCAACTGCTGGATGCAACATATTCTGCACATCATTTCCAGCACTTGGTACATATGCACCTGATGTGTGTTTTAAAAGATTTGTCAGTTTTTGTATGTTACAAACTCTTGCAGCAGCTATTGCTGCAACTTTATGGTTTTCTAGCGACATGAACATGTGTTCAAACACAGTCTTCTTTTATGTGAAACTTAGGCAAGAAGTATACCATGTTTGCATGCCGAAATGCCCATGATTTGTGCTGTACAATATCATCCAAAACCACTACCCTTATGTAACAAGCTTGCGTTATAGTTTGAACAACGAATTGCACAAACTATACTTGCAATCTTATAACTTTTCACATTACTATCTTCGACAATCTATTTGCTACATATTTAATGAAAACACCCGCGGCAACACGCGGGCTCAATACCTCGTACATACTAAGTATGTATATATCTACCCAATATGTAAACACTAGTTGTTGAATATATGCATTACTAAATCATGAAAGCACTATTACTTGTTTAGTGTTTTATGTGAAAACGTAAGTGTGTTAGTAAACTATTGGCTCAAACCATTTACGTATTTTATTTGTTTCGTTAAAATGATTTTACATTTGTTATCGACAAAACATTAGAACATTGTAAAATATAAATAAATGTTTTTACGGCTTATTTGTATTAACACTATGCATTTGGTTCCATAAATCTCCATAACTTAAGAGCAAATACAACTGCTCCTAGTTCCAGATCATGAGTGGAATAGTTTTTCTCATGAGTCTTGAGTTGACGGGAGGCGTAAGCAATTACTTTATTCCTTTGCATTAGAACAACACCTAGACCCAAGCGTGAAGCGTCACAGTATACCACAAAGTCTTCTACTCCTTCGAGTAAAGCCAAAATTGGAGCTTCGCAAAGCTTTTGCTTTAGGAGTTGGAAAGCTGACTATTGATCGGTTCCCCACTCAAACTTCTTTGTTTTCTGAGTTAGTTCCGTCAATAGTTTGGCAATCTTTGAGAAACCTTTGATAAATCTCCGGTAATAACAGGCGAGACCTAAAAATTGTTGAATCTCGGTGGGGTTGGTTGGGACGGTCCAGTTCTTAACAGATTCAATCTTTGTTGGGTTCACATGAATGCCTTGACTATCAATCACATGCCCAAGAAATTGTACTGTCTGGATCCAGAAGTCGCATTTGGAAAATTTTGCGTACAGTTCTTCTTCTTTGAGTAATCCCAAGACATTTCACAGATGTTCCGCATGTTCTTCCTTATCACGAGAGTAGATAAGAATATCATCAATGAACACGATGAAAAATTTATCCAAGTAAGGTTTACAGACCATATTCATTAGGTCCATAAATATAGCAGGCGCATTGGTTAGACCAAATGGCATCAGTTGAAACTCATAATGACCGTAGCGAGTTCGGAATGCGGTCTTTGGAATATCCTCTTCTTTCACCCTTAACTGATGGTATCCAGATCTTAAGTCAATTTTCGAGTATACACTCGATCCTTGTAACTGATCAAACAAATCATCAATCCTAGGCAAAGGATATCGGTTCTTGATTGTGAGCTTGTTCAATTCTCTATAATCGATGCACATTCGAAAAGATTGTTAGGATCGTATATTTATGTTGTTTAGATGATTCTGGTGGTCTAGGTAGATAATTGAACAAGTAGGCCATTGTTAGAGAGATGAAGAGAGGAAAGGGAATTCTAGAGAGAGAAATAAAACACAAAATGCAAGGTTAGCTTAGAAGTTCCAACCCTCTACCTTAGGAGGTAGAGGGTATTTATAGTTACAGACACAACGTCCTCCAGTCGGACTGTGGATCAGGCATACAGTGGGTAAAGACCCATCCTTCCTTCATGGTGTTACACTATACTAACCTACGCTAATAAATAACTAATTAACTACTGAATAACGTAAATAACGACATGTCTACGAGCTAACATATGCTAAACTATAATTGGGGTGACCGACACTTTCTCATGGAATTTCCAATTCCTAACAATCTTCCCGTAAGGGAGGTCACCCCATGAAATACATTTTGCATCCTAGCATTCTATCTTTGTCTTTAGTTCTGAGCTCGTAGACTTCAATTCTTCAGGTTTCGCAATCTTTGTGCTTAAGTAGCGATTCTTCAAAGTCCGCATAGTTTTGTACTTTCAGTGGAGGTCTTTGAACTGATCCACATCTTTGATGATCTTCGAGCTTTATGTGATGTTGTGACATTTGGACCGACATGCTCACACTTTCTGGATCATGACATCTTTCCATCAGAGTAGCGGAAGCTTTACTGGTTCATGATATTTGCAGCAGCGTAGCAGAAGCATAGTATAAAAATATCTGAGCCAGGTTATGTAGATAGGCACTTGTCATGATTTCTTCAAATTAAGTGTGGATGCTATGAGCATGCGGCTTTGGATTGACTTCTCAATTCTGATAAGCTGCAACCATCCAAATGTACCTGCAAACAACAGTTAGCAATAAAACACACGAAAGTGTCTTTGATCACTTTCGTTGAATTGAGGTACACGGCCCACGGTTCCCGTTGATCAACAAGTACGCTGTGATCGTATAATTCCAAAGAATCTCCTTGACAGGGTTTCGCAGCACTAGCCGTTCTCAAACCAAAACGTCTCAAAGAAGACAACACGGAGTGAGTGAACCAGCGAATTGAGATTCACTGATTGATGAAAAATTGATTTGAAAACAATCGCGTATTGCTTAGAAGAAAGAGTTTTGCAATACAACGAAGGTTTTATGAGAAAGATCAATTTTTAATCAAAAATACCTTTTGTATTTGAAAGAGAATACACATTCGATGTGCTAGAGAAAAGAAGAGATTTTCACATCGAACGGTTTTTCCAAAAGTATTTTTTCAATCAGAGATACTTTTTGTGTTTGAAAACATGAGTACACATTCGATGTGCTAGAGAAAAGAAGATTTGCACATCGAACGGTTTTTCCAAAAGTATTCGTCAATTCATTTCCTGGACCAAGGTTGATTCAAGAACGAATCGCCCCATCGTTTATGTCCAGTTGTCACAAGCTGTATCTTTTGAAAAGATCTCACATGTCACCCACCAAGAGCTTGTTTGATGTTGGCTCTAGAAGGATTTCCATCTTCATCTTGAATATTTTACATATCACTTGGATGTTCTAGCAATACCACAAGGATAGTGCATAGGACTCTTAATATATTCTTACTTTCCACATTGTGTGAAACAGCAAGTCTTCATCAATTTAGTGTCCTAATGAGATATTGTGAATGATCTCTTGGCTCTAGACTCAATTGTGCACATTTGGTTTCCTATGCCGGAGACTAGGGAGAGGGTCTCCTTCTTCAATATCAACAATCTCTAAGAGAAAGTCGATAGATTATGTAGGTTCCCCGTGAGAATGAAACAAGTCCTTTTAAGAGGAACTTAAGTAGCTTGGGAAGTTTAGTGCAGTGCGTCACTGGGTCCATGACGTCTTGTCTTCAATACCGGCGTTAACTTTGTAAACACCAGTAGCATATGTATTGAACCCGGTTTCTGCCCTAAGGTTGAATTGATGGAGAGCTATTTCTTTTCACCCTTTTTACATTAAATTCTTTTTCATTCTTCAACCCCTTCATTGCTTACCGAGACTTCATAACTAGAACCTTGTTGGGTTTATTCCAGTTCTAGCTCTATCTCAGTCTGCACTCTTCCCATATTTTCATTTTTCTCCTTTTTTCATCATACCTAAGGTCTCTACACTATCTAGTGGATTGTCCCTGGGTAGATCCCTCCGGTTCTGGCGGGATCGTGGGAACGAATACCTAACCTAACCATCTTTATAACACCATGCATAAAGTAAATTGGTTGGTCTTTTGGTATTGTTCTTTCTTTCTTGAAACCAATAGAAAAATCATTTGGAAAATCAATCAAGGTACTTGTGATATAGTATCAAAGCATTTTGTACCTTAATTGTTTTGATCATTTAGAAATGCTCCCCCTCAACATTTGCATATGACATTGAAATTGTTTAGCACATAGAGGCAAGATTTATTTGAAATATATTCTTGATCACAATTTCCGTAGAAAAAGCCATTTGAATTTCTTTGGTAAATTCTCTCCCTCAATATGTGCGTAGGATATTTGAAACCATTTTATCACATAGAGGCAAGAGGTTTTTGAAGTACTTTTCACGATTGCCAATCAAAACCATTCTCTCCCCCTCAATATGTGCATCGATATACGAAAGATTTTGGCACATATTAGAGAGAACTTGCACTTTGAATCAAAACGATCATCTTTTATCAAATTTCATATTAAATCACAAATTCTCCCCCGATCAAAAATATCAAACCCTTTGAGATTTTGGATCCCAAGTGATTTAATAATGTTTGGAAAACATGGGAGAATATGTGGCCTTGTTTAAATACTCTTTTGGTTTTTGGTTAAATGCTCCTCCACAATCATGTGCATTATGTATTTCAAAATCGTTTGGCACATGAAGGAAGGAGTGCTTTTGAAACAATCACCCTTTAAAACCAATTTGAGATTTAAATCACGATCTCTCCCCTGATCAAAAATTTCAAACCTTTTGAGATTTGTGATCCCAATTGATTTAAATCATTTAAAAATTTTAGGGGAAAGACGTGGCAAGATTTAATTTTTGAAATTGACTGATGAGGACCAATTATAGACTTTAAAAATTGTTAGTGTCAGGTATGATAGTTTTTGAGAGATCTTTAAGTAAAATAAAACAATTTCACAATCAAACAAGAATAGAAAAAATTTCATTTTGAAAGATCTTTGGGTTTTAAAGAAAATCATACCATGACATAACATTAAATCTTTAGATCACCACATATTTTGTACAAACAGACTTGATTGATGAAATATTGTTTGAAAATATTTTATTTTAAATCACTCTCCCCCTCAATCGATAACCGTAGTCGATGATTGAGTGACTTAAGTTTTGATAAAATGAAGTCCGGTGATTTCCAAAATTAAGTCCAATTTATTTTCAAAAAAAATATTTTTCCATTTTCAAAACAATATTTTCAAGATTGTTTAAAAATGGTATCATTCACTACTGTCCTACACAAAGATACGTTAGGTGGTTCAGAAGCTTCTGTTGTTGCTGTAGGACAGGAAGAAAACCATCTGCTGAAGCAGTGAGACCTCTTACGTTGCATGTTTTTATGCCAACTCTCCATAGAGGTCAAATTAAGCTCCGTTTCTTCATTTGATATGAAGAAAACCATCTGCTGATGCAGTGAGACCTCTTACGTTGCATTTTTTTCATGCCAACTCTCCATAGAAGTCAAATTAAGCTTCGTTTCTTCATTTGTCAATCCCAAGATATAGTTACCCTTTCCTTTCGGCATCCAATCATCTTCTATTGTGGGATCCGGATTGGGAACATTCTTAAATACCGATATACCTGCATACGTTAGTGAACACACATATAGATATATGGTGGTCGACATCACCCAAACAACAATCGACTAATAAAAGTCAATTCAACATATCAATTAGTTCATATAAAGCATGGGAATAATGTGTTTATCAAACTCTAATCATCTAATTCTAACAATCATATCCTAGGCACCTAGTCCTTCAACGTAGGTTAACATGTTTTACATTTAAGTATATAGGATAATTAGATAAGCCCGTTAGATGATATAAATTTGAAAACATTCTCCCCCTCAATCAATGACTCTTTCTCTAAAAAGTTTTAAAAGCGCTGAAGTCATTGATTGAGTTTTGCAAATTTATGAAAATTACGATTCTGATTGATTTTTTAAGCAACTCATTTTCCACCACTTTGTTAAAAAAAATATTTTTCTGAAGAATTTTAGAAGGAAAAATATTTGAGTAGGAACAGCAGTCCATCGACATACTTTCCTCATATTGTTTTAGGATAAGTGCACGAAATATTTGAAAATTGGTTTAGTGTAGCACTTTCCTTTCTTGAAGAGCGGTTGCTATCTGAAATAATAGAAAACCATAGTTTTAGCGCGAGTTACAGTCTGAAATAACTGCAAGCCATAGTTTTAGACATGTTTTGAAAAGAATATTTACACCTCCTGCTCGAACTTCATCTATGGTCCCGTGCCATTATTGAATGACATTTCTAAGACCATAGATGTTATCGATATCAGAAGACATGTCTTGAGAAAACATATTTTTGGTATTTTTAAATTTTCTGATTTTTATGGATTTTTGTTGATTTTATAATTTTCTATTTTCTTTTTGTTGGTTTTATATTTTTGTATTTTTCTTTTTGATAAATATATACAGATAGAGTAGATGATATAGTTTAAGAAGGTGATGATACGAGTACCGAGATAAGGATATCGAGCAGCCCCGTTGTAGAAGGTAGAAGACATCATCTCTTAAACATTCACCACCAAAGCTTTCGAGGCTCCTGAATTGAGAGAAATTGAACCATCTGAAAGTGAGACTTTGGCAGCTTCCCCTCAAACCGTAAATCCTTTTGTTGAGCAGATACGAAGCTCTATTTCAAGCTTGCCTTAGCCAGATGCACAAAGACGCAAACCATTATCATCGGTCTTGCTGCTCTTTTTAAGAATAATCTTTGTGATTCTTCGTTCGAGGTTATATCATCCAATAGAAGAACAACAACGTATCATCCCACGTTTAAATAATCTTCTCAAATTCCTTTTCCACTGAAGTCCGGCGATCCATACCAAAAGCTGTCAAGAGACCACTTCCTCCAAGTAGATGAATTGATGTAGTCAGTCTCTTAGACTAGAGCTCACGAACCCGAATACACATATACCGAAGACAGAGAAACTTATACCATCGAAGTAGCAGATTAAGTCCAATAGCCAAAGAATGACCCCGATGTATACTTTTCTCTCCCCTAAAGAAAGTGTATGAAGCTCAAGAACTCGAAGTACCCGAATGCCCAAAGAGAGAATAACCGATATGTTGTTCCCCGTTCACTATCGTTTAAGACAGTTTAAGTATATAAAACAAGTTAATAGTGAACTAAGACTGAAATTAACATAAGTAAAACACACAAAGTAATTTTCAACATCATATTCTTATTAGAAATAAATCAACAAATAATACGTTACCCAAGTACTTGTGGAATAGTACTTGGGATTGAAATGACAAAGTTGAGTGACTCCTCTCTAAGCTCAGGCTAAGTCCGAGCACAACTCTTTGAGCTCACTGAGCTATCTTAAGAACTAAGTTGTATTTGGAGGAGTGAAAAGATGGCTTGCGTGTATGTGTGTTTTACAATTCACAAGCTTAACCTTTTCACTCCATCTCTTATGCTATTTATACACGTATGAGTTTTAACTCTTTCCTAAGTGACAAACTGACATCATACAGAAGACAAAATACTGGTGTATTTTGTCTCTGTTTACAAAGACTATTCTAGGTAAGAGACAAGACTACTTTCCTAAGTTCGATGATGACACCCGATCTTTTGCCATTCAGATAAAGTTGACTTTGGTTGATAAGGACATTGTCTTATCTGATTCAAACTTATCCCGCCTTGTCCCGTTCTTTCTTCAGTCTTTTCATCCTTCAGCCTTCTACTTCATTTGTCTTCGTAAGCAGTTGGAGATGAGTCTTGGGGATTCAGTGAGTTATTGTCATCACTCACTGAATCCATCATCTTCTTCTTGACTCAGTCTTCACCCTTTAAGTTCCGCTTCATCGAGTGGAGAGACTTCTTCTACGCCTCGCACTGAGTATCCCGAAGATGACTCACTGAGAGGCTATGCACTCAGTGACCTGTTAGAGTTTAACAGACTAAACACTTGGGCTATTTTCTATTCAAATCCTAGATTAAGGGGTTTGGGTATTTACTTAACCCAACAGTCTCCCTATTTAGAAATACAAATAGCCTAAGTGTGTGATCAGTGAGCAAATGGCTTCTTCTTACACTGAATGTACTAATGAATACAATAAGGAACACTGAGTAATTTTTAACAAAACATACATCTTTTATTGATCAGATTACATAGTTCCTATAACTAGTACACAAGATAAAACAAAATAATGTCAGTTGAGATGGATCCCCAGTGCTTCAAGCTTAGGCTTCTTTTTTAGGAGTGTTTCTTTGTCAGGGTGCTCTCTTATCTTGGCATTCAGGTCTTGGCGTAACTTGATGTTTGTTGGGGTTTGGATTTGAGAGGCCACCGGTATGTAGCTCAGCATTGCAGCCACACCAGCATGATCAATATCACTCCATCTTTGAAATGATGGGTTTCCATAGACATCAATGTGGAATAGCCCTCTTCGGCTTCTCAATCACTAAACAGTTCACAAACTTAACACCTTCGGCAGTTCCTCGTTGCATTCGAGACCAGCACTTTTATCTCAGTGGAACTCAACCCTCTTTCTTTTGCCGTGGATGATTGTGGTTGAGATCCTTGAGGTGTCTGTTAAGGCAGGCTGAATTTTAGTTGAGCCGGTGCATCCCTCAACCTTTCATATCTTTTGCTGAGCATCTTCATCAGCTCCTTAACCACCTTGTTCTGCTTCTTTTCAATAATTAGACCAAGCTCATCAAGTTCAGTGATCCCAAAGTCAGTGAATTTGAGGGGATCATGAACCTCGAAGTGTCTTTAATCAACCCCTCTGTAAACGTTCATGGCCAGTGGTTTGGTATTGGGGATGATTCTGACATCTGTGATCTTTTCAGAAGCCTTCGGCATGTCATTGTCCAGCTTGTAATGCTCAATTCGCTTTGCCTGAGAGCTTCAGCTTTTCTTCTTCTTTTCTTCCAACTGCTTTTCTCATTTCAGCCATCCGAAAGCACTGAGCTTCCTTGAACTTTTGTCCCGCCTCGACCCTTTTTAAGCTTCTTAGCATCTATTCCAACGTTTTCGCTTCTTCAACACCACCTTTACCGTGCCTCTCTGCTTTCCTTTCTTCCTCAGCAAGTTTCTGTTTCCTTTCTTCTTTTGCAAGATAGGCACTCAAATGTTGTGGTGTGAGCAGGTATTCAGTGTCGCCGATCTTAAAGGGAACCTTCTTGTCCTGGCCTGAAGAAGAAGATGCTACCAGGGGTGGTGTTGTTGTTGTTATAGGTGTAATCACTGTCAGTGTTGTTGTGATATTGGTGGGATTGATGAGATGGGTATTGTTGAGACCGGTGGTGATGATGAGATTGAGCCGCAGATATCTGGTGGTGTTGTCTCCCTCAGTGTGAAGAGGAGTTTCTTCAGTTTTCTCCCCTCAACTATTGCCGAGCGTCGGTGAGGGCAAGAGTTGGTGTTGGTGCCGAGGGGCCGAAAGCAGCTTGACCCTTGAAGGCCCGATAAATTTCTGAGATCATAGCCTTGATGTCTGAAGTGTCATATTGAATACCAGTGACTTTAGCTTCCAAATTAGCCTGAGAAACTTCCAAAGCAGTCATTCTGGGCCCAAGATTCCAGGCCAGAGAGGAGGATGCTTGAGCCAAAGTAGCCACCTGTGTATTCAAAGAGTCCAATGTAGCTTGAAGAGACTGAACGGAGGATGGAAGACCCTGGACATTAGCAGACTTGAGCATATCGAGCAATTCAGTGAGGCTTGAGGATTGTTTCAAGTACGCCTCAATAGCCTTTAGCACTTTAGAGTTCATCTGGGTCTTCTTTGACAAATTCCCCGATTTCATCAATCTTTGTACCTACACCTTGAAGGTGCCGAGGAATTTAGCCAAGTTGTTATCCAGTCGGTGGAGGTTATCATACATCAGATCCCTGTGCTCATGAACATTTTCATCAAAGCCGTGTACCTCAGCCTTTAGATCAGCATAACTTGCAACAGCCTTAGTGTGTTGTTCCCACAGAGTTTCAGTGACCCCAGAGTATAACCTTCGAGATGCTTTGGTGATCCACGGAACAAGCTGTCTTTCAATGAGTGGGAGAACATTATCAAATCTTTCAAATTCATCGAGAGGAAGAGGAGTCATCATTGTCGCTTGACTGGTGATTCAAGATGCTCCTGGATCAGCCGAGGTTCTTGTTCAGCTTGAACCTCGGCGTCCATTTCTTCCCCACCGATAAAACTTCATCATCGGTTTCCAAGCTCATCTTCGTAAAAGAGTATGCCAAGAACATCAGAATAAAGCTTAACTGGGGTTGGTGATGGGTTCCATATCAGGGTGGTATGTTTCCCTTTGAGTCTTTGTCCCCGTTGACCCCTCGGACACGGTGGGCGTTTCCCGTGCCTTCGCCGGAGTCGATTGGTTGTGGGTTCCGTGATCGACGGGTTGTTACTTTCCTCCGAGTCTTTGTCCCCTAGTGACCCCGAGACACCGGTGGGCGTTTCCCAGTGCCTTTAGCAGAGTCAGTGATAGTTGTATCCCTAACAGCGGGTTGTTTGATTCCCTCTGAGTCTTTGGGATCGATTAGTGTGCCCTCGGACAAAGGCGTGATTTGCTAATGTCATCCTTGGGCATTGTGGAAGGCGCCCCTACCAGCCGGGTTGTATGTTTCCCTCGGATCTTGGGAGTAGTGGTTGTAACTAAGGGCACTGACTGTGATGTATCAGTGTCCTTCGTTGTCACGGGGGTGGATGTTGCCAGGTCATCAGTGGGTGTCTTTTTAGTCTCGGGCCTTTTGTGCCTTTTAGGTTGTGTTCCTGAAGCCTCAGGGCCCTGGGACTTGGGTTTAGTCTTAGTCCCAGTCTGAGACTTCCCCTTTCTCTTTTAGGGAGCAGGGTTTGGAGACACTGATCCCTCCCGTTTTTACAAAGCAACCATATGGGCCGTCAATTCAATAGGAGTGACAAGGGATGGGTCTTTTGAAAATTTGATTGGCTCAGGATGCCCGGTAAAGCACCAAATTTTTCTTCCTGAGGATAATTTGAACCCAGTAACACTTGCAAAGCTTATGAGACAAACCTAGCATACGAAACGTATTTCGTCCTAGTTTTGCTCAGTAGCTTGGTTACGAGATCACTGTAAATGATCTCCCCTATGTCGACAGTGACCCCATTCATTAAGCAAGTATGCCATCATCACCAATAAAGTTAACTTGTTCAGTGGATGAGTGGTTCCCGCCGAGGACCTGAATCACAAAGGTGAATAGGATCCTCCAAGCCACGGGAAATGAGCTTTTGGTGACTGGGGTCCTGTCCAAAAACGTTGGATCTAAAACGATTTATTTTAACCCATCCTTCACTGTGGAGGGTTCAGAATGGGTGACATAAACTCCTTTGTTATAATCCAACCCTGTTGAAGTGCAAAACCTTTTATAATCCAGGGTGAATTGTTGTTGCCCCCCGTGAAGACCGAATCTGATGAGATATTCCCTGAGAGGTCTGAGGTTGTTCTCATCAGTAGAGGGTGTCGGGTCATAGGCCTTGGCTGTTGCCCAAAACTCCCTGAGGAGATTTTGGTAAACAATGGAGGGACACTGAACAAAGGCCGTTTTCAGTGGGCAATTAAACAAAAAATTCATAATGTCTTTGTAGGTTGGGACAGCTTGTGGTATTTAAAGTTGCCAATGACATTATTAGTTTTAAATTCAACATTTGTAAGATCCCTACCGAGAAGCAAACCGAGAGATTGAGTTCTAGCCATTTCCATAAAAGATTTTAGGGTTTTGAAAATATTTTGACTAGAATAATCAAAGTTTTTTTTTATCTCTCAAGTTTGTTATGAAAAACTTTTGTAAATGTTTACAAGAAGGTTTTTCCAAAAGAGGTTTGAAGAGTTTTTGAGCACACACAAATATTTCTGAGATTTAGAAATGATTTTGACAGAGTTTTGTTGCATAAAATAATTTGTGTGTGTTTGTTTGTTTTGGAAGAGGGTATTTATAGAGTGGTGAGAAGGGTGATTTGTGCATAAATAGGAATATTAAGAATCGGTTTTTGAAAAACGTTTGAATTTCCACATTTAATGCTACCACTCCATTACCCGCAGTAAAATCCCGTTTTTCAAGGAAACAGTTGCAGTGCACAGTAAAAGTGCACTTTTGCAGAGATAAAATATCAATTTGATATCTTTGTGAGAGGAGGCATTAAATGCCAAGTGGGATGACAGTAAGACAAAGAGACATATATTCCTTTATTAAATTAGTGTGGTTACAAACCTAGGACATTTAAGTAACTGATACTTGGATCATTTAGTTACTCATTCAATGCTCTATGTCAAATATCAGGGACCCTGAATGAGTCTTACTCATTCAGTGAGAGGTTTGTTTTGGATGTTCAGGGAGGACGAACCATTTCAGAGAACTTACTGAGATTGGTTTTCAGATACCTGACTTTCAATGTCAAGCATTCCCAATTCAGCTTTCAGTCTCCTAAAGGTAGGTTCATCCAAGGGTTTGGTGAAGATATCAGCCAGTTGATATTCAGTAGGGATGAAATGAAGTTCTATGTCTCCTTTCATTATGTGATCCCTGATGAAGTGATATCCGATATCAATGTGTTTGGTTCTTTGGTGGAGGACAGGGTTGTTGGAGATTGCAATAGCACTGTGTTATCACGTAAGATGGGCACCATTTTGTAATGGATGTTATAGTCACCGAGTTGACTTTTCATCCATAATACATTGGCACAAGATCCTGCAGCCTACATATTCAGCTTCACTGAGGACATAGCCTGATTGTTGCTTTTTTAGCACTCCAACAAACCAGTTTTCCTCCAAGAAATTGACAGGACCCCGAGGTACTTTTTCTGTCCATGTTGCAGCCAGCATAATCGTAATCGAGTAACCCTTGAGATCAAAACCTGAGCATTTTGGATAATAGAGTCCAAGATTTGGGGTTCCCTTCAGGTACCTGAGTATTCTTTTGGTTGCAGTGAGATGGGATTCTTTAGGATTGGACTGATATCTTGCTATTAGACAGACTGAGAATTGATGTCTGGTCTAGAAGTAGTTAGACATCAGTGATCCAACAATCCCTCTGAAATGAGTTTGATTGACTGATTTTCCAGTGAGATCAGGTCCAAGGTTGTTAGGTGGGACCATTGGAGTCTTCACTGAGGCACAGTCAGATATCTCATATTTCTTCAAGAGATTTCTGGTGTATTTCTCTTGACTGATGGATATTCCTTTATCAGTTTGCCTGATTTGTAGTCCAAGAAAGTATGTGAGTTCCCCCATCATGCTCATTTCAAACTTCTTTGTCATCAGTTTTTCAAACTGTTTGCAAAGTTTGTAGTTTGTTGAGCCAAAAATGATGTCATCAACATACACATCTTCATGGGGGTTTGTAGTTTGCAAAGTTTGTAGTCAGGGAATTCACTACTCTCAAATCCTGGGGGTTGCTGAACATACACATCTTCCTTGAGATCACCATTTAAGAATGCACTTTTAACATCCATTTGGTAGACCCTGAAGTTCAAGTATGTTGCGTATGCAAGGAAGATCCTGATGGCTTCCATTCCTGCAACAAGAGCAAATGTCTCATCATAGTCAATGCCTTCTTGTTGACTGTACCCTTTGGCTACAAGTCTGGCTTTGTTTTTAATGACAGTGCCGTTTTCATCAGTTTTGTTTCTGAAAACCCACTTCATTCCTATGACTACTACATCCTGAGGACATTTGATCAAGGTCATGACCTTGTTTTTATCAAACTGTTGCAGTTCTTCTTGCATAGCCTGAACCCAGCTTGGGTGTTTTAGAGCCTCAGTGACACTTTTGGGTTCTATATCTGATAGGTAATCAGCATATAGGCATTCATTGGCTTAAGCTGCGGTTAAATTAGCAGCCATGCTTCTAGTGAGCATGCCCTCAGTGGGTTCACCGATGATGTTTACAAGCTCAATGTCCTGAGATCTTGTCCACTTACTTTGTGGTATGGGATCTGAGCTTAAAGATATCACTGGGAGTTCAGATGTGAGTTCAGGTGCAAGAGCCACATAATCATTTAGAACATCTGTAGAGGTGTCTTGTTCAGGGTGAGGTTCATGAGTTATAGGTTCCTGATCATTTGGATCAGTGTTCCCTATTCTAGTAGGGACTGACTGATTGTTAATGAACTCACAAATAGTTGGTTGGGGTAGGTTGTGAGGTAAGACATAGTATGAGATGTTAGCATCAACTTGATATGAGGAATTGAATTCAGTGTTGTACTCATCAGGAGGATATCTTGATGAGTTATCAATTCCTATTTCCTCCGCTGAGGTGTTGGTGAACCTGATGCTTTCAGCACTTTCATCAAAGGTGACATGAAAGGTTTCCTCAACTTGTTGTCTCCTTGTGTTAAAAACCCTGAAGGCTTTGGAGATTAGTGAGTAGCCTAAGAAATATCCATCATTAGCTTTTGCATCAAACTTGCCTAGATGATCCTTGTGGTTGTGAATGAACACAGGACATCCAAACACATGAAAATAGCTGATGTCAGGAAGTCTACCTTTGAAGATCTCATATGGGGTTTTATTATGTCTTTTGACAATGATTGACCTGTTTTGAGTGTAACATGCATTTTGATGCTTCATTCCAGAAATGCTTTGAGAGGGCTGAGCCATTTAACATAGTTCTAGCAGCCTCAATGAGAGTTCTGTTTTTCCTTTCAGCAACCCCATTTTGTTCAGGGTATATGGAGACGAGAAATTTTGAGAAATTCCTTTCTCATCACAGAAACTCTCAAGCTCTTGATTTCTGAACTCAGTACCATTGTCAGTTCTGATTTGTTTAACAGTAATGTCATTCGGTTTTCAATCTTCCGATGAATGACATTATCGTGATCGCTTCCTGACTCTTTTTAGAAAGAAAGTATACCCAAGTGTATCTTGAGAACTCATCAACAATGACAAGTGTATACTTCTCATGCCGGATTGATCTGGGACTGACAGGTCCAAAGAGATCCATGTGCAGGAGGTGAAGGCAGCTTTTGATGGATAAATTTTGTTTGGTTTTGAATGATGCTCTGTGGTGTTTACCTTTTTCACAGGCAGAGCATGGTTTGTCTTTTGCAAAAACCAGTGATGGTAAGCCAAGGACCTTGTTTTCTTTTGCCAAGTTGTTGAGGTTTTTGAAGTTTAAGTGTGAGAGTCTCTTATGCCACAGCCAATTGATAGTTTCAGTGGCTTTAGCAAAGAGACAAGTTCCATCTTGGGAGAGTGTTGACATGTCTAGCACATAAACATCATCTCTCCTAGGAGCTATTAACACCACTTCCTTGTTGGCATTGAAGATGGTATCTTGTTTGTCATTGAATTGGACAATGTATTTAGCATCACAAAGTTGACTGACACTGATGAGATTGTATTTTAGACCATTGACATAAGCTATTCTAGAGAAAACTATTCCATTGCAGTTTACTGAACCGTAACCTTTAGTGGGACATGATGAGTTATCACCAAACACTACTTTGGGTCCTGGTTCCTCTATATACTTGTGCAGATACTCCTGTACACCAGTCATGCTTCTTGAGCATCCACTGTCTTGATGCCAAATAGGCTCCCTGGCGTGTCTCTGCACAAGTAGTAAACTGAATTTGTTTCTCTTAGTGACCCACTTACTAGTGGGCTTGGGTCTCAAGGTCTCTTTGAATTTGGTAATTGAATCATGGTCAGTGGTTGAGTGCATTGTGCTACCACAGGTTTTGCATTTAGAGACTGAGGATGACTCAGTGATTTTGGGTTGTTTTGTACCTCTCCTTGCATGAATGACACTGTCATGTTGGGATGTCTCATGAGCTGGATTACCGCATATATCACATCATGTGTTCATGAGACAGTCATCCTGATGATGATCATTAAACCCACAGTGAGGGCACAAGGGAAAAGGTTTTGCTCTATTCTTGGGAGCTGTTTTGGAGGATGAAGCATACTGATGACCAACTTTGGTATAGTTTGCTTGACTGACCTACTGTAGGTGATCATCCTTTTTGCAGATCATGCAAAAAAGGATTCTATATCAGTTGTCAGTGGTATGGCTGGTGTAATGACACAGCTCACACTTTTTCTTGGGTTTGTTGGTGGATTTTGACTTTGATGAGCTAGATGAGGCTGACTTAGTATCCTTGATTGAATCAGGAGCTTTTTTGATGGATTCCATCTTTTCAGTCAGCTTCCTCAAAAGCTCAGTTAGTTGCTGAATTTGGTCAGCTTCAGTGGGAACAGTGGATATTGAAGTCTCAGTAGGAGTAGACTCTTGTTGAGTTGGTTTTGTTGGTATTTTCAGAATGGTTCTACCAAGTCCAGACCTTTCTTTTGGTGAGTGAGGATTGAATTATAGTGGAGTAAGCTCTGAGCTTGGTGCAGCACCTCCAAGAGGTTTCAGTGGTGGAAGCGGTGCTTGAGATTCTGCTTCAGACTCAGAGATGTGTTCAGTACTACTTGGTACATCAGGGAGTCCAAGCATGCTCTTTAGAGCTTGGCTTTCGTGCTCTAGAATCTTTCCGAATCGAAATTTGGAAGCTTACTCGTGATTAACCCGTTCAATCCAATCACAGGAATTTGGAGTTGTCAGCATATTGGTAATCATACCACCAGACACAAATGGTTTTGAACTTTGGTCTTTGTTGCGAGAATCAGGGAGATGATCTTCACCTATGACTCTCTTTTTGCTACTGAGGGCACCCACAGCATCAAAGACCCTGGGATTCTTAGGAGTCCAACTATCAAGAATATCTTGTTCCTTTTTAAGTTCATCTTGAAGAGCCTGATTTCTCTTAACTAGTTCAGTGTTTTGAATTTGCAAAGTGACAGCCTCAAGCTTGGCTTGTTTTAAAATAAGCAGTTCATCTCTACACTTGTTTAATTCAAAACTTAGCTTGTTGTATTTTGAAAAAAGATTTAATCTTTGCTCTTCTACGAACTTAAGGTCAACATTAAGATAATTCATATAAGACTGCCAATCAGAGTCATCATCCATAGAAAGTAAGATGTTTACCTTCTTCATAGTGATGTTGACCCATTCCGCGTTTCTGGCATGATTCTTTCCAACAGCTAGCTTGTCCTCTTCTGAGAGGGCCATCAATGCACTGACACGCACCATTTCATCATCTGATGACACTGGCTCTTCATCCCAGTCGAAGGTCTCAACAACAAGGCCTTTGTTTTTACCCTGCACAGATTGAACACTTTTGTTGTTTCGAGGGATCGGCCTCGAGCAATGCATGCTTAGCTTTGACTTTCTTATATTTTGCTTCAAAATCAACAGTTTTGTTTTGATCAGATTTGTTTTGAAGGTTTTGATAAGACTGATAGATTTTTGGTTGAAATTTGCTAAAGCCTGATGACTGATTTGACCCTGATGGTTTATAAGAGGGTTCAGAAATTGTTTTTGAAAAACAGTCTTTTGCAAAATGACCTCTTTTGTGACACTTAAAGCATTCAGTTTCCTCATTTGCTTTGGCATTTGAAAACCTTTGTTTCTTTTTATAAACCTTCAAGAGTTAGCAAGGAGTGCCCTTTCTGGAATTCAGTGTTCAGGTCATTTAGGTACTCCTCACTTGATCTCTCATCGGCTCATCATTAGAATTTTCCTGAAAATCTTGAACAACATTGTTAGAGTAGAAAGCAGTTGATATTGGTGATGAGGTGGTGGTCATGGACTTCTTGACTTCCTGAGACTTTTTAAGTCCGGTATCGTCTGTTGATGAGGTTTTCCTCATAGACAAATTTCCCATCAATTTCAGGAAGCTCAAGATTTTGGATATGATTAGCATTCCTAAGTCCCTGAGAGAAATTCAACCATTTCTCAGGGAGACTGTTGACAAAACAAACATTGATTTCATGTTTGGACAACTTAACACCATCATTTGACAGTTCATTTAAAAGAGTTTTGTACCGGGTGTAAGTTTGAGAGAGAGTTTATGAGTCCTTAGCCCTGAAGGTGTTATACTCAAGTTTCAGGTCCATTATCCTGTTTTCCTTGGTATCGATGGCCCTTCATGACTATGAACTAGGTCATCCCAAGTTTGCTTAGCTGTACTACAGCTTATAACAGACTCCATAATATCGTCAGGAAGACAAGATATTATGATACTTTTGAGTCTTTGGTCCTCGTTGACCACTCCCTTTCATCCTGGTCCACTGAGCTTCGTGTTTGGGCAACCTTCAGCAGTCTTTGGGACAAATGGACCTTCATTTATACACTTGATATAATAAGGTTCCATCCCAATCAAATAGCAAAGCATTCGCTTTTTCCATTTGTTGAATTTGCCAACTTCAAGTCTAGGGGCAACAGCTGAATAAGCTCCACCCTTTTTATCAACTAGTTGGGGTACATCAATTTCAGCCATTTAGGATCCTAATTTAAAAACTTTTAGAGCGGCCTAAAAACGAGTTTTATAATTAGCCTTGCTTTGATACCACTTGTTGTTCCCCATTCACTATTGTTTAAGACAGTTTAAGTATATAAAACAAGTTAATAGTGAACTAAGACTGAAATTAACATAAGTAAAACACACAAAGTAATTTTCAACATCATATTCTTATTAGAAATAAATCAACAAAGAATACGTTACCCAAGTACTTGCGGAATAGTACTTGGGATTGAAATGACAAAGTTGAGTGACTCCTCTCTAAGCTCAGGCTAAGTCTGAGCACAACTCTTAGAGCTCACTGAGCTATCTCAGGAACTAAGTTGTATTTGGAGGAGTGAAAAGATGGCTTACGTGTATGTGTGTTTTTACAATTCACAAGCTTAACCTTTTCACTCCATCTCTTATGCTATTTATACATGTATGAGTTTTAACTCTTTCCTAAGTGACAAACTGACATCATACAGAAGACAAAATACTGATGTATTTTGTCTCTGTTTACAAATACTATTCTAGGTAAGAGACAAGACTACTTTCCTAAGTTCAGTGATGACACTGAGCCTGATCTTTTGCCATTCAGGGAAAGTTGACTTTGGTTGATAAGGACATTGTCTTATCTGATTCAAACTTATCCCGCTCTTTCTTCAGTCTTTTCATCCTTCAGTCTTCTACTTCAGTGTAAGCAGTTGGAGAGGAGTCTTGGGGATTCAGTGAGTTATTTTCATCACTCACTGAATCCATCATCTTCTTCTTGACTCAGTCTTCACCCTTTAAGTTCCGCCTTACTGAGTGGAGAGACTTCTTCTATGCCTCGTACTGAGTATCCCGAAGATGACTCACTGAGAGGCTATGCACTCAATGATCTGTTAGAGTTTAACGGACTAAACGCTTGGGCTATTTTCTATTCAAATCCTAGATTAAAGGGTTTGGGTATTTACTGAACCCAACACGATAACATTGAAGAAACAAGCCGAATCACTGATTATCTCTGCGGATGTCAACTCCGGAATAAGTGATTATATCTCTGAATCACTGATTAAGCACTCAAGTGAAACAGCTGAGCATCCCCAATGTACACAATCTATCTCCCCTGATGATTGCGATAGCATCGAAATCATCACACAATTGTGTACCTCTTTTATCACCAGAAACTAACTCTTCCATCTCTTCCCCCACATAGTTAGAATAATAACACTAAAAGCCATGATTCAAACCTTGAGTTTCTCTGCGTTAATGACAATAGTCTTCCCGGGATATCTTCAATCACTTAGAAGTATTAAGTTCATCAAGTTTACTCGCGTTTAGATACGTGTCTCCTTCCCCCTTGCTGGTTTTGATGCTTCAGAATCAGCAACACATAATAAGCCCAAATACTTGAAATCTGTTGAGAAGAACACTTGTACACATTGTGAGAATCAACTTGCTGCAGAAGAATGCGAGAACGTCTAATTGGGGATTAAAACAGACATTTCACCCTCCCCCAATTAGTGCTCTCCCCTAAACCGACAATCTGTTTGATAAATGCTTGGATTAAGAAGAAGTCTTTAGATCGTTAAATGCAACTCGTCTTTTAGTCTTCCAACATGTAGCAGAAAATGTAGAACAGACTGTAGACTCGACCTTCTTCAAGATTGTCCAGTTAGGGATCAAAAAGTCAACATCTTCAACTTACCAAATGCATTCATGTTAACTTACAAATAGCAAATCCCCTTAACTCAAATCCCTCCCAATCAAACAAGAACAGAAAGATGTTCATTAAGGAAATCAGCCCCGCAACTGGAAGCACTTTGTCATTAATCAAATCAGCCCGTGTGAAGATTTTAACCAACGGCTCATAGAAGAAACTCCATGTGAAGATGACCCGATAAGAAGAAGCTCGGTTCTTACATGAGTTTGGAGCCGTTTGACCATTTATTATCAGATATCAATAAACCATGCAGAAAATTCACACTTCTTCTCCCCCTCAAGAATTGCATATGGAGTTGTCACTCTTGATTGAATAAGGGAACATCATCCAAATGTAGTCTATTCACACTTCTCCCCCTCAAAGGTAGCATATGATGCTGCCATCGTCATTATAATTGAGCAAGTGGAATAAGAAAACTAGCAACGATAGTCCGGTTCACTTGATAACTGAAAGCGCATGGAAAAAGTATGAAGCATGTTGATGAGAATGGTCATAAGTGAGAAGATTTCTCTTCTTTAGAAGATAAAGCGCACTGAAACGTACACTTTTCTTTTCTTTAGGAACGAGGCTTGAACTGTTGTGTTCAAACGTCATAAGAAGATTTCTTTTTTTTGAAGATAAAGCGCACTGAAGTACACTTTTCTTTTCTTTAGAGAACGAGGCTTGAACTGTTGTGTTCAAACATCATAATAAGATTTCTCTTCTTTCAAAGATAAAGCGCACTGAGACGTACACTTTTCTTTTCTTTAGAGAACGAGGCTTGACCTGTTGTGTTCAAACGTCATAATCTCTCTCTATTCATCATCTCTTGGCAAAACTTGTAATCACCCTATTATCATTCAGTAGGCTCTTTGTTGTGACAACTGATGGAGAAAACCCAATATGATGAATTTGACCCTGAAGTAAACTAACCCGAACTCGTGACTTAAACTTGCATATATGTAACAAAGAGCAGTGCCGAGACTTCATCCTCCATTGAATCTCTAAGTACTCTATACTCTTCATCCAACCAACCATCAAGTATAAGATGTACATCACCTCTTGAAAATCTACAATTGAATGTGACACTGAGAACTACAACGTAACTCCTTAAAGTGATAGTTATTTTGTGGTGGTAAGAGCCCAATTCCCCCAAGTGGTAAAAGAAAAGGAAAAAGTCACCCAACAATAACTAGATTTCCAAGTCTTCATTTTTTATAATAAGCTCGAACAAGGATCTTGAAGAATCTTCATCCAACCATCCCCGATACCTTCAGATACTAAGTACACTCGCCCGTGATATTTCACTTCACCCTCAAATAAATAATACTGAATTAAAGTCGTTGTCACATCTTGTTAAAAGCTCAAATCTAACCTCCTTTGACCTTTAAAGTGAACTATGATAATGGTTTCATCCCGACCATGGTTTAATGAGCATAACCCCGTAAAACTTTGAAGTAACCAAACCGTCATGAAGAAAATCCAAACAAACACCCAATTCATGAAGTACACCCTTTATCCCTTCTTCGAAGCAGAAATCGTAGCACCAGCATCAGATAAGATCCCGAAATACACTTCCTTTTCTCCAGGATGGTTCCATCATTACGGGATTTTACAACTCTATGGTTTAAACCAAGAAATAGTTTATTTCACGGGATTTTACAAGACCAAGAATAAACCGTAAGATAGATCCAGAAATGCACTTTACAATTACCAGGATATTTCCATTGTCACGGGATCTTACAAGTCTATGATTCAAACCGAGAAATAGATTCTTTCACAGGATTTTACAAAATCAAGACAAAACCGTAAACAATGTCAGCTTGAATGTGTTATAACATAACAACTTTGGTTTTGGTGAATATCAGTTTTAGGGGAACATACAGCGGTTCATCAACGGTTCATCATCCAACATCAACAATATCATCAACCATCCAATAAACACTTTGGTAAACACATCATTCACGCATTCTGTTGGCTATTGCAGTAACAACATGGTGAAGTAAACCCGATATGCCAAACTTGATCATGAAGTAAAATTCCCCAGATTTGTTACTTAAACTTGTACTAATCCTCATGAAAAAGAAATGGTGTACTCAATGTACAAAACCTCTTGACATTCTCAACTGAGTGAGACACCGAAGTGATAGATACGTTGTGGTTTAAGCGAGAGAGAATCACAAACGTAACTAAATAGCCAAGTCTTTATCACCCTCTATAAATGCCCAAACAAGTCATCTTCGCGGAAGGGTAGAAAGAAAGAAGACGAAATAAGTGAACGTGCCCGGAAAATCCTCACTTCAAACCCAAATAAGAAACACCGAACACAAATAACCCCGAAGTAAACCTAGTTCCAATAACAATTCAAGCCGTGACAAAATAATCTCCGTGAAAGTGTATACACCAAATTGCCAGATCGCATAGCTCAACAACTCTCATAATCAAAACTTATATTACAACACATCTCATAATTGAATCACATCGAATCGCAAATTACATCTTACTATACAATACATACCAAAAACCCCATGAATCTTCAAACTCGGTCCATGAAAAAAAATCATTTATAGCAATAAATCCGTCCACGCCTATGAGTGAGATTACAACTTCATAGCCCAAATCATTAATAAAATAAAATTACCCGATTCAACTCACAAACCGCACACCGAACCAAACCCACTATCAAATACTCAACATAAAGTTCAACTCACAACAATCTCATAGTAAATTATCACCCGATCCAGACAACCACATTATAGAAATCTCATAAGTCTTAAAAATCTCGTTTAATTAAACGGTTAAACCTGATCCACCACTTATACTTCCACGCTTATATAAGCATAAAGCCCATGTTCAAATAATTCAAGCCCATATATCAATCAACACCACACGGCCTATTCATACACTTACAACCATGTCCGGTCCACCAAAACAAAATAAGCGATCCATCAGAATGCAACCCTAATAACATGGGTATATAAGACTCCTTATTTTATCACATACCCTAAAACTTCTCATATTTTAAACCTAATTGCTCTCAGCCGAATTCTGTCCACCCCTAATCTTCTTAATCAAATCGCTCTCAATAGGTGTCATGCCTTTCACTATCGTAATCTGATCAAACTTCCCAACAAACTCTAATCTCTTACAAACAAATCCAAAGAATACTATCCTAATATCACATATGCTCACAACGCATCTTCCACAAATAAATGTGAAACTGTCCATACTTCATCTTATCATCAGCACACAAGTAACATCACACCGATCCTTTGATGATCATAACACGTTCGCCACAGGGATGGCTGGAGCAGTTGTCATGGCTTCGAAACCCTTTGGGTACGCGGGTAGGCTTATGGTTGATGTGATATTAAACTTGTTTGTTGAATCTGAGTCTTAACGAAATCAAAAAAATGTTTTAACATAATTGTTACAACCATTTCTTTTAATTCGAATAGCATCAATGTTTTTAGATCAATGATTATAGTTTAGTTTGATCGTGTATAAATATGGCTTTAAGGCACATGAAAAATAAACTAAAATCAGTTTGTTGAAGGTTTGTAGTAGAAGTCGATATGGTGATGGTCTCGGTTGAGATATGGCTGATAACCTGTTGCCATCATCTTTAAGTCGATAGACTTGTATACAATTGAAACCAGTGATGTAATAGACTGAGGTTTTATTTTTTAATTTCATTATTGCTTGAGTCTTGGATCTTTGAGTCTTGGATCAATGATGTTTTATTTTTTAATTGCATTATTGCTTGAGTCTTGGATCTTTGAGTCTTGGATCAATGATGTTTTATTCTTTCTTTCGATTGGTCGACCTATGGAGGTTTTGATGTGACATTGATTATGACGAAAGAAAGAAATGACTGAGATCTTGATATTTATTTGTCTTTCATCAGTTTAGATTCTTGTTGTAGATGTAGATGATGATGAAACTTATCCTTGGTTGATGTAGATGTATGATAGATGTGATACAGTTTCTTGATAGTTGAATGAATGTTGTATGTTGTTTGTACTTCTTGCTGTAATTCTTTCCAAAACTTGACAAGTCGCAACATTTAAAATATACCAAACTGCAACCAATTTATCACAAATCGCTTTTGACCTTTGACCTTTAATACACAAATCGCTTTGTGACTCAATTTGACAAATCGCATAGAAATGAAAGTGACAAATCGCACTCAAAAAGTCAACGAATCGAAGTTGACTCAAAAGTCAAACTGCATACTAGACAAACCTCAATAGGTTCATCGAATCTGGACAGAATATAGGACAAATCGCATAGATGATAGAATCACACAAATCGCTTTGACCATATACTCAAGTCGCATCTTGTACACTGATCTGGACGATTGTGACAAACCGCATAGGTATTTTCAGGGACAAAACGCATATAAGAACAAACAGCAAACCGCACATAAGAGCATACCAGCAGCATGTCAGAAATCAATTAACCATACCAGATACATAAAAACAGTATTAAAACCAGCATCAAAACTACATAACAGCAACACCACAACGAACCCCAAAACCATATAAACCATCAACAACAAATCGCACCACGAGTACATCAATCATAACCAAACCGCATCAAAACAAACGAACAAACCGCATTAATAACCATTCGAATCAACAAAACAACACAACCTGTCTCTGATGCCAATTGTAGGATCATGTATTTATGTTGTTTAGATGATTCGGGTGGTCTAGGTAGATGATTAAACAAGTAGGCCATTTTTAGAGAGATGAAGAGAGGAGAGGGAATTCTAGAGAGAGAAATAAAACACAAAATGCAAGGTTAGCTTAGAAGTTCCAACCCTCTACCTTGGGAGGTAGAGGGTATTTATAGTTACAGACACAACGTCCTCCTGTCAGACTGTGGATCAGGCATACAGTGGGTAAAGACCCGTCCTTCCTCCACGGTGTTACACTATACTAACCTACGCTAATAAATAACTAATTAACTACTGAATAATGTAAATAACGACATGTCTACGAGCTAACATATGCTATAATATAATTGGGGCGACCGACACTTTCTCATGGAATTTCCAATTCCTAACAAAGATCCATCTTTCTTCTTGACAAACAAAACCGGGGCTCCCCAAGGTGAGGAACTCGGTCGAATGAATCCCTTGTCGGATAGTTCTTGCAGTTGTTTGGATAACTCCTGCATTTCAGATGGTGCCAAGAGGTAGGGTGCTCGAGCTAAAAGTGTAGCTCCATGCACTAAATCAATTTGAAATTCGACCTGACGGGCAGGTGGAAGACCAGGAAAATCTTCAGGGAATACTTTGGGGGGTTCTTTGACTACAGGCACATCCTTCAGTCGCCTTTCTTCGGACTTCTTTTCCGTTACCTGAGCTAAGAATCCATGACATCCTTTTTCTATGTACTTCACAGTCTTGATGTAGGATATGATGCTCAAATACTTTTTACTTTGATCCCCGTGGATAACCAATGTTTCACCATTGATTGGAATATGAACAGTCTTCTCGTCGCATATAATTCTTGCATGGTGTTTAGATAACTAGTCCCTGCCAATAACTGCGTCGAAACTACCAAGCTTAATCGACAGAAGATCTATACTGAATGGTTGGTCTTGTAAAAGCATGGGGCAATTGCAGATTATGGTGTTGGTTCCTATTATCTTTTCGTCGGCCAGTTCTATTTCATAAGTGGTGTCTAAGGTAGTTGGGGTGATTTCAAGTAAAGGTGCAAAGGTAGCATATACAAAACTCCTATCGGCTCCAGAATCAAACAAGATTTTTGCAGAATGATTGTTAAGTGAAAACGTACCCGTTACGACGTCAGGGTTCAGTGGAACGTCTCCATCTCCTAATACATATGCCATTCCACGCGCATTGTTGTTTTGGGCGGCATTCCTCTTTGGGCACTGGTTGTTGAAATGACCCTTATCTCCACATCCATAACAGTTAAAATTTGCCGGTTGCATGTTGTTTCCATTTGCAGGGTTTCAGCAATTCCTAGCTTGATGACCCACCTTGTTGCATTTCTCTCACTTTACAGTACATGGTCCAGAATGGTGCAACATGCATTTATTGCACAGAGGGTGAGGTCCAGCATATCCCCTACCTGCAGTTGGTGTGGCAGCATAAGCCCTTGCGGCTTCTTGTCTTAGGTACTGTTGATTATGGTGGTGGTTCCGGTTCTGATAGTACTGATTGTTGTTGTTGTTATTATGGTTGTTATTTTTTCGGTGGTTATTGTTGAATTGAGATGAGTTTTTGGGTTGATGAGGGTTGGGGTTCATGTTTCTTCGATCATCAAACTTTCTTTTGTTGTCATTTGAGTTCTGTGCGGTTCCAAGCTTCAGAATTGGTTCCATGAGATGGTGTGAAACAGTAACAACTTCTTCTATAGTCTGAGGGTTAGAAGCGATGACATCTCCTTCAATACTTCGGGGGTAAACCCTCGATGAGACTTTCCAAAAGCTTGTCATTCGTGGGAAACATGTTAGGACACATGGCTCTCAGCTCGTGGAATCTTTTGAAGTAAGTCTTAAGATGATTACCATTAGCAGCCAAATGATAGAATTCATCCTCTAATTTCTTGATTTCAGTTCTTGGACAATACTGTTTCATCAACAGTTGCTTCAGATTGGACCAGGAAATATTACAAGCTTCTTCCATACCAATCGGTTGAGCATGAGCTTTCCACCATGACAATGCATCTTCTAGCAAAGTTCCAGTTGCAAACTTGAGTTTGCAATCATCCGTGCATTCACTTAGGAGGAATCTGATCTCTCAAACTAGTGAAGAAGACCAATAGCACCTTTAGTTCCCTTAAAGAAGGTAGGCTTGCAGTTCATGAACCCTTTGTAGCTACATTTGCGCGCCATAGGAGACTCACTTTGGTTGGTCTGATTGTCGGTTTCATTAGAGTTTGCAACTTCAATGACGCATGCTGCTTTAGCAACGCGTGCAACTTCAGCAATGCGGGCAGCCTCGGCCTCACGTGCAGCTTCATCTTCTCGAGCAACTTCAGCTTCTCGTGCATTTTCAGCTTCTCGTGCAGCAGCTTCGGCTTCACGTGCAGCTTGAGCAACACGTTCAGCTTCAGCAATGCGTGCTACTTCAGCTTTGGCAGCCTCAGCAACATGTTTGGCGATGGCAACACTAACACTGTCAGCGACCATCTTGCGAACAACGGTTGGAGTTATGGTAGCATTAGCGGATGAGGTAGCTTTCTTCTTGACCATTTTTCTAAAATTACCAAGAGATAAACACCAGAATTTAGAATCATCGATAATAATACAAGTGATTACATATTATAAATATCATAATAGTCAAGATCACCACATTAAATCAATGGAATAGTATCGTCATAAGCAAGAGTAAGTCAATCATGACATGTCAAAACAATATCATAACATACATGAGAATATAATGATCGGCTCAGTTTATATAACTGACGAATGATGAAATCACAAGACGCAAGAATATAAGAATACAACCACGATATCATAGACTAACATCAGTACATAGCATAAGTCATAACCAATCGATACAACATTAATAACTTGTTCAATAGTTTTCACAAACCAAAAGATACAAGGCCCTCATAATAATTGCACATATGGCGGGCTTTATGTCACTAAGCTAAATAAAAGATGACTCTGATCTATGAGTCACCCGGTGTGTCCCCTAAACGATGTCGTAGATCGCTGACCATGGCTGACAACTCCTCGAACTGCTAATCCCTAGCTCTCTCTCTAGCCTGGAGATCGTCGAGTCTCTGCTCTAAGGTAGATGCATGGGTACGGACATATGTTATCTCATGTTTCATAGCCTCCTCTCTACCTGTAACAGTCTATCTCATGACACTAGTCTCCTGCCTAGCAGTCTCGAGTCTCTGGGTCAGGTCTGTGACAGCCTCTCTAGCCTCCACGATCTGAGTACTCATCATATCAAAGACAATATCCATGGAGTAGCGACCAACTACGAGGTTCTCAACCTCCTCCTCGATGCTCTCAATCCTGACTAGGGGAATCTCATCAACATGTGTCATAAAGGAATAGAGCGATGCACAAGTTCTCCTGTCAATGGGAGGATTTTTGCTAGAGTAGTCATTGAGCTTTCACCGAGCTCAACAATGCTAGGAGTACCTTCTTCGGATCTCCATCTGCGCATGACCGGTAGCAGAAAAGACCAACGCCTAGCATCGACCTTCTTTCGAGGTCCGGGATGGATATCAATAGTCACAGCCTGCATATACGGATCTGATGATGATGGGAGAAAACAGTTTCTCTCGCTGAGTGGTAGTTGGGGCTCACTGTGGACATCCAATGGCGATGAAGCTAATGGTGGTGATGATACAGGCACATTAGTGGTTTGATGAAAGAAAGTAGTAGGTGGTGGTAGTGGTGAAGTAGTCATAGGTGGTGATGTGAGTGGAGCTGATGGTGGGTGAGATGATGATGATGGTATGTCTGATGGAGGTGCTCGCACATGCTTCCGAGCGGTGTGCTTGAAGATCAAACCTCTTCGCTGCAGTCTGTATGGTATGCCAAAAGGCTCAGGCTCATAGGGCTTCAGAACCCTAACTCTCCTTTGTCTACGACGAATCGGTAGCGGTGATGAGGATAGTGTGACTGATGATGCAGATGCAACACTCTCTGATGACTCGGATGCCTCATCATCTGCTCCAACATCTAATGCAGGTAACCACTGTTTTGATTGCATGAGTTGATCGTAGGTCATGGGAGCATATGCAAAATGCTCTCTAGAATGGATAGGTGCAGCTGGGATGAGTGGATTCGGTGCAACCTGTCCCTCCTCAAAGGGTTCGGTCTCAACGGAAGCAATGGCCAGTGAAGCTGGCACAGGACTCCCTGGCATAGGCATGGTGGTGGATGACATAACATCTTCCATATCGGAATCAGATGATGGCATGACTTGGTGGGAGGCGGACGAAACGGTACTATAACAACCCATAAAGATAGTAATGTAAGTAAAATACCAAAAATGATGTGATAAACACGATTTTAGTTAGTCGTGCACAATCTGCCAAGCAAATCTCCATGCCTAACTAAAATGAATGCAATTTACTCATGATCTTATTTCACTTAATGTTTTACTAGTGATGCATTAATCCTAATGCATTTCGATGTTATAGAGCGGTCACGGAAAGCATAGGGTAGTGGTGCAAAATAGTCCCGTTGCAAAAGCGTAGTTATAGTCCAAAAGTTTTTAGAAAAACACTTTGGTTCTCTATAACCTTGGCTCTGATGCCAATCTATAACACCCTCAAAATCTCATCATCGCAACGGAGGACTAATTTGGGTGTTACTTCAAGGACCACAGTCAATAATCATAGTAAACGACTCGAAAGAGACGTTTTGATAAAAGTTATTATCATTCAAGAAAAGCTCTTTGTTTGTTACAAAACACTTCCAAATAGTTTTCAACGATACACAAAAGATAAATCATGAGTTTGTGGAAAATGATAACTTTATGTTTACACCACGATAAAAAGGTCTTGCAAGCCCACTCTGTGCCATAAATATGTTCTTCAATTATTACCTGAGATAACATGCTTAAAAGGTCAACAACAATGTTCAGTGAATCCATAGGTTTATAGTTAATCAGTTGAACACAAGAAAGATGATAACTGCTAACAAGACAACTTATCATAGAAAATCACAGATTATTATGCACTAAGCTCATGACACCAATACTCAACTGCATACACCTAATTACTGGTGTATGTAACAGTTTGCCCCCACGGAGGTAATAGCTAATTAACTAATGCAATTCAAATATGGTGCGCCCTAGTTATTTTCGATAACCAAGACAGGGTCGTTACTCCCCATAGTACTATTCATGATATATGTGTTCACTCGCAAGTTACTAATGGTTCATGATGCAAGGGTCTTTCGGCTAATAACTTAGGTAATACCAATAATCGAGTAGCGTACAGTTGCAAAAACCCTGTGTTCTAGTTTATAGCATGTATCTCCCTCGCGTGGTTTGTAAAGATAAGTAAAAGCGAGGCTATGAACACACCTTGGTGATAGTGATAAAGCACAACGAGATCAAGTGTGATATAGCAACAGCTCCAACCCGGAACCTAGGTACGATATGGCAAGTCTCAGAATTATGATAAATGTTTGGGTCTCGACCAAAATGATAGTGCTTGAATATATAATTCAATAGTGCGATATTAGCGTTGATTTCACTTGTGTGGGAGTGCTTAAAGTTCAAATTCAAAAGATGTGCTATATCATCTTAGTTAGTTATTCCTTAGAGATTCCCACTTATATGTATAATTGAAATGTTCTCCGTTACCGATTTATAAAAACAACGATGTTGCCAAGAGTTTATTTTATTCCCTTCTAGTATGTGTCGTTATTATATAACGTATTCATATATTTATTTATATAAATATATATAGGTTTATTTAGTTATAGCCGTATTAATTCTCGTGTATGTATCATAGGTCATCAAAATACTCATTTTTATGAAGTTGTTATAACTATTACAAGTTTTCCAAACATTTTCCAAATTTACAACTTTTACCCTCAAGTTTCCAAATTTACACTTTATACTTTTATATTTTGGAAAAGTAGCAACTTTTACCCAAACATATTCCATACTCAAAAATATTTATAATTTACAGTTTTAGTCCCTCAAGGGACTGTTTTTACAAAATTGGTCCCAAAAGTCATATTTACACTTTCGGTCCCTACAGTTTCAAAGTTGACAGTTTTGGCACAAAACTTTTAGTTTACTTATAAAACAAGTTTCTCATAATGACAGTTTTTACCATGTACTTTCCCATGCATACGTACCATGTACATAATCACCTTAAACTTTCCAAAATGTACAATTTTAACCCGATAACCAAAACATTTGCAAATTAAGTCCAAAAATGTGTTTCAACTTTAGTTAACATGTTTTACTGTCACATTAGCTTATTTCTAGCTTATTATTAGCTTATGGGCCACACTTTACTCTTAATGGGTCGGTTAAATGCTTAAAGGGCCACAAATTTTACTCAGCTGGGCCTTAAGGCCCATTATGAATCCGGTTGGGTATTAGATGCAAAAAACGCGACTTAGAGGTTTTTATAAGTTTTCTTAGGGTGTGTTCTAGTGGCATTAGTATCATACTTAGGTATACTTATAGTTTTAATCGCAAAGCAATAGTTGGGTGAAGGTATAAATGTGATACGCGACTTAAGTTCCAAGAAAATGTGTAACGAGACTTTGTAAAATAACACGAGTTATGTATATTAGATAATGGTCGATATAAAACATAGGTTCATGGTTTCTAACATCTTAGAGGCTTGCTTTCATGTTATAAAACTTTCATGTGATCGATTTCTTAGCTAATTAATGTGCTATAACAAGATTTTACGTGTGATATAACGTAAGTAAATGAAAGTTGAAAAGGAGTTGAAAGACACTTACAACACCCAAAGGTGGTGATGAGATTTGAAGTGATTTTGAATGTGACCAAGGTTTCCCCTCGTTCCATATACCCGAGACTAACTACTAGAACCCTTAATGCTTCGCTTTCCATTTTGCCTCGTCCCACAGTGGATGTTTTCTAAGGTGTGGTGAGTGGAGTTTGAGTAAGTTGATAAGTGATGAGTTTGGAGATTCAACTAAGTGTTTTTGAGTTGCATTTTATAGTAGAAAGTAGCATGGTTCTCCCTATATTTTATTTGTGTCTCCACTTAGTTCCAAGATAAAAGTAGAAAATGTGTGTGACTCTTAAGCATGCTCGAAATTTCAGCATATATCAAGGGCATGGTTTGTTTGGTCATGTCAAACTTGAGAATGGGAAACACATGGACTAGTGGTTACTAAGGTCAAAAGAGGTCAAAGGATGGTTTAGGCTAAATATAATGATGTATTAGGGTGGCTTGGGTTGTGTTTTTGTCTCCCCTTGTTCACTCTTACACGCAAGAAGTAAAATGACCAAAGTTGTGTTTGTTTTGTTGGCGTCGTTGGTATCACAGAAGCAAAGAAACCATGTAACAATTTAACTTTCACAAAATTTGGTCTATCAAAATACTTAGGGGTGCGCTGGGCTGAAGAAACCGTATGAGCTAGGCCCAAGGGAAAATTGAGAGTGTGTGGGTTAGGTTTGAAAACTACACGAGCCCAAAATAAAAGAAAAGGGGTTTGGATCTGTTTGGGCTTAGGAGGCCCATTAGGAGAAATTAATAAAATAAATAAATAAAAAGTTAATATATATATATAGAATCCGGATCGATTGAGAAGGTTTTTTATTATATATATATATATATATATATATATATATATATATATATATATATATATATATATATAGAATCTAGATCAAATAAGATCATGCTTAAAGTTGTTAAAATGAGATCGAACTAAAATTTGACAAGAGATACTCTCCTTACAATAAAAATAATTGTTTTATTTACTACAACTAAAATTGTTAAAGTTTCGATAGATTTCTTTTTTAAATTTACGAAACCTAGGTGATACACTTTGATTAGAAGTTTAATGTGTATCAGGTTTTTGTATATGTATCAGGTTTTGGAATATTTATTAGTGTAATGTGTATCAGGTGTATCACTAATCCAAACTCATGTATCATTTGGTTATTAGTTGCTAAAATGTTAATTTGTATTAAAATATTTTTTTTTTGTGTATGATTGCTAAAATTGTTATTTATAAATGTTTTAGTGGTTTTTTAGATTTGATCTTATTTTTACAACTTTAAGTTTGATCTCACATTAACCTTCCCCTATATATATATATATATATATATATATATATATATATATATATATATATATATATATATATATATATATATATATATATATATATATATATATATATATAGGATAAAGATCAAATAAAAAGACAAATATCCGTAAAAGATAAAAAGATTTTTTCAAAAATGTTCTCGAAAAATTCCCAAAAATTTCCACAGATCGGGTATGATGGTTGCATGAAAAGTTGTAAAAACTTTTTCTAAAAGTGGATATTTTTTCAAAAAAATTATGAAAAAATACGTTGCGATAAATCGTTTTTTTGTTCATCAAAAATTGGTTTTTGCACCCAACTTCTTTTGACTTTTTTCATCAAAATAACATTGCGCATCTAACTAAAACAAGTTAAAAATTTTGTGCATCAAAATTTTTTTGCGCATTAAAATTTTTTTGCGCATCAAAATTTGTTTTTTGTGCATTAAAAAAACGTATCAAAACTCAAAATTATAAAAAATGTTTTCACAAAAGTTTTATGCACCAACATACCTGATCTTGTGGATTTTTTTTGGAATTTTTGAAAAATTTTTTTAAAAAAAATATTTTTATTCTTTTTACGGATATTTGTCTTTTTATTTTAACTTTACCATATATATATATATACACACACACACACACATATATATATATATATATACACACACACACACACACACACACACACACACATATATATATATATATATATATATATATATATATATATATATATATATATATATATATATATATATATATATATATATATATATATATATATATAGAGAGAGAGTAGGGATCCAGTGAGAAGTAAATTAAAATAAGAAGTGGTGAGAAGTGACCAAAACCACGTATTTGAGATGCAACGACTTGCATTAGATGCATTTTTATTCATATAGATGCAACATCTTGAGTTTCGAAAGTTAATTTGATGTATAGATGGTGCAAATTGATTTTCATGATTTTGGCACATGCGAGAGGAACAAAAACAAGATAAATCATGAAATGCATCTAATATACGTATATGCATCTGATTAAAAGCTTGAAAACACACTATGGTACGTTATAATGCATCTAAGATTATAGGGATGCATCTAATTTAGGTCGGTGCATCTCGGATTTGCGGTTATAGTTCTTCTTATTCCTTCTTATTTTAAGTAATCTTCTTATTTGATCCTAACTCTATATATATATATATATATATATATATATATATATATATATATATATATATATATATATATATATATATATATATATATAAGAAATTATTATTATCTAGGTCGCGGTGAATTTTATCGGGTCTCAACGGTTTAATTTTTAAGCCTTTCATTCATGCTTCGCGATGCACTTGCCAAGTGTATACAAAATTGATATAAAGAAAATTTTATGGTTCCAAATCTGTGATTTATTTATGATTAGTTAGATAATAACATTATAATTTTTCCGGAAGCTTACATCTATTTTCTTTGGAAGAAAAAAATATATAACAACGGAGAACACAAAATGTTGTATGATGCTACTTAAGATATAAAGTAGAATTCAACAAATATGAAAACGAATATGTGATAAATTGATTGTTTGATACTCTTGTATTTTTAAACTTGAACATCCTAATTGTAGTTACGTGAGGACCTAAAAACTCGCATAACTTGAATAAAAACCATAACTTTTTATATTGGAGTTTTAGCAAAAATAAAAAATGAGTGTTTTTTTAATTAAAGTGAATAAGATAAGAAAATTCTGTTTTATATACTAAAAGGCGTACAATGGTGCCTTCACAATGCAAACATTAATTGCTAAGTTTCCCAACTTGGCAAAAATAGTCCCTGAGGTTCAAGTGACGCTGCAAAGTAAGTCCAAACATTAAATGCAAAGTTTCACAACTTGGCAAAAACAGTCCCTGAGGTTCAAGTGGCGCTGCAAAGTAAGTCCAAACATTAAATGCAAAGTTTCACAACTTGGCAAAAACAGTCCTTGAGGTTTAAGTGACGTCGCAAAGTAAGTCCTGCATCATTAATTGCAATCTATAGCAATCTGGCAAAAATAATCCCTAAGGTTTAAGCGACGTTGCAAGGTAAGTCTTGTAGAATTAATTGCTAACTATAGCAACCTGGCAAAATTAGTCCCTAAAGTTTAAGTGTCGCTACAAAGTAAGTCCTTTTAAGCCAATCCCGCTGCATCGCGCGAGTTTCCACACTCGTTGTATTTAAGCTCTAAGAAATTATAAAAACCCTGAAAATAAGCCCAATTAAAACACGTTGTAAACGGGCCATGAGTCCAAGTTCACAACCAATTAGAAAGACTTGGCTGCTGAGAAAGAACGGCTCCAGAACTCAGCCATACCGGAACATGACCTCCCCATTGGAACAGTCCTTCTGAACTCAGCGAAAATTTTATTGAACTGTTAAAAACCTCCGTCATGTTAAACGGCTGTTATGATTCCATCAAAGACTCAATGGTTTCTGCTATGCTAGTGTTTCTAAAGTACCTTCTATTTTTTATTTTTTTTAATCTATGAATTGTGATCACTTGGTGTCTGGATTGGTCTATGTTGTTTAGGTATGATACGGTATATGCGGTGGAAAGTGGAGTATAGAGTCAACATTAATGAGAAACTTTAAAATGGCCTAGTTGTAAGGTCATTGGCTTTCAAACAAGTGGTCAAGCGTTCATATGTACATTTGGGAAGGGTCGGAAATGGTCCCGGGATTAACTCGGGTGAACAAGGAAAACCACATCTGTTTAGAAACTTTAAAATGAGTATAATGTGTTCGCCTAAGAGACTCGTATAGCTTGATCGTGTTAGACGGTCATATGAGGAGAACAAGGAAGTGTGATATAGTAGCGTTCAAATGCCATGTGTTTCAGAAGAATTAAAAAATCTGAACGACGAAAATTGTTGTCTGTCTTCTGATGGAATGAATTAAGAGTACATTTAAGTGTTGGAATCGGTTATTAGCTACGAATAAGGTCAGCTGGCCACTTATGTTTGTAATCTTATGTTTGGCATATATTCAATAATAGTTCATAGTTCTGTTTGGTTCTTATTTAGTTTACTGTTCATGTTGCTGGAATGGATAGTACCATTAAGATTAGTGATAAGACTCATACATTGCTACGTCTGTGCATTTCAGCAGTTAAGACAAAACTCGTTAGTAGTAGTTGAACAACATAGCATAATGAAGTCATAAGACTTGCAATCTTTAGTTCTTAGGACTAGTGTGTGCTTTTAATCAAGATACAAACACCCCCTGTAGTACCATGTATGTGTAGTGCGTGTTGCTTGCCTAAGGTGGGGCCAATCACTATCTGCAATGACATTTCAATTTTGCCTTGCTTCCATGAAATGTAAGGAGCCCGCAACACTTATGCCCACAGATATGATGGATTTTGTAACTTGTATCACACAAGCCACAAACCTTTCGGGAGTCAGATTCAGACATGTGGGATGAAACACTGCAACAGAAAAGTGTGAAAATAAAGAACATTAGGTATACATGGTTAGATCACAACAGAATGACCAATGTCAAATGTTGCAGTACTGAGTATCGTTTACTTATTTCATAGGGTTTACAACATAGGAGTCGTATGGCTGAAGGGGGTACTAGAGACTGGTTTTTACTTATTAAAACTGCTTATCTACTCAATGTGTTTTAATGCAACATATAAGCAGGAGGGTGTTTGAGGTTGTTTATATTTCTGGGGGAAGTAACTCGTTTTGAATAAACAGCTTCAATTGCTTTCTTTCATTAAATACTAGTATTAAAAAACAATAAGAAGTTTTATAAAGTAATCCAAACACCCTAGAAATATCCTTTTGGACAGCCTCCAGAGGCGCTCACTTCATAATGGCTTGATCGTGTAGGCAACAAATCAGGCTCCACACTTAACGCCTATGCCTTGGCAAATGATGCCCGTCACCAAAACTTACCTTCTTCACAGCCCAATATGTGTCTTGATCTAAGCTTGGTAGGTCAGGTCGAGAATGAATATCACATATCTCTGAGGATCTGATACTAACAAAAGGTTATATCTAAACCGTACTAGTAAGCAGTAACTAATAAGTCCTTTGAGAAATCTGATTATGTTTGCTAGAGTAGCATCCAAACATCCCATATATGGTGATTTATCCTATAATATATTTTTTTTATCTAAAGTTCTTAAATACATTTTACCGTTCTCCCCTCCCTATCAGTAACTTCTCTCTTGTCAGCGTATGACTTTTTCCCAGTGTATTATAAGTAATACGGTTGACTCTTATCATTCCTCATCAGGATATGCATACTCAAAACCAGTAAACTATACGGACAGGGTATGCAAGAGAAAGTGGCAATTATATATTCAGGTACTTGCAATCACTTGATTCAGACATGGTAAGTACTGCAACTTGGTCTGCATATTTTATTGTCATTCCTCTTAAACTGGTTACTTAATAGTTTGTTTCTACAACAGGTAAATGAACTATTAAAATACATCAGTAAAATTATATACGGAAGACACTTACCTCTCGTAAAATGGACAATTTAGAAGCAAGAGTCCAAGAGAGTTATCAAACTGGAATGTAAACTTTCAATGAAACGAAGTGTCACGTGAACCTCCTGAAAAGGGAGGGGTTTACCCGGTTTGAGTTTGTGTGGCGGTGGGATCAAGCCCCGTGGCTTATTTGGCTAAAAGGTCGGGAACCATGGTTACCCCAAAAAAAAAAAAAAAAAAAAACTTCTTGGAATCGTGGAATTATTTTGCAATGCTGCTTTTCAGGTCAGCGCAACCATCTAAATCCCTTGATCATTTATTTGCCGGATGTAAAATTTAATTTGTACATTATTCATAGATAGCAAGTTATAATCGAGTAGCACAGTATTACCATTGCAACCTGTGTTCATATTCACTATTTTCATGTGTTCCAATGTATAGAAGTATATCCTCCATTTATGTAGTTAACAGATTGTATCTAACTTGTGCAGTTGACTTCCTATGAGACTCAAATGTAAGATGATGTGTACCATCTGTTAACTTCTTTTTTTACCTTAGGAGGACAAACTGTATCTAACTTGTACATGGTAAAAGTTCAAAGACTTGTAATACATATTTCCGGTATGAAATTGAAACTAATCATTCGCGTGTTTGTGCAAAAATCAAGTTATGCTACCACAAAATTGTTATTTATCTCATGTTCATGTATAAATATACAAAAGAATATCAAACAAAATTTCAAGAAACCAATATACAAAAGAAAGAATGAATCAAATCACAAATAACCAACATACAAGGCCTTCATCAATTCATCATCATCATCTAAGTTGTTCTTTAGAATGTCTATAGAGATCATAAGGCGCCCATAGCTCATCAACAGGACACGAGTCACCCGTATCTAGTCTCGCCCACGGTTTCCCTTTCCCACTCCAATGCAACAAACTAATCGGCCCAGGATGCAACATTCTACAGCTATGAACCTTATTGTTCCCACCAAGCCCATGTTGGTTCCATCTGTGATCAATCTCCGCAACATCACCACCAAACACCAACAAAAAAGGCGGAAGTGAACCCAAATCATAAATTCTCTCCTCCTTTTGAACCTCCATCCATTTCTCAATCCTACCCCTATAATCTTCCTTCCTCCACTTCACCAAATCCATAACCATCACGCCTGTGTTAAAATAACACGGCTTCTTCCCATCAAACACACTCGACAAACTCGAGTCAGACCAAAACCTATCCGTAAAGTACTTGGTAAAACTCGCGTGAAAATAGACCGGAGCTCCAATCGCTGTCGACCTAGATAACGAAACAGACCAAAGCTTCTGAATATCATCCACAACTATAATATCCGAATCCAGATATATAACCCTTGTCACACTTTGATCTAGTATATCACCCAAGTAAATCCTGGCGTAATTCAAAGGATCCTCAAGTGCTTCACGTATCGAATACGATATCAAACCCTTAACAGCACGATCATCAAAGCCATAAACCTTAAAATCCAAAGAAGGAAATATTGCTCCAAGAATCTTTCTCAGCTCATCAGGTTTAAGCGTTTTCGACTCCGAAGCAATGAAATGGAAATAAACATTTTCAGGACACGAAGTATGCTTCAGTATCGAATGAACAGCTGCAACTGATCCTCTTAAGTAGTTACAATCTAGAGTCATTGCTACATGTACCACAAATGGTCCATAACCATTAGCAGTCGTGTCCAACACACCACATTGATCACCATTTCGATACTCGGGTGCTTCGATATATCTTACGTTCTCATTGCCCAATCCTTCATGTATCATAACATCATTTTTTAAAGGTACTTCGGGTACTAAGCGTATCGCGCTAGCTAGTACATTAAACAGACTAATACTAATCAGTATAGAAACCACACAACGATATTGCAGCATGTCACAAACGGACGAGGTTTTTTCTGTTCAGGTTAGCGATACTAAAAATAAATGAAATGAATGTGTGTTGTTACAAATGTTATTTGAATCGTGTTGTTTTGGGTTTCCTTAAAGAGGTTGTATATGTTAGTGTTTTACATTTATATTACAGGGTGGAATAAACGCGTTTTGTCTGGATACGCGGAGGGAGTGGGAATGGAAAGCGTTGGAAAGATGAAGGGGTGAACTTGAAAGATGGTAAATATGGTTTGAGTTGAAAAATCAAAAGGTGGAAGGTTCGAGGAGAGTGGACAATAAATTAGGTTGAATTGTATCATTGATTTCCATGTTACCATGTGCATGGTTCCTGCCACATTATTTTCTTATGAAAATGAAATTTTTATTTATTATTGTTTGTATTTTCAGACAAACCCACCGAATTGTGGTAGCATTTTATGAATTGGAATTGCTTATCTTGAACTATTATGTTTTCTGTCAAGTATAAAAGTTGCTTAGAGCAATCCCAACCATAACGGCATAACGCCGTTTATGGTTCCAATAACGCCGTTATTGGCGTTACACCTTTGGAGGCACGAAAGCGTAACGCCGTTAGTCCCTCAGTACCTATATACCCGTTATTGCTTTGTTGTTTTTCTTTTCTTTTCATTTACGTCCCAAACGGCAATGTTTTTGTAAATTGTGAATGCTATTGATGTATTGGGATGTTATCATGTTGCTGGGTGTTTTTGGGATGTTATCGCTGAAATGTTAAAGTGTGGCGCTACCGACTTATTGATGTTATTGTGTTATTGTTGGGAATGCTCTTAGTTTGTCTTTGGGGTGTTTATGTTGGCGTGTGTAGTGTTACGTAAATTCTTAAAAAAAACTTATAAGGTAAATATTTTTCGTTATTTTTTTTACCCGGAACAAGTGTACCAATCAGAGTTTATTGACTTAAATAAGTTACGAATTCAACTTGATAAGCCAAAAGAGTAAGTTTACATAAACTTTGATAAACTCATTTAACTCAATAAACTCGATCAGCTTGATAAGCCAAAAAAGTAAATATTTAGAAATGTTGACTTATTACGAATTCAACTTGATAAGCCAATAAACTCATTATTCTTTTCTAAATATTTTAGCACCTCGTTAGTGATTTAATCATATGAAAGATGGTATTAAGCTGAAGGAGGAAATGATCCTTATATTACAATGTAGGTAAATGCTTGCATTTAAAAAAAAAAAAAAAAAAAAAACATATATCAAAGATTTACTGCAATATATTGTAATTTTTTTTTTAATTTTAACAAATGTAAACAATTGCTTTATTGTAATGTATGCATCATTTCCTCTGACTTGTTAACGTAACCAAACCACGGGGATATGAGAAATAACCATTTATTATTGCTAAGGTGGCTAAAATAAAGTAAACGAGAAGTAAGTCAACATTTCGAAAATATAAATTTTCTAGAATGAAGATTAACGAACACAAGTAGTAGCATGCCATGACTTTTCTTAAATTACAATTTAAGTACTCGTAGATCAATTGTTATTTTTATTAAGTTGTACAGTATATTAATATATTTCATAATAATTGCTGCTTTGTGAGTACATAAGTTTGGAACTTTATTTCATAAAACAAGTATTCTACCTTTCGAGAACATTATTGTGTTCCATCAACTTATAAAGAAAATGACGTTTAGGTAGTAATGTTGTGCGGTGTATAGATGAGCAGTAATATGAGGATCTAAAATGCATATTTAAAAGCATGATTAATCCATCTATTACTAGACACATGTTTTCATCAATTTCTCATTCTAAATATTCACCTTTAATCCTACTCTATATCCAAATTTTGTTATGAGACATATTTGTTAAGTATGAGAATCATTTCTAACTATATGAATAGTTATCATTTGCTAAATTCATACTCTACATGATACCAATTGTTAGAATAGACCAACAAACCAGTCACGAACAATACTTTAACAAGAAGACTCTTAAAAAAAAGTACATGAATAGTTACCATTTGCTAAAAATAAGACCAAAATTGACTCTACGGTAGATGAAACCAAAGTATACGGTACATATTGCTAGCGCCTTATACTAGAATTCTTGTAACTCATAGTGTACGTCGTCTTGCAAAACATTCCTATGTTGACTTAGACTTTTACTAGACACACGTTAGGTATATATGTTACTACACGTAACTTTTAAGGCATTGATGTAAATTATGAACCCTTAAATTACAAAATAATATGATTAATTGTGTTGGCAGCAAGCATCTATTCTCTGGTGTATAAATGTGGACCCTTTGAATAATACACATAATGAGACCAGAGTGTTTCTACTTTCCAATACAATTCTTTTTAACTTTTCTTACGTTTTTTATGCGTTGTGAATATTTAATTAAAAAGTAAAAACAAGTATGGATTTTCTATAAGTAGATTCATTGTATCTACTTCAGGGTTACCGTACTTAACAAACCACATGTTCATCGTATCTAGATTTCAAATTGACTCTTACCAAGATACTTGGTTCTTACTTTTTTATTATTTAATTTTATAATCACGTATTTGTTCATTTAAATATTAAGTTTACCAAGATATGGTCCTTTGATTATTGAGTTTACCAAGTCTAGATGGATCACTATATTTATTTGATTTGGATTCTTATATATGATGATATATAAGCTACTACGGATTGATAGCATTTGGCACAAACAAACTTAATTCTTTTTATATACTAAAAAGCGTACAAGGTTACTGTAGCAAACCAAACATAAGCAAACATTAAATGCAAAGTTTTTCAAGTTGGCAAAAATAGTCCCTGAGGTTTAAGTTGTTGCAAGTAAGTTCAAACATTAAATCAAAGTTTCACATCATGGCAAAACATTTTGGAGGTTTAAGTGGCGATGAAGTAAGTCATGTGTAGCATTAATTGCTATCTATAGCAACTTGGCAAAATTAGTCCCTAAAGTTTAAGTGTCGTTACAAAGTAAGTCCTTTGAATCCAATCCCGCTGTATCGCGCGGGTTTCCATACTCGTATGTATCATTTCATGTAATGATAAGCACTTGATAATAGTTACTATCATTGATCAAAGTATAATAGTTTTTGCTTTTATCTCTAAACTCTTATAAAGGTTAGGTGTATCTAAATTGTATACTATTTGTTAGCATTTATATAAAACTTAGGTGATGTTTGATCTTAACTTCATGATCTTAATATTAAAAAATCTTAATTCATCAAGTCTTTGTAAAGTTGTTTATTTTCCTCTTAGTTGAAAAAAGTAACTTAAAATGAAAGTGATAAAAAGCCATGACTGAAAAATATATCAATAATGTATTTCGAATGAATGAGAATGAATAAAGCATATAGTTTTAAGATTTGAGTCTAAGATTTGAGTCTAACATTGCAAAAGTGATTGGCATACGTATAGCGAATTAAACAAGAATTCAAATTTTAGTGTCGGAGAGGCGTGGAATTATATGAGGAAGCACATGTCACAGCTGACAATTCTAGCTGGTCAGACTAAACATATTTGAAGCCACCATCCATTTTTTGTTTGTTTGTTATTTTTAATGTGGCATGTGTTAATTTTATAGTATATATATTTTTGTATGATTGAGTCAATTTGTGTGGAAATTATTGGCCGTAATGCTTGTGATTTTATTCTGAACCAAAATAGTTTCTTTTTTAATGAATTCCACGAATATTCTCTTGTTACAAAAATTGATGAAGACTTTTTTTTTTTTTTTTTTTTTTTTTTCATTTCTAAGTTAGATGATACAATTTAAAAGTATATTACACCCACTATATTTTCAAAATAACTATACTAACTAGGGGTGTTGACGGGGTGGTTCGGCTCAGTTCAGTTAGAGATTTTTTACTATTCATCGCGGAGCGGGTAGTTAATTTTACTATCCGAAATCGAACCGTACTAGGCGGGTAACCAGTCATGCAGTTACTCAAAATAAACGGTTACCCACGGTTCGAATTAAGGTTAACCATTCTAAAAAAATGATCGAATCCAATCAAAAAAACAATAACATAAATATCAAGAATACCATCCAAAAAGGTAAAAGGTGATCATATTACATAGAAAAAGATCCTCTCAAGTTGGTTTTCAACATGATAGGTCATGTTGCTTTTAGTGTGAGTAGTGAAAAAATAAGTGGGCCCATAATTTCAATTAAAAAAAAAAACATTTATCAATTTACTTTTTTATGATTGGCCAACATGATCTATCATGTTGTAACCAACTTGAGAGAATCCTAATCCATATTACATACACATTTGCCCACCTTTGCATAATAGAACCACAATATCACATAATATGTTGTATTCAATCAAACCAAACCCATTAAGAGTTAAAGATTGTGTGACAAATTCTGCACAGACATAAGCAAAACACACAATCTTAATCACTAGTCTTTAGTTCAAACATAAAACAAAGAAAAAAAACATAAAATGCAATATTTAATCCCAATTATTGTTCAAACTCCAGCCACGAGCCATGAATCGGCACCCATCCAATTAGTATCCAAGCTTGTACCTGTTAAAATAGATAACAGAAATGAGTAAGCTTTTAAAAGCAAAAATCAGCTGCAATAAAACAATATAACCATTAAAATAGATAACATAAATGACCATACTGGATTCGACCTTCGCCTTCTTGTATAAGGTCAGATTGGGTTTGAAATTGAATTGTGTAGAAAAATAAAAATCATAGGCCATGATTATATACTTAGATGATCAGCTAAATTTTAAGGATTGCCTCTAAAATGACAGCAATTGCTTTACCAATTTACCAAATATACTTGAGATTAAAAGAATGACAGAAGGTGTTTTACCAATTTACCAAAAACATTTGAGATTAAATGAATGTAATATATATTGTAAATAAATAAAGAGTTGAATATGTTACATGCTCGGGGTGGGTCAGTTACCCGCGGTTAGTGGAAAACATAAACTGAAACCGCCCCATGATAACTCTGTTTTTTCGGTTTCGGGTTTTGTCAGTTTCGGTTTTTTCTGTTATCGGTTTTTTCCGGTTTCGGATCAAACGGTTCGGCTCGGTTTGTCGGTTTCTCGGATTTTTTGAACACCCCTAATACTAACCAAGAAATTTTTAAAATGCTGTTGGTTAATATTTTTCTAAAACTTTTTGCTAACCCCCCTAAATGATACTATCATGGTATCGCGTAAAGCAGCAGCGATAAAAATTATGTGATTTTTGTTGTTTTACGATAGACATTAGTATTTGAAGGATACCGGTTTGACAGTTTTGAAAGAGTATGGTACCAATGCAATGTTGCGGTGATGACATAAAAAATACATAAAGTAAGAATAATTGACACCGATATATAGTAATAGTAAAGAAGAAGTCGGTGGTGGTTGTTGGCAGTGATAATTGTTGATTGCAGCTATAAAAGTGAGATTCATGTGTCGTTTATTTATGGCGTAAAAGTGAATAAATATACTTGATTATATTGTGCAACTCGTCATGAAGATAAATTTATGAATTCTTTAATAAAAGAATACCCAACCTCATTCAGTATTCAACTAACTTATTCACTATACATTTACTCTCACATTTATTACTTTACTTTTCGGCTTAGGCTATACTTATTCTCACGCCGGATCTCGTTCTGGGGGTCAAACCCGAGGCAAAGGTAACGCGTTTCTTTTATCTGTGTTAGGTGCTTGAAAGACGTCACTTTTCAAGTCCGGAGGAACCAACACGTGCTCAATCCGATAAGAAGTTATTTTACCTCAAAACATACCCGTTGCGAAACACGAGCAAATAATTTCTAGTAACTATCGTTTTTCTCTATACATCTTTTTTAATTTTGAGATGGAATCCAAGAACTTACATACCCTGCCGACATAACTTACTTATGGTAACATTTGGTGAAATCCGCGCCTAGGTTAAGACTGATCCAAAAAACAGAACTGGGAACCAAAGGAAACCAACTAAACATGGTTGGATTATCCATTTCATACGATTTGGAGCTATACATCCATAGTCCAGACAATATTGTTCAAATCAAAGTCGTATGGAGAAAAGATACGACATCAGTATCATTTGCAACTTCTGCATGTACAATATGTATCATACTTCGAGCACAACACTACATGTATGCTTTCCATGCTTGTTGGAAATAATATATACGACATGCACTACGAATACACCATATACATATGATCTGTAGGAAATAAATCTTTCCATAGAACATGAAAATGCTGATCGTTGTGAATTAAAGGGTTGTTTAGTCAACAATCATAACCGTGGGAACATTTGTTCGCTTTATAGGTCCCTGAATCTACTAGTCATTTCCTTTGAGCTGGGAAAAGAATTTACCTGGAGTTGGCGCATCCTCACCCTCCTCCGGCTTATCACCGGCAGTCTGTTCAGGGTTCCAAACTCAATGATGGCAACTAAACACGAGGTTTGCACTCGTTGTATTTGATCATTGAATACTATCATCAAAAGACAAAAACTTCGAATGAAACTTCATATTAAGTCTGATCCTAAAAAATACAAACACATATGACCAACAACAGCACAGTTTCAAAACCTCAGCAAGATACAATAAAGCAACCATCATAACACACCAAATCTAACATTTGTTTTCGATTATAGCTTGAAAAAACACATAAAACAACCCCAAAGAATCAAACAATAACACACAAACACAGAAGAAGGTATGAATCTGAGACATAAAACTCGAACCGAGTACACACCTAATAATACTCATCTTCTTCATCTTATCTTCTCACGCAACATGGGTCACAAATAGCCGCCTCCAGCAATTGTGGTCGCGACACTCACCACCACACTCTCACCACACGCCCACCACCTCTTTCATATAGCCGATTTCACCAATTCACCATCTATATGATCCTTGTCATCATATCCTTTTACCTTTTTCCTTTACTTTATTCTAAAATGATTTCTTCTGTTTCCCCTCGATGACAAGGAATATAAGAACCAATTTGTGACACATGACCTATTTTTTTCCAAAACCAATCGAAGCAAGTGAACATTAGCTTCATATGGTAAGAAATGAAATGGTTAAATTAAATTGACCACTTGTCATACCACATGTGTAACACCCCCAAATACCGCAACGGAAGATTGTGTCATTGGGGTGCTACTTCATAATACAAAGTACAAGTTATAGAAAACGACCTCTAAATGGGACGTTTTGAAAAGTTACCATTCGATTAATGAAATCAGAGTTACAAACAATGAGGTTCCAAAGTATAATACATAAATGCTTACAAAATGTTTCGAATGGTAAATGATAAAAGCGTAATTCTTTAAAATATGTCGTGCGACTCTATGCTTCAAACTCTAGCTATCACCTTATGACCTGAGATAAACATGCTAAAAAGTGTCAACACAATGGTTGGTGAGTTCATAGAGTTTGTTTAACATGTAAGCCTTTAAAGAATGTTCACACAGCAAAGGCATTGTAAATCCACTCAGTTTCAAGTTCCGCCTATACAAAACTTGCAACCTATGTGTTTACAACCCACTGCTAAAATATAGTATGTCAATCATGTATGCATGTATTATAGTAGTAAAAAGTATAAATCTCACCACAAGGGTCTTCCAACAACTTAAATTGGGATGCATCTAATTTAATAGCCTTCCAACAACTTAAATTGGGATGTATCTAATTTAATAGCCTTCCAACAACTTAATTTGGGATGTATCTAATTTAATAGCCTTCCAACAACTTAGTTTAGAGCCACTAAATTAATGGTCATCCAACAGCTTAATTTGGAGCCACTGAATTGCATGTTACCACAAGGGTCTTCCAACAACTTAATTTGGGATGTATCTAATTTAGTAGCCTTCCAACAACTTAATTTGAAGTCACTAAATTAATGGTAATCCAACAACTTAATTTGGAGCCACTGAATTGAACGTACTGGGAGCCTCTTCCCAAAGATTAATGGTCATCCAACAACTTAATTGGAGCCACTAAGTTAAATAACGCAATTAAGTATAATGCACTCAAGAATAATGTTTTGATTATTTGTAAAAGTAAAAGCAAGTAGTTAAGAATGTATCTCCCCTAAAGAGTTAATAAAATAATTATATGAGTAAAAGTGGGGCTACGAACTCACGATAATCCTTAAAAGTTTAAAGTACTTATGAAAGTAAATGAAAATAGTTGAGCATGTATCTCCCCCAAAAGTAATTCAAAACGTATAAAAGTATGGGCTATGAAACTCACCTTGAACTAATGATATCAAAATGTATAACAGAATTGATGGATAAGCCTGAAAGTCTCTACGCGTAACCTAGAATATAATGTCGTGTCTTAGGTTTGGAATAACGATGCGAAAGTATAAACAAGCCTATATACGTCTATATATTGATCATGATGTAGTACTTGGTAGTTTCGTGTATGTTTGTTTATGAAACAGTTTTTGTTTGTATATCTCATACTACCATTCAGGCCATCATAATCCAGAGGTCATGCAGTAAATGTTCGAGGAGCTAGGACACTCTAATTCATCAATCCATAACTCGTCGACGGTTTTACTCTAATGAACCCCTCACATGAAGTTCCCTAGTGTTGTAGTATTTGACATGGAAAAACATATGTTTTGCTCGTTGGATCATTTGACGTATAATTTAAGGTTACAAAATATGCTTGGTCATAATCCGCAAGTGAGTTTTAAATGTCTAGTAAGTGTGTAAAGTTTCATGGTTTATCGAGGGAGTAGATCCAAATTGTATTTTGTACGTTTTGGTTTGTCAAGGCTAAGACCTTTGGTTTATGGTCTCGGCTACCATGGCCTTGAGACCTCAACCTTGGCCTTAGCCGCGGATGTGGTCTTGGTTTAAGGCCTTTAGGCCATATGGTTTCACCTTAGTTGCGACAAAGTGTATAGTCGTTTGGCTATACATAGGTTGTTAACATTTTTAAGGAACATAGCCTTCGTTATGCATTTTTAGGCCGATTTTTCTATGCGGTAGATGTAAAACATCGTTTCGGACGACTTTCGTGTTTAACTTTTTGATAAATTGGACCGTAAGTGCCTCTAAAAATTACTCAGATTCATTAACAGCAAGCTTATGACAGTTTTTAGGTTTCTAAGTTTCGCTAACTTCTTTTTATCATAACTTTTGACTCATTTGTCCATTTTGGGTGATTCAAATTGCTATGTTTTCATTTTAACCTTGTCTACAACAATATGTAAAGTACCAAATCTAGATATGATCAGTTTTGTGGTAATTTTGTACATAAGTTTACTAGTTAACATAACATAGAATGGTTTATAAGTTTTAGACTTGTTTTTAATCAACTTTGTACATCATGATCCAATATAAAAGCATATATAGCATAGATTAAGAATAAGAAACATGTAAATGATGTTGATCATGAGAGTGAGATAGGTTTTCTTACAACTTTTGCCCTTAATGAAAAGGGATACATGAACTAGGACAAGAACTAAATCCTTCAAACGAAAACCCTAACTTTCAATCCTTCAACACAACTGATAAGGATTTAAAATGTACACTTTTAAGGGGTCATTTAAGCCCTTAATCCCCCACTTTTATATCCGTTACTGTTTAATTTCGTTCCTTTTCACTTTTTAGGTCTCTTGAAGGCAAAATGCTGGAATGATGCTTATTTGGACGAAAAGGAGTGAATATGTGAAGAAAATAGCTAAAGTCAAGATCATGACACTCAAGCTTTTGGAAATGCACCCGAAGGCGTCCCACACAAAGGGCGACGCCATCCCTGATTTTGTGATGACCTGATGCGAAATTGCTATTTTACACGGCGTCGGGCTTTGAAAGTAAGGGCGTCCACGAAGACTTTTCATCGGGCATAGATCCAGTTGAGACGGCGTCGAGTTGAAGCTGACGGCGTCACAACCACAATGTGATGCCGTCCTAAAGTTGACTTGGCTAAGACGAAACCCTAATGGCGGCGATCTGACGGCATCAGAATTAAAAGGTGACGCCGTCGCAGTTTTAAAACTATATATAGAATTCGATTTTCAGACTTTTAAAAAGGGTAGACTTGTGGAGTAAAAACCTAAAATGATTGTAGTCCGATTTGGACAGTATTTTAGGGTTCTAATACCCTATTTTACATGGAGATAAGTTATTTATTCCCTTGATTTCATTATGTCTTCGATTGAATGTGTGTATGCTTGCATGTTTAACATGTCCGACTAATTTACTTGTGTGTTTGCTTAGATCTATGAAACCTAGTTATTAAATATTGATTGGTTGTCTCTTATCTTAATTGTAATTGGCTTAGGAGTGCTTAAAGCCATCGTTGTGTTTTTAATGCTTGATTAATCTTTGTTGAAAATTAGTTTATAATTACTAGTGGAATTGTAGGCTAAACATCCAAAGATAACCTTAGTGTTAAGTTTATGAATCCTAGAGATTTCGTAGTCATTAACCTTAAGGTAGCTTCAAAGAGTTAGGGATAAAAGCACACCCTACGACCTTAGAAAACACAACGCGTTAAGAATAAGGACATGACAATTCAACCACCAATAAAAGATAACTAGGGAGTAATAGTATCTAGGTAGACACATCTTTAATCATCATACGAGCACACTTCAAAAAAGACATAGACTAAACCTAGATTAGATAATTATATAGTAGAGTAATCGGTAGAAGTACCACCCCCAAATCCAAACCCCGAGATCGTACCTTTAGTTTTCTAAAAAAAAATATAAAAAAGATAAAAAATAATCTTCCTCAACCTCGACCTTAACGTAGTAAATTTCTCACTAGCATTCCTATTCCCCTAGAGAACAATATCAATCCCCGAGGCTTACCCTAATACTACACTACAACGATTAGGTTCACTGCCTAGGTGGTTGAAAAACTTGCTCGAAGAAAAGGAAGTTTCCTTTGTACGCGTATCAAGTTTTTGGCGCCGCTGCCGGGGAATAGAATAGCTAGTTAGATTTATATCTCGTTTAGGTTCCCTTGCTTGATTCCTATCAAGTAAGCTTTTTTCTCAATTTTAGCTTCCTCGTAGTCTATCCCCCTTCTTCGTGACTTTGTTCGTAGCCCCATCACTTTTCGTCATGGAAAGTGATAACCCACCACCAAACCAGCCATTTCCCCCCGCCAAATCCCTTAGAAAACTTAGGACCCGTAGTTCCACCAAAACCATTCTTGAGCCTTTGCCGAACCCGAGAGAGAGCTGCATAAGCGAAGAAGAGCTCTCCATGAGTCGGGACCTCAAGGCACCACCATCGATTTTGATGAAGCCGTTACTGATGAAGAGTCCATACATTCCCCCAAGTCTCCTGAGACTATCAACAATGATAATCTGAGCCAACATAGCGAGGAAATCCCCGCTGCTCATGTCGATGAACCCATCAATGAACCAAAGGCAAAAGTCCTCAGAGATTACTCTTCTCCCACCTCATCTGGATTTACCAGCGCCATTGTCTACCCTTCCGAACAAACCAATGAAGTGTTGCATGCCTCAAACATTTGGCTTATCCAGAATGCGTGTCAATTTCACGGATCCCACAGCGAAAACCAAATTAATCACATCAAACAATTTTAAAAAATTGTGGATACTATCTATGCTGATGGGGCATCCAAGGAGACATCTAGACTCCGGTTTTTCCCTTTTTCTCTTCAAGGAAAGGCCAAAGAGTGGCTCGATAAGCTACCTCCAAGGTCCATCTTCACTTGGGAACAACTCACTACCAAGTTTACCAAAAGTTCTTTCCTCTGGGAAGCTGCATCCATCGAGGCGAAATCCTTCACTTCCATCAAACATATGGAGAATCTATCGTTAACTCCTGGACTCGTTACAAAGATCTCATTCAACAAGCCCCACACCATGGTATCAACCTTTGGTTGCTTGTTCAAATCTTTTACGACAATGTTTCCCGCAATGATCAAAAAGGGATTGACTTCTCGACTGGCCGAAAAATTTCCAATCTCAGTCCAGAAGAAGGATGGGACCGCATTGAGGAGTATGTCCAGGACCAAGACACTACTTGGAACGAGCCAGTAACTATAATGAGTATCTCTGCTACCTCGAATAATATCATATTATCTTTCGATGATCGGATGAAGAGGGCGCAAGAGAAGCTCGCATACCTCATGAAGTCGCAAGAACCTAAGAGGTTGTTTAACCCATACCTTATATGCGACATTTGTGGAGGGTCACACGAGAGCGATGAGTGTGACGATAACACACACCAAGAGCACGCTCTCCTTTCCAGCCATGACATTTATGATGACCCTTCCCTCCTCATATTCTATCAATACGATGAATACACTCCTTCGGGTAATGTAAAATGGAAGACTAAGGGAAAAGAAGGTTCCGAATACACCATCAGTGATGCCTTTGAAAAAGAACTCGGGCAATTCACCATGGAAAGGGGAATGCTTTTAAAGGGTCTCGAAGGATTCATTCAAGAGCAACAAGCTGAATTAGAGAGCCAGTTCACCAAACTCCACAAAAGAGTAAGTGAACCTGGTCCAACCCAACATGATCCAACTTGTGCCATTACTACTCGATCAGGATCCACTACCAAGGATCCACCATACCCTGTTCAAAATCCCACCACCATGGAGCCTGATTTGGATAAGGGAGAAGTTCCTGAACCCCCTCCGACCCCTCATGACCCTCCTCCACAAGCATCAATTCCCGTCCAACGTTCGACTCTCACACGGATTCCTTATCCCTAGCGTTTAAAGAATCAAAAGGCTGAAGAAGACAATGAGAGGATGTTATCTTACTTAAAAAGGGCCGTCATCAACATACCACTTCTCCATGTATTTTATCATATCCCTAAATATAGCAAATACTTCAAGAGGTTGCTCTCGAATCGGAAGAAGCTTGAAGGGTTGATATCATTAGGAGAAGAATGTTCGGCTATCATCCAAAAGAGCTTACCCAAGAAGAAAGAAGATCCGGGTAGCTTCACCATTCCTTGCTCTATAGGGGCGCTATCTATGAAAAACGCCTTGGCAGATCTTGGGGCAAGCATTAACTTGATGCCTCTTTCCTTATTCCTCAAACTCGAATATTCAGGGCTGAAACCAACCAGAATGAGTATTCAGTTATCTGATCGATCAATCAAATATCCCATTGGAGTTTGTGAAAATGTCCTTGTGAGGGTAGGGGAGTTCAAGTTTTCGGTTGATTTCGTGATTTTAGAAATGGAGGAAGATAACTAAGTCACAATAATCCTTGGAAGACCATTCTTGGCTACAACTCGTGCCATCATCGATGTTCATGATGGTAAACTCACTTTACGTGTGGGATCCGAGAGCTTAACCTTCAACATCAAGGATTCTATGAGTCGCCCCTCCTCTTACGATCATCCTATTTATTTTGTCGAAGAAGTTGATGAGTTTGTTGATGATATAGATAGCTGTATTGATGAATATCTAGTAAATGAATTCATGAATGATGACAACAACATGATATACGATGATGAAGAGACTGAGATCGTTGGAGCTATTTCCTTTTACCCGCGTAGGGAAGAAATTGAACCTCTTGAACTTCAAAAGCCGAAAAACAAGCTAAAACCATCGATCAAGGAACCTCCTACCTTAGAGTTGAAAGATCTCTCGAGCCATTTAGAATATGCCTTCCTTCAAGGAGATGATCAACTCCCATTATCATAAGCTCCTCAGCGACCCTTGAGCGAAAGGGAAACTCTTAGAAGTTCTAAGAGAATACAAAGGAGTGATCGCATGGAGTGTTACTGACATTAAGGGAATTGATTCTACTTTTTGCACTCATAAAATTCTTATGGAGGAGGATTACAAACCCACCGTTCAACCTCAAAGGAGAGTTAACCCTAATATCAAGGAGGTAGTAAAGAAGGAGGTCGTCAAGCTTCTCGATGTCGGCCTAATCTACCCCATTTCGGACAGCCCTTGGGTCAGCCCAGTCCAAGTGGTTCCAAAAAAGGGAGGAATGACTATTGTAAAGAATGAGAAAGGCAATCTAGTGCCGCAGAGAACGGTCACTGGCTGGCGTGTTTGTATCGACTACAGAAAATTAAATGATGCCACATGAAAAGATCATTTTCCTTTACCATTCATCGATCAAATGCTCAAAAGGTTAGCAGGGCATGAGTACTACTGTTTTCTTGACGGTTTCTCAGGATACTTCCAAATCCCCATTGCTCTTGAAGATCAAGAAAAAACTATGTTCACATGCCCTTACGGGACTTTTGCATACAAGCGAATGCCCTTTAGTTTTTGCAACGCCCCTGCTACCTTTCAACGATGTATGATGGCCATATTCCATGAATTGATTGAAGATAGCATGGAAGTCTTCATGGATGATTTTTTGGTATTTGGAAACTCCTTCGACCTTTGCTTATCCAACCTTAGGAAGATCTTTGAAATGGTGTGATGAAACCAATTTAGTCCTGAATTGGGAAAAATGCCATTTCATGGTAAGAGAAGGAATTTTCTTGGGACATAAAGTCTCCGAAAATGGAATAGAGGTTGATAGGGCTAAAATCGAAGCGATATCTAAACTTCCCTATCCTACTACCGTTAAATCCATTCGAAGCTTTCTTGGTCATGCGGGCTTTTATAGAAGGTTTATTAAGGACTTCTCAAAAATTGCCCGACCAATGACACAACTTCTAGTCAAGGACGATCCTTTTGACTTTTCGAAAGAATGTAAGGAAGCATTCAATCGCCTGAAGAAAGATATTACTCAAGCTCCTATAATGGTTACTCCTGATTGGTCCTAACCATTCGAGATCATGTGCGATGCTAGTGATTATCTTTGTAGGCGCCGTGCTTGGACAAAGAAAGGAGAAGCATTTTCAACCAATTTACTATGCTAGCAAAACCATGAATGTGGCACAAGAGAATTATACAACCATCGAGAAAGAGCTTTTGGCTGTGGTTTTTGCCTTCGCTAAATTCAGGTAATATCTCGTCCTTTCCAAAACTGTCGTCTTCACCGATTACTCCGCCTTACGATACTTGTTCTCCAAACAAAATGCAAAACCCCGATTTATTAGGTGGATTCTATTGCTTCAAGAATTCAACATTGAAATTCGAGATAAAAAGGGAGCTGAAAATCTTGCTGCTGATCATCTATCACGATTGGAAAACCCAGACTTGGAGGAATTAGACCATAACGAAATTCGTGACTCTTTTCCTGAGGAACGACTAATGGCCATTAAGGATATTGAGCCATGGTATGTGGATTATGCTAACTATCTATCCAGCAGGGTCTTACCAAATTACATGACTAGGCAAAATAAAAAGAGATTCTTCATCGCGCTGAAATACTATTTTTTGGACTAGCCCTACTTATTCCGTATATGTACCGATCAGATCATTCGGCGCTGTGTTTTTGGAAGGGAGATTGATCGGATTATGAGAGAGTGTCACGCAGGAATATCTGGGGGGCATCACGATATAAATGTTACGGCACAAAAAGTTTTTGATGCCAGATTCTATTGGCCTACTATCTTCCGTGACGTTAAGATGCTAGTTCAAACGTGCGATGCATGCCAACGATCGGGAAACATCTCGAGGAGGGATGAAGCACCTCATAACTATATCCAAGTCTGCGAAATATTCGATGTTTGGGGTATCGATTTCATGGGACCTTTTCCATCATCCGGAGGAAATGAATACATTCTAGTTGCCATTGATTATGTGTCCAAATGGGTGGAGGCACAAGCCCTTAGGACTAACTATGCAAGGGTAGTCATTCATTTTCTTAAAAAGCTCTTCGCACGATTCGGGATTCCCAAGGCATTGATCATTGATAGAGGAACCCACTTTTTCAATGCTCAAATGGAGAAGATAATGAAGAAGTATGGTGTTCTGCATAGGTTCTCTATGGCATATCACCCCCCAAACTAATGGGCAAGTAGAGAACACAAATAGAGCATTAAAGCGGATACTTGAAAAAATGGTCCACCAGAACAGAAAAGATTGGGCATTCAAACTGGATGAGGCACTCTGGGCATTCAGAACGGCTTATAAAACACCAATCGGAACAACCCCTTTTCACTTGGTATACGGGAAAGCCTGGCACCTCCCTATTGAGCTTGAGAAAAAGGCATACTAGGTGCTTAAGGCATGTAATATGGATTATTCTGAGGCAGGGTCAAATAGGTTATTGCAGCTTCAAGAGCTGGATGAACTAAGACTTGAAGCCTATGAATCCTCGGTCACTTATAAAGAAAGGGCTAATAAATGGCATGATCAAAGGATAAAGAATCCTAAGGAGTTTGTAGAAGGAGATAAGGCACTCTTGTATAATTCAAGGTTGAGACTATTTCCGGGAAAACTCAAATCGAGATCGTAAAAAGTAAAATGAGCAACGGAGCCGTGGTGCTATTAGACCATGATGGAAGGGAATTCTTGTGAATGGACAACGTGTGTGGAAAACTATAAGGGGGGTTGAATAGTTTACCGATTAAAAACTTTGTTTTGAAGCTTATTGAAAGATCAATTGATATTGATCTTAGATATGTTAGTGAATAGTAATCAACAATATATATAAAGAGTAGATAAGGAAAGAAACAATCAAACCACAACAAGTTGTTTATAGTGGTTCGGTCTACAAGGACTCTTTTTCCTTGCCCTACTCCACTCCCCGAGTCTCACACTCGAGAGTTTAACTTCACTAGTCAACAAGCTCCTTTCACCGCGTGAGAGAACCTTTACACTTCGCATACACACTATTTCTGACACTAAGCTAGATGTCGAGTTCTTTTCAAGGGTACAACCACTCCCATACACAATGTATTTTAAGGACTAAAATACTAACCACTCACACTCACAAGATTATGATGGTTTGGTACAATAATGATGTATGAATCAACACAAGATCATACAACAACAAACAAACAAGACTTCCAACTTCTTGTTGAAGCTTGAATGTATCTTGATCTTCTTTGCTACAAAAGAGATCACTAATATGATATGAAACTGAGTTAGAAATGTTAGAGAGAAGGAATGCATGAGAATATGATAGAAAGGGATGAAAAACAACTTGGTTTGGTTTTGCTATTTATAGCCAAAATGTTCAGCAAGCACCACGGACCACGGAACCCTCAAAAGGGTTTCGCCGGTGTTAATTTTGGTGGCCGAGATGACTGATCACAAAATCTTAAAAAATTCAACCATATCTATCCAAGATTGTGTAAGATATGTAGAGTCTAAATCTACACAAAGTATCTAGTGAAATCTTCTAAGGATTTCAATAATGCACCAAATGATGTCATGTGTTTGTTTTTCTATTTTTAGAAATATGTTAAAATGTAAATACATATGTAATGTTTTGTTTTAAGAAACCAAAACATTCTTGAACTAAAACTACTATCATACATTATGGTTTAGAGTCATATCAAGATATGATTAATTACAATGTAAATGCTTGAGTGATGAAGATATTATTTGAAAAAGCTTGTTTTAATATCTATTAAACTTGACAAGCTTTAAGCTTTATAAAAATTAAATTTACTTTTGTCGTAAACAAAACTTAGGTAAAGATCAAAAATATAAATAACGTTTAATGACGATATTTGTATTAACAATCTCCCCCTTTTTGTTGAGGACAAAACATAAATTTTATTTTTATAACAGATGTAAAGATTGTACAAGATTTATAAAAATATTATTTTTAGAACTTGAAAGATAAAGATGATAATGCAAGTATGTCCAATGTAGACATGATGTTGACTTTTTCAGAGAAAGTCATGGTATTCGATTGACTTTTAGAAAGTCAAAGTCTTTATTAGTTGAAGTATGATGTTTGACTTTTTAGAAAGTCAAAGTATGCGATTGACTTTTGAAAAGTCAAATATAACCAAGTTCTATATATTTTCCCTCTTTTGTCTCAACAAAAAAAAGATGCGAGGCAGAATGTGTAATGAGCCCGAGCCATTATCTCCCCCTTGACCAATGCTCCCCCTAAATTGGGTGCCAAGAGAAAGATACATGGATTGTGAAAATACTACAAAAAAAATGTTAGTAATAGCATCATCACAAGCATTTCCAAACACCATGTAACAATCCACAACCATATAAGAAACACCATTCATTTGTTAAAATTTTTCATGATTTAAGAATCATGAAAAGGGAACACAGTGAAGTGTTAGTATAATAATAAAATCCAAAAAAAAATTATCCTAGAAAATAAAAAAAATACAAGAAAAATCCTAGAAAAATAAAAATGCTTAAAGAAAATAAGCTAAGACCCTCCTATTGAGGTGGTGGATGAGCAAGAGCATTGATGCGCTCTAGGATATGATTGAGGATGAACCTCATTTCGTCTTGAAGCTCATGGACCATCACCCAGGTTCTTTCGGTTATTTGGACGGTACGCTCACAATTGGAGCAACCATGTCTAGGGGGTAGTATGGTTCATGGTTTTGTGGTGGTGGAATGGTGGAGGTGTTGGTGTTGGTGTTTGGAGTGGTGATTATGGAGGCTAGCAAAGCACTTTGCATTTGCATAGCATCACTAAGATGAGAATCCACCATATTTGAAAATTGGTGGAGATGATGGAGTTCGGCTTGAATCTCTTCTTTGGTGGGGTGATCTTCCCACATGGATTCCTCAATGTCCTCTATATGAGGAGACATTGATGTAGGAAGTGGTTGATCCCTATACAAAGGACCATGGATTTCCTTGTGGATGGGATGGTAAAGAAGAGGTCTTGGCCCTAACGGGGCGTTTGGGTCAAAAGATGGTCGTGGAGACTTATGAGCAATTCGCTCAATAGTAACAAAAAATGGTAGTGGTGGTGGATGATTGGGCCTAGGAGGCAAGTCCTCCAAGTCTTCCAAAAATGGATTTGGAGATGTAGGTGGTGTAGAGAATAACTCTAATGGGATGAGTGTTGGAGATTTTGGAGGTGATGGTGATTTTGATGTTTGGATGGGAGCCGGTGGTGGTGAGCTAGGAGTCTTTGTTAGTGGTGGAGTAGTGATAGTGATAGGTAATTGTGGAGGTGGTGTAGGAGTAGCCAAAGTGAGAGTGGTCTCATCTCTTATGGGTGATGAGATGGTTAATGGAGAAGACTCGGAAGAAGAGCTTATATTGACAAAGCAACAAGGTCTTACGCTCATTCTAGCAGTTCTTTTGCAAGGCTTGGTTGATGGTGAAGATTTAGTCATTTTGACTTAAGCTTTTGCTAGTAGATGATGAGAATTGAGAAGGTGTGAAGATGATCATGGTAAAAGCTCTTAATTTATAGGAATGGAAAATTATGGAGAAATGTGTTTGATTTGATGTTAAACCATAGAAGAGATGAGGTTTCTAATTATTTTGAAGTGGGTTTAATGCTAGTCATATCACCCAAGTCAATCCACACAAGAAGGATGGAGTGAAGAGACAAAGATTTGCAATAAATGTGTTCTAATGATTATGAGATCCTAACAATCAGATTACCCACGGATTCCAAGGAGCCAAAATTTTGGTTCCTTCCTTTATGCAAAAGGGCTCCTTGGGTGGATTTTTGAAAATTTTGAATTTTGGTGGGAAATGGATATCCTATGTGCCTAAGTGTGTTACACTAGTTCTAATATGGGTAAGAACTAGTTAAGATTAACCTAGAAGCAATGTATGGTAATTTGGAATGTCGAAATTGAAATGACACGTAGGATCCATGGCACCAAAAGTGCCGCTGGTCTAAAACTTTAATGCAGTCTGGCGGTACCAATTTGCATAACAGACGGTACCAAATTTTTGGTGCTATCTGATCCGTGGACACTAGAAAAGTTCACAGAACAGGTTTTTCGGTGTCGAGGAGTTTTCCGAAACCTGAAATTTCACTTAAAACATGTGACATTATTCATTTCTAGTTAGGAAAAGTCAATAACACATATACAAACATAGTGGAGCATAGACTTTGACCAAGGGCTAACGGATTTCACATAAAAGTGAAAATGGGTAAAATTTGATAACACACTTGTGCTATCCCCATGCATGAAATTGTTAGCATACATCATTGTTTTAAGTCATATTATCATCCTACAAATTAAAAGCAACCAAATTGTATCATACATCGAAGTTATTGTCTTGTTCCAAACACTCCTTCAAATGAACCTCACTTATCCAACTTCTTGTAAATCTTGTTCATAATCCTACCAAGGCACTTGAACATCCCCTTGGTTTGCTTGAACTCCACCGATTCATTCTCAATCTCAAGGAGAGACGCATAGTACTCTTGAGGTGGAAGGCGAGAATTTGGAAGACCATCCTCGGAGCTATTTGATGATGATGATGATGGAGTTGGAGGTTTTGCCCTTTTGCCTTTAGTCTTAGCCACTCGCTCGTCACTCAAGGGCACAAAAATGTGAGGGATGGGTTCATAGTCAAGCTTCAACCCTTTTGGGCTTGGTGGAATGGGTGCAAAGGCTCTATAGAGACGGGTGAGAAGCATCCCGTAAGGAAGAGCAACCGATCCTTGAGTTGGAATGTCAATCATTCTCCTAGCAATGTAGTAGGCTAAATTGAATGGTTGACGGGTGGACAAGTTGTAGAGCATGTGACAAAGGCAAGCATTGATATGGTCCCTATTTCCTATGGTGCTAATGACGTTGGCTCTAAGTAGTTCATCCCATTTCTTGAATTCGGGCTTAAGCTCATTGAGTTCCATACCATATGGATCTCGGTTTACTTCCTTTCCCTTTCGGGTGACATGGGTTGGAGCAGCCCTTGGGTTAAAGAGGTGCTCACGGATGACATCCTTATCCGCTAAAGGAGTTTGGTAGGGAAGATAGCGGTCATTGATTGCATCAAGGATAGTGAGTGACCACTTATCCGAGTAGACACATGTCCCTCAGTTGGGAATTCCTAGCAATTGAGCAAATTGGGTTAAGGAGATGGTGTAGTCATTTTGATTGATCCTAAACCTAAGGCTAAATTCATCATCCTCATCAATGAAACCGGTGACACTAGCAAAGAACTCTAACATAAACCTAGGACAAATGGGTTAATCGATGTCAAGGAGACAATCGAAGTGAATAGCGGCTAGTTCTTGATGGAGATTGGTTCCGTCGACAAAGGAGGAGTGAACGGTTCTACCCTCATGGAAGTACCTTTGTTCTAGACTCTTAAAGATTTCGGCTTGTTCCTTGGAGAGGCCCTTGGTTTTGTGATGTTTGGGAATGTAGATGAGAGTATCCTTGTGATCATAGAATCTTGCGGCTACCATGGTTATTCCTACGAGTAAGAATTTGCATGTTAAAAATGAGAACAAACTTAACGTTTTGGTTCTAGTGTGTACCTATATGAAAACGATTTGGAGTTGTGGTTATCTCGACCATTTTATGCATAAAATGGTTTTTAGTGGGGGTGCTTGGCAAAAGACATGAGATAACCCAAACGCTCCTAATTCAATGTGGCTTCATTTGAATATACCCGGGAATACATATTAGTTATGTATTACCTTTAGTATTCAAGAGCATGCAAGTGATGAAAATTTTACGTTTCTATTTGTATTAACAATGAAAAATTGTTTTCCTACAAGTGAGAAGCTTTTCAAATTTTTTTGACATTGGGTGTTTGGTTATTTAAATAAAACCTTATAGTCATTATCTTTTGATTAGTGGGAAACATGATTTGTTTATGCAATGTGACAATGTAGTACCTAATTTCAATGACTAGTTATGCAATTTGCCAATTGAATCCATGTTTTGTACAAGAATATACATAATCCCCATGTAATGATTTTGTGCACAAATTAGAATCCTAGACTCAGAATTAAGAGATGAAATGTAGTTAGGATACTTACAATGATGTTATCTTCAGTGATTAGTGGGTGAGAAAATGTCAACAATGAGTTAGGTCTAATGTTTACACATTTTGGTAAAGTAGGTTGTGAGGAAGAAGATGTTTTGTAGTAGCATTTTTGCTACTTGTTGTCACGGACCAGACAGCACCAAAATATGGTTCCGCCTTTGTTGTCGTTTGGTGCCGTGGGAACAGTAGCAGTTTTAAACAAATTTGTTTTGTTTTGTTTGTTCTAAGGTTTAGACTATGTTTTACCTACATGTTTGGTTCCATTAACCCCAAACCAAGTCTAAGAAGATTAAATGGTTCTCGTTTGAGAGGCTTGGTTAGAATGTCGGCAATGTTGTCTTCGGAGGATACTTTCTCAATTGAGATGTTTCCTTTTTGAACATTGTCGCGAAAGAGTGATAACGGATTTCAATATGCTTCGACGAGCATGTTGGATGGGATTTTGCTCGAGATCAATAGCTCATTTGTTGTCGCAAATATACGATATCGTTGAGATGAATTCCGTAATCCACGAGAGCTTTCTTCATCCAAAGAGCTTGTTGACATGCTTTTCCAGCTAAGACATATTCGGCTTCAGTAGTTGAGATAGCTAAAGCCGTTTGCTTCTTTGCAAACCATGAGGTGAGACAATGTCCGACAAAAGTGCAAATACCACTTGTACTCTTTCTATCGACATAGTCACCGGCATGGTCCAAGTCGGCATACACTATAGTTTCTACACCCGTTCCTTTGGGATACCATAATCCTAAACATGTCATTCCCTTAATGTATCTAAATATCCTTTTTAAGGCTTCTAAGTGTGATACCTTGGGATTTTCATGAAAGCGAGGACATAGACAAACACTAAACATAATATCGGGTCTACTAGCCGTGAGATAGAGTAGGCTACCAATCATTCCTCTATATTTAGTGTTATCTACCGATTCACCTTCCTCATCCTTGGTGAGTTTAGTGTCCGAAGATATGGGTGTCTTAGTTGGTTTTGAATCTTCAAGACCAAATTTCTTAAGCATATCTTTTATATATTTAGATTGGTTAAAGAATATGCCATCTTCTAGTCGTTTAATTTGAAGTCCTAGAAAGAAGTTTAATTCACCCAACATACTCATCTCAACCTCATCGTGCATGATTTTAGAGAAATCATCACATAGCTCTTGACAAGTTGATTCGAATATGATGTCATCAACGTATATTTGAACGATGATAATATGTGATTCCTTTTTCTTTGTAAAAAGAGTATTATCTACTAATCCCATGGTGTATTTGTTTTCAACAAGAAAAGTATTAAGTCTACCGTACCAAGCTTTTGGTGCTTGCTTAAGACCGTATAATGCTTTCTTGAGTTTGAAGACATGATGTGGTTTCTCAAAGTCGGTAAAACCGGGAGGTTGAGCAACATATATTTCTTCGTTAATAAACCCATTAAGAAATGCACTCTTAACATCCATTTGAAATAATTTAAAGTTATAAGCACATGCATATGCAAGTAAGATTCTAATAGACTCGAGCCTAGCTACCGGTGCATAAGTTTCATCATAATCAATCCCCTCTTGTTGATTATAACCTTGTGCGACAAGCCTAGCTTTGTTTCTAGATACTACACCATTTTCATCCATTTTATTTCGAAAAACCCATTTCGTTCCAATTATAGTTTGATCTTTAGGTTTTGGAACTAACTTCCAAACATCATTTCTAACGAATTGGTTTAACTCTTCTTGCATAGCAATTACCCAAGATTCATCTTTTATTGCTTCATTTATGTTTTTCGGTTCAATGGTAGATACAAAACAAAAATGATTACTTTGATTTTGGGCTTGTGATCTTAAGGTTCATTGATTAAGTTGTCCTATGACCTTTTCTAAAGGATGACTTTTGGATTCTTTGATGTTTATAATTTCATTATTTAATGGTTCATCTTCCTTGTCATTTTCAATTATTTCTTGACTTTCTACAAGTTGACTTTCAACTAAGTCATCATCTACCAAAGGTGATGTCTTAGTGGGAGGTGGACTTTCGTCGAATGTTATGTTTAACGATTCCTCGACTCTCATTGTTTATTTGTTTAAGACAATGTAAACTTTACTAGTTTGTGAGTAACCAAGAATAACACCTTCATAAGACTTTGGGTCAAACTTGGTGAGATAATATTTAGTATTAAGAATGAAACATTTACATCCATATACTCTAAAATATCCTAAAGTTGGCTTTTTACCTTTATATAGCTCATATGGTGTTTTGTTTAAGAAAGGACGTATTAAGACTCTATTTAAAATATATGTAAAAGTGTCAATGGCGTTACACCAAAACTTTTGAGGAATGTTTTGTTCATTAAGCATTGTTCTACTCATTTCTTGAATGGTTCTATTTTTACGTTCTACAACTACATTTGATTAAGGTGTTCGAGGAGCCGAGAAGTTGTGTGTTATACCATTTGCATCACAAAAGTTTTCAAATTGTGTTTCATTGTCAAATTCATGACCATGATCCGTTCGGATTGACATAATGTTAACACCTAGTTGATTTTGAATTTTCTTGCTAAGAATTTCAAATTTATCAAAAGCTTCATTTTTGGTTTTCGAAAACAACGTCCAAGTAAACCTTGAGTAATCATCTACTATGACCAAAGTGTATAAGTTGCCACCATAGCTTCTTATAGCGGATGGACCAAACAAGTCCATAAGTAAAAGTTCTAGACACTTAGATGTGGACACCATGTTTTTAGCCTTATGACTACTATGGGTTTGTTTACCAATTTTGCAAGCGTCGCAAAAATGTTGGTCATATTTAAGTTTTGGTAAATTTCTCACTAGCTCTTTTGAAGATAGGTTTTGTATGAGTCTCATATTAGCGTGACCTAAGCGTCTATGCCAAAGAGTTGAGCTATCATCTAAGGTTGTTAGACAAAGCTTGTCATTAGATGTTTTATCTATTTTCATGATGTATATATTATTTTTCGTAACTCCTTTAGCTATGGTGATACCATCTTTTAGTATTTTACTACCATTTTCTTCAAATAGTACTTTATACTTTTTATCACAAAATTGGCTAATAATAAGTAGATTAAATCCTAACCTATCGACATGAGCAACATTTTTAATAGTTAGGGAGTTATGAGCGATCGTACATTTGCCAATGATTTTGCTTTTGAGATTGCTACCAAAAGTGACATTACCTCCGTCATACTCTTGGTATGTTGAGAAGAGGCTTTTGTTGCCCGTCATGTGTCGTGAGCATCCGCTATCTTTTATCCATTCATCAGGTTCCAATCCAACTTTCAAGCATACCTAAGACACAAATAACTCAAGCGTTTGATCCCCAATATCTCATTGGTCCGTTTGGGTTAAGCATACCATTTACTTGATTCATGTATGGAAATGATGGGTAAGAATTCCATGGCATGTAATCAGGAGTTTGATATGGTCTAGGGAAGTTTTTATTCCAACCGTTATGTTGATAGATGGGTTGTATGTTATGGTTGCTCTTAGGAAAGGGGCGTTTGGCAAAAGGTGTTTTATGTCGTTGTTGAGTAGTTTTAGATCTAAATTCATTTCTAGCAAGTCCTACTCCTGATGTAACAGCATGTTTTACCTTAACACTATCCTTGGTTTTCTTTGTTACTTTGAAAATTCACTACGGTCCGTATCACAAACATTCTGTCCTGCTGCAGTCCCCATGGCACCAAATTTTACAAAGGACGGAGCCCTTTTTTTGGGTCCGTGCGGTCCGTCTTACTGCAGCTTGCATTTTGACACTTTGTTTGTCTTTTTCGGCCATTTTGGTTTGACTCTTTGAAATTAACACCTCATTAAATCCTAGCCCATTCATGTTTCCAGGTGTTTTTTGAATTCTAACTATTTCATCGGCACAAGCAATGTTTTTGTTAAACCTTTTAAATTTAGAATTATGTTCCATTAGAACATCTTGTGTGAGCTTTAGTTTTTCTATTTCAAGATTAAGCTCTTGACATGATTTGCAACCATCGTCATTTGCTTTTCCCTTTTCAAATCGTTTTGCCTTTTCTTTTTATTCATAGACTTCATTTTCTAAAAATTCCTTTTTAGTCTTTAAAAACTTATTTTTAGTTATGATTTTTAGACTAAGCTCACACAATTGATTATATTGTTTTTGCAAAGTGTCATCATCAATAGAGGAATAAGATGAGTCGGAATGTACCTCGTTTGACTCGTGTGCCATGAGAGCGATCTCATCCTTGCTCGACTCTTCATCATCCTCACTATCACTCCTAGCACCACTTACAAAAGCTTGTTGAATTTTGCTTTTAGGTGGCTTGGGACAATCTCCTATTAGATGACTTGCATCACCGAATCTAAAACACTTTCTTTCACCTTTACCCTTTTTGTCATCCCGATCTTTTCGGAATGGCTTCTTTTCTTCTCGAGGTTGTCTTACAAACTTCACTCTTCTTCTAAAGAACTTTTTGAAATCTATAACGGCCATGGCATACTCCTCATCTTCAATACCGGAGCAAGATTCGTCATCATCACTTGATTCCGTTCTTGCTTTTAGAGCAACGAATTTGATTTTCTCCCTTTTTCCTTTGATGATTTCTGAATCCTTCTCCATCATCATTTCGTGTACTTTGAGGTTTCTGACAAGCTCGTCTAGTGTCACTTTTGAGAGATCTTTTGATTCCTCAATGGCCGTTACTTTAGCTCTCCACTTTGGATGGAGTGCTCTAAGAAATTTCCTGACAAAGTTCTTACTACGAAAAGATTCATCAAGAGCTTTAAGAGATGTAATAATAGTATTAAAGTGAGCAAAGCCACAATCAATGGTTTCATCTTCAGGGATAACAAATTGTTCATATTGTTGAACAAGAAGATCAATTTTGTTATCCTTGACTTGTGAATTTCCTTGATGTGTAATAATCAAAGATTCCCAAATATCTTTAGCGGTTTCACACATAAAGATTCTTTCATATTCTTTTCTAGGCAAAGCATTATAAAGCATCATTTTAGCTTCATTATTTTTAGCTATTAATTTCTTTTGATCATCAACAGAAATATCTTTTGTTGTGGAACTAAAATCCCCTTTAACAATAACAAACCAAAGATCTATATCTTTTGATTTTACATATGTTTCAAAACGGTTTTTCCAATAGATAAATCCATTGGTTTCAAAGAGTGGTGATTGATAACATCAAATAGTCCTGAATATTAAGTGTCAATTTCCCCCGATAATGCTTGTAATTTATATCATTTATATGGATTTACGCTTGTTTTCCATTGTTTTCCACTTTCAGGTAAATTACGAGTATTGGAGCTAAAGAGACGCGGAACTGGAAAACCAACTCATCTATCATAGTACGCTGACTTTGAAGAAGTTACGGTGTAACTCGTCTCTCACATTATGCCGTAACTAAAGCGTGACTTAGAAAACCAACTCATCAGAAGGTTACGGCGTAACTCTCCCCAAAGGCTACGACGTAACTATATTAGGTCAAATGAGGTTCCACGCCGCTGATAACTACGCCGTAACTATCAACTACGGCGTAACCAAGTATATTGAAGACTACGGCATAACCACTAATAAGGTTATGCCGTAACTAGCAGATCTAGTGCAAAATATGAAGGAATTGGTGGTTACGGCGTAACTCTTATATTAGTTACGCCGTAACCGAGACTCGGCCTATAAATACCCCACGAATTCGGCATTTCTAATCATCCCTTTCCACACACAATAACCAGAGAATGTGGGAAAAATCTAAAGACAGGTCTAGAGGAGCATACAGAGCTGTCTCCAAGGGAGAAATCACTCCCCTACGATAAGCATTAGCATTTTATCTTTTCTTTACTTTTGATTCATGTATTTCGTACCTTTGAATATTGAATTGATTTGTAAGGTTAATATGAGCGGCTAAGCACCTCTTGGTGCTGGCCTAGTTATGATTCCTTAATTGTTTTGTTTGCGTTTATATTACTTCCGTACAATTATTTCTAAGTGTATGCATGCATAGTTTATTAGTAGCTACCCTTGGTTCGGTAGTTTTGAATGGCGGTAGAGGCCAATTGCTTAGGAGATATGACCAACTGACCCTAGGTGAGCGGACTGAGACGGGAAGGGTAAGATATGACCAACTGACGACCCTTTCTACTTGTGCAATTTGACCAACTGATCACCTACCATTTGGATGAACTTAAGAATTAGGGGGTGAGTGTTTAAGTTGCTAACGCCCGGGCACTCACTATTATAAATCTAGCATGTAGCGGTACTTAATGACTTGGCTTAGGGGACCAGGAACAACAGGACTTATGAGGGGACACCTGACTTCTCTTGTGGTGGCATCTTTGCTGATAGGTTAGGGCGAATTGACCAAAATGCTGTCCTCTCGACTTTGACCCCACCTGAAGTAATTGGAAATAAGTAGACGTAGACATAACTAGCTAGGAGGAATAACTAGGTTAGCACCACTATCCTCTATTGATTTATCCTTTGCCTTTATTTGTTGTTTTCTGCTTTAGTAGTTTAATAATTAATTCCTTATCGAAATCTTATTTAAAATCTGTGACACCTAGACTTAGTAATTATCCAACACACATAGCTCTTGGGACGACCTCGGCTTTACCGAATACTACACTACACACAACTGGGCACACTGCCCGTTAGTGCATTAGGGTAGACCATAGGTATAACGAGACTTTATAAATATTAAAACCTGGTCAGTAAAACTTGCACCAAGTTTTTGGCGCCGTTGCTGGGGAGTTATTTTAGGATTAATATTAAGTCTTTCATTTTGTTTTAAACTTTTATATTATTCTCACGATCATTATTCGAGTTTTCAGGTACCATGGAAGTTGTTAACATCGATTACCTCACTCTTGAGGAATATTTGGCGTTGACAAGAGCAGAACAAGTCGCTGAATATATTGGATTTCATAAACACATCACATAACACAATATGGTTCGAATAAGATAGATTTTTAGAGAGAGAAAGCGGAAGATGGGAGCCTTTCTAGAGAGACAAAGTAAACAAAAGAAATTATGTTAGATTGAGTAAAAGGTCCAACCCTCTACCTTGGGAGGTAGAGGGTATTTATAGATACATACTAAACGTCCTCCTTCGGACTATGGATCAGGCATACAGTGGGTAAATACCCGTCCTTCCTCCACGGTGTTACACTAAGCTAAACTAAGCTAATAACTAACTAATAAACTACTAAGTAACGTAAATAACGATAAGTCTACGAGCTAACTTATGCTAGATTATATTTGGGGTGACCGACTCTTCACTATGGAATTTCTAATTCCTAACAATCTCCCCCTAAGGGAGGTCACCCCATGCTTTACATTTCGAATCCTAGCATTCTAATTTATCTTCAGTCTTGAGCTCGTAGACTTTAATTCTTCACTTCCGCAATCTTTGTGCTTAAGCAGTGACTCTTCATAGTCCGAATAATTTGTACTTTCAGTGGAGGTCTTTGAACTGATCCACATCTTGATGATCTTCGAGCTTTCTCTGAGATCATCAGCCATAGTAAATCTCTGGATCACACTTTATTGTGTTGCCTTCATGTGATGTTGTGACTTAAGGACCGACATGCTCACACTTTCTGGATCATGACATCTTTCCATCAGAGTAGCGGAAGCATTACTGGTTCATGATATTTTCAACAGCATAGAAGAAGCATAGTATAAAAATATCAGAGCCAGGTTATGTAGATAAGCACTTGTCATGATTTCTTTAATTAAATGTGGATGCTGGGAGCATGCGGCTTTGGATTGACTTCTCAATTTTGATCAGCTGCAACCGCCCAAATGTACCTAAAAACAACAGTTAGCAATAAAACACACGAAAGTGTCTTTGATCACTGTCGTTGAATTGAGGTATACGGCCCACGGTTCCATGTTGATCAGTACAAGTACTGCCTATGATCAGGTATAATTTAGAAGAATCTCCTTGACAGGGTTTCACAGCTGTTCTAGCTATTCTCAAACCGAAATGTCTCAAAGAAGACAACACGGAGTGAGTGAACCAGCAAATTGAGATTCACTGATTGATGAAATATGATTTGAAAAACAATTGCGTATTTCTTAGAAGAAAGAGTTTTGCAATACGATGAAGGTTTTATAAGAAAGATCAAATTTCAATCATAAATACTTTTTGAATTTGACAATGAATACACATTCGATGTGCTAGAGAAAAGAAGAGATTTGCACATCGAACGGTTTTTTTCAAAAGTATTTTTTCAATCAGAGATACTTTTTGTGTTTGAAAACATGAATACACATTCGACGTGCTAGAGAAAAGAAGATTTGTACATCGAACGGTTTTTCCAAAAGTATTCGTCAATTCCATTCCTGGACCAGGGTTGATTCAGGAATGAATCTCCCCATCGTTTCTATCCAGATGTCACAAGTTTGATCTATTGGATAGATCTCACATGTCACCCACCAAGAGCTTGTTTGATGTTGGCTCTAGAAGGATTTCCATCTTCATCATGAGTACTTTTACATATCACTCGGATGTTCTGGCAATACCATAAGGATAATGCGTAGGACTCTCAATATATACTTACTTTCCACATTGTGTGAAACATCAAGTCTTCATTATTTTTGTGTCCTAATGAGATTTTGTAGATGATCTCTTGGCTCTAGACTCAATTGTGCATATTTGGTTCCTATGTCGGAGACTAGGGAGAGGGTCTCCTTCTTCAATATCAACAATCTCTAAGAGAAAGTCGATAGATTATGTAGGTTCCCCGTGAGAATGAAACAAGCCCTTTTAAGAGGAACTTGAGTAGCTTAGGAAGTTACGTTCAGTGCGTCACTGGGTCCATGACGTCTTGTCTTCAATACTAGTGTTACCTTAGTAAACACTAGTAGCATATGTATTGAACCCAGTTTCTGCCCTAAGGTTGAATTAATGGAGGGCTATTTATTTTCACCCTTTTTCTCATTCATTTCTTTTTCATTCTTCAACCCCTTCAGTACTTACCGAGATTTCATTACTAGAACCTTGTTGGGTTTATTCCAGTACTAGCTCTGTCTCAGTCCGCACTCTTCCCGTATTCTCATTTTTCTCCTTTTTTTCATCATACCTAAGGACTCTACACTATCTAGTGGATTGTCCCTGGTAGATCCTCCGACTGGCGGGATCGTGGGAACAAATACCTACCCTAACCATCCTTATAACACCATGCATAAAGTAAATTGGTCGGTCTTTTGGTATTGTTCATTCTTCCTTGAAACCAATTGAAAAATCATTTGGAAAATCAATCAAAGTACTTATGATATAATATCAAAGCATTTTGTACCTTAATTGTTTTGATCATTTAGAAATGCTCCCCCTCAACATGTGCATATGATTTTGAAATTGTTTAGCACATGGAGGCAATAGTTCTTTGAAATGATTTCTTGATCACAATTTCCTTAGAACAAGCCATTTGAATTTCTTTAGCAAATTCTCCCCCTCAATATGTGCATAGGATATTTGAAATCATTTTATCACATAGAGGAAAGAGTTCTTTTGAAGCACATCCACGATCACAAAAGCCATTAAGGTTTTGGAAAACATGGGAGAATATGTGGCCTTGTTTAAATACTCTTCTGTTTTTTGGTTAAATGCTCCTCCTTAAACATGTGCATTATGTATTTGAAATCGTTTGGCACATTAAGGAAGGAGTGTTTTTGAAAGAGTCAACCTTTAAAACCGATTTGAGATTTAAATCACGATCTCTCTCCCGATCAAAAATATCAAACCATTTGAGATTTGTGATCCAAAATGATTTAAATCATTTAAAAATTTTGGGGAAAGACGTGGCAAAATTTAATTTTGAAAAATGACCGATAAGATCAATTTTAGACATTAAAGATTGTTAGTGTCAGGTATGATAGTTTTAAGAGATCTTTAAGTAAAATAAAACAATTTCACAATCAAACAAGAACAGAAAAAATTTCATTTTGAAAGATCCTTGAGTTTTAAAGAAAATCATACCATGACATAACATTAAATCTTTAGATCACCACTTTGTTTCGTACAAATCGGAACTTTTATGAAGAAATATCGATTGAAAATATTTTATTTTAAATCACTCTCCCCCTCAATCGATGACCGTAGTCGTTGATTGAGTGACTTAGGTTTTGATAAAATGAAGTCCGGTGATTTCCAAAATTAAGTTCAATTTATTTTCAAAATAATATTTTTCCATTTTCAAGACAATATTTTTCAATTTTTTTTAAAAAATGTTATCATCCACTACTTGTCCTGCACAAAGATACGTTAGGTGGAGAGAATCACAAGCTGCTTTTGTTGTTGCTGAGAGGATGAAAGAAAACCATCTGCTGATGCAGTGAGACCTCTTACGTTGCATTTTTTCATGCCAACTCTCCATAGAGGTCAAATTAAGCTCCGTTTCTTCATTTGATGATGAAGAAAACCATCTGCTGATGCAATGAGACCTCTTACGTTGCATTTTTTCATGCCAACTCTCGATAGAGGTCAAATTAAGCTTCGTTTCTTCTTTTGTCAACCCAAGATATAGTTACCCTTTCCTTTCGGCATCCAATCATCTTCTATTGTGGGATCCGGATCGGGAACATTCTTATATACCAATATACCTGAATACATTAGTGAACACAAATACAGATATATGGTGGTCGACATCACCCAAACAACAATCGACTAATAAAAGTCAATTCAACATATCAATCAGTTCATATAAAGCATGGGAATAATGTGTTTATCAAACTCTAATCATCTAATCCTAACAATCATATCCTAGGCACCTAGTCCTTTAACGTAGGTTAACATGTTTTACATTTAAGTATATATGATAATTAGATAAGCTCGTTAGATGATATAGATTTGAAAACATTCTCCCCTCATCATGACTTATTTTTGAAAAAGTTTAAAAGCGAAGTCATTGATTGAGTTTTCATTTACGAAAAAAATATGAATCTGATTGATTTACAAGCAACTCATTTACCACCATTTTGAAAACAACAAATATTTTTCTGAAGAATTTATAGAAGGAAAAATATTTGTGTAGAACACAGTCCTTGTACTCCAATTTGTTTTTAGGATAAGTGCACGAATTTTGTGAAAATCGTTTAAGCGTAGCACTTTCCTTTTTTGAAAAACGGGTTGCTATTTGAAATAATAGCAAGCCATGGTTTAGCACGGGTTACAGTCTGAAATAACTGCAAGTCATATTTAGAGACATGTTTTGAAAAGAAATAATTACACCTCCTGCTCGAACTTCATCTAAAGTCCCGCGCCATTATTGAATGACATTTCTAAGACCGTCGATTTTATCGATACCAGAAGACATGTCTTGAGAAAAACAATATTTTTGGTATTTTCTGATTTTTCCATTTTTTTTATATATTTTTCTATTTTCTTTTCGCTGGTTTTATAATTTTGTATTTTGCTTTTTCAATAAGATATGTACAAAGAAGATAATTTAGTTTAAAAGGATGATGATTGAGTACCGAGATAAGGATATCGTACATCACTTTGTAGAAGATAGAAGTCATCATCTCTTAAACTTTCACCACCAAAGCTTTGGACTCTTGAATCGTAAGTAAGAACTTGAGCCTTGAGAAAGTAAGACTTTGGTAGCTTCCCCCAATGAAAATCCAAGAATAAAGACCATTTCCCCGAAGTAGAAATGAATAAAATGGTCTCATTAAATGAAGCTCAGCCACCGAAGAACACGAGAGCACCGAAGTAACAAGTTGAAACATTGATCGTCTCAGTGGTTATCAAATCCGGAATAACAGATGAAGTCCGATCACATGAACTTGTTGTGCATCCCCGATGTACACATTACTCTTCGAGATTAACCAGTTTTCAATTCAGGGGAACAATACATCAACATCTTCATTTTAACCACTTCCCCTGATGGTTGTGATCTCATCGAAATCATCATTACATTGTGTACATGATTCAATAACCGGAAGCACTTTATCATAAATCGTATAAAAGATGTCAATAAGCAGTATCATCTCACGTTCCAAATATTCTTCTCACATTTCTTCCAAATGAACGCTGAAGTAACACATACCAACAGTCTCCAGAGACCACTTCCC